>JANZLQ010000079.1:72030627-72050548 GCA_026212715.1 Elanus axillaris | reverse complement strand
AAAAGCTTGGTGGCTTATTTTGGAGAAGTAGTGGGGATTTGGGGATACAGAACCTTATGTGAACCTCCTTCTTCCCAAGTGCCTAAGTGTGCAGTACTTACTGCTTTTGTCCAGGTTTTTACTCAAGTTTGTGGAAGATAACTAAGCTTAGGGATGGGACCCCAGCTCCCAGTGAGTGATGGCACATCACTGCTAGTGAGGCGACTTCAACTGAATGCAACCTTTTGAGAGGAGCTCCTGCTGTGCATTGGGACCTTAAAACAACAAAAACATTTCTGAAAGTTCATTCATCCAGCCACCTGTAATAATTTTGCTGTTAGCTTTCCTTCCTGTCCTGAAGCTTGATGTAAAGAAAGTTGCCAGACGTTAAATGTGACCAATAGAGCTGGCATGACAGGACTGTGCAAAGTAGTTTTGAGGCCAGTATATTAAAAGCTGTATGTGTTCTGCCCTGCAGCAGTGGTGTAATAACTTCTGGAGGTAGGAGTGGGGAGGAATAACAAGGTTTCCAGGAGGCAGTTTGTTTCAGAGAAACTATCTCCTTTCTTGATTTTCCCCACTCTTTGTAAAATCCTATTGTGTGATTTGCTGTCCAATGGGTTTTCTTCTTATGCTGTCTATATGCATGAATATTCAATTATTAAACATGAACAGCATGCTTCTGCCCTACTTCTTCAGCCTTACCCCCTCCTCTCTACACAGTGGGTCCAGTGACAAAGAAACAGTTTTCATCCCTTGAGAGCTCTTTGGTATATGTAAAATTTCTCAAACTGGGATAAAACAATTACTGACTTCTTACGTTTATTGTTATGTATCTTGTTATTAATTAACCGATCTTCAGAGATTGAGGCTAAGCTACAGCTTTCCTTATGGGAGACTTGGTGTATCATCTGTTTGAAGAAGATAGTGCTTGAATTTATCACACCATGTGTGTTGAGGGATGTTTTGCTGAAACATGGGCTGTAATGCCTGACCCCTCCTTTTGAAGGGATGCTGCATCCCCAAAGCTGCTTCTGCAAGTTCTTGTCAGTCTCTTGCATACACAAAATATAAGTGTCATGCACGTTTATTAATGGGATCATCATGTGCAGGCATTTCACAGTGTGCTTTCTTGCAAGGGTAATGTGTGCTATAAGCCACATATGGGCCAGGTTTTGGTGCTTTTAATCAGGCTAAGCAATGTCTTCATTTATGAACACTTCCGTTAAATAAAGTGAGATTGCTCATAGGGTAGGTAGGTGCAATTCAGCATGAATAAGGGTTTCTGGAGTTGGCCCTTATTTATGAGTCAGTTGAGGATTCCTGCCTGGTATTAGCATCTAGGGATGCTGTAGGTGCATGGTACATAGATCAGAGAAACTATGTGTTCCTGCCTCATCGACATTTGTGGTTAGCTGGAGCCTTGCATCCTTTAAACATGTCATCAGGAAGGCATTTTGTGTCATGATGTCTAAGAGACTTCCTCATCTTAAATACCAGTAAGAACTGGGAGAAATTCTGTTGCTACCTTTTATAAACACGTATGCTGTAGATGTCTGATTTATGTGTGAGCCAATCAGCTGGTTTTAGATGTTGCTTAGAGATACTGTGGTTCATATGGGAAGTCTTCATTTGATGGTGCAGAGGTGAGATGTGATGACTGGTTAACAAATCCAGATAGTGCTTCTGCAACAGTCTGGTCAGGGAATTCAGAAATCTCTGAGCCCACCAGCTGGGCAGAGTTGTGGACAAAGAGCAGCTGTGGCTTGCTTCCTGATAACTGTAATTGTGTAAGTCTTTGCATGCCCTGATACAAAGTTTAGCCTAGTATTGGTGAGTTACTGGACTCACTGTTTTTTTGACCAGGGTAATTGTACTGCTGCTTTGTATTTGTTATTTTACTGTTGTGGTGAGATAAATTGTTTATATTTGAAGCTGTTGGTCTGGTGTCTTTTACCAGAATATGAACCTGTAACTTTGCTAGGCTGCCTTAAGGCCCTGCAAGTGCTTATAATGTTTATGCAGCCACAGCTGGAAGACCTTTGCATCATACCAGAGTTATTTAGGCTTTATCTTAAATGAGAGTTACATCTGACGGGAAGAAGAAATAAATCGAGCAGCGAAGCAAGGCATTGGAAAGCTCATTGAAACTGTGTTTCTGCCCCAATAAAAGTAATTGTCATGCATTAGATGGTAATGGCTCTAGTGTTCAGCAACGATGTTGCTCAGCTGAGTAATAGCTCTTTATCATTCTGAGGATGGTGGGTGCCTTGTGATCTACAAATAGATAAGCCCTTGCTCCATGGATTGGAAATTGGGCGCTCCTCAGAGGGGTTTGGTACTTTGGCATATTGAATTATTTTTGTGTAGCAAACGTTGAGTGTTTCTCCTAAGCACTGAACTGTAATAAAATTGATGGACATTGTACTTTTAATGAAGCTGAATAAAGCAGTATGTGATTGCTATTCATTTCTGCTCAGTTGACTAGAGACTGACAAGAACTCTGCAGCATTTAAACTACTAAAAAGCAGGAAGCTTAACTCCATTTTCAGTGTGGACAATCAAATTGAATTGATTGTACTTAAGAGAGTAGAGCCAGGAGTTTTCAAGTGGTTTGTATTTTGCAGACGTATTTACTGCTGGGGTTGTTTTCTACTCTTCTATCCATTTTAGGGCACTGATATAATCTTACTCAGTTGGGAAGGAACTGAGAACAAATTTTACCCTCAATTAAAAAAAAAAAAGAAAACTGAATTGGAGGTATGGGAAGTGCCACTGGAAGAAAAAGGTGTTCCCTGATGCTGCATTTCAGCAATTAAATTCATGGGTTTTTAAGGATCTGGCATGAAAACAACACTTTCACTTTATTGTTCAGCCTCATGGTGAATGGCTGTATAGGACACATACCATTGAACAACTTACCAGAGGGGGCTTTAATTTGGTTGTCCTTTTTAGACAGGCTTTTGGTGGTGGTGAGAGTGAATAATGGCTGATCGTTATTTTCATTTGTTTCAAGCATGTTAATGGTGCAATCCACTGCCTTATGGTGTGTGTATTTCACTTTAAGCTTGCAAAGATAACTTTGCACAGCCAAACACAGTCATACACCAATATTGTATTTTTTTTTATACCTTTCCTCACTATAGTTCTGCATTCTTTTTTTCTGAAGGGTTAGCAAACAGAGTGTTTCTGCAGGGAGAGGGACTCACTGGAAAGGAGCTTTTTCCTTTGTCAAGGTTATCGTTGGTGTTGACTACCAAACTCAAGCTAATGTACCTTTGTGTGTTAAATGCAGCAATTTTTCTTCTATAAGAAGTATGTAATTGTTTATAAGGAGAGCTGCTCTTCCAGTTCTTCTGATTTTCCTGAGTGTTTTTCATTTGTTTCTCTTAACATAAATTAATACTTCCACAAAAAAAAGGGGGGGCACTTAAATAAATATCCAGAACCCTAGAGTACTGGTTAAGGATGCTAAGAAGAAAAGATAGTATTATAGAATTACAGCTTAAGGGTTGAAAAATTTCCAGGACAGAGCTCCTTTCCATAAAGGAATGTTTTGGGGTTTTCTTTTCCAACATGTAAATGTTCATTTTGGCAGCAGCAAAGAACCTGAAATTTTGGGTGTTGCAGTGGTTTTATTTGTTGTTTTTTTTTTTCTTTTTTAAAGTCTTAATCTGCTTATTAGGAATGACTAAAGAGAAATAAACTCCTATGGTAGGAAGTGGGAAAGAAGGGTATGGAGGTGATCACTGGAATTCCTTGGTACATACTTGAGAGAACTGGAAGTTATAACCAGCTACCAGATGGAGATACATCCATAGCAGAAATAGCAGGTTTTGTCATTCTTAAAAAACTAAATGGGCTTCACTGTCCCAGTAAGGCAAATTGAGAGAGCTATGCTGCTAACTGCTTTTGTTTCTTAGCCTTTGAAGATGCTGACAGTGCTGTGGATGATCGAGATAGTGACTATCGCAGTGAGACAAGTAACAGCATTCCTCCTCCGTACCACACGACTGCGCAGCCCAATGCCTCTGTGCACCAGTTCACTGTACCATCACGCCTGCAGCAGCAAGGGGTCTTGCGGGAATCCTGTGCTGACTCCCTACAAAATTATGATTTGGATTATCAGGAGCATGTTGCTATCAGGTGGGTGCTGTATTCTGGGTAGCTCTTCTTTTCCCATTGTTTTTCTGTAACAGACCCTGAAGGTGCCATGCTAGCAGAGGAGGGCAGCTCAAGGGCTCTGAAAGGCCTCTGATGGGAAGGTGTTACATGTTTTGTTAATGCTTGGACTCTGCTGTGAACCAGGAAGAACCCATGAGGCTATGTGTTACACCATGTCTAGCAGTTTAGTGAATTACCTCTTAAAGATGCTCAACTCTGAGGTCATTTATTCTTGGTCACACTTTCACCTTACCTTTTCAAGGTCAGAGAACTGGGTAATTGGTTGTTCTGGTACCATTGCATAGGTGTGCCTGCCAAGCCAGCAAAGCTCAGTCTAGCAGAGTTATCCTATTAGGAGTTTCTTCGGGCAGATTTATTTCCTGTTTTGGATTAGCTCCCGTTCTTCTGTTAGCTCTGCCAAACCAGCATATTTAAGAAGAAAGTCTGTAACCAATTAGGGTATGTTGTTGGGTTTTGTTTTTTTTTTTTTTTTTCCTATTATCATGTATCTCTGTTGAATAGTGTGTTTTCTCTTTTGGTTTCCTTTGAGCTGTATGAAAGATAGTCTACTTGCTCTAAATTAACCTTTTGACCATAAATCAGTACTTTCACAACTGCTTTTGTCTTCTTCAAGTATGAAGCATTACAGCATTAACAAACTAGGATCAATGGCTGTGAACTAGAGCCAGTTGTGCTGGCACCTGTAGAAACTTTATAAAACCACTGTTCTAAATAAATGATGAGTTAAGTGTAAGGGGAAGGCAGAAGAACTTGGACAGTACTGGTCTGCTTGGTAAGAGTGGATGTGTAGAACAGGCCATGCTGCTGCTTCTGCATTTGGTGTGGAAGGAAGAGGCAGTTGTTTAAACACTGTCACAGTTAGAGGTGCAGGGTTTCTTATGTATCATAACTTTGTTTGATTTGTTCACCTTATCCCCCTTGGTAAGATTGTTCTTGTTTCCTGAAGCCTGAACCTGAATTCAGTTGTCCTCATGGGTGTATGACTGAGGTTTTTGCCTTATGGTCTTTAATGATAAAAGCTGGAGTTTAATGGTAACTTTTAATGTTGCTGGTGCTACTGAGATTTCAAGCAGCAGAGGCAAATGTGCCAACCGAATGCATTTACTGCAGTGTAATATGTCATTCTTAGTGCTCTTTTCCTGGTCCATTAAATATCTTATAGAAGCAAGTTATTCCCTTTCCCATGCTATTCTGTACTGCTGGTTTGCAGTGGTAAAATTGCTGAAGATCTTACAGAGAGTCTCAGAAGAGGAGCTGAAGCTTTTTCTTTATGGAAGTCACAAGCTGAACAGTAGTATTGGGCCCCCCAGCCTGGGGAAGCTGATGCTGTCTGGGTGTTCTTGCAGTTATGTGACTTCTTGGGGTGATGTTGACAATACAAGTGATCTTTCATAGCTTGCCTTGCTTGGAGGCAGGGTGTGTGTGAACTTTTGACTGTATCTAATGGATAAGTGCATTTGTAAGACCTTCCAAAGAAGCACTTCTGGTTTGATTTGTTAAAGAATACCAAGATGGAATATTTTGTTTGGTGGTTTTGTGTTTTTTTCTGATTTCCTGAAGGTATTGATAAGAAGAGATCTAGACTGATAAAGTTTACTTAAAAACTATGACCTTTGTAGTCTGCTCTGGTCTAAAATTACTTTCACTCTAGGAAGGCAAGTCCTAGATGGTGATTGATTCCTTCTGAGCATTCCTGTTCCCATGTGCATTTTCCACATACCCAGGAAGATTTTTTGCTACATATTTAATCTTAAAATGTAGAAAATGCAAATAAGCTTTCCAAAGAAGCTATATGGGATTCTCTTTCTTACCAGAAAGGTATTTCTAATGAGAGCTGGCTGAAAAGAAGAATGTGGGTAGATCTTAAATATTTTCAAAACACAGTTGTAGCTGGGTATTGCAAAATCAAATTGTGTTTGACTTTTGCTCCTGGCAGCTCTAAGTGCTGTGGACCAGGCAGCTACCTGATGAAATTGGTCTTCTGGCAGACTGCAGTTGGTGATTGCTGAGGAAATGACAGCCTGTAGGAGGCTGTCCTGGGCAAACCCAGGTGAACCAGAAGAGTTTCTCCTAGAACCTGCCCTGAACTGGGCAAAAAGTTGTCCATACAAAAATGCTTCAATTGAAACTGGCTGTACTAACACCTGTTTTTTTTCTTACAACATTTGAGTTTGGCTGTGAAAGTTCTGATCCTCTTCATCAGCTGTTACATGTGATTGTATTCCTTTGATAGAAGGACATGTATTTTATCCCCCCCCCCCCAAGGATGACAAGCATTATTCTTATTTGTCCTTGGACTGTGTTTTGTGGCCAACAGCCAGTTTGGTTTCAGAACAGCAGACATCTTCCTCTTGGATTTTTTTTAAGCACTAACTTTTCTTTGCAGTGTTCATTTTGTGTAACCATGTGTCCTCCATATCTCTCTGCTCTTGCTCTATTTACTTCCAAGGCGATATGATAGCATAGAATCCACTGTGAGTGGCCGAACTGACCTAGAGACCACATCTGAGTCTAGTCAAATGACAAGCCGCCAGTGCTCGCTAGGGAGCAGGCACTCTCTAGATCTGTCTGATAGGTGGGTTAACCTCTTTGCAGCCTGTGTGCTTATCTCCTTGCTCTTGCTGCTGTGAAGTGATCTTGTGATACATATCAACTGATACTCGCTCTTTGCCTTGGCTCTGTTTCAGATCTGTGGTAGTTAAATGCTGGGCTGATGTCATCTTTTTCTCCTCTCAGGTGTTGGACTTGTTTTTGCTTTATTTCTAGTAGAAGGAATGCTTTGTCCAATAACAGGGGAAACATGGGGGACGGAGGAGCTCAATTAGAAAGAAAAGCAATTTCTTTTATGCCTAAATTAGTCAATTGTTTGTTCAGCATTTACAACTAATGTCTCTTCATGCATTCATGGAGCTCCTGTTGCTTTCAGTTGAGATTTGAAAGGGCTTGACCCAGTAACTATGGTGGCCCTGGGAGACTTTTAAATTTCATTAGCTTTTTAAAGAAAATTATTTCAATTACTGGCCCAAAATTGTAAGCAAGAAGTGTAGCAAGTGTTCTAGACTGTACAACAGGGCTCATTTAAAGTAAGTAGTATCTTTCTAATTATTGTAAGCTGACTAATACCGGTGGAAATGAAGCACTAAACTAGCAGTAGTGAAAATGCAATGATCTGTTTCTCTTCCAGGGCTACCCCATCAGGGTCCTATATTGGGGTGACCCAAGTAACTCTCAAGGTGAACACTCTTGTCTTAGCAGTATCCATACAATGACCATGTGCCCTTTGCCCTTTCTTTTCTCTTGCCCTGCTCTTATGGGGTTAGGGCATGCATGCCCTCATGCTCCTTAGTTCTCAACAATGAATGATGTGACACAAAGCTGCAGTGCATCTTTCAGATAAGCACTTTGATTTTTTTACATCCACTTTATACCTATTTATTTTTATGTAGGCTGGCAGGAATTCTGCCTGTGAGATTTAGATAAAGTGGAAGCTTTCTTGCTACTAGCCTTTGGGTTGTTGAACAATTGAGATAATCCTTCTGATCAAGGAGTTAGGAATTGATCCCAAAACCCCAAGGGTCATTTACTTGGATTTCTAGGAAGCTTTAGATTGTTCAAAAGCAAAACACTAGCTGCTTTAATCTATTCTTTCACAATGCGTAAGCATAGATTGCTGGATCTGTTTAGAGGCATTATAAATGGGAAGTATAGATCCTGAAAAGCACCTGAAGCTTACAATAGGCTAATATCCATTGCCAATGTTTTGTTTTGCCTTCTGATCCAATAACAGCTATGAGGATCTTTATGTTGGTAGGAGCCCCTTGAGGGCATTAGCTGCAGTGAGAGACCTCGCAGCAAAGAGGAGTGGTGGAGTAGCTGGAACACTATGTGTTACTGGTGTGCACAGTTTGCATTTTGTCCCCAGTCCCCACTTCCCTGGAGTCCAATGACTCCTGAGTCTTTGCATGTAGTCTTGGCTCTGTAGCCACCCTTGGGAAAAACAAAGTGCCCGTGTGTTTTATGAATACTGCTAAAACAAAGTCTGCAGCCTAAAGTGACCGAAATGCATGCATAGCATAGTGGAATGGTGTGCGTGGGCACTGTATCTCGAAGTAGCCCTGTTGCTGTAATAAGTGACTTTTTTCAGCATGCCTAAAAATGTAACAGCAGAGTACTGGTACAGCCAAGGCTGTGTGCCCTCGCTTGATAACAAAAAGCTTTCCTCCTTCAAACAGGCATTTCTAAATTATGTGCAACTGTAACTGGTGGAATATCATAACCCATGCTGCTTTTTTTGACTGTTTGATTGAAATGTAATGGTGGTAGATTGTCAGGTTTTCAGTTTTGTTGTCTCTGGGTGTTTCTGATTTTAATTTTCCTTTATTTAATGCATGCTTTCTCATTACTATTTTTTCTGTCCTTTCTAGAGCTTTTTTTAAAACTGTTATTTTCTCCTTCCTATTTTTTTTTTGCTGCCTCTCTTCCTTTCCCTCCTACTCCCTTTATTTCTCATCTTAGACAAGGATCTCTAGCTAGAAATGAAAGAGTCAGGATCATTCCATTTAACTCTGAAGATGGAGAAGAAGAACAGGAGAGTAACTATGAAGAGCTAGGAAAACTGCTAATAGAGGAATTCTTAGAAAAGAGTCATAAAAATAGAAGTTGGCAGGAAACCAACATAAAAAAGATGCAAACTCTCTCAAAAAGAGAAAATTTCAGTCACTGTGAAAGGTCAAGGTGCTGCCAAAATGTGTGTGTGGAGTCAGGATCTGTAGATGTCCCTAGGTATCCTCAGGAATATGATACAATAGATAGGAGAAGGAAAAAGAAGCTGCGATACAATTTGGAAGAGGGTGAACAAATAAGCCTGCGAAGTAATGGAAGTCTGCAGTTTCCTGGAGAGAAAACAGTTTATTTCAGTGGTCTGGCAACTAGTTCTGAACCTAATGATGATTTCCCAGTCTATGACAGAACTGGAAAATATACCGGTAGCTCTGAAAGTAAGAAACGGTTCCCTGCTTATCCAATCCTGCGTCCATACAAAAATGGCTTAATGGTTAAAAGCAGCAAGTTACCCAACAAGCAGGGAGTGAACCATGAGGGCTCACTTCACCTCAGTAATAGTGAAGACATGAAACTCATAAGGATGCCAGATAACACTTTTCTGCCTGTGGATATCCTTGAGGAATTTGACAGCAGTGCTTCTGATGAATTCCAGTACTCGCCTGTTTCAGATGATGAAATGGAGGAACTGGCTACACTTTCACAAACGTGGTGTGATTCTGACATCAGCCATTTGAGAGACTTCACTGTTAATTACCCTGCAAATTTGGGCTCCCAGTTAAAGGCTAGCACTGATAAAAAACACAAGACTAAAGGGAGCAAGCATGGTCATCCTATGCAAGACTTAACACTGTCTCCAGTTGAAGAACCCAGCGAGGAGTACATAGACACAATGGATGAACTTCAGTGTCTGGTAGAATCAGTTTCAGAATACTTGGCTGAAAAGGAGGAAGAAATCAGTAAATTTGGTACATTGCCAGAGACCACAAAAAGTGTTGAGAGCATGTCACTGAAGCAGGATAATGCTGATAATTCAGTAGAAAGCAGGAAGTCTGAACAGACCAAACAGGCTGCTGCAGACGAGGGTACCAAGGGCAAATCTGAATCTCTCCCAGACCTGTCAGGTGTGAAAAATACAGTGAATTCCCTGTTCAGCTCTTTCACTGAAAAGGTGGGGTCAAGCACAAAGCAGCTCACAGCCTCTGTTGAAAAGCTTGTTTCTTCCACTCCAGAGAAGACAGAAACCAGAAACTCATCAGAAAGTGGAATCTCAAATGTATTTTCTATTAAGTCCAAAAGTGAGAGTCCATCTTCTGGAGTGACAGCGGACAATAAAGCTGACACCAAGTTCTCCTTTCACTCTTTGCTACCATCCCAGGTGAGTAGTGATAAAAGAGCCCAGAACATAAATTCCATCAAGTCAGAAACCACCGAGATGGACAGTAAGGCTTCCATACCGCATCATCTCCAGCAATCACAAGGAACTACCACCAGCAGCCAACAGAACCAACATTCGGTTATGAATTCTGTTCTAGGCATGTTTAATCCTTTAAAGATCTTCTCTGAGAAGGAAGTGCCAAAACAAGAAGTCATAAAAGAGGAGCACACCAAGGAGAACAGCCATGCTGTGAAAGTTGATGAGGTGAACAGAAGTGAGATGCCATCTAGACAGATGGCAGCCAGGACCAGCAGTGTTACTCCAGAGATGCAACCAAATGAGACTAAAAGCGAGGCAGAGGTGAACGCAAATAGCACTTCTGTGGCTTCAATATTTGGCAGGCTCACAAACTCAGTCAGCTCCTTCAGTTTGAAAGCCAGTTTTGATGGTCTCTTGGCTCCCAAGCAGCAGGATGTGCCACAAAAGCAGTCAGATTTGCATCATGTTACAGATCAGCCAGATGCCACTGTGAAAGAGGGTGCACCCAGTGCTAGGGAGCAGCCTCCTGCAAATCACTTAGGGGATCAGCAAACTACAGGTCATGGACTGGGAAAAAAGCAAAACAGAACTAATGTGGAACTTAATTCACAGCCTAGAGATCAGGGTACAGCATCTGAAAGCTTTTTCAGTCCACTCAAAAAGTCTTTCAGTCAATTGTTGCTTCCTTCTGCTGAACAAGGGCAGAAGGAAAGTACATCTGGGCTTTTTAAAGGCCATAAATCTGAGGAGGATATAAGACAGAATAGTTCATCAAATGAAGAACGTTCATTTCCTTTCACTGGGAAGCTTTCTTTTTTAAGTGGATTGGGTTTTTCAGAGAAGCAGGAGCATACGAATGAGAAAGGAGGCTTTATTCCTTCATTATTTAAATTTTCTTCTGCAGAAAATCTAGCACCTTCACGGGACCAAAGAAGTCATCAGAGTTCTAGTGGCATTTCTTTGCTTGAAGACAAAACCAGTAATTCGGAAAATGCCATTTCATTAAAATATAGCTCTGTTCCAAATTTATCAGACCATAAAGAGGAACTTGAACAAACAAAAAATGTGAATAAAGAAAACCTAACCAATGCTCAAGTAAATAGAAAAAAACACCAGGAGAGTGCATCTGCTACCTTTAAGGCTGCAGGAGAGCAGCGGAGAACTGAGAGTATTCAGGAAGAACATAGAAATGTAAAAGGAGGATTGACAAGAGAAGGACTTAATGCACCAGACTTAAATAGCAAGTCAGTTGAATCTACCTCTTCAGCCAGGGGGCCAGAAGCTGCAAATGCAGATGATATGCGGAAGAAAAACACACCAGGTTTTCTTTCTGGGTTTTTTCACATTTCTTCCAATGAGAACACAGCCAATAATCAAGACTTGACTGATAAAAGTGAGAATGATGGCCAGAAAAGCACTTCTGGATTATTTTCTGGTTTATTTAAATTTGCTTCAAGTGAAAACTTATCTGAATGTAAGCAAGAGAAGGTGAAAACAAACTCTCTAGGCTTCATGAAGCTTTTTGATAGAGGTGAGGATTCTATCTCAGAGACAAAACCTGGCAACTCAAGAATGGCTTCCGACCCTCAAAGCAGCACTGTAGAAAAGCAGGAAGCTTCCAGCTTCTTAAAAAATCTCCTGCCCAAACCAAAGGAGAAACTGTATAATATGAAAACAATGGAACCTTCCAAAACTACTGACAACCTGTCCAGTGCAAGAGTAGATAAAACAGTTGAGCCTTATATTCCCCACTGTGGGCATCCTGTGTCCACTGATGCTCTAAATCCTCAAGACAAAGTACAGGACTTATCTGGAAAGCCTGCAAATGGTAGGCATATCCCTGATCAGGATGCAGAATCTAGAGTTTTTCCAAATCTTTTAAACAAAGAATCAAATGAATTTCTCAATTTGACTAATAAAAGCTATAACCTTACAGAGCAATATTCAGCTTATCAGGAAACAAGAAGCCATTCTAGCTTTGAATGGGAATATGAAGTGAGGGAACTGGCTGACGCTCATGAAATAGCAGTACCAGTTTACTACGTGTTAAACCAGAACTCTGTTCTGCCCCCTCAGTTCTTGGACTGGCCTGAAAATGATATGGTAGTGAATCTCTGTAAAAAGGATGGAAATGCAAATGTGATGGATTGGCAGACTAATGCTAATTTTGATGGACAGAGTTTAGATTTAAGTGTGATGTCATATGAGTCATTTGACCAGTTAATGTTTCAAGATGTTTGTTCAGAAGAAAATGATGCATGGACTGCTAATTCTCTCAATGAAAGTTACAGTAACTTTCCACCATTTGAGAGAGATGGCAGTTACTCATTAGGAGAGTTGCCCATGGATTTAAGCTACTCCTCTGGCTGTGATGGAACTATGTGGACTCTAGTTGACCAAGAAACTTTAAGTATGGATGAAAGCTTTATGTACTCATCCTATAGCCAAGAGTATCAGGAGTGGCTAATGATGCTTGAGCAGGGTATATGGTGGCCATCAGAAGATGGTGACTGTGGATACTACATGTACAGTGATAGCCAGTATGTGTATTCGCTGCTTACTGATCCCACTGGGCAGTATGTCTATGTGTGTGCTCCTGAAACATACTCCTACCCAGATTGCTGGGATTATAATTTTCAAATGGATTCCATTCCAAGAGCTGTGCTAGAAGACAATACAATTGCTGTTTGTGGTTTTAAAGTCCCTCTTGGCAGCGAAGATGAGCTGTTTTGGTTTGCTGAAGAAGAGTCTTTAGGTGATTATACAATAAATAAACCCCTGGATTTGTCAGTAGCTTTGCAGAGGAGCGATCAGCTAATGCACATGAATTTGGAGACTTTTTCACAAATGTTTGAAGAGTCTATTTATTATCAGAGAGAGCAGCCATTAGACTTCTCAGGTTATAAACTTCAAAAACTCAAAGTAGATTTTAGACCTGAGAAGGAAACCAAGAATTATTCAGAGGAGTCTCCACTAACCCTTGATCTCAGGACACATTCCAGAGCAGCTTTCAATAAATCGCTGAGTAAGGAAGTCCACACCAAGAAAGTGGATAAGGCTGTCCCAGTGACAACTATCGGGAGTGCGTCATCAGGTTTCTTTGGTTTCCATCTGTTTCATTCTACTCCTAAAGCTGAAGAAACTGCGGCATCTACCAAAAGAGTAATAGAAGCAAAAAAGACTGAGGAAGATAAGAAAACTCCAGTGAACAAGGTTAGCTCTTTATTTTCTGCTTTGGGTGGACTAATTGGAAAGACTTCAGGTCCTGGCCCTGAGACATCAGAAGATTCTGCCTTGAAGAGAACAGACACACAGTCAAAATCATCTGAAAATAAAACTGATGTTTTATCACTTGCATCAAATAGAAAATTAGATGAGGCACAAGCAGGGCAAAAGTTTCCTGTTGTATCAGAACTGAGAAGTGCTTCATCAGAACTTAATTTGGAGGCTGCTAGGAATGAAAAGCCAGAATTAAATCAGAATGAAAACATCCATGTTAAAAAATCAGAATTAACAAAATCTCCCTCTCAACTGAGCCAACCCGCTCCAGATGGCAGGCCCATACGAGAAGAGAGATCTGTTAAAGCTGTGCCAGCTTCTGTGCATCTTGAAGGGCATGCAAGTATTAATGAACCTAGTCCGTCACAGCCAAATCAGAGCCACTCAGCAACCGAGCCTGAGGAGACATTATTTAAAAGTGCTCTGAAATTGTTCAGTCTTGGAGAAAATTCTCCTGCAAGCTCAACTGCCAACAAGACACAAGCTTCTGGATTTTTTGATTTCTTTAAAACACAAGTAAGCAAAGCACCTCAGCCATCACCAGATTTGGAAAAAAGTCAAAGTGATAAACCAGAAAAGGTGATACAGCCAGAACAGAAGGAAACCTCTGGCATCTCATCATTATTTGGATCCCTTGGAGATCTCTTCAAAGTGGAGGCTGTGTCTCCTCAGCAAACCTCAAGTACTACGACGCTGCCAAAAAACAATAGCAGAACTGTGGCTGAGTTGGGACAACAAACCCAGAAGTCTGGAGGTCTTCAGAGTGCCAGTATGCCATGTCTGTCCTCCACCCCTAAGGAACGGGTGAGAGCAGAAGGCATGGACAGGCAGGTCTCTTGTAGCCCTGGGGTGCAAATGGAACAACGAAGCAGAAAAGCTGAAGGGGAGTCTCCTGAGAGTAAAAAAGTGCCTCCTGGAAGCATTTCACAGAAGCCGATGGGTGTAGGTCCCAGAATAAGCCAGCTGAGTCAGTCAGCTGTGCAACAAAGCAGCATACCCACAGTTGCACCAAGGCAACAAGGAGGAAATCATTCAGGAGGCACCATTAATCAGGCAAACCCAAAGCCAGATCAGACTGCTAAAGAGTCAGGTTTCAGTTTGCCATTCAGCTTTTCTGGTATCACTGCTTCAAAATCACAGCCAGCCCAGCCAGCCAGTAGGAGCATATTCTCCTTCCTCAATGGATCAGATGAACCGAAGCCTTCAGCACCTGCTCCTGCTTTTGCTAGTGGGAAGCAGCAAGAAACAGAGGGGCTGTTTCATCTTCCCTCCTTCTTCTCCAGCAGTCCAGCTGCTGAGAAGAGCATACCTCAAAGAAGTACTAGCTTTGGCTTCTTCAATTTGACGTCCCTTTTGGATGAAAAGCCACAAACTGCTCCAGGGCAGGAGAACAACACAAAACCAGCTAAACCAGTGAACTCTAAACCATATGTGAAGCAAAATATTTCCACTGATTCTGGTGCCAAAATTAGCAGTTCTACCAGGCAACAAGATGCAGACAATAAAAAAGAAGTTGATATTATTGCAGCAGTGACTGGCAAGCAAATGTCTAATAACCTTACAATCCCAGAAAATAAATCGGAAATGCTGGCGGTGGAAAATATAGAAAGTGTTGCTGAGGTAGCTGAAGAGAGTCAGCTAGAGAAGCTTCCACATACTGATGATGCTGCAGTAACCAATTCAGCTGCTGCTGGTCCTTGCTTTCAGTCTCCTAGCATGCAGGAGGGTTCTCAGGCCCAACAGACTATTTCCTTAGGGGCAGAAGAAGATGCTTTGGATAGCATGGGGAAAATGGACAGTGTTGCATTTCCTATTGATAAAGAGGAGCCTTATTCTTCAAAAGAAGAAGCTTCTGAAAAGAAAGATTGTAGCATGGCCTTGGGTGATAAAATGGATTCCCAGAGTCTAAATGACTTAAGTATGATAAGTGACATAAAAAATGAAATGGTCTCTGAAGAAGTATGTGTACAGCGTGAGTTGCCAGAACATAAATTACCCGAACAAATTCCTGGTGACAAGTTACAACAGGCACAAGAGCTACACTCTTCTTCTAAAATGCCAGAAGCATCTAATTTGCAAAACAAACCTAAGGAATCTGAGGGTGATAAATCAGTACTGGATTCTTCAGTTGAAATGTTTTCAAGTTTCATGACAAAAATGAAACCACCTAAAACATTATCTAGTTTTTTTTCCCAACCTCAAGCTACTGCACCTCCTACTGCACAAAAGAAAAGCTCCTCTTTGTTTGGTTTCTCATCGCTTCCAAGTGGTCCAGCACCAGCTTTCACAAATGATCTCTTTGGCATCTTCAAAGGTCCAAAAGAATCTCCAAAAGAGATGCCTCCAAAATCTACCCCTAAACCTCAAAGTAGTAGGGTGAAAGATGTCACTGATTCAGTTCCAGCAAAAGACTCTAGCAAGACAGAAAATACAACTGCAGCCAGAGAGTCTAAAAGAGATGTCACGAGCTCTCTGAAGGAGGATATATTACCTGTTTCAGCAGAAGAGAGCTCCACAAAAGAGTCCCCTATGGAAAGAGAAACCGATGAAAATAGGAACTTAGAAACCTATAAAGAGGAACCTTTGAGGATTACTCCAGAAACAGTAGTCTGTAGTGAAAATCAAGCCCTCGAGGTTCTGCAGTTGGATAATGATGCACAATCCTCTGAGCTGGTAGATACTAAGACATGCCAGTCTGATTTCAGTAATGCAGTGGATGCAGTGCAGGCTGAGGCCACTGACCAGACTGATGCAAATACATGCCAACTAGATGTGGGGTCTTCACGTGTAACAGAGGAACAAGCTGCTCCTACAGACAAGGCAGCCACTGACATCCTTCAGATTGGCTCTTCTGATGGACTTGAACTGGAAATGGAACCGCTGACTAATGGGGCAGACACAAACCTTTCCCAGTTGGACCAGAGTCATACACTTCAATCAGAGCCTGCTGTTACAGGGGATCAGGCCAGTGCTGGTACTGATCAGCAGGACGTGATCAGTAGTAATGGTAGAGAACCCACAGCTCCAGCTGATGAGCTCAGTGTTCATCTGCTCCAGCTGAATGAAGAGAAGACAAGTCAGGTGGAACAGCAAACTTCTGAACAAGACACACATTTAGCAATTGATGAGGTGCCTGCAGAAGGGATTGCTTCCAAATGTGACTTAAAGAAACAGGGTAAACTTACTAACATTCCTCTAGATGCAGACAGTAGTAAAACGGTTTTTGAAATACCAAACATGCCCAGTTTGCCAAAATTCAGCTTTATGTCATCTGCTGATAGTGGAAAGCCATTTGGGTCATTCTTTTCTCAGCAGCCACTTTCTGTTAATAAAGCAGGGGCAGATCAGGGCCTCATGTCCAGCTTTAAGAAGCTTTCTTCAACTCTATTTGAAGGAGGTAGTGAAGAAAAGGTGAGTAAGGCAGAGAGTGCCCAAGGAGTGGTATTTGGGAAAAAGCTAGATTTCTCCTTTCCCTGGCAAAAAGACAACAGGGAGACCTCTGCCAAAAGGGAACCACATGTACCACCACAGGCTTTGTCAAAACCAGATGACAAGGTGTTAGGAACAGTCAGTTCAGATGAAAACTCAAAATCTGCAGTCTCAGATCAACTGACTGATGCAAATATAGCAGTAAACTTGTCTTCAAAGCAGCCTGACACTGTAGACAATGAACTTTCTGAAGAACCATCTGGTGCAAGTACTGTTGATGATACATCCAACAAAGAACTGGGAGAGAAGCTTGATGAAGAGTCAGAAGATCAGCAGAATGTGATTTCAGGTGAACTGCAGAAAGAAGATCAGGCAGAAGAGCAGGCATCAGATGAACCTGAACTGAAAGAAACTGAGCTTGATTCTGCTCCTAATGGAGCAATGCTTCATCCTAGCACAGAGGCTGCAGATCTGAATAGTGTGGAACAACTGAATGAGAAAAGGCTAGTTACAAATGAGGCATAATAAATGGTTTCAAGTTTTTGGCCATTTATGATGCAATACTGCAGCAGTAGATATTGACCTTGGTGTCTGATGTTTGTAGCTCAGTCTAATCCCCTATTTGTTGTCAAGTGTTTGTAGTATTACTGATAGCTGTCAGAGGCAAACTGCAGTCACTAGTTATCTACAAGCCCTTAGACCATTTTCTCACCCTTTTCCACTCTTTTTTCTGTAACTGTAATTGGCTTTCCCATGTTCTTATACTGTGTCCCACTGAACGAGAAGATTTTAGTGCCAATTTAATTAGCTTTTTAGAAGTTAGATTCTTTGTGTGTTAATTCTGCTGCATACATTTCTCTTTCTTGTTTAGTGGTAACTGTGGTATTTGTTAAGAAAAAAGTAATGGTAGAACATATTGGAAGGAGTGAGCATTTTGTTTTCAAAATGCAGGGTAAAGGCTTCTAATTTTAGAGATAAATTTAACTTACTGTTGATGTATTATAGGACTAATTAGATTCATTTCACATTATTGAATATTTTATAACATTTTCAGAGATACAGTGAAGATATTCTAATGCTTGCTATTCCTGAAATCTGTGCAAAGGTTACTTTATGCAGTTAGGAAAGCCACTGATGGAAGTTATCAGTATTTCCTGAGTCTGTGTTCAGTCCTGTGCATGTTAAGTTACAATTGCCCTCAAAAATAAAAGTAGATACTTGCTAAACTTATATCTCAGCATGATATTAAGTGAAACTTGTGCCTCTGATCATACAGTTGCAATACTGCACCCCTAAAACTTTCTGTCTGGCTTAAAATTCTCCTAAGTTTTCAAGCGAGAGAAGCATTAGTGCTGCTTAATTCTGGGACTGAACTGTTTACTGTGACTAAGCTGTAGTTTTCCTGACTGCATGAGAGATTTCTATCCACTGGACCTTGTGTGAGAATTCTAGGAATTCAGTCCTGGAAGTGGTGCCTTAGATCACAGAAACTATGCCCCTGTGGTGTTGGTTTTTTATATAAACAAAATTCTTGAAAAAGCTCTGTTGGAATGAGACATATGGCTTCCCTTTGAACAATTGCTCTACTTCTGTAAAAGGTTTTAAGTTGACAGTCTTGACAACCTTAAACTTAACTGCAATATATTTTATCATAAACATATAATACATATAACAATAAAATTAACTTTAATTTAACTGTACTTCTTAACAATAGTCAGCTTAAACGGTCATGGTAAAGACCTTAGCTGCAGTGAAACTGCAGAAGACAGAACCACTTCGACTCTGAATTGCTATGTTTCCATTCTTATTCCTGTCTGGTTATTAGAATATCTTCACTGGCAGTTTCTAGCTGATGTAAGATGAAGTATAGTCGTTACTGCAAAAAAGACCATTGGCATATATCATCTATAAACTGGTAGGCTGTGTATGTAGTATTTTTACTGCCTACCAAAGTTTTGAGGTTCAGAAGTCTAGATCTAGTTCAGGGAGCATAATAGTTAAATGACTTCATAACATGTCTTTTCAGTAACATTTAGTGTCCCACTCTGATGTGCAGATTGCTTTGTGTTTCTCCAAGCCATTGTTTTTTTTGATGGACATTTTTATTCTCTCATAGCCCTGCTGACAGTAGTAGATACGGCTCCTCTTGTAATGTCAGCCAGGGAAGCTCTCACCTAAGTGAGCTGGACCATTCCCATGAAAGTGCCCATGGTTCTGAGCAAGAAGATGATCACCAGGAAGGAGAGCTGAATCATTCCTACCCCAGTTCAGGCAGCTACCAAAAAGATGGTCAGGCATGGCTCAGGGAGCAAGAGGAGCCTCATGGAGAAGGAGAGGAGGAGAAGGTCTGCGAGACAGAGGAGAAACGTGCAGACCATTCTGCAGCTAAGTTACCTCTGGAACTTAAGAAGTCTAAGGATGTTGATGCAGGAGCCCAAGTGAGGTAGGTGAAACTATTACTGAGTTCTTTTCAACTAATTCAAAGATGATTCCTCTCATTCCTATTTCATGGGGAAAATTACATACATTGTTCTTGCAGCCTTCTCTAACAACTAATGATGTTGCTGATCTGTGAAACATCTTTATGTGCAGGACCAGTTATTTATGAGACATTGGCTAAACCTAAATCGTTTGCTATGTATGTAAAGAGGAATGCTTGCTAGTGCCTTGAAGCTCGTTTGCTGTATTTTCTGTTTCAGGTTTGATGAATGTAGTCTGGACCAAAGATAGTTGCTTCCATTGCTCATGTGTGATCAAGCTTATGTGTGAGCAGTGAAGAACTACATGTAGTCATGGTTAGAGGTGCACTAGTTCTTTCTTGTGTAGTAGGCTACCACAATTAGAGTTAGTGTTTATGTAGTTGTAGGTTGTAGAATTACAATATGAATAGACATGTTGCTCTGACTCACTGTGGCAGCTTTTCTTGTCCTTGCACTTGGGCTTTCCAAGCTGTCATGGGTTGACCATGGCTGGACGCCAGGTGCCCACCAAGTCATTCTATCACTCCCCCCCCCCCTCTTCGCTAGACAGGGGAGAGGAGAAAAAAATATAACAAAGGGCTTGTGGGTCAAG
>JANZLQ010000079.1:71989032-72030527 GCA_026212715.1 Elanus axillaris | reverse complement strand
CCAGCAGCTTCTCACAGAAGCCACCCCTGTAACCCCCCCCCACTACCAAAACCTTGCCACAGAAACCCAATACACCAGTATTGAAAACAGTCTTCAAAAGTATTTCAGCTAAGTTTGGGGGAGTAATGTGCTGGGTTTTGTACAGGTTTTACAGGAATTTCAAATTTCACTACTTAACTTTGGGAGTCACTTTTTTCCTTGAGGTAATCAAGTTGTAGCCCCTAGTGTGGATATGGCTATGCTTTCCTAAGTATGAGGGATTGTTTTCATCTGGTACAATTAGATCCATGGAAAGGTATCTGCCTGTCTGTACCCTTTGGAGGGTACAGCTGATGTCACTGTGCTTATATGAGGGAATTAACTACAGCAGTTGATATGTAGGCAACCCTTACACTAAAGACACAAAAAAGGAAAACAAGACTAGTAAAAGTGTTAAACTGTTTTTAAACTCTGACTCACTTTCCTCTTCTACTTAGAGAGCCGCAGGATTCTTGTCCCAGAATGGCTGGCCTATATTTATTCACAGGGAAGGTTATTCACACAGTCTATTTCAGCCTAATTTAGGCATCTAACTTGGATATTCCTGCATCACTGGCTCCCTTTCTCTCCACTCTCTGGCAATGCTTTCTTATCTCCATGGAGTATGCATGGAACTGAGCTCTGAATGTTGATCCTTAAGAGTTGCACCTCAGCTGCATATGTTGCATGGATGCATGTTGCTCTCAGCTATGTTTTTTTTGTACTTTCAGCAGTGCAGGGTGCTTTGCAGACAGGGAAACATGTTTGTTTTGGTGATTTACACCTCAGCAACATACAAAAGAAGGAATGTAATCAAAGGCCCAATGTATCATGAGGTTAGGGAATGTAAAAAGTGCTGTGGGGCACTGAGATGGAGCATTGCTGCCAGGTGCACATGCCCTCTTGAAAAGCTGTAGGAAAGGATGGAGTGAGAAAGGTGCAATGAATGGGGAAAAACACAGCTAAGCCCCATGGCCAGTGTTCCCACTGAAGAGGGGCTGCAAATTTGTAGCCATAGGGGTGAGTAGAAAGAGGCAGTGGTTAGAAGGGACCTGCAACAGGCATGGGGATGGAAAATCTTCCATCTGCCTCTTGGTGTGTGCAGTTAGGATACCAATGTGTTGAACTGGCTTGATCGGGTATCTTGGACTGCTTTCCTGGTGTTCTGACCAACATCCTACTCCTGGGGCTGGATTGTATCCTAGTTCATATCTTTCAGCTCATCAGTTCCCAAGATGGTTCTGTTGTATAAGGAAGCCTTTGCTTTAGTCTCTCACTTCCCAGAGCGTGTGCAGGGCTGTGTTGACTGGAGCCTGTTGGTTACTTCAGCTTCAAGAGCTGAAGCTGTGATTGCACTGTGTAACATTGAATCTTTAATGCTACAGATGAGTGTTTTTCATACAGTGTTTTTCTTTCTTGCCTTTAAGCTACCATGGTGACAACGAGCCACCACCTTTTCCTCCAGCAAGAGCCCATTGGATTAGAGCCATTAGCAAAGTTCGACTACAGCTTCAAGAGGTAGGAAGGAGTATTGCTTTGCTGCTTCTCTGTGCTGCCAGGGTTTTAGATCTGTGGCTGAAGGTTTCATCTCTTCTTCCTTGTAAGACACCTCTTACAGTTTTAATGTTTTGCAGACAAAAATTTAATCAAATGTATTGTATAGGACTGCAGCATATTGTGATGGTCTTAGAGCTATCCAATTCTACCAAACATTTTGAACATCATTGTGTGGAACTAGAGGTGAATATCAGAAAAGGTGCAGAAGCAGAGAAATTAGCTCTGAATTTGTAAATAGTAAGAATAATGTTTGGGACTAAATGGTTTGTGTTAAACCGTTCAAAATGAAGACTTTTTCTCAAGGCAACTTGAGGATAGCTTGTTAGCTTAGTAGGAGTTATCTGTATTATTTGTCGTGTGAAAATGTTCCTCAGGAAACTTTACATCAAATATTTTTATATATACTAATTGAAAGTGGGTGTATAATAAATCTTGGTATTTCCATCTCATGAAAGTAAGATTTAAAAATAAATAATCTTGATTTGGGAAGTCAAAAGGAAAAGGTTGTGACATTTTCTTCAACAGTATAAACACTCTTGTTTTAGAAAACAGCGATTAAGACCAAAAAGTTGTTGTGTTTTTTTTAAAAAAAAGTATTATGCTTTTATCCATCTGTATGCCCACAGAAAGATAACATATGGTGTTCATATTTTATAGATGATAAACTATTGCCTACTACCCAAAGTGCAGAGTTAATATATTTCATTTACAAATACTACTTTCTTCTAGAGCTCTCTTGTTTTGTTTTTATAAGAGATTACTTTCCAGTATCTCTCAGTACAAGGAGTTTTCTTTCTTTTCTGGATTTGTTGCAAATTTTTAGGAAAACAATGTTGGGTTTGGGGTTTCTTTTGCATCTAAAGGTGAGGCATCTAAAGCACCATAGCAGAAGTAGTTTTTCCCTTGGCTTATATGGATTTTAAATTCTTTCCCATTTAACAATGACTGTGTTACTTCACTTCCGAGCAGAAGTGATTTTGGAAAGTGAAGTTTAAGAACACTGTTAGGATCTAAGAAGAAAAGGACCTTCTGTTGTGGTTTTGTAGAGCATGAAAACGAAACAGTTTAGTTCTGTGCCTCATGGAGAACAATTGCACAAACATACTAGAAAGGACCAGACAGACATTCAGTGATGCATCTCTCTTTTTTTGAGAGAGTACAAGATCCATGAGGTGGTTCAGCATAAGTCTTTGTGTTTCTGCAGAATTGGAAGGGAGACATGCTTTGAAATGACTGTTAAAGAAACTCTAGTTATGACAGCAAAATGGCATGATTTGCTTTGCCTTGACTACTCCTAACAACTATTGATCCAAAATTTCCTTAAAACTAAAAACATAAGAGATGGAGCTTTCCAGCAGCCTAATCCAGGGTTTAGGTGTCTTTACTGTCCAGAGGCTTTTCCTAACCTTTGCTCTAGGTCACTCTTGTGATTATAAATCAATTTCTTATGCTTAGGGCAAGTAGTAAAGGAGCAGAACTGATTCCTGTCCCCTCTGGAATAGTGAAGGGCTGCTGCAAAGAGAGGACGAAGCCCCACTCACTCTTCTCATGTTCACTAAATGACCCTTTTTCTTTTAAACTTTTCTTGTCAGTTTTTCTTTTTTTTTATGCACTCTTTAACCAGCCTGTCTTTTTTTATATCTTCTTTTTTTTTCTTCTCCTTTCTTTGTTTCTCCTGAAGTGCAGTGTCCAAAGCTGAATGTAGAAACCCAGCTGAGAGCCTGCTCATGTGCACTACAGAGCAATGAAGACTTTGTTCTCCGTGCTGTGTTCCTGATATCCCCATATATCAGATAATCTGCTGTGATGGTGCCTTTTTATCACAGACTAACGCTGATGCATAGTTAGCCTCTTATCCTTTCCAGAGCTGAGGTTCCTTCTGAAGGGCTTTGTCAGTTGTTACCTAGCCTGTATTTGTGTTGGATTACAGCTGAATATAGCTTTGCATTTATTCTTACGGAATATTTTTCACTGCTTAAGCACATTGCTGTCTGTCTCTTCCTAATCTGTTATACCTACAAATCCTTCAAGTTGTGTCTGAAAAAGTTGTGTAGTACCCAACCTGCCAGGCTGTGTGCTACCAGAACTGCCTGAGGGACCCTGCTTGATACATTCTTTGAGTTTGTCTACCCTGAATATAATTTTTTCCAGAGTGTTTGCATCTATTTTAGCAGTTTCATCCAGACCTCAGGATATGAAACTTCTACTGTTCTTCTCCTACCCCTAATACTAATTTACCTTGTCATAGAAGGAAGTTAAATGCATTTGACATGGTTCTGCTCTTGATGAAACCATGCTCACTGTTATTTCTCTCCTTTTTATGTTCTAGAAGATTTGCAAATAATTTGATATTTGTTCCAGTCTTCAGTTCCCAGGAGCAGGGGGAAAAAGTCAAGTTAGAGCTTTCATAATTATCTAAGTCCTCCTTTTCCTATTCTTTAGGCATAAATACTTGCTTTGCCTTTTTCAAACCTTCAAGCCTGTTTTTCAAGTTCTTGGGACTTTGTGATTGTCAGTGTGGCAACCTAGTACCTGAGGATTAAGATTTACCAGGGCCAGCTGACTTAGAAATAGCCATCTTATCTGTTTGCTTTTAAATTTGTTTTCCTTTACCACAGCCTGTTTTTTACAACTTGCTGAACTTTTTTTCTTTTTAAAAAAACCCCAATATTAATTGTCAGCTGCCTGACTGCAGTTGTCTCTGTCAGTGAGGACTTGAAGCAATTAAGGCAGCAGATGTTCCAGCCTTCTTAATGCCGCCTGGTGATTGATAACTTTGTCTTCCTATGAGTAGCAGCCTTAGGTTTTGTGGGTTTTTTTCATATTGTGTGTTTGCTGCTAGGTGTTTAATTGTGCTTTGGCCTTTTGATTTCTTCCCTGTGCAATCATGGTTGTCCTTAAGAACCTCAAGAAGAGGGTTCAAGCCCTCTGAAGAGGGAGACAGGTCTCTCATTTTATGTCCTTTCCTTCTTCTTCACTGGGATAGCTTGTGATTTTTGTCAATAATGCTGTTTCATTAACTGTTAACAGCTTCCTGAACTCCCTGGTCCTTTAAGCCTGTTTCTCATGAGCTCTAGCTACTGATTTTATGAGTTTTTATTTGTGTTCTTGAATTGCATAGTGTTTTTTCTAGCTTGTCTAATTCCTTCTAAAGTGTCCGGAAGACTGTCACAGTTTTCAGATGCATTTGCATCCTCATTGCTCTCTATACTTTAGCTCGAATTCAGAAGAGCATCTCTGCTAGTTGTTTTCTGCACCTTGTGCATCATCAACCTGTTCGTAGATCTTGTTTGAAAGTCATTGTTATGAATACAGACTATCCAGATAAGTATCAGATTTTAAAGGTCCCTGTGATGATAGTCTAAACAGGTGATCGTTTTGGTATTTAGAAAAGGTCATGTCTCATTTCTCTGATCACCGTGTTAACATCTTCCTATCTTCTATCATTACCTACAAGCTTTCAAGAGGAATACCCTTCTCTTTTGTTTCAGAGCTTAGAGCAGCTGCTTATGTCTTTAATGTTCAAAGCAATGCCTCCAGCTCTTTTCCATGTTCCCCGTCTTCATTGTGCAATATCATTTCATTAATACACATGGAGCTCTGGCTCACAGATCAGAACTGCTGGATTCTTCTCACATAGACTATTGAAATGGTTCTTATGACTCTTAATTGTTAATGATCTGCCTGAAATTTGGAAGAAAGAAAAGGGGGGAGGGGAAAGACACCCAAGAAGTTTCCATATGTGATGTGATTATAAATCCCCTGAGCAATTCAGCCTCCTACCTGGGAAGAGATTAATATTCATGTGAATAATATACATGCATCCTGCAGTACCATGAGTCAGAAAAATGTAGTATTTTAATTAAGACTTGACAGTTATAAAATGGCACAGAAATTTATAACTGTGCATGTTAAAAAAGCTTTGTGGTAGCATGCACGTTTTTTTCTTCACTTCTGGTGTTTTGCTTGTTCTCTTTCTGTTTTTGCGAAGAGGAAACTTAATTATGCCAGAATCAAACCAGGGTTTTCAGCCCTGAGTGGAATGACTCAATACTTCTCACCTTCACACTTAGAACTTTGTCTACAAAGAGGGATTAATTGATAGCTTGTCTGCTGCAATCCCTCTGTAGGACCTTCTTTTCCAGAAGAACAAGCGCATAGCTATTCCATCTTCAACTTGAAACCCTCTAACTGAAATAGCCTTCAGCTAGGGACAAGGCTGTGTGACTTTTAAAATTACACATACTGTAATCTGAGTTTTGTACAACACAGAAGAATTGGCAGACTGGAGAAGAGCAAAATTCAGTCAAATCATCAAATTGCCTCTCTTACCAGTTCCTTCAAGTATATTTAAGTATTAGAAAAGGGTATGGGGTCTGGGATTGTATCTGCTTATACTGAATGTGTTTACAGGGGTTAGCAGTCTTATGCATCATTTTCCTCTTTTGTGTCAGGAGATTAAATACATCATAGAATGGTTTGGGTTGGAAGGAACCTTAAAGAACATCTAGTTCCACCCCCCCCTGCCATGGGCAGGGACACCTTCCACCAGGCCAGGTTGCTCAAAGCCCCATCCAGCCTGGCCTTGAACACTGTCGGGGATGGGGCATCCACAACCTCGCTGGACAGCCTGTTCCAGTGCCTCACCATGCTCACAGTAAAGAATTTCTTCTAATCTGAATCTACCCTCTTTCAGTCTAAAGCCCCTTGTCCTATTGCTACATGCCCTTCTAAGAAGTCCCTCTCTGGCTTTCCTGTAGGCCCCCTTTAAGTACTGAAAGGCTGCCATAAGATCTCACCAGACCCTTCTCTTCTCTAGGCTGAACAATCCCAACTCTCTTAGCCTTTCCTTATAGGAGAGGTGTTCCAACCCTCTGATGACGTTTGTGGCCCTCCTCTGGACCTGCTACAACAGGCCCATGTCTTTCCTGTGCTGAGGACTCCAGAGCTGGATGCAGTACTCCAGGGGGGTGTCACCAGAGCGGAGTAGAGGGACAGGGTCATGCATATTGCCAGGTCATGTGCTTGGGATTGCCCTGTCCCACATGCAGGACCTTGCACTCGGCCTTGTTGAATTTCATGAGTTTTGCACAGGCACAACTCTCAAGCCTGTCAAGGTCCCTCTGGATGGCATCCCTTCTCTCCAGCGTGTCGACTGCACCACACAGCTTGGTGTCATTGGCAGACTTGCTGAGGATGCACTCAATTCCACTGTCTGTTGCTGGCAAAGATGTTAAACAGCACTGGTCCCAATACCGACCCCTAAGAAATGTCACTCGTCACTGCTCTCCACTTGGACATTGAGCTGCTGACTGCAACTCTCTTTGAGTGTTTTGAGGAAATTTACTTTTTTTTGTTTCAAAACCAAAGTCATTGGAGCAGTGTTTCCTCTTTGTTTTTTTAATTCTAAGTGCCATTTTATACCAATTCTTTTGATTTTAATCTTTCCCTTTTTTAATCTTTTTAATCTAACAGTCTTTCCCCATTCAATGTCAATAGTCTGTTCTTTTTGACTGCTATGTAACTAGATGATATACTGAGATGGCAGATGTAGTTCATGACATTGTTTTTCTGGAATATGGTAAACACCTGTAGCGGGTGGGTCTAAATGACTATTCTCCTCTAGTCTCACAGGTACCCACTCATATCCTCAGTCTTAGTTTACCTTGCTGCATGGCTTCACAGCCAGCACTTGTGATGAAGCACCTGCAAATATTTAAGAACCATCAGGACCTCACTTTTAAAAGCCCTGGTCTGGGAAGGGTGTTGTATTGGTGATTTTTGAGTGCGAAGCCCTGTTTTTACTTTGAGAAAGCAAGCTGTTGGTGCAAACCACCACTATTCCCTTCTTATGTAGCTGTGGGGTGCCCTGAAGAGTCCTTTCTGGACTTACACTGTTAGTGAGGAGACCAGCCACGCACTGACTGGTGCCAGTTTTCCTTGCCAGTTTGATAGTAAGTTATCTACCTGCCCCCACTCCCTACATGCATATCCAGGCCCTCTGATAAGTAAAACCATGTACTGTCCACCAGCCCAGATGGCTAGTGGAGGACATGCCTGCTTTGAGCCAGTCATGAAAAGGTTAGAAACTGTTCCTTTCCACCTCTCATGAACTGTGCAGTCCATGCAATAGTTTACTTTTGGTATTATATTTCCTTTAAGCTTTGTTGCCTAGGTGTCTTTTTATCAGTCCCGTGAAGATGAGTAAGCTCTGCATTTTCAAAGCCTCCCACACAGTGGCAAAGAAGCAAACTGAAGCACTGTGACTCTAACACAGTTACTAGAAACTTCTCTTCATACAGAAAAACTACATTTCCAGTTAAATGTCTTCCTTCTTGTCTATCAGTTGTATTTATGAAGGTTATCTTCAACCTCCACCAAATTACCAGCACTGCTGATCAAATGTCCCAGGGATCAGGGTTGGTGGGGAGCTGTACAACACCCTTGTGCTCATGAAATCACTGTTTCTACACCAGAGAGGAGATCAGATCTGTGTGGGTAAGGCACGATCCAAGGGTCACTGCCAGCTGTAGTGCAGACCGTCTGTTGTCAGGTGCCTGTGCTCACAATGGCATGCAAATGCTTTATGCATACCTTATCTATAAAATGCATATATGGCTTTCAGATTCCTTAGATATTGCACAATAATTATTTAGAAAGCATTTAAATACAAAAGTAGTGGAGGTCTTGTACTATCTCCCCATGCCATAATCTTACTTCCCTGTGTTGCATCTGAGTTTGTAGACTGGCAAGTCTTGTGGGACTCCCCAAAGCCCTTCATGGCTTTCCCAAGGCAGCTTTTAGTGCAGGGTGATTCCCTGGTGCTTAGAACAGCCTGTGTCTGTTGTCTCTTCCGGTTGCCTTTTTGCGAGGGAAGGTTTGTCTGACATGCTATACTAAGAGATGGAAAAGCTTCTTTCATCTCAGAGTGTCTTAAATAAGATACCTGCATATTTGCATCTGTTTGGAATAAAATACATGTTTGTTTATCCTTACAGAGATTCTCTGAGATCTACTGTTATTTTTTAACCTGCTTTACAATGAATGTTAACAGTTATGTTATAGCGAAGAGACAAGTATTTGTATGTACACACAAGAAAATAATGTTGTGCTTTCATTAGCTGCTGTTCTGATTTTTGAGTAGCTTTTGGATAACCTTATCTCCAGTGGGAAAAACCAGCAGGATTGCCCTTTTTAGAGTAGTTAATGCTAAAATTAAGAAAAATGCTCTTTTGTGGAGCAATATGCTGGTCAGAAATGCTTTTCATACTGACCACAGCAGCTAGGAGCCTATTCAGTTGCTAAAAGTATTTTTTGCAAGCTTCCCTAAACATATCAATGTACTCACACTCAACTTCTATTCACCTCTGCTAAAAACCAGTTCTGATGTTGATGGTCTGTATTCCCTGGCACACATGATATCTGTCCCCTTCAGTGACAACAGAGTTCCTCCATACCTTCCTGTTGCTGGTTAGAAAAAAAACAACAAACTTGGGGAGTTTTCTTAGTCATAACAGGAGTTTGCAGAGTGGAAAGCTAACTTTCCTATAATGTTGTTTTACTATTTCACTGCAAGCCTCCTGTGGGCTTGAAAGACCAGGGGTAGCCTCTGTGAGAAGGCAAAGAATCCTGACATGTTTTTTCTTTCCTGATCTGTAGTAGTATTCAAGACTATAGCTCTGCTTCTCTCTTTTTGTATTGTAAGTTCTACACATCTGTAAGTTGAAATTCTCATGAAGCCTTTGAATGGGAATTCAAGTGTAATTTACTTTTCTTCCAAAGCTTATTCCATTGGTTTCCTTGAAAAGAAAGGGTAGGTGTTTATGCAACATCTGGGATATAGTTTATAAACACAGGATGTTCCACTGTCAGGTGCATCTCTTACTTTGTGTCAGCACTGCACATTAAGTTCAAGTAAGCCAGTTTGGCTGAACTGTATGCTTCTCTTCCTTGACTTGTAAAGTCATAATGACAGTACTGGAATGCATGTGAATAGTCTGCTGTTATATCTTTATTTTTTTTTTATGTGAAACTTCATGTGGGAGCATTTCACTTCTGGAGTGAAGCTGGATGGAAAGTGGCTTCTGCTTTTGCAAAGTATGGATTTTTTTGGGGGTAGGTGGGTGGTTAAGCTTTCTGGTGTTGACTTTCTGAGATTGACTGAGATAAGAGGTGGAAGACCTCTCTGTGGAAGAGCCATCACTTTAAGCTAGAATATATGTAGAATAGGGGGGCAATAGGACTCTAGTTCCTGATCTATACTGGGCAATACTGAGATTTTAACCTAGGTTTCCCATGGTTTAGAAAAGTGCATTGACTGCTAAGCTGTAACACTCCTCTAGGGAATAACTCTCTCCCCTGTTTGGACATCTTAGACCAGAGAAATATTCCTGTTCAAATTCATTGTGGTCCTGTAAAGCAGATTTTGATTCTGACAAGTTGTTGTCTTCTGAAGGGAAATGTGTCTTAGTCACCTTCCTTCCTTTCTATGGAAGTTGTACCTCTGCTGATCAGAGAGCAAGATGTGGGTGGCAGCAGTGGGCTGGCGATGTGGATAGATGACCTATGTCTTGTACAGCTCCAAGGTTCCCAATTAGACTACATACCCAGAATTGCTGCCTTTTCGTCTTTGGCATTGTTTTGCTTAGGCAGTCTGGTCACAGCTATTTCTATGTTTGTTATCTCCAGAAGTGACTTGCATGTTGCAGGCTGAAGGAACTATCCATGTGCAGAGAGCACCTCTGAACCAGGATGAACTACAATAAGCTCTTTTCTGCTGTCTGGTGCTGCCCAGCTTGCATTCACATTTGTGCCAAGACTTTTCCAAATACTTGGCCGAGCAAGTACTTGTCTTTTCCCAGGACCTGCTGCAGCAGTTGTTTGATGCTTTCAGGAAAAAAGGAACCCAGATCTGTTTGGAGAGTGGACCAAGTCCTCTACAAAGTATATACCAAAGGCTGTAGCAGAATACTAAAAATGTTGGAGCTGAGGCAATGCTTGCAACCTTATGCAAAACTCCCCTCTTTGCACCTTGTTTTGGGGAGGTAATGGCAGAATTACAGCACTGTTGACAGAGGCTTGTATCTGATGTGGAGTAGGGCACAGAAGCCTGTAGTGTCCTGACCACCTGGACGTGGCACTTGCACATGGTGCTGCTCATTAGTAGAAATCAAGAGAGCTTCAGCTAGCATTGGAGTAAGTCGGTTCCTCCTGTTCAGAATAGGGGTGCAATGGGAGAGGTGGGTGGGGGACTCCTACCTGCCACATATGCAGCCCTTAAAAATAGTTAAAAATAGCATTGGCTGTTGGGAGAGCCAGACTTCACACTCTTATTTTTAAGGTTCTGTGTGGGAGGAGGGGATATTTCCCAGTGTTGCGTATTACTGAAGCAATCTGTACAAGAAATGCTGCACCGGAGAGATAGCAGTGGGCTTTGGCTTACAAAGCACAAGACTTGGGAAAAAGATGAACTAACCAGCACTGTCTGAGAGCATCATAAATGAAACATTAACTATTCATGTGATGTTAGCAAATACTTTGAGTAACATCATAACTTAATAGGAAAAGGCAGTAAGTCAGAAAAGGGGGTTTATAACATGACAATTTTGCCTTTTGGTGTAGTTTTTCTTTCACTTGTTTCTTGTTTTCCAAGCTGCATGGTTACACAACTTGTTCAGATGTAGGGCAGAGTTGCCTTGCATGCTCCTGAGCTAATTTTTGGAGTGGTGTAAGTGTTGTTCTAACTGGAATCTTCTAGTACTGTGCATCCGGATTTAAGTAAGATGACTCCTCACCCCTCCCCCCCTTGCAAAAGTGGCATTTGGAAGTCAAAGTGCTGTGAATAATGCTTAATGTAATGCCTGAAGACAGCAGGACTCCAGTTCTGGCTGCTCCTATGTAGTATGTAAAATAGAGTAGCGTTTTTATTTTCTGCACATTTTGATGTCAGTGATTTATTGGATTCAAGTCACTTGAAGGTCTTGTGGTACAGCAAATGAATCCTACCCATTAGGACATAGTTCTTGCCAGGCTTGCCAGGTGATACAAGAACTTTCTTCGCATCTAGACTCCTTTCTTGGCATCCAAATAGGATTTTTAAGCCATATCATGTCCACCAACAAGTTGTCTACTGTCTGCTTGTATTTAGAGTTTGAACAATTTTGTGATATTGTGGAGGACTGATCAGATGAGCCTGATCTGGGTCAAGCTGTGGGTTCATTTCCATTGCTGTGATAGTTAATTACTGGCACTTTCAAAAGGGCTTTTTGGTGGTTCCCCATTGGTTTCACTTGAAACCTGTATGTGGCAAAGGTGAGACCAGTCCTCCTTCTTGGCTTTTTAATCTGTAAGGAAGTGCTTGCAGCCTTTCCTGGTGGTCTGTGAGCTGGATTTGTAATATGCATCCTCTGCTGAAAGGCACTTGAGAACATCAAGGCATCAGATACCTGTTTTGCAGGAAGAATTTTCTGAGTGCATTGACAGCTTCGTTTTTTGTATGCTATAAAACAAAAGATAATTTAGGCATAAAGCTGGGTTGAAATCCCCAGTGTAGCTTGACATTTCATCTGTTGCTCAAGCATGCAGGTACTAGATCCTGGAAGGGCTGTGATAACTCTTGAGTGTTAATTTACTGGGGCAGCATAGTCTCTTGCTATATAGGCTGGCTTGTGGCTTCAGGCTTGCAGGATGATGTGGTACAGGTGAGCAGCAGTGCTGCTCTGGCCTGTGGGAGTATCCTGTTAAAAACAGGAGGATCCTGTTTAAGCCACTCTTACACATTGAATCAGGAAGAGAGAAGGAAAGGCTGTTCTGGTTAACTCATTTAGCCTGCCCTCACTAGTGTGTGAAGCTATAGAAATAATTAGGAAAGAAAGTGTTACTGCCTGTCAAGTGGGAAATTAGTAAAAACACTAATTGCATGCTGCTTTATGCTGTGTGCTACACTGTGATAGACCAGGTGGACAGTAGGTCTTACCTGCCTGTATTTCCATAACATTGCTAATATGCCATGTACGAAACCAGCAAATGATTTGGAGAAGATGGGGATTATTGGAAGAATCAAAGAATAGGTTATTGGAGTGGAAGTGGGTCATGGGGCAGACCTGGGAGGGGAGGTGCCAAGAATGAGATGAGACCAAAGAAGTATGGCTTAGCTTAGCAGACTGGAAGCTGAGAGCGGATGTTGCTGCCATGTACTAACAGAGCATGGGAGTAAATATTGGCAAGTTCACAGCTATTTAAGCTAAAGGTTAATGTTAGTGCATGAACAGCAGTGTATAAGCTGGTTATGAACAAACCCAGGCTAGAAGTCAGAAAGTGATTTTTCTAATTGTTAGTGAACAGCTTCCAAATGGGTTTCTTTGTCCTTTCTGTTTCTAATTAATCTAAAATGGATCTGTTTATGAAAGATATTATATGACAGTTGCCTGTGGGAGCAAAGAATGGGACTTCATCCTCCAGGAAGCCTCTAAGTAGGCTGTGAGAAATGTCCGTGGAATCACAGCCTTTGTAACTATTTTTCATAGTGTGGCCTCTCTGTGTTTGCACTGCCCACCTGCCTGCCTTTGCTGCTGAGCTGTGCCACGCTGCAGGACCCTGTGGGTTCGGAGTACAACCAGAGGTGCGTAGGAGAGGAATTTGCTATTTAGATGCTGTCACTGAAATAAAATTGTGAAAATCATATTTCAGCCCCTCTTGGATGGTGGCTTTTCCATGCAGTTGCGCAGCAGATATTAGAGAAGCTAGACTGTGTGAGGGGTTTCTTGAAGAATGGTAGTTATTAGTGACTCATGCCTGGTAATGAACCTGTCATAGATATAATTTTGTTTTCTGACAAATGTTCAAGTGGTAACAGTTTCAGAAAATATGATGTAGTTTGTAAACAGGTTTGCTCTTAAATGAGATTTTTAAAATTCCCCATGGGATTTCAGTTGCTTATTTAGACAGTAAATTGCAATTGAAACTATATTCATTAAAAGTTTTTAAAAGCTAACACTGGAAAATTATTTTCTAGGATAGCTTGAAAAGCAACAGAAAATATCAAGACAAAATCAGTGATGTGTACTAAAAAGGAGATAATAAGGCTATCCCTCTAGAACGAATTTAGATTTAGCCTTGGACTGATTTATCTATTTAGCCTCACTTTGGTCAATACTTTTAAGTTGTTACATACAAGAATATATGAAATACAAATAGAGATTGCTTTATGTAAAGGATCAGTTTATTTTAACCATGTTTCCATCTGTTTTTTTATTTTTGTTAATGAGTCAATATTCACCTTGTATTTTAACACACACATTTTTGAGAAGCTGTTATTGAGAAACTGAGAGTGCTAAATTTTATTGCAATTTATTTAAATTTTTCTATTTTTGTTCAGTGTATCATGTTAATGCAGCAGATTGAAATGCATGCAAATGTTTTTGTGATATCTCATGTAACGGGTACTTGAAGGATCCAGTTTGTCTACACAAATATCTATAGATTGGCTGGTGTATTCACTCTGAATTTTGTTATGCCAAATTTAAGGAACTTAATTTAAAGCAAGTACAACTCTCCTTCATAATTTGTGACATGGGTACATGTTACTCATCCTAATTAAGTCACTCTATTTTTAGGTCGCAGTAGTAATAGCTAGTTAACAACTACAACTGTGTACAGCTGCTAGAATCATCCCTTTTTCATCTTGTCTTTACATCCACTTCTCTCCAGTTTTGGTGAATGTGGAGTAGCTTCTGTGACCTGAGAGCACAGAGCAGAGGCAGCAGCTACTGAAATGACCCATCCACCATCCCTGCTCAGTATTTGGGTGTGTTTTGGTCAAACTGTGCTTGTCTATCCCATTACAGACTTGCCAAAGGGGCCAGCTGGCCTCTCAGTCACTTGATTTAGGTCAGCTATATAATCAAAGCCTGGTTTGTAGTGCAATTTTCATCCTTCTGCAGAGGCTTTCTAAATCCAGTCATTGTCATTTTTTTTTTTTGCATTAAATTTCCTCCCTTGTCCCTCCCAGCCAGGGGAGCAGACTGATTGGGTTTCTAGACCCAGTTAATTCAGGCCCATTTTGTAGAGCTTGTCAAGTGCCTTTACTGGAGGTGTGAAAGCTGTGTCTGTGCTTATTAATATGGGTGTGTTTGCTGTAGTTGGCTCTGTCAGAGCTACAGTGTGGCAGTGCTCCTTTTTTCTTGTTCAGTGTCTACACTAACAGTGTCCACAGAGACTGACAGAGGCATATATGCAGTTCATAACAAGTATTTATGGGGTATTTTGCTTCATTAATAAACTGCTGCCTTCTGCAGGCTATATAAATATATGAAAATTATTCCTACTTACAAAGGAAAGCATATTATTTAAGCCAGGAGTCATAAAGGTGATGGTAATGTACTAAAAAAGATTTTTTCCCTGCTTTTTAAAGTTGGTGCATCTGCGGCAAATGAGGAAAAAGTGCTGGTAGAGGACACAACCTGCTGGCAGAGGTAGCTGGGCATTGCTCTGTAAGGTTATTAGTTGTTATTCTTCTGCCAAGCAAGCCATGGTGGCTTTTGAAAAGGGTTTTTCCATTGCCACTCCCTCTGATCCGTTAATTGATTTCTGGTTGATTTAAGATTTTGGAAAGGAGCTATCAGAGCAGTAAGTGAAATAGATGTAAGCCAGACTTCATGGTGTTTGATGTGCTCCAAACTTAAGTACTCTGAAAAGTCAGGCTTTTGTTACCCTGAAATGGCTGTCCAAACAGGGAAGGTCTTGACCTGACTCTGCCCTCATTCTTTACTTGTAATAGGGACATTTTCACTTAACAGGTATGCTATGAAAACACAAATTAATGCTTGAATTACTTGAATAGTATCATGATGAGTGTGAAGAACACTCCTTAACTCACTGCATGTAACGGTGATGTAACTGGATGTAATGGTAGGGCCTGGCTGTGATACATTAAATAATGCATGTGGTCATGCTTCACATAACATGAAGGAAACAATATTAAATAGTTTCTTGTTCAGTGAGCAGTAGGACACCCTCTCTGCTCACTGAGAAAGGGGTTTACCTCCAGCTGGAGAAGGAATCATCTTTAAGTTCATACTGGCTACTACCCTGTAAGATCAAGCCTCTGAATTCCTGTAGCCAAGTCCTTATGTGTTGAACCAACCTTTTGCAGAATGCATGAACAGTTTTGTTGGAGACCATTTCCCTGTTCTCACTGTCAAACTCAGGTAGGAGAATATGCTCTGTAGTGTTTGAACTAAGTCATTGGACAGCTGGGTTGTCATACAGATCATCCATGGGGATTAATGCACCTTCATGCCTCTTAGAAAGTATATGTGTAACCATGTAGTTTCCTAACTGAGACAGGTTCTGGAATGATGCAGGTAAGGAGCAATAAACCTGAAACCTGGGCAGTATGTGAAGTAATTAACTAGACCATCTATTTTCCTCAAAAGCATCCCTGAAAAATGCATGTACTCCTTCTTGTTAAAGCCTTCTGGGATAGAGATTTTGTAGCTTCCCTAGACAATCCATGCTTACTTAGGATTAAAAGCTTTTCCAGATGTCTAACCTACCTTTCCACTGCTGCAAGTTAGGCCTGTTATTTCTTTATCTGTATTTACAATAGAAATGCCGAATAGTTTACTTCTCCTGTGTTTGAATCAACTAGTTCATGTTTGAAGGTTGTTATGTCTACCTGAGGTCTACATTTCACAGCATCTGCAACTTTTCCTTCCTAGTTTTTTTTGATCAAAAAAGCAATTACAGCTCTGAGAGTATAATTGCAGGTTCTTCCACCTCCAGCACATGTCTGTGCTCAGATGCCTTTGCATTTTAGTGATGCTGATTATTTAATTAGATGAGCAATTAAGACATTGATTGTAATTTTCCAATTCCATGAATTGTCAAATCCTTATGTTCTGGATGCCATTAGGAGGGAGAGAGATGTAATTTGAAGGAGGAAGCAGCAGAGGGAGAGTTTTCTCTGCTATAAATGAATACTTCTTCACTGCCTTTTAACCTAAGGTATTCAAGCTGACTCTAGTTTAAAAGCCAGTATAATAGTTGTTTCTGGAATGGGGGCACCCAGCTGGTAAAATTTTAAAGTCAGCTGATTTGCAGAGGGCAGCATAGATTTGCTAAGAGTCCATCTTCTACTTGTACTCCTTGTTTAAAACTGGAGAATGACAGTTCAGCTAGATAAGGGCTTCATGCTTTTGGACGGGCAGCCAAAACCCGGGACAAGAGCTCTGAGGGCATTCAGTTGTTTTCAGGAGCACATTTAAGGAAGGTTTTGTGTCTGTCATTGCTGGGGCACAAGGAGACAACATGCTACCCCAAAGCCTGTCACCTGAGACAGCTCTGCTTCTAAAGTCTCAGTCTGATTTTGAAGGCTGGTGTGGGCTGTGACAACTGGGGTTGGCAGTTTCTCAGCAGCAGCTTCTGGAAGAACATGGTGTCTGGGAGGTAAGGCTTGTTTGTGCCCTGACATGGCTGGAACTTACTGGATGAGGAATAAAATAGCCTTTTCTGTGAAATGCTGGGTTGCAGAGCTGTTAGTATTTGGGTTTGTATCCCAAAAGTCAAGAACACAAACATCCACACAGAGATGAGAAAGCCGAGCAGGTTTAGCCTGTGCATTTAAAGGGCTGCCTCACATCTCTTAGGGAAAAGCTTCTTGTCATTGTGAGTGACACTGATAACTATGAACAAATCAAATGGAGGATTATTTTAATTTGAGCTTTTCTAACTTTATGACCAACACTCCTTTAAGGATTTTGCACCTTAAGAATTCCCATGTCAGACTAGATGTGTTCAAGCCCTTGGTGGAGTTTTGACTGGTGTGGCAGCAGCAGCCACAGAGGCAAGGAGATGGGAGGACTCATTGCAGGCAGCTCTAAGGTCTCTGGTGAATTCCTGCCTGATAAAGATTGTCCTAAACTTTGAAGTGTAAAGATTCGTAACTCTGCAAAAACATTAGTGCTATGTTAACTCATTTTTTCATTAAACTTATAAAAAAACCCCAGTCCTTGAAAATTACTACATTCTTAGCCTTGGAAATATCCTTTATTCTCAGGCATGTGAAAGTCTTCTCTTCTATTAGTTCAGAATGTTCATGCTTCAGGGTTCAGCAGACATCCTTATAGTCAAAGAATGTTAACACATAGAGTGTAGACATCTTCCCTATGAAGACAAGTCAGCCAGTGGTTTGGTCTCACCTTCACAACAAATGGACTTATGTTGCCTGTCTTTGGAAGATAAACAGTCCCAGTACCTGCAATCTTTAGCAGTGTTTTCAATGTGCCAGGGCTATTCTTGTTGCCTTTATATAAACCAAATAATTCAACTTTCATGGGAGGAAAAAAAGCTTTTTAAGGAGTGAGAACTTTTGGGGCTTTGGGATAGATTCTCTCCTTCCTTTTCTTCAAGTGTTTCAAGGCTAATGTCTAGCCATTATGAGTTTCCAAAGTGCTGTAGGAGGTACCTGTGCCTTTCTTCCCTTCCAAGCTTGTAGGTTGCCCTTGCACTTTGCCTTACCCTTTCCTAAAGGGAAAAGAAAGAATCAGTGCTTTGAGTGACACCTTAAAGAAACTTATTCCTTCATCTAAAAGCAACATGTTAAGTGTATGTTTCATAAGTGTGTTCTGGAGCTATTGTAAGGACAGAAACAGCATTGACAGGGTAGTTTTAAATGCCTTGGAAAATACAGTCTTCTCTCAGACTTCTGCCTCAGCAGCACTGCTTAGGTTGTGGTAATGCATAGCTCCTCGAAGCATGGTATTCATTGAGGAAAGCTGTCAAACAGCAGGAGGTCAGTGCTTTTTCATTAACACTTCATCTTTAGACTGCTGATTGAGTTGATCTTGTGGCTTTGAAGAAGGTAATAAATAGTATGTGTTCACTGCTGAATCAGTTGATAAACTTTACACTGTGTATTTGAACTTCTAAGGTCTAATGCGGTACTGAACTCAAACCATTGTGCCGAGAACCTTGTCTTTAGGGAGATGCAGCAGGCAGTTTCATTTGGGACAGGTTGTTCTTATTTTTCTTCCAGTGAAACAAATAAAAAAAATTGCTTTAGAGAGCTCTTGGGTCCAACATGTCTGAGGCCATTTGTGAGATGAATTAAACCAGAGTGTGAGTTGAACAGAATTTGTCCTTGCTGTTCTAGACAAGCTTACTCCATTGACTTTTCCCTCTTACCGCTTGACTTTTTCCTCTCTTGTCTCTTTGTTTCATCTCTCTGTAACATTCCTATCCTCTAATTTCCTTAGGCACCTAGTTTTGTACTTCCCCAAGAGCCAGGACATTAGAAGTGTTCTTGCTTGTCTTCCTGTAGGGAGAAGGGATGTGAGTGTGGGAGAGGGAGGAGCAGGACCTGTGCTTGAAGCGTGCTCATTTTCCTTAAGTTAATCCACATGTGCTTTTGAAGAAATTCCTTACATTTACAATTTTATCAGTAATTCAGTACTTTACAGGAAGTTGGAATGAAATAGATAATGAGGATTAAAAAAGAAGAAAGGGTAATGTATACCTCACAGACATCAAAGCATTTGGCCTATATAGCTGAGCCCAGCTTTATCAGTTTTAATAATTCCCTGCTGGCTCAACCTAAAATTAAAATCTGTTGGTGAATTAAAAAATCACAGTAAGAAGTATTTAAATTTTTAAGTGGAAGTTTATTTCTCTAGTAGAAGGCAAATAACTCAGTGCTCTGAGCCTTAAGGTAAAGCACACTATTTCTCATAGGCTTTTTTTAGATGCAAGTTCGTGACTATTTTTCCCAGTTCTGAATTATCTTCATTATTTCAGTAAACAAAACATCCCTGAAAAACAGAGCTTGACTCAATCTCCTGTGCATTAAGTAAGGCGTTTTAAATGTTTGAAAGGTGCAATTTGCCTTGCTTCTGAAGGCACCTGTGGTTTTGTCTTTTTGTAGCCACATTTTCCTCTCCAGCTCCTTGTGAGCTGTGGTGAGGGCTGTGACGTTTTCCATCATTTTGTTGCTCGTGACCTCCATTAGCAATGTCTCTTGTCTCATTGTCTAATGAGACTTGCTCACTTCCATGTTTTTTTCTGCTTCTGTTCTTATAAGGCAGCCATGGAAATATTGAGATTTTATGTGGCAGTGCTTGGAAATCTGCATAGGCTCATTGGGTCTCAAGAGATACGGCTGGAGGATTGTGTTTGGCCCCAGAGCATTTTTGACTTGAACATGCTAATGTCTGGTGTTGATGGCTGCAGGGATGAGCAAAGACCAAGGAAGGAAGAGGTGTGAAGGACAGAGGCAGTGATGGCAAAATGACATTGGCTCTACTTGTAGTAGGATCTTCGGAAAAAGTAAGGCATGTAAAAGCCTGGGGGGTTGTCTTATGGATGCTTCAGGTACTATAGAGAGTTAAGGTGAATAAGAAAGTGTTGTTTGAAGGATGCTTAATTTCTTTTTATAAATTATTGCTGTGAAAGAGACTCCTGGCAAGATCTTTTTTGTCTTACTTATATGCACAGCTTTGAAGATACTAAGTGCCATGCAAATCCTGGATTGCATTTTTATTTTCTCAGCTGGGCAGTCCTCATCCTTATGTGGATGAATTTGATACGGAGCTTCGACTCTGAGCTCAAGTGCTATAATTGGTGTGTTTAGTATCAGTCATTTCTATTGCAGTGGAACTCAGTGCCCTCAGTGGCAGGAGCCCTGTTCTCCTGATGGGGTGCAAACATATAATGAGAAACTTGGGGTCAGACTCTTAAAATCATTTAAAGCTAAAGCACTTCTGAAAATCTGACCTATTGTCCCTGCCCTGAAGGAAGCAAAAGAGCAAAAAGAGGGAGTGTTTTCTGGGGGATGGAGGTTATGAGTGACCACAGAGGAACGGCAGCCTTACAGGGGGTCTGAAAGGAGGTAGGTGGCCTGATTTCTGTCTGTGCCTGGCTGCAAGGGGCAGTGCTGTGGTTGCACTTGGAAAGAGCTGAGGGGTACTGTTCAGCAGTGGTGCTGCTGAGACAAAGTATGGTGAACCATGGCATTAGTCTACCTGTATGCAAAACTTGTGCTCACATCCATCAAACAAATGAGCTCATGGGGACAACAGCCTTGCTGTTGTCAGCCAACATTTCAGTGAGGTGCTGGGATGGAGCTGTGGGACCAGAGGGTAGAAAGTGCCAGGAGAATATCCCATGCAGCAAGGGCAGGGCTGGGAGCACAGTGATATGCTTGTGGAAGAAGTGGTGAATAGAAGTTGGTGTAGGTAAGAGATTGGAGGGGATGTATCATTTACAGCAAGGCTGGCTTAGAAGGAGGTAGGAGTTATATGAGCAGATGGGAGGATAGTGGCATTTCCACAGCTAAGTCATATAGGCCTCTTCAAAATCCCACCCCACACTGTGAAAAGACTTTGTTTTGTAAGATGCAGTGAGTTGTCCTTGAGCAAAACAGGGAAATGTGCACAGCTCCTGTGCAGTGCTTTGGTGCTAAAGGCAGAGAAACAGCATTTGGGAAGGAGGTGGGTGCTTGTGTTGGGTGCATGAAGAAGGGAGACAGGATGAAGGGAGCATTTGTGAAAAGGAGGATGTGAACATGGACCAATTGGCCAGGAAGATTTCCTTAGCAGTGTGTTGGATGCCACTGGTGCAGCTTGTGGGGCAAATAAATGGTGCCTTTAATTCAGGCACTTCTTGCAGTATGAATGCCTGCTGCTGCTCACTCCCCAGTGAGAAGTGTCAGTACAACGTGAGTGGATCTGATTCTGTGCACAACACTTCTGCAGTCATTCTTTTATGTAACAATGTGACTTATTTTGGGGAAAGGCGAGATCAATGGCTGTTCAATCCCCCCCACTCATAGCAGAACTGGTACTATTTTTCCTTGGAAACTGGATACTTTTTGTTTCAGTGAGGGCATTGCTGAATCTTGCAGGTTAGTCTGGGGTTGAACAGAAGTTATAAAAATAAACAACTGTATCAGAGTTAGGTGAAAAATCTTCTTGGAGCTGGTTAATTATGTTGAGTCCTGGGCTTTTTTCCCAGCCCCCCTGCTCTGCAGTCCTGCAGGGTGCCAGGAGTCAGGCAGAGCGCTTTTCCAGCACAGATCGGCTCACTGAGCTGTACTGCCTGCTCTCATAATGCCAAAGGAGTACGTTTTGTCTTTAGTCAGATTGGTTCCATCAGTTCCTATTTCCTTCTGAATGGATAATAAAGTGGAGAATCATTTTGAGGAGAGGAGTGTTGGTGCACGAGTGAAGCGGGGAGGATGCTTGTGTGAGGAGCTAGGCAGTGAGCAGCTGACAAGGAGGAGTAAAGTAGCAATAGCTGCACAGCTTTCTCTCTGCCTCTGAAGTACAGTATTTTCTGTTGAGTCACAACTGAAGAGAAGGATGAAGTTTTAACTGTACTTGGTACTGCTTGAGAAAGGGAAAAGATGCACTGTGGCAGTGAACTAAAGAATTTCTGTTGAGGGATACTCCTGGAAGCCGACAGGATTTCTGCATTTTTGGTTTCTACATTCATTGGCTTCTGCTGTTTTTTGCTTTTTGGATTTTTAGTAGCTGTTGTTTTGTTGTGGGTTTTTTTTCCCCTTCAAAACATGCCTTCAACTTTATGTGATTTCTCATCCTAGTGCTGCCATGGAACAGGATATTTGTGGTGCCTTTAACATTGCTTTCCCTGATACCTGAGATGGGACACCAGCAATATGTTGATAATCTTCACAGTGAAAGTTCATTATCTGGTGAACCTTTAATAAGATTAGGAATCCTTCAGGACTTGTCTTTTCTATGAGAACAAGCTATTGTATTCTGTAGTTTTCTATTAATTCTATACATTCTCTTTACATTTAACCTTTTATTTTATTTTGAAGCAGCAAGGTAAGTGAATGATTGGAACAAATGAAGTGGCTGGGTATAAAATGCAAGTAGGCAGCAACCAAGGAGAATTTGTCTTTTATTTTTAGAGTGGCCTCTCTGTGTGTGTTTACTTTAGCAATACAATAGCTCCATTGGAAACTGACTGGTTTTAAACATGTGCTTTATAAAAACAATTTACTCTTAGTATGTTCATTTCTGTGCTTTATTTCTTGTGTTTTGTGTTCACCCGTTAGACACTAATTGTAGATGTCTTATTGCTGGTATAATTGAGGTTATGTCTGTTTACTTCTCATACTTTTCTGTTAGGAGGGTTTGTATCTCAGCTGGAATTTGACATCAAAATCACAAGGTGAAGAAGAGTTAAAAAGGAGAGGGATTTGGGGATAATTTAAATTTGATCACTTGAAAAGCAAATAGCTTGAGAGTAATTCAATTACTGGTTTGATTCTTCCTTAAATGTCACTTAAAACAGGCTTGCTTTTAACCCAGAGTATTTGTCATTGGCCTGATTTCCTGTGCTGAGGAGCTTGTGAGTTGATGAGATGAGATGAAATGACTGGCATGCAGGAGCGATGAGGATGCTGTACAAGCTCGTGAATCAGAGCAGATGGTGTGACTCTTTCAGATATCTTTTCAGTTTTCATTCCTTTTATATGGGCAGCTTTCTTTTGCTAATGGAGTGAGCCTTTGAGGGATAAACATCAAGACTTAATACAGAATGTTAAGGTCTTCTGTCCTCAAGATGAAAAAAAGAAAGCTTATAGAAGTAAAGCTGCAGTTTTAGCCCAGGAGGATTTTAGTTGCCGAGTACTGCAATTTAGCAGCACGAGCTGGAAAACCCTAATTATTCTATCAGCTGCCTACGTTACCTTCACCCAGCCTGGCTGAATGCTGCTGAGTGCCTGCTCTAAAGGAGTGCAGGACAGGCCAGAAACAGTGAGCCAGATCATGTAGCACCAGTCTGTATTGCAGCTGTGCTAGCACTGCCCTGACAACAGAACCTGGATTTCCTAATTTGTCACCCTGGGTTGGTGAGTGCTACCTTTCCCTCCCCCACCTGAGTGTCCCTGAGAGCTGAGGCACCGTTACCTGGAAAACCCACTCCAGACCTCCTCAGTAAGTAATCAGATTTTTGAGAAATTTTGTAGGGATGAGTGTTTCCTGGTCTTTCTTGTCAGAAATGCAGCACTTGGAGAATTCTCCCTGTTGCTTCAGCACTGGGTTATAAATTGGATTACAAGTAGAGGACAGGTACAGCATGTTCTGTTTCTTAGTCTAAGCAGAGGTCTTAGCATCCTTCTGCATTTTCATAATGGTACACACAAACCTTACTTAAACCAGAAGTACTGGGTTTGTACTGGCAGTGCTGTCTGTCTGCTCTTCGGTTAGAGGTAGCTGAATAATCAGAAACCTTTCTCTAAAGCCTAGCAGACATTTCTACAGTTCTGATCCCAAAGCCAGACAACTTGTCAGCATGCTCCTATACTTGCGTTTGAGTTCTTGGTGCTGTTTCCTTTAAACAAAAAATTGGTTCTTGCTCCTGGCTCATCTGTTCAATACAATACTTGATCCTTAGGATCCTGGTTTGGCGAAAATCTGTTTTAAGGAACTAGTGCTTTAGGTTGTCATGGGTAAACCATTTACTGATTGATACAGCTGTGTACCAAACCAGCAGCCTCTGGAAATAAGGGGGCTGCTGAACTTAATTGCTTCTCAGTTTGTTCTTAAATTGCTGATAGCTGCTGCTCAGGTTTTGTATTTGATCCTAAGGAGCAAAGTTACAAGAAGTAACATTACATAAGAACAACAGAAGCAGTTGTGATTTCTTTTCATTTTTTTAGTAGTCAGTTATCCTTTTTGCCTTTTTCTCAGCATGGGATGGTCTCAGAACTAGCTAGGTACCTTAAACTTAGCTTGCTGCTGGCTGGGCATGAGCCTTGCACTTCCGTGGTCGACAGCTTCCAGCCTGTGTCTCCCCATGTACTCGGGGACAACCCCTATTTCTGTCTCTGGATGCTGCCTTTTCTTAGCCAGCAGGTAATGACAGACCTCATTTGTAACTGCAACTGGTGCATCACTGTGCCAACCAGTGCTGCTTTTAGCTTGCAGAAAAAGCTGTGATAAAAGGATGTGGCTGCAGAGGGAATGAGCATGTCTCGAAGAATGGCAGGGCTGCCTGGTGCCCAGGCGCTCTTGAGGGGCTCCCAAGACAGCTGGAGTAAAAACGCCCGAGCATCTCAATCCCTTTTGGTCTGTGCTCACAGTAGTGATGCCAGGTGGATGACTGACATCAGTCCCATTTTACAGAAAGCTGAGACACACTTAGAAACTTTTGTGGTGTCTCCTACATTTGTATTAAAAAGCATTAAGGAGCCAAAGCATGGTATGCTATCTCCTTCCTCTACTACATAGTCTTTAATTGCATGAATTTTATTTCATGCTGTTTCACAACAGAACTTTTTACACTGGTGAATGCACTCACAACACTTCAGTGGGTGTTTCATCATCATGCTTAGTGATTTTTTACTGTTCCTTCACTTTGTAGCTACACTGGTAACTTGCTGGTAGAGCAAAACGTTATTCAGAGGTGGTTTTTGCCTCAGTTGAATGGCCTTGTGTAGAAGGTAAGAAATAACTGCCATGTGGGAGGTACAGAACCTCATTTGGCCAATATGCGGAGTTCCCCAGACCAGTTTTCCACCATGGGGGTTACTGGCCAAACCTGACCTTTTGCCACATCTATCAAACTGCTTTGGATAGATGTCAAGTGTGTTTTTTCTAAAATGTGACAGATGGGGAGGCTGGCTACCATTGTTGTCTGCACTGAAGTGTTCTGGCAGTTGCCGTGCAGCATCATTGAAACAAACCTGTAGGTACAGGTGAAACCCAGAAAACATCATTGGAAGTGCTTTAAAATTTCAGAAGGTTCTATAAGCAGGGCTGAGATGTGATTTCACAGCTCATGCAGTAATTCCTGAAGATGAACCTAGGTTGCGGCTTGGCTGCAAAGGGACTGTGAAAGGGTTACCAAGGGACCATGTAATAGTTTCTTTGCTTGCATCGTTTTGTTTTTAAAATAATATTCATCATTTTGTAACCACTGTCTTTTCAATGGCATGGATATATTTCCTCTTTAATCCACTGTGAAGTGCCATGTGTCTCTTCAGGACCTTACTTTCAGCTGAAATGTCCTGAGGTGAACACATTTTTCAAGAGTATTTTTCTTCTCCAGTCCTCCTGGTCTTCACCCAGGGTTGCTCAGCTCAGTAGCTTCTTGTTCTGATCATTCATGCCAGGACTCAAAAGTTAAGAGGTTTTATTAATTATCAGGAGAAGGCTTGAAAAGAGACACATTCTCGGAAGCAAGCAATAATGCCATGTTTAGGTATGATCCAACCCAACATTAAATCTAATCATGTTAATTAGAAAATTGCATGCTCACCTCCAGAAGTCATACATTAGTAAAGCTGGTGGTAACCCTTCATATCTCTGTCAAGCCTTGTTGTTAGGATTCTTTCAGCAGTTAAATTAATGTGTTTAAAAGTGCTATAATATACCCAGGAAGAGTCGATGTTTCAGCATACACAGTGCTGGAGCGATGTTGCTATGGCAGCATTAGCCATGATTTCTTTGTCTTGTTAATGCCAAAACCTCATTTTCCCAGAATGTCCCGCATTTTAGTTACTGGTATTGTTCATGTCTAAATGGTTCTTTATAGAGTGGAAAGACCATTTTTCAGTCATTTTATTGCTTCTCCTAATGTAATTGCTAGTACAGGTAATGCAAATACCACATTGTGGAAGATACTGTAAATATAATCTAATCTTAAAGACCACTCAATGCCATGGTGGCAAGAGTTGACAGCCAGAGAGGCTGATGTGAAATGTTTTCTGATCATAGTTAGGTTTTTTATACCCCTCTGCTGGTGACTCTGAACGTCACATCTACCCTGGGGTACCAGCACCTTCTGACATGATGGTGTGAAATAAAGGTGCCTCAGTATTTCCCTTAGTGTGATGAAAACCAGATAGCCAGTAAAAAGATGAACCTACCTCATTTTATCAGAGGTTTAATGGATATAGGCATTGTCCTCTCGCTCCCTATTCTTCCACTTGACTGCAGTCAGCTCACTGCTGTGTGGGGCAGTGCTGAAGGCATTGCAATGCTGCCTTTGTTTTGAACCATGTTTGTCCAGTGGCTCACAGAAGTGAAGATGCTGCTCGGGGGGGCTGCAGCCAGCTCTCCTCTCTCTGGTGAGAGCCTTACCTTCCCCAGAGTACTGTTAAGTGTAAAGTATGACTGATCCCGAGCTGATGAGCAGAGAACTCATAATTGCATTTTATTCCTTCATGGGATTTCTTGTGTTCTTTTTTCTCATTCATTGATGCTGGCATGCCATGCTTTTGCTCCTGTTGTCATTGCAAACCCATATGTCAGGAGGAAAAGTAACTGTTACTCATGTATTACAAGGATATTTCAGAAGTGTGCCCGGTGACAAGGTAATAAGCTGTGCAGTGTTTGTGGTAGTCATCTCTTTCCCCTGTTTAAAATCTTAATATGTCAGTTTTGTCTTCACAGGAATAGCAAAACAACCCAAACATCCCCACATAAAGCCAGTGGTGTCTTCCTCCTGCTTAGCTTGAACAGGGTTTCCTTTTGGGAAGTTGGGGAATGTAGAAATGGTAGTACCTGGACATGCTGCTCTTCAGTCTGCACACTCAGAGACAGCTGTGCTGAACTGAGCATGGAGTTCTCCTGGAGAGAAATGCCTGCTAAAATAGCAGTCAGAACAAAGCTTGTATAGTCAGTGAGGGCTTGCAGTATCTGGCAGGATACCAGGATGCAAATGCTCTTTCTTTGAAGACTTGATTTCTTGTTACGTGTTAAAGTGACTCCTGGAATGAGTCTGGAAGGGAAGAAGACTTCAGCAAGGATTTGCATCTAGATCAGATTTTTAAAATTTCTCCCCCTTCCCCTCCCCGACTGAACCTGTATTAACTTTAATTGTCACTTTCCTGTTTGCGCTATGAAGAAGCATGACGCTAATACAGGCAACATTAGAGGAATAAAGGCTCTTTATAGGAGACAAATGACTGCACAGCACCTAGTTTGGAGCAGTGGAAGGGGACAGGAGCACACGCACAACCCTGGGTGGAGAGGAGGAGTGAAAGACGTTGGCAGGAGGTGCAGAGGAACAGTGAGGCCACCACACAGGATGAAGTGGGCAAATACCCAGAGCTCCAGGTCTGAGTGTCGGTCTGGGGTGGCATAAGGCAGGGAATAGAGGGAGGAAGCCTGTGAGAGAGGCGCAAGGAGGTCAATTTTCTTACCTGCCTCTTGGCATTCTTGGAAGTGGGCAGTGATTTGCTCTTTGGTGGAAATGGAGATTTCTGTTTACTTCCATCCACTGTAGGGAGAGGTAGAGAGGCTTCCCTGTGAGCCAGAGCTGCCATCCTGGTGTTCTACTCTGGCCTTGTTCCCAGCCTAAGAGGAAACAGTTTCTCTCCTTGGGACAAGCTGGAAAGGTATTGCTGGTATTTGAAATAAAAGATATTTTTCTGATAATCTCTGATGAAATTAGTATTTCTGTGTATCTATATATACATATACGTACATGTACATATATATACCAAAACCATTATATATATAAATAAAAATGATGGCATTGTAGTGTTTGCATTGAGCTGCCTGCTTTGGAATGGCTGTAGTCCTGCAAGTAATTGTTCAGCAGGAAAAAGTGTTCTCCGTAGCAAGCTGCTGCTGTTGAGTGTTGCTGCATACAAAGAAAATGAGAGTGAAGTCCAGCTTGAATTTATTTCTTTTTTTAAATTAAAATGATCGTTAAGCCCCTCTGGTGCCTTGAAAGCTGCGTGTGGAAGGAAGTGTGACAAACATTGAGCTTTCTGAGACAATCCATGTACAAGCATGTGTAGGCTTTTCTCTTAGCGCTTGAGGTTCACTATTTGGAAAATACTTGAAATGAGCATCTCTGTGTGCTGCCCTCAAGCACCATGTATAGGGACCCATAACTGTAGAGCTCTTCTTCTTGGCTGCCACTGAATTCAGGTACTTGCTCTCTGAGTGTTCATTTCTTAAAATTGATGCAACATTGTTTTTCTGGTCTTAAACACCAGTTAGCTGCTCAAGTGAAAAGTAAACTGTGTAAGTGGTGGAAGAAGAGAGCCTGAGCAAATATTTCTTAGGTCAGCCCTGTTCTGTGTGGGAGTAGTTAAATAAGAAAGGAAAAAACCTGAAAAAGGAAACTTGATCTTTGTGCACCAATGGCCTTAAAATTCTATAAAATTAAAACTTCTTTTCTTTAACAAGCTGACAACCAATCTAACAGGGAATTTGTTTAGCCTACGCAAGGGCAGGTATTGTCTTTGGTATGGAAGTTCAGCTGATATGCTGGATGATGGGGCTTAAACCTGAAGCACAGATGCAGCTTCTGTTATAGCATATTAATTAGCTCTGATTATAGAGATTGGTATTTGCAAATGCTGCTTCCTCCAGATCAAAACCTACTCTTTCCTTCCTTGCCCCCAAAGTGAAACAAAAATGAAACCAAGATATTCACTGGAATGAAAATGCTCACTAACGGAAACATGCTGATGGTAGTGTGGAGCTGGAGGATGTGTTAGGGAGGGGTTCTTCACTGCAGCAGCTTGCGATCAGTACAGGTGTAGAAACGTTGAGTTAATGCTTTGAAAAAGGGAACTGTTGTATTAAGTCTGAAAGAGGCACCAGGTGAAAGCTTCTGTGAGCTCTGGAGCTGGCCCTTGGGCAGTGAAAATGCTCTGAGTGAGTTTGTTGGGCCTTAGATCAAGGCCTCAATCCAGTGCAAACAGACCTATTGTAGTGTTCAGTCCTCTGCTTAGCATGAGAGTATGAAATATTTGGGCTCAGTACCTGGGCCGGCATTCTCTAGTGGGTGCTGCTGAGACAACGTGACTCTCCCTGCAGAAGACTTCAGGGTTGCAAAGACAATGTTAGGAGAGCCAAGGTTATGAGACCTCAAAGAAGGTGTGAATCCAGGAGCAAAACCCATCTTGGTATGAACTATAACACATTAGCCTTAAAACAGCTAAACCAAAAACAAGGTTATAAAACTTGTTTCTGTTCCTTTCAACATTGCAGAGAAATTTCCTGTGCAAAGCTGGATGCACTTGACAACATATACATTAAGCTGAAAGTAGTTGTGTGTGACGATTATATTTGTGCATTGTGGAGCCTAAAAAAATTTTTTTTTAGAACTAGGTAGTCATAAAAATGAAAGTCAGTTACTACGGGTCTTAAATCAAACAAGAATGTGAAAAAGAATGTATGCTTCAGCAGCAAGTCCAAATTGAATCATCAAAGACATTGGCATTCTCCAGTCACCTTGGCTCCAGGAGGACCTCTGTATGGGTCTCTGTCTGCCTTAGTCTCTGGAGGAAAAAGCTGACTGTACGTTGCTTAGTAAGTACAGCACTGAAGACACATGAAAGTTTTAAGTGGTTAACATAGGTTTTTTGGGTTTTGTTTTTATTTTGCTCTTTACTGAGGGGATTTAAATTGGGAGAACGATCCACTGCAAAATCTTGAGGGCGGGAGTAGAAGTGACGTGCAGAATCTTCATGCTGTCAGTTCAGCCTGTTTATACATATGCTGAGTGTGGCATATTTAACAGCAGGTTAGCTTGTGAGCTTGTAAGCTTTGAGGTTTGTTTGGTTTTTTTTTTTTTCCTAGTGTTTGGTAGCAAAACATTAAGATTAAAATATTAAAATAGCAAAAAGGTTTTACACTTAAAATCTGTCATCCAATCTTCCTGCCACTTTACATTATTTTGTGCAATTCTTGTGGGATAGCTGGTGCTGTGCCAAGTTAAATTTGATTACTGCTTTGGTTTGAAGCAAGAAAAGGATGATTGTGGACTTGAAAGGAAATGTGCAGATAGAGAATTCCTAATAATTGTCAGAATTCTGTATTCAGAGGGGTAATTAGAACACACAGTGCCAGGAGCTCAGTTTAGAGTAATTTGCAAACCTGGTAAAAAAAGGGAATGGCCACAGAACTGCTCTTGGGTTTTTGGTTTTGGTTTGGGGTTTTTTTCTTTTTACTTTCTTGGATAGAGGAGGGAGCGAGGAACACAGATTTTGACAAAGACAGACCTGATCTGGGGAGGTGGCCAAAACCAAGACGATGTCTGTACACTTTAAATAGCACATCCTCTTTCTGTCTGCTTGTATGTGAATGCTAGTTTTTTTATTCTGCTGCTTAAGTTACTTTGGCTATTTCTATCTCAACCAAACTGTAATGTTTTTTCCCCTCCTTTTTATTCTTCGTGACAGAATAAAATCTGGATGTGAGTTGTGCATTGGGAAGTGATTGATGTGTGCTTGTGCAGCTTGCAGCACTATGAGAAACACAGGTGCAGCTGCTGATCATGTTTGCTAGAAGTAGATTGAAAAAGCAAGAAAATGAAATTGCGCTTCTGCACAGAAAACCTATTGTAAAACTGTGGGGCAGGAAGCAATTCAGGAAGCAAAAACTCCATTTGTTTCTGCGGGACAAAATGAAGAGGCTTCTTCAAGGCCAGGTAGATGAGAATCCAAACCATGCTCATCACTGCCAGCTCTCTCCGGTGGAGATTGAAACAGATATGTTTGTTTGTGGAATAAAGAGGAGCTCTGCAAGCACTGAATTTTCCACTGCTGGAGGGGACTTTCGTCAGGATGGAGGACGTAATTCCAAGGGAGCGAGCGAAGTGTGTGTTGGTGAGGTGGAACTGAACTGGGATGGCTATGTAAAAATACCATGCTCAGTTCAACAGAACAGGAAGGACGTGCAGGGAAGCTCTTCTGATGGTACAATGCAGACCTCTTCTGCGAGAAAGGGCAGAGTGTCTGAGGGGCAGGACCTTTCTTCCCTGAGCATTACCATGAGCTGGAGGGAGGTAGCTGAAAGGCAAGGGTGCTTTCCCCAGGAAAAGCCCACTGCATACAAGAGTCATGGACGGCAATCCAGAGACCGCTCAGCTGATGTGGTTGATTACATTGTCAAAGAGCTCCAGGGAATAAGTCGCATCCAGACAGAGATTGCAGAGCTCCGGGAGCACCTCACCTTGATAAAAGGCTCTGTGGATGAAGTCTCCAGCTGTGTGGATACAGTCTTAAGTGAGATAGAAGGCCTGCAAGGTGGTTCTACTGGCAAAACCCAGGGTACGCATGCTCGAGAGCCAAGCAGAGAGGTACACAAGGAGGAACCAGTATTATATTTTTATGGCATCCCAGAAAAAGATGGTGAAAACACAGTAGAGCTTATCTACAGCTTCTTGTCTGAATATCACTGTTTCAATGGTATTCAGTGCAGTAAGTATATAAAAGATGCTTATAGATCAGATATTGGTACAGGCAAGCCATTAACGCCAAGACCAGCAGTTGTGAAACTTGTCAATTGTGAACAGAGAGACTTTATTTTACAGAAGTCAATCCTTCTGCAAAGCTCAGGGGTCCGGATTGCTACCAGTGAAGACCAGAGACAGCAGAATGGCCAGAGAGGCCGCAAAACAGATTCAGTCTCTTCGCAGTCTGGCTTCAAGAAAAATCATCGCAACTCAGTGAATCCTGATGCAGCTCAGAGAACTGATGGAGTTGGGCACCTTCGAATGAACTCATGCCAGGTTAAGTATAAAAGCACAAGCAGGAAAACACAGTGCATAGGAGAGAGACTTGATTCTGTGCAGAAGTCAACCTTGACTAAGAAAAGCAATTTGATACCTGAAACTGGGAAGGAAGCACAAACAATAAGCTGCAGTGAGCAGCCTTCAGGTAACAGTGAAATTCACCAGGCCCTTCATGAACCTCTACAAAATCTGCAGGTGACCAATTTGGCCAAATCAGGTGATGGAAATTACTGCTGCTCATCTGATCCTTTGGGCCACACAAGCCAGATGTGTGCTTCAAGCAATGGTAATGAGCACAAGCTTGACCCTGAAGGCGTCACTGGGAATTGTTCTTCACTTCTAGATAAAGAAGAGGGGATAACCACAGAAGAAATTGAAATAGACTGTGATACCCCATGCAAATTTACCTGTGTAGAGAAAGTTGATGGTCAAAGAGAAGATGTCTCTAGTGGGGTGACAACCATTAGCTATGATCATACAACAGATGAAATGGCTGATAGTAGTGACAGCTTGAAAGATATGATCCAAATGGACCTGAACGATCAAGATCCAACTGATCAGGTCTTTAGAGATGTCCTGGAAAACTCCCAGTACTTCCTTGACCATTCCCGGGATAACATTGATCTTGTAGACATGAAGTTTTACACTAATAAGCTTGGGAAAGCTATTAATCATTTCAGGTCTGCTCTACAGGTGGTGTTTCACAAACTGGAGACAAGTGATTCTGAAATCCTTTTGGAAAATGATAGTGGGTTACAGATGGATGATGACAATACACTTATGCTGACCAGTTCAGGTATGTGTGGCAGCTCTGACAACTTTGCAGAAACCCCTCCTAGTCAGTCCTCTGACAGCCAGGCAAATACAGCTGTCAACAGCGAAGCATGTGCTCAGATGCAGTTTGTTCCTTCCAGTCTTTCCTCTGTTCCACATGAGCCTCCTGTTTCCAGCTTGATACCATCGTCTGACTGTGAAATCCCTGCTGGGCAGCGCTTACCTACTGAGGAGCTTGGAGATGCAAACTCTCTACCTGAGCCAGCAAAGGAGTGCAGACCCATGAGCCTTGACAAGGTGTGCGCAGAGACCATCTACCTGAACAAATGCATCAACAACTTCAAAAATGTGCTGAGAGAAAAGAGACAAATGCGTAGGAGACTCTTAAAAGAATTAGCGCAGGAAGGAAACTGGATTTCTGCTGAGGAGACAAATTCAGGTAAACTGAAAAAATGCTTTTAAGGAGATGTCAAAACTTTGTATTGGTGCAGTCACCACTCTGTGGGTGAATAGTTTATTAGAAGTTGTGAGCAAAGTTACAAAGGCAAGTTCATACGCTTTACAACACTACAGACTGAAAACACCTAGAATTTATTATGTAACACACTGGAATGCAAGTTAGCAAGCTTCACCTTTCTCTTTTTTTCTTTTTTTCTTTTTTAATTTGAGAGAGAGAGAGATTTGCAGTGCATCTTCAAAATAGCAGGTGTTAGGGTTTTTCGTCATAATTCGTGACTTGGTTTCTTGTTAAATAGTTAAGACATGTGATAACAAAGTGTGTATTTCAGCTATAAGTAGCCAGATTTGCAGTTTGGGGACTTGAGTGGATCCGGACTTCAAGTGGCTCCATCACGAAGTGGGAGTTCTCAGTGTTTAATCACTGCTAGATGTTATCCTAGTACAGACATTTAAAAATAAAAAAAAAAAAAAAGAAAGAAGTTGAGACCTATGTTTCAGTATTGTTTTTGTAACTTGTCCATGAGATGAGTAATTTTCCATTTCTGTGGACCTACATCCCTTATTGCCAGCAGAGATAATGAAGTGTTTGACCACAGCAGATGTAAGCTAATGCAGCGGTGGAGCAATGCTGATTAACCCTTTCCTGAGGATGTTTTGATGGGCCATGTTTTGATAGGCCATGTTTTGGTAAAATGAAACCTAACCTTGAAATGTAGGTCAATCTGCCCCCTCCCTCTCCAGGCAGTGAGAAAACTTTCTCAATGTCATCTCTGTCCAAATCACTACACAGTTAAGGGAAGAGGCTTTGTTTCAAAGGTAGAAGATACTGTAACTACAGCTTGTGAACCTTCTGGTATCAAATATTCTGTTCACTTTCTCCTTGCAATTATGAAAGCTAGTCAGAATAATCAGAGTGCTCTTTTTCCCATTGAATGAGTTGTCTCTCTCCAAGAGTCTTTTCCAATGACTGTGCTTTTGCTAAGAAGAAACAATCTGTCAATCTGTATTTGACTTCTGTACCAATGACCTTCTCAGTTACGCAGATCATAAAGCTTGTAATCAGCTCTTCACTTTCTTATTTTGTACTAGGTCCTTAGTATAGAGGTGATTCAAACAATAAGTTTTTAATGAGGGAAACACTTGGATTTGTTAGCAGGCTTGGCAGAGATACATAAGTATTTTTTGTGTTTCAAGGGGATGTTTAGATTACTAAAATATAGATAGTACAGATAAAACAGATTTTTTTTTAATTCAGAAAACTATTTTTATTTTCTGTTCATTCTTTTCCTTTTTTTTTGGTAATGTTTGTGTAGGGCTCAAGTCTTGGACATGTGTCCTAATTTTAGGACATGAGGGAACAGACAGTAGTTTGGATTAGTATTTGCCACAGCGCATGTGAGAGGAGGCTGCTCATCTCAGCACAGTTTGAGCAGTAGAGGCATGTTCACAAGGCAAGAAGTAGCCAAAACAGTTACAGAGGAGGGGGATCACAGCTAGACTTTGGTAGCTTAGACCTGGCTCCAGAGTGGATTGGCATTCCTGAGCCTCCCTGGTTCAGTTCTCCTGAACGTCATCTAGTGATGTGACAGAGTTCATGCTTGTGGGGTGCTAGCGGAAAGGTATATCTATATGGTAGACATGACAACTGAAGTTATAAGTATGCAATGAAATCACAATATAGGAAATGTGCTCTGAGAGACAGGAGGAGCCTTAAGGAATCAAGGGTAGTGGAAAACACTGGATAAAGGATGAGAAAAGGGGGAGAACTTGGAAAAAAATGCTGGAGGAAATGTCAGGAAGCAAAGCAGCCCAGACCACCAGAGCAAGGCATGTTGCTGGGAAGGGAGGAGGATGCCTGCCTGGAGTGGAGGTTGAGGGACTTAATCAGAGTAGCAGTGCTTGCACAGGACAGAGTAAGTCAGCAAGGAAGCAGCAGCTGAATAACTTCTTAGCAGTAACCAGAGCGAGAGAAGGGGATGACAGTATTGCCACAGTCTGTAGAGCAGGGCAAAATTAAGCATAGACTTACCCAGTTTGAAATAGGGTTGTTTTCACATGCTGTTTTCCAAGAAAGTGAAGCAACAGTTTGATGTGCTTCTTTGCTCTACTCAAAATAAGTTTGAGCCAAGCTCTTATTTTCTTTCTTTGGAAAAAGCATCATACTCAGAATGCAATGAAAGGTTGTTGATTTGCTTTTTTTCCCCAGTTGCAGATGAGTGTTTATGTCTTACTTTAGAAATATAATTTGTTCTTAATAGGCTTTCAAGTTCCTAGGTCAGGTCCACTGAAAATCCAGTTCTGCCTGCTGGCTTTTTGGTTCTGAGCCTGAACCACTATATTACTCATGCCTGCTTGAAAGTTCAGTGCAAGGTATTTTATTAAATGTGTTTGGCAGTAGTCTGCAGCAAAGGAATGGATGATAAATTTGAAGGTGTTGGTAAATCTGTGTGTTTTGGTGAATCAGAGATGATGCACTGGCATAAAGGTTTAGATTATTTATAGTTGTACGCAGATGCAAATTACTGGAACAATTTAGAACTTGGCAGATGCATGTAAATAATTGTGTTTAATTTGAAGTCAAAAGAGAAACAAAATATCCCTTGAAAATCTGAGCAAGCTTTTAAAGTTTTAATTTGAGAAAAAGAAAAAAAAAACTTAAGTGAAGGTGAAATTAGTTTGACTTTGTGTATCTTTAAAAAAAGCCCTGAAATGGTAGAGGTTTTTGTAGATGTACATTGACTGCTCAAAAGTGGAACAGTGAAAGAATTCTGTGAGTGGGGTTTAACCAAGTTAGTCACTGCTGATGATGCTTGGAGCACACCTGCTGTAATGAGACATAATCAGAAGATTTTAAATCTCTGTCTGCAGTTGCTCAGAGCTTTGCCAAACTTTGTTTGGCCTGAAACTGTCCCTAACAGCTTTAAACTGAAAGGGCTCAGAAATCAAAGATATATATGGAATTTAAGTCAGAATAAACCTTTTTTTCTTCCTTCTTTTTTCCTGAAAGTGAGTCTAATGCAAGATCTATTGCTTTGTGTTTGTATAAAAATAAGTTTGACCTATATTTGAGAAGCTCTAGTGCCCTCAGGCCTTAAAATTTGTCAGTGCTAGGCTGTGTCAAGGATTTTTCTGTGGAAAATCAACCCCAAGAGAGTGAAGTGAATAAGCTTTTGAAAACTGTGTAGTTTGCATATGCTTACTGGTAGCTTGCTACTGTGGAGCTGTTGTGCTGCCAGAGACTCCATCTGTCCTCAGTGTTTTCCAGCTGGGGGTTAAAGCAGGGCTTTCCTTGCTTGGCATGACTGAAAGCCATGGCAGACCTGAGAGGGGACCCAAGTCCAGGTCTTCCACATCTTTGGCACTCAGAGACTTCACAGGAGACATCAAGAAGGAATCTGATTCAAGTACAAAGGAGTTAAAAACCCAGGAATGTGGGAAGTCTGGATCTGCCTGGGACACACTGAAGCAACCCCAGTGACCAAGTCAGGAGAGATTTGGCTTGGGTTTGAAGGTTTTGGGGTGACTGAAAAAAGGAGGACAAAACCAGAGGACTTGAAGTGGAATTGAGTCTGTCTAGGTGAGAAGGTTTTGCTCAATAGACCAGAATAGGCAGGAGGATGACACAGAAAATCACTTTAGAGGGGAACAGTCAGAAGTATCTGTGCCTAAAAAAGCATGTTCCCATCAGAGTCTGGGATGCACCTGAAGTTTCCTCAGCTTCTCCAGGCCAACAGGGCTGTGCAGAGCTGACTGTCAAAACACGGTGCTCCTGTGATGTAGAGGACAGCAGCGTCCTGCCGCTTTCATTTTCTCCTCCATTTGCTCTCGGAGAGGCCTGCAAGCTGGTTAGGCTTTCCTTCCTGATGAGGATCCATGCAGGCGTGTCTTAAGGTGGAAAGTAGGGGTTTTATTTTAGCTACAATTCAGCACCTCATTTGCTAAAGTAATTTGACTTCTCCTTAGTGATTGAGTTAAAATAGCTTCTCTATTTTCCTGTCTTAGTGATTGCATGTGTGTAATTACACCCATGCAGACAGTAACTCTGAAAACTATTTTAGCTTTTAAACCAATTTGAGTGGCTCTTGTTGCCATGAAGATATTCCTTTCCCTCCATCTTTCATACGCAAATGAGTAATATGATTCTTTTCTGCAGATACAGAATTATTTGATTGGAAGACAAAAAATACCATGTCTGTACCGGAAGTTTTGAGTATGACTGTCCTATAACGTTACTAGCCTTGAAACTGCCTATCCATAAACATGAGATTTAGTGTAGGAGGCTTCTGGATTTTTTTTTCTTAGAGGAGAATTGCCTGGATTTATAAAACCAGAAAATATCTCTGCATTATGGTATTTGCAAAAGCAAAATGTGTTCCGTGGGAGCTACCAGTTTCCCCATAACGGGCAAAATGTACAGAGGGTGAGGAGGGAAGGAGGGTTGCTTCAGATGCAGGCAGTGGATGGATGCAGTCTAGGGGAAAGGGAGAACAAATGTGTTCCTTTCTGTAATAAATACAGGTTCACTTTCCAGTATGGTAAACAGCAGTTCCAATTCTGTATTAAGATTACTTCAAATTCTTGAGTTAATAAAACAGGAACTGTAACTCTAAAAATCAGCTCTCAAAAGCATATGTTCTGATGCATGTGCAGTTATGGATGAAATTTGATTAGTTTAAATCGAGATTAATTGGTAGAGATTAATTAACTGGTGTGCATCCCAGGAAGCACATGGGAAAACTCTCCACTGCATAAATATTTTATCAACTTGAGGCAAATGTTTGCCCCACTTTCTGAAATAATTTTACAGAGCTCATGGCAGAAATCTGGTCTATTAACTTTTGTTCCTCTCCTTCTCTTTTTTTCATTCACAGAAGGAGGTAGAGGAGAGCTCCAGGTTGTACATGTTGTCCCTTGTAACCAGCATCTCTTTCTGAAACTCCTGTGTGTGCATGCCTTGTCTTCATGTAGCCAATTGCTCCCACTGAGGTTTTGAGATTCAGTTTAGCATGTTGTGGTTGTCAGAGAAATTGTTAACACTGTGTATGAGTTAAGAGTCTGTTCAGTGTGTATGACCTTGTACAAAGAGGAAAACATGAATGCTCAGAGTGATGATCTCCCTTAGGTGCTCTGTGGGGTGTGTGTAATGTGCACAGGCACCACGTTAGCAGAGTACTAATTGTTTGTCTTTTCCAGTCTTCCTCTTTATTAATCTTGTTTAAACCAAGTATTTCCTCATTTTTCCTCAGTTGTATTATTTCATTCCATCTCTATCTGGTTCGTACACTTACAGCAATTAAAGTCAAAAGTATCTCTATGGGCTGTAATACTGTGATTAAGCAAGACTATGGATACTGGGAGGTGTCTGCTGCAGATCCTGTGCCTTTTTAGCTAGCTACAGGCTGCACTCAGCTTTGAGCAGGGCTGTGCACCCCATGGGAAAGGCAGGACTTTTCCCTTAATACTTACAGCTACTGCCTCTCCACTCACGGACCGGTTGCCTCTCTACTTATCACCCTGTGGGCAACAGGTAACTCTTTCCTCCTAAGGAACCGCAGAATGTTTTGCTGACTGCTGTGTAATATCTTATGTTTGTGTTTGCAACTGTACCTCATGTAGAGAAATTTCTGGCTCTTGGATTCTCAACTGTTTTATTTTCTTGAATCTATGCTGTGCGGATTCAGTGCTTGCTGTGCTTCTGCCTCTCCCTTGGTTGTATGAATCAGGCTAAATCAGCTTCCTGGAGTAGGCTGAATGTTGCATGGCTTTTGGGCCTCCATGCAGAGCTCATCCTTTGAGTTTGATGAATTTGCATTTCTAAGATTTATTGGCTCATGTGTCAGCAGTTTTGCTTCATTCCTACTCATAAATGTCAGCCCATTAATGCTTTTTCAGGAATGCAGAGATACCTGATGTCAAATATTGGTATTGAATTCTGTCCTCTTCTGGCTTCAGTGCAAAACCCCTGCAGCCTCCTTTAAGCTGCTCATCTGGCAGCTGGAAAACCAGTACTGGAAGATACATCAGATTGAAGGAGCTTCCTTTGGGGCCCTTCAGTCATTATTTAAATTGATGCTGTTGCAGAATACAGTGAATTTAAAACAATCCCTTGGCTTATTGCAGCTTTGGATTCCATGTAAAATGTAGCATACTTGAGTCAATGAAGACATTGAACCACAAGACCAACTAGTTTAATTGGGATTATTTAGTTCAGTCTGATTCTGCTAATACCCCTCAAGAAATGGTCTAATTAGGTATGACTAGAAGTTTAATTTAGACAGCGAAACAGTTGCTCCTTGTTTTAGCCTGATTCAGATTAATCTGTAGCTAAATTGAGGTCTTGAGGTTTAATAATGAAGTATGGTATTTGAAAACAAGTTAGAATGATTTTCAAAACAAATAAAAAGTCATTATTGATATTTTCTTATCGTTTAAATAAAGCAACTTTCCATGGTTTACATTTGTTTTTTATCCAAGAGGATAATGTGCTAGACACAGTACTTAAATGTGATGGAAAGTTACATTGTTAGAAAGCCTTTCATGTGGAGAGATGGTTTTATATGAAGAGGTCTAACAGATCTGGGGATGTTCTCCCTTTTCCTTGTGCTGTTCAAGAGTTGGTGATTATTTTTTATTTATGCCTCTGTCCATTTTATGACTTTCTCTTCTACAGAAGTACATAATTGTTCTGTCTGTTAAAACATCTTGTGCATGTGATAAATTGCAAAATTTACAAATTGCATCTTGGTTAAGTAACATCTCAAATTACTTGTAAGCCTAGCTGCTGCTTTTCCTGAGTAAGCAAAACTGCTATTAGTTTCCTTTTTAGGCTTCACCAAACATTGCCTTCCCTGTGACTGAATACTGTGCCTTAAATGATCATGTGTGTTGACTTGTTTTATCCAAGGTATTAAATTTATGCTAGTCTATCACTGACATTATTTTGCTAACTGGTTCTTGGTTGATAAGAAACTTTAAGTACTTGGAGAAGAACCTTTCAGCAACTGATTGCAACATGCTTTACTATGAGTGAATATACTGCATTACTAGGCATAACAAGCACTTTCCCAGCTGAAGGTATTTGCTGGACAGCAAGTGTAAAACTGGCCCTCTGCCACAGTGTGATATCATGCTATTACCTCATATATAAACTGCCCAATTTCCTTCTTTAACACTTGTTAGGTTTGGTGTCTGCTTCTGCTTTTGAAGGGCTACTGTAGAACTGTCATGGTTAGACACCTTTGAATTTTCATCCTCTGTTTGTGTTTAGCCACAGTTGTTCTTCCATGAGGTATGCTCTCCTGTCTATTGAATAAGCACAGAAAAAGGTCCTTTTTGCTAGAGTAAGCAAGATGTCCTATTCTGCACCTACAGTATTCTGTTTACATGCTCATACTGCTTTTGCCATTTTCCTTTGTGAATTCTTTTTACTTTGATATACAATAAAAAGATTGTATCTGCCTTTCTGAATGAGTCTTGCCAGCACAGTACAGAGGTATTTATGCTTTTGGTTTTATGGAGATATTTCACTGGCCATACTCTGTGGGTGATACTCTCTTCTTACTTGGCTGTGTCACAGTGGCTTATGGCCAGTGTAATGACTATAACTCAAGTCCATTGTCATGTGCTTTTCTCCACTGAGGAACACCTTGTATGCAGTCAAATTCACAGCAGGCTTTGGGGCACTAACCTTGCCATTTGTACCATGTTTAATCCTCCGTTGTTGCAATCTTTACTGCCATCAGTTCTTTCCATTGGGCATTCTGAGTTCTGTATCAGTAGTTCTCCTGTGTTTGTCATTGGCAGATTTTATCAGCAGATCCTACTTACTCCCACTAGCTTCCTTATTGCGTTGTCCATGGCTGGCTCAGTTACAGTTACTTGTTTACCCACCTTAAAGCTCCCTACTCTTCCCAGCTTATCTGGCCTTATTAGCGTCACATGGCATTGCATCAAAAGATCTTTGTTGAAATGAAATTCAGTTATATACTTCAATTTATTGTCTAAAGAAAATGGTTCCTTGTCAAACAAAATACGTTTTTAAAAATGGTGTGCCCTGTATTGTATTTTTTTCCTCTTTTCAAATTGCCTCCATGTTAATTCACTCCTTCATGTTTGCTCTGAAGCCTTTCAAGCTGTTGAAGCCTATGCTAGTCTAAATCACATTTCCTCCCCGCCCCCCC
>JANZLQ010000079.1:71965500-71989022 GCA_026212715.1 Elanus axillaris | reverse complement strand
CCCCCCATCTTAACTGTGGGTACTGCATTGGCTTTTCTACAGCCTCAAGGAATCAGCCCTCATTTGATGGATGTCAGGTGCTCAGCATTTTCTGAGGGAGGTTGCGGTCTGGAGCAAATTACCTCTTTATTTTGCTTTCAGCAGGTGATAGTTCCTGTTTCCGCACAGCCATCACCTGTCTTGTTCCTGCATCAATATTGTCACATACTGAAAGCTTTTTCTTTTGTTTTGTGCTGTTGTACCCAGACGATTTTTAATCTCAACGCTACAGAAGCTCTCTCCCTTCTCTTTTCTTTTTATTTTCATGTATAAAAGGCTTGGCAAAAGTACTTGCAATAAATGAGCAAAAGTCCAGTTTATCTGGATTCTCAGCAGTTCTTACTTGGCATGTCTTAAAATCTGGGAGGTGATGGAGATTTGTTTCCTGATGATGCTTTCTGCCCCTCCCTGCATCCACAGTCCCAGCTGTTCTCTGTTGAGTCATGATTGCCTGTAAGAAATGGCTATTGATCAGTTAGGTAACAGTTTTTCTTGGATCTTCTTCCCCTAAACAGAGTTCTTGATGCCCTCGTGGGCTTCAAGCTGCAATATTGCCCATGCTATTGGTGGTCTGTTAATGTCTCAAATCTTTGTCGCTTATATTGAGAGTTTCTCAGATAAACAGATTGAAAACCCTGTTACACTAATTCCTTTTGCCAGTAAATGTTGCCATGTTTGTGTTTGTCATTGTCTGTCATTCAGTACAGCTGAACTGACTGGTGTCAAGCTTAGTCCAGTACAAAACATTTTTCCATTTTAGGATTGCTTTCTAGCCACAGCTCTTCCAAGTGTTCAAAGACAAAGGTAGAGATGTCCTGCCTTGTGTATTCTAAAGGATCTGATTGCATTTGCTTCATGAAATCTTCTCTCTTGACCAGCAGTTGATTCAGATCCCTCCAGAGGAAGTGCAGGTTCAGGCTGAGGGGTTCTGGAAGCATGAGTTGGAGTGGAGATGCATAGAGTACAATCCATCCTGCAGGAGTTTGGAGCATGGTCTGCTGCTCTGGCTGTTGGGGAAATATGCACCTGTGCAGGACCATGGGTCCAGGCTCCTGCCTGCTCTGCAGGCTTGTGCAATCATGTAGGAAAGCTGGAGTGTCCATTCAGTTATGGATAATGTCATGTTGTTCATGTTTAAAAATAAAATAATAAAAATTATGTAGTCTTCAGATCTGCCTAGCCCTGGAGTTGTAGGGCTAACAAATAAAAAGTTTGGACTTTTGCTGCTGTACAAGTTGAGACCTGAAATAGAAACTTGTTTTCCTTGGTTATTTCTGCTCTCCTTGGAAGACGTTGTCTGTCACCCGTGAACAATCTGAGGTTGCACAGCTCACCCAAAGCACAGGACAAAAAAAAGAAGAATCTTTCTTTGGGGCTGTGCTCTTTTACCTTGCATAAAACTGGAGTTATTTCCTGACAGATACTCCTTTACTTTTTTATGATTCTCAGGTTGTGAGTCCCATGGCTGGAAATACTTTGTTTTCCACTGTGTGCAAGTTGCAGCCTCTTTATACTCTTGGCAGACATGATTATCTGAGGTTGGAGTGTTAGCTGTTAGCAGTGTGTCTTGCTTAGCCCTGTTTGAAACCAGCTTTTCTTTCAGGGAGTGCGGGAGAATGTGTGAACTGTAAGCTGGAACAAAGAGGTTTCCAGTTATAGGTAAACCATCTTTCCCTGCTTTGCAAGTGTTTAAGCACTTCTCAGCTCTAATCAGTCCACTGAAGATTTTCAAAGAAACAAAATATTGCTCTATAAATACACTCCTAATATGAACATAAGGACATGGTTTGAATTCATGAATATGAATCCTCATATTTTCTGTCTGTGGTGAGATCTCAGTTCACCTGCAGTCATCTTGCAAGTGATGGCCCTTGTTTAACACTGGTTGGAAATTAAATACCTGCATATGAAGAAATGAAGCTTCACTGGGACCTCCCTGCTTAGGGGGCTAAAGAGTCTTTGCATTTGAACATGAACTAAGCTTACAGGTGTTTGTACAAAGTTTCATGTTGACCAGTCATTTCTTCATTTCATACAAGTGATTTTAATTTATGACATCTTCATTATGACCATGTTCACATAAGTGGAGACTTGTAGTAAGAGGAGCTTTCCAATAACTCATGTTTTTGTTGGGTTGGAAAAAAAAAGGAAGTTGGTCTTGAGACTCTCTTTTGAAAGAGGAGGTGCACTGAACAGGCTCTTCAGGTTCCAGTCCTAGGTGTTCAATGAAATCACATAGCCTGTCTGTGTCTGTATGACTTGTCCTGACATGTTGGTCATTGGAGGTGCTTGAATGAGTTTCTGTATGCATTTACCTGCATGCAGTGTGGTCCGTTATCCTTTCCTCAGAATATAATCTGCATACTTTTCTAGTGGTTTTGGAAACTAATCTCATATTGTTCTTTTCCCCATTTAAGGGTCAAGATGAGTCTGATCCATCAAAACCACCCTGGCTCAAAGGAGGGTAAGTGGTATTTTGAGACTTTGTTTCCCTGCGTTTATAACTGCAGTGTACTTTGAGGTCTGCAGTTCAACCTAAGTAAAAGCAACACTTCTGATATTTTTAATAGCTGTTTTCAGGAATAATCAAGTGGCCATGCCTCACTTAGGGCCAGGCTGCTGCTATATTTCAGAGTCTCTTCTTAAACAACTAGAGGTGGGCTGTGCAGCTCTTCACGAGATCTGTGGTTAAGAACAAGGTTATAGTTGCAATGTATAATCTATAACATGATGGTGGCCAGTGCATATGGCAGCAGTATTAAATAATCCTTACTGAGCACCACAGAGTGGTCTGGGTGAAATCATTTTTCCTGAATCAGTCATTGACGGCACCAGGGAAGGGAAAGAGTAGTTCAGAAAGATTGCTGTGTCTTTTGCTCTTAGAAGAAAAAAGTAGCTTTGGGGAAGGCATCTGTCTTTGCAATGATTTCTATGGTCATTGTAGTAGTCAAAACTGCAGTAACTCTGGAAATCATTGCAGTTTGTCATTTTTAAAGCAGTGATCATCATGCCTCTTTTACACAGGCAAGAGGCCATACATTCTCTCCACAACATGCTACTTGCAGCAGATGAAGCAGCCTAATTCTGATTGTGTGTAATTTCAGCATGACACCCTGCATAATAGGTGCCAGCATGGTAGCTTCCCTAGAATCCTCTCTGGAAAAAAAAGGGCAATGACACATTTTACAGGCTGCTTGGTTACATGCCTTGTATGCCATTAGGGCAATATGGTTTGGTGGTGGTGCACTCATTAGGAGCTGATGTAGCAGCAGATTTGCCCTGAAATCTCAGCAAAAGGTTGGCTTGCTACACATGTAAGTTAATTCTCATACTGCTGAAGGAAGCTTCCCTATATAAAATGCAAAGTTAAATCGGAGGCTTCATTATACAGCTTTCTGCTTTTGGAGTTATTGTTCTCTGATGTTGGTATTCCCGCAAAGCATCCTCCACACCTGCGGATGCCTGGAGCTGCCTAGCAACCCTGTGTTCTCCTAAGGAGCCCGGGACTTCACTGAGCAGGCTGCTGGAGAACTGGCAATTAGCAGGAGAAGAAGACAGTGATTTATTCTAACTATAAACAGCACCTTCTCCCGCTTTAACAAGGAGCCAGTGTACTGATTTTACTGGTTCATGCACATGAAATGATTTCTCAGCCTGAAAGAAGAATACACCTACAGTCCTGAAATACTTAAAAATGTGTTTTGTCAATTCAAGGCAATGTTTGCTCTAGTCTGTAATTTCTTCCCTTTCTATGTGAGATACAACAAAACAGTCTGGCTATTGTAGTTTTGACAAAAGTTTGGCTTATTTGCTGTATACCCCACATGCAAGGGATTTCCAGAAAAGGTGGTTGTGGGTGGTGAACCTTTAATTCCACCATTAGCCACGTTAGGCCTTATTAGCCACAAAGTGTATTAAACCATTTATATGTTTGGAGATCTTTCATATGTAGATGAGTAGTGGTGTCCTTTGAAGGAAGTAATCATCTTCTGTCATTGCAAACCATCTTTGCTTGCTTACATTTTCAAGATTTAATGGAAGCATCTGTGTGATAAAACTTGTATTAGAAGATGAATACATGCTTCAAGCTATTTGCATTTTTAGCATAATGGAACAGTAGTTCCCAGTCTGGGGAGCTCTGGCTTTGGAGAGAGAGCTTCAAAAAAAAAGTACAGTTGGTATTAGGGATCAGTCCCTGAGTGTAATATATCTATATATTTTATTTATTAGTGCAAATCATCTTCTCATACAGAAACGCTATTCACTCCTCAATGCCACACTCCATAATAATGCTATAAATGTTACATGCATTGCAGAGGAGAGTTACCCTATTACAAAGCTACAGTGTGTATATTTGAGGCACTGTAAGTACTTCTGTCTGTGCTAACTGTGTCATTTTGTTAAGCAAAGTAGAGATTGTGCTTGAATAAAGACTGAGGTAGCTCAAAGCACAAGCCAAATAATTTTGAAAATTAAGAATTGTTGCTGAATTTTTTATTTTTTATTTAATATTAAAAAGCTAAAAGCAGATCATCTGAGTGTGTAACTAATTAGGTACCAGGATACCTCTCTTCAGTTACAAATATAAGCACCCTTCAAATATGCTTGTTCCCTGTCAGTCTGGCTTACAACTGGTTCTATCATAAACCTCAGTATATCATAAATATTTTGTAACAAACCAGGTTGTAACTAGACATGTTTCTCAAGCACAGTAACTTGTTTAGGCTCATCTTGAATTTATAAACCATGCAATTTTAATGTGTTTCTTTCCAGGGAAATGTCAGAGTATCGTAGTTTCCTTCCAATTGAATTAGAAAAAATAAAAGTATTATTGGAAATCATGTAGAAAAGAAGTGTAAATTCCTAGCTGTACCATTGACTTTTAGCAGGATCATTGACTCTAGATTTTTACTTGTGACCATTTTGTTGCGTCTTTTCAGTGTACGGACTCTTCCTTTCTATTTTGCATATGCTTTCATAATTCAAGTGATTTGACACAAATCTTTTACCCAAAACTTACCAATAAGCTGTATTGTGATTTAAATAATGCTGAAACTCTTGGCATCATCTGGTTAGTCTTTTATGACACTTGTTTTACCCCAAAACAGCATTGCTAGTATCAGAAAGGGTTTGTAACATTAGGGCAGCAGACAAAATTCCATGTTTGATCCCAGTAAGACTATTCTTAGTTCTGACATTATAAACACTGTATGCAGATATTTCTCATTTCTTGATGTGGGTCAGATTTTTCTATAATAAGCCAGAAGGGATTATTGCAGTGTAACATGGGCAAAAAGTTTTTCTGAATTCTCTATTGGAAATTAGGGTAGCCTGTAGTAGAAACACCATGTAGCCTCACTGTAAGGGATTTCCAGTGTTGGAAAACTGTTCTCATTCTTGGCCAAAGATTCCAAGAGTTTTAAGTGCTGTAAACCTCTACCTTTATCATGTCCGAGTTTGTCTTTCATTCCCAGCTGTGAGGTCTAGTTGTTGCAGATGACTGTGGGTGGTTTGTGTTCATCATGTAGGAGCACGGAGAACCATCCTCGGTGCTGCGGTGCAAATGTGACTCATGCTCCATGCAGAGCCGACGCAGTTCGCGCGGTTATACGTGACTGCTCACCTTCCCACCAGGCTTGTTCAACCAGCAGCAGCTGTCAACTCAGCCGTAGCTCGGACATGTCACCCTCCTACACCCCATCAAAAAAGTCAGTTTTACTATTATAGTGCTATGGCATGTTTTTATGTATGGTAGACTGTTTCCCTCTTTGACGCAGCCTTGTTAGCACAAGGCCATGACATCCTTGTCCGTGCTAGAGCATGGTCTGCTATAATGTAGGTTTGGTCACCCCAGGTGTTTTTTTAACTTCTGGCTGCATTCAAAGGGCGGTCAAGTAGGTCCTGTTTACTGAGAGGTGCAGGTTGCCTCTTGTCTTTTACCAGCCTCCAAATTTTCATGGCATCTGCAAATTTGTAGTAGCAATTTGGTTTCCTAGATGGCTTTAAAGGGTGGCTCATGTGTGTCTTTTATTGCAGTAAGAACAGTTTGTCTCATATCCTCTTTCCTGTAGCTGTGGTGTCCTAAAGCATTTCAGCTGGGTGCAGTGTACCAAATCAGCAAAATATGCAGGTTAAAAATGCCAGTGGGTTTATCATGCAACAGCAAAAAGGTGTAAGCCAGCGTGTTATGGGGTGAAGACAAATGGCTAAGGATAGAGAGGCAGAAGGTTCCTTTACAGTCTCTGTAGCCAAGAAAAAGGTCTCTGGAACCATATTCTTAGTGTTAGCAAGGCATGAGAGCAATGTGGAGATGGGGAACTTGAGTGAGGTACTGGCTGTCAGTTTTGCCTAGCGGGCTGGGTGTTCATTGCAGGGAGGGAGTCACGTTGCAGGTCTGTTCTGCAGTTCAGGATGAATATGATAGGCACAACAGCAGAGAAATGTTTTCTCAGTTTCCAACCTTAGTAAAAAACATTATCTTAAGGCCTTACAGATGAATGCACTTGATTACTGGGGGCCTTTAAGCTGAATTAACAGACCTTCTTCAAGCACAGGCTTGCATCCCTGTAGTGTTACCAGTGAACGGCGGGATCCAGGTACAATTATCCAGGCTGGTCTCATTGGGAAGGAAGCAGGTTACAGTGTTTTATTTCGTCAGGCTCCAAGTGTTGCTGGGGTAACGGTCCTTTTGCTCCATGGCCATTTCTGCCAGCGAATGGCAGCTCCTGTGTGTAGAGGTCTGCATGGCTTGAAACACTGAGCACCACAAATGGTCCCTTTTATAGAAATAAAAATAATCTCCTCAGAAGTGAGGTTTTTCCTAATAATTATATGGATCTCAAGGGCCAGGATTAAGTATGTTCTAACCTAGAATCAGATGATGGGTAGCAGCATCCTGCCCCTCGTCTGATCTGCTTTGACATGCTCCCTCCCAACAACAGACACCAGGTAGGAATGTCTGAATTGTTGTGTGTGAAGAAGATAAACACTTAATCATTTTTAGCATTAACTTTACACTTTCTTAAGTATAATCTTCTGGCTGATTTCACTTCCTCCAGTAAAACATCTCCCTGCTCAACCCCCCAACCCTAAACTAATTAAATGGAAAGAAAGGGGATAGAGAAAGACTAGAGACAGGATGTTTTCAAGTTTCCAAAGTCTGTCCTGCCATGGTGCTCAGTGCCAATAGCAAACTATAAACTGAGCTCTCCCTAAGGAACAAAAGGTGTTTCTGAAAGCAGAGGTGTGTGGCTCAGTTACCTCAGACTAAGCTGTGTGTGAATTACTGCCACAGAGCTCTGGTTCTGCCATTGGGTAAGTATTTTTGTGAATTCAGTGCCCCACAGAAGCAGCTGGGGATAAGGCTGCCTTCACCCACCACGCTGGCAGCAGTGACTCTGAAGCACTGGGTGCTCTGCAAGCACCTGCCCAACCTAGTCTGAGACCTCAGAACTGAGAGTGGGAAAATGACCTTTTTTGAGTGTTAACTTTTGTTTATTATTAAGTTTCATTTGCAGTGAACTGATTCTTCTTGAATATGATATTAGCAAGGAGACTGACATTTTAAGGAAGTTTTGGAGTCATCTCTTTACTGTCTTTTGCTGCTGGTGAGATTTTTAATTCTTTTTTTTTTTCCTCCCCTCAATTTGCAGGCCTGCAGGTGGTCTCTATGGCATCGATAGCATGCCCGATCTACGCAAAAAGAAGCCAATTCCACTTGTCAGTGATCTGGTAAGAGATTTGTTTTTCTTCTGCCACATGGCCATCAGTGCAAGTAGCTTTACTTTTTGACATATGGTGATGTTCATTGTCACTTCAAGAAGCTGAAGGTTTCCTGTTTTGTTAAATTAATTCTTACACTAAAGGGTTAGGAGTTGTGCTTTGAAAATTTTCAGTGAGAGTGAGCTACGGTTTTGTAGATGATTTCATTCATTTGGCAGAATTAAGATACTTTTCATGGTATTTTTCCTTTTTGTTCTACACAGAATATTTGATTATTTTTAGACCTGCATTATTTTTAAATGTTTTCCTAAAAATCACATACTTTAGGGAAAGTTATAATGTCCATGTGAGGTTTGGCAGCTTACCAGGAGGTTGGAATCTCAGAGAATAGATAAACGAGCATATGTGCTTGGATTTTTAAAGCAATTTGCAATATTGCCAGTAGGCTTCTGCACCGAGGAAGCACGAGAACCAAGCGAGTAATGAGGACAAGTTTCATATGCTTGTGTACTATGGTGAAATGTGGCTTCTGTGGGACAAATGGTTTTCTGTTGGCTGTGTTCAGTACATGCAGCGATTTCATACTTGGGAGAAATGCTGTAACAGCTGAAAGACCAAAGTTTCCTATCCTGTAATTCATGTGAAAAGATGCATGCCATTCTCTCTGCCAGCTTATGCATGGGAAGCTTAAATGTGCATCTTACTAACTGCTTGTATCTTAAATATTTCCAATAATGGCATTAACTTGTGTTACTTCCTTTGTATGCTTTCATTCTCTCTCTCCACAGGCCATGGTAAGTGCAGCTAAAGACTATCCACAAAGTCTACCCTAGAAACAAAAATTATTTTACCTTATTTTCCCTCCACTTTTTTGCTTTGTATCTTGAACTTGCAGTATTGCAGTGCTTGCATATCCAGCATTCTGTCCTGCTCCATCACTGATGGAATGAACTTTTTCAGTCCGTCTTCAAACAGCATAAAGCAGAGCATAAATTGAGGTTTCTGATAGGGTTTGATGATTTCAAAGCAGATCTTGCTAGCTCTAATTTCCTTCTCTGCCTTCAGCCAGCCAAGGTGGCTTGCTGAAGAAAAATCCTTTGTATGCCAGTATGAGGTGCTGCAAAGACACTGCCCTGTGCTGTCCAAGGCTGCAGAATTTAGAGTTGGCGTGATGCAAAAAAGGCAGTTTGGGGGGAAAATGTGGTTCATTGTGTTTAGTGATGGCCAATGAATGTGATACACCAGCACATTCAAACCTGTGCTCCCAACCCACTCTGTTCCTTTTTTATCCTATTTATTTGCAACCCTTTTCCTGTCACATTTGGGAGTGTGGTGTATGTTGTAAAACTGATGAAGTAATCTCCTTTTGGATATGAATGAAGTTAGATATAGAAGAGTGAATCTCATGTAGTGACCTTAGGCAATGGCAGTTACCATTGCTACCAGAACAGTGAAGTGGAGATATGAACTCAGGTTTCATTGACAGTTCTTTACCAGAGAAACAGATAAAAATTTACCAGAGTGATACCAGTTGTTGGCAGATGGAAACAAATTGGAGACCTTTCAGAGTATGCATCTGGCTCTTCTGAGATGTGATTTATCATTTAAGAAACCAACTTGAAAGTAATAGACTGCTGATTTGTTGTCTGGTGTGACAGAGTCCCATTGGTCACATCTCTGGGCATGTAGTGCCAGTGCGTTTCTGAATATTGGTGGTGAATAACAAACTTTTTTCCTTCTTAGTCACTGGTTCAGTCCCGGAAAGCCGGAATTACCTCAGCAATGGCCACTAGAACATCTCTCAAAGATGAAGAGCTGGTAAGTGGGAGGGTTGCTTGGCTCCTGTTAACTTTTAGTAAGCAAATTAAGGGAATTTGGCTCTCTGGGATGCAGAGCCAGCTTCACAGATGTCTAAAAATATAAATGTAAAGCTTCTTCTATAATTTGTTTAAAGAAACCAAACATGTAAAAAATAACATTTAATGTGTCAATATGATCCTGAAAAATGTAATCTTACCATTTCCTTCTGTGCTATCTACCATAGGGGACAGTGTGTGAAACTTGCTTTGTGCAAGATATTCCTCATCTACAAACCTTAATTCTTTTCTTCCATCTCCTCTACTTTTTTAAATGCCTGGAGAAACATTTTTGGAAGGATGTCCTCTGCTGCTGCTTGTTAAAGTTTGAAAAATTTGGCTACTGCAAATGTGTAGATTTATTGCACTGCTAATGCCTTTTCCCTTAAAACTCATGTGTTTACCAGCAAAAATTAGTTCAGTCACCTTCCCTGGATGTTGGTTTATATGCGCTCTTGCCTTTCAGAAATCTCACGTCTATAAGAAGACCTTGCAAGCCTTAATTTACCCCATCTCTTGTACAACGCCGCACAACTTCGAAGTGTGGACAGCCACAACTCCTACCTACTGCTACGAATGTGAGGGGCTGCTGTGGGGTATTGCACGGCAGGGAATGCGCTGCGGTGAATGTGGAGTCAAGTGCCATGAGAAGTGCCAAGACTTGCTCAATGCTGACTGCTTACAGAGTAAGTTGTAGCCAGTGGAGTGCAGCTGTCCCAAAAGTGTTACCAGAGCTTTCCTAAATGTATAGGTGATAACTCAGTGATCAGTGAAGCTGCATTTATTAAAATGATTGTGTATTTTCTGAAAAAGTACCAGTGGGCTAAACCTACTCTCATGGCTCTGTGAACACAGACAGCTCTACTGACACAGAAGAACTTCTTTGCAACATTGTGCTTGATATACTTTAAATGAACATTTAATTCTTGACTCTTTCACATTCATTTGTGGTTTTGTTTTAACACATGTAACATGTTTAATATCTCTGTGTCTGCTCAGGTGGTGTGCTGCTAACATATCTGGCATGTGAGAGGCAGTGGGCTGGGTGAATAAGGTACTAGGCTGGATATTCTGACTTTTGTTCTGTCCCTCCTGCCCTAGTATCCCAGTGGGGTTGCTTGGTTCAATCATCAGCCTGTTACACCGTTTTAAGCTCTTCAGAGCAGCAATGAGTTCCTGCTTAGGGGACAGAGTCCATGGACTTAGTTCAGATTTGCTGTACCAAGTGCAAGTTAGCAAGGCATTTTGTCTTTTTAATAGTAGGGTCTCATGGCTGAATCACTTTAGAGATCTGGAGCTGAGTCAGCACAGGTGATAGGTCAGATAGGAAGGTAGTGTTTGAGAGTATGGGCAGTATTTCATCTTCCTACTAGCCTTTCTGTTTATTTTGTTGGTTTTTTTCTGCAGTGTTCAAAAACTAAGCCATCTCTTCAAAGAGCTGTGACTTTACAGAATAAATGAGACCTTACACAAACAATGGAGAAGTTTATAAGGAATTTGATTAAAGGAATAAAAGAGAGAAAAAGTATTAATTTAAGCATCTGGCTGGATCTGGTTATTTTTATTTGCTTGTAAAACAGTTTCTTAATTTGGTCTCAAATTTATGTTCCTGCTTGAGAGCAAAATATCTTAGTCTAAATGGAATAGAAATTTCTGCCATATGTGTTAAATCTTGAGTAGGAAGGTGGGGCTGTTTCTGTTCACTCTTGATTTTCTTGGCATTGCAGCTTGATGGACTAAGTCTAAGGAATCAGAAAAGTTTGTGAAGTATAAACAGACTTACTGCAAATCCATGTCAGCGATTATAGGAATATAAAGAGTCACAGCTTTTATCTGTCTCAGGCTCTAGTTGTTTGGGAATGCCAGGCTGGATGATCCAGCAAGGGCTATCAGTGAATCATAGGTCACTTATATTTGCTTATGGCTTATCTTAACACCCCAAATGGACCTTGCTTATGCTTGTGTTTTTGATGTGTGCAAAGTTTTAAATCTGTCATAGTTAGGACTGGGGCTATTTGCAATGGCTTATTTGTCAGACACAGCTGATACTAGTGAAACATCTCCATTCCTCAGTTGCTTAGCATTTCTACACTTGTCTTTGAGGGTTGCAAGGTGATCTTTACAGTTTATAGCATTTGAGCAATTGTATCATTGACACCTTGGCTTCATTGTGACCTTCTTGTGATTAAGCAAAGAGCTCCTGTGTTGCATTTGGTTCAGGAGAATGTTGTTAAGTCATAATTCAGTTTACTGACAGAACCTGATGTAGAGGGTCAGTTAGACTGAGGATATCTTTGTTTCTGGAGTTCACCAGAACCCTCTGCTAACTGGTGATTTTCAGTATTTGAGATGAAAAGCTGCTCATAGTCACATCCCAGCTTGATTCAGATGCATGTGCATGATATTATAATATTGCAATGGAGTTGTGATATCTCAGTATGGGAAAATGCTGTGGAGAGCAGAGGAAAGTTAGTTTTGTGTGAGCAGCAGCGAGAAAACAGACAAAACATACCAAGGAGAGGTTGTGAAATTAAAGACAATCAAAGAAAAACTAAATTTAAGAAATAGCTAATGACTAAAAGGAAGAAGAGAGACTTCAGACTGGGGTGGGTACTGTAGAGAGTTCAATGGTAACTGGGGAAAATATGAGAATGTCTCAAGAGAGGATGGTATGAGTTTGTTAATCTTTCAGAAGAGAGGCTTGGCAATGTGGGACAGGAGGACAGGAATGATGCTCTTTCAAAAAAGTAAAAATAGGCGTACTAGGTCTGTCCCAATAAAATGTTTCTAAAGGGATGTTGTGCATGTAGAGCTCCTATGGCTCTGGCTTACTCTTACAGTTTACAACCATCCATGGCTTAAAGCCTTTCAGAGCAGTTGATGCTATGTTTAATAGCTGGCAGTGATGGCTCTGTGAATTGGTTTAATCCTTGTTTGAAGCTCTTTATGCCTGAACTGTGTTGGGGAAGAGGGAGATAAGCGGCAGGGAGGAAGATGGTCTATTTAAACTTACTGTTTACAAAAGAAATAATGGAATAGATTTGCTGTTAAGAAAATTAAAGGTGGAAGTAGAAGACAACTTCAGTGATGAGAACAAGGAGTCTCTGGAACAGCCTCTGAAGGATAACCATGGGGGCAGGATTTCTAATCTCTGGTGGGAATTAAATAAGTTCATGCAATGGGCTGTGGGATGTGATGATGGCAATAGTCTGTGCTTTCCTATGGAATAGAAGTAACAACTGGAAATGACTATACTTTTCATATATGACAAAGCATTAGATAAGAACTTGTTCTTTTGTTAATGGGATTGCAGATATTTGCTTTGCACATCTTCTTTCAATATTTAAACATGAGACACTTCAGCATGGAGAGTTAAAGAAACAGAGAAGAAACCCCTGAAAATACACTGGGCTAAAAACTTGGGAAGCATGTAGAAAGGTAAAACCTAACCAAACAAAAACTTTACTTTCTGAGTTATTTGAAAGCTGCCCAGCATCAGAACAGGCAAGATACAGAGACTGTGAGCTGGGGGGTTCTGTGGAGGTACCCAGTATGAATGTGGTGGGTATCATTATCTGGGTTAGAGATGTAAAGGAAACTGAAGATGGATGGCAACTGTATAACTAAAAGATGGAGAAGTTAGAGGAAAGGTAGTGCTGGGAGATTAAGAAGATGGTGGGGCCAATGTGTGGATGTGCTGCTGGGTTGGGAAAACAAATGTTATCAATACTAGAAATCTATTAAAAGGCTTTTTCAGGCAACTGTGTTCTTTGCTTTGGCATGTTCATGCTGAAATCCTTCTAACTGGAACCCACCAGGCCAGAAGAAAATGAAAAAAATAAATTATTATTTATGTTTGACGAACATAGGCTGTGCTTGAGGAATGAGAAACAGGGTTTCTGTGGGACAAGCAACAGTTAGAGATCAAATAAATTCCAGACTGAACTTTCTTGTATACTGAACTCATGAGGGATTTTTTCCTAAGAGAAGCTTTATTGTTGCTGTCAGTAAAAAAATCCACCATTGTCAGGACATTTCTTCACCGAGGTCTATTCAAGGCTTCCAGAAAATGTTACATTGGAGTAGAATGAATTTTCAGGCTGGTAACAAATACAGTTCTGTTGATTATACCTTGATGCCTCAGGATATATCTTCACTTCAGTTTGTGTAAGTCTTCCAGAAAATGTTTCATTGAAGTAAAATGAATTTTCAGGCTGGTCATAAATAGAGTTCCATTGTCTATGCCTTGAAATTCTGGGTAAACACTTGGGGGTTTATTCCTTAGCATCAGAATGTGCTGTTTGTTTATCTTCTATCTGTCAGTGCCTTTCTGGGGGAAGTAAAAGGATCTCTTTCCCCAAGTCTGTTAGCTTCACGTTTGGTTTTCTTCTGAGGGTGTTTTTCTTACCCTCTATATTTTTAAGAAACTAAGTATCTGATACTGTCAACAGAAGTGTGGGACTACAGTGATGAAATGCTCAAATTCAGCAATGCTATGTTGCAATTTGAATCAAAATCCATTTGCAGACTGGGTTCAGCAGGGCTGTTCCATGAATTGGCAATGTCTGAAGTGCAGTAAACTGGAAAACAGTTGTGATGTGTGTACTGCAGCCATCTGGTTTATGGCTCTGTTGGCAGCACCAGGTTGTTTCTCTGAGGATGTTTCTCTATTGTAGGTACTTGGAAGATATTACTCTGATGATGGGGCACTTACCTTTTTATAATAAGCTCATAAATACTTGCTGAAGGGAAGATGCCTTCTGCTGTTCTTGGAAGTACTTGAAGTCGCTGCTGTATGGGTACACTTCTTTCTTACTTGGCTGAAGATGAATGGAGGGATGATCTTCAAAACCCCTGCAAAGCTTTTGGAAAAAGAGAGCTTTTCCTCCTTACCCTGAGCACTGGTGTAGTACTAACTAAAATACAATGGGCTGGGGAAGAGTAAAGCTGAGAATGGGTGTGCAGGATACCAAGGAACAGATGCAAGAAGTAAGCAGAATTATGAAGAGGGTGGAAGGGAATGATATTATGCTAGCAAGATCCTGGTAAAAGGGGCCTGTATAGTTCTGGGCTAGCATTTGAAAAACCACTTCTGCAAGTGTGTCTTCATTTGTTTGGCCTTTTTTTGTAGTGATTCTAATCTAGTCCTCGTAGATTACAGTTAATGCTGAGAAAAGAAATTGCCTTGAGATATTAGAATCTGGTCCTCTGGAGATCTTGAAAATGAGGAAATGAGATCTCAAGCTTCAAACTACTGTTGAATGTGAAATTTGTCTTGTGAGTGTGATTAGCCATATGTCTTTATTAGTTCTTTATGGTGTGCTGGAGCAACAAACCTCAGAGAACTTCACAGGAGCTGTCAGGGCTACGTTACTGAATGCTCTGCTTTTAGTACTGTTTTGGCTTCTGGGGTCTTGGTTCACCTCTGGAGCAGTACAGTGATTTTGACTTAGGACTTGAAGTCATCAGGTACGTTTGTTGCTTTTTGGATGTGAAACTTGTATGTGTTGCACTCTGAATTCAGAGACTGCCAGTGCAGAGACTGGCTCAGTGAGTGGACTGTTAGTGAGACCAATTAAGTCACTCTTGTGATAATAATCTTGGCTTCTGCATTGAATGATGATTAGACACCATGGTGATGAACACTTGTTTGATCCCAGAATGCTATGTAGGAAAATATTTGCACAGAAGGAGGAAGGATACCTTTATTTGAAACTTGAATATCTATTTTAAGTTTCAGGAATGTATAATTTCTAAGCATTATCCGCCTACTGAACAGCTGTCTTCTATCCTGCCAGTGTTGTTTTCTTGACTTTTTCCTGTTAAAGCATAGGATAACAGCACTGGCGGTTTACTAATAGCTGTATCAATACAATTCCCAATATAGAAAGACTTGCTTTCTGTTTCCAGTCATAAATTCACTCATCATTCAGTCCTAGAGAGGAAGAGAGAAGGAAAAGCCAGAGCCATTTGCATGATACTGTATACAGTACTTGTACATTCCCATGCCTTTTTATTGCCATTTACAGGACTACTTCAAAAGCTGATCCATTGATCAAAACCCTCTTTTTGCAGCTGAATAAATATGACCCAAGTCCAACAGCAGGAAAACACCCTCTGCCATCAAGTATAGTGACATCTTTGGGTTTATATCACATACATCATAGGTAATTAGTCACCCAATAGTTGTTTTGAAAACCCTCTTATCTTAGTACCAACAAGCAGGTGTTAAAATTAAGAAAGTGTGTTGCTGAAACAGAGGGTTTCTCTGCTCTTTATTAGTCCTTATTGTTAAATAAGATGTCTGTCTGGTTCTGGCTTTTGCACTGCAGTTCAGGTGCAACCTCACCAGGGAGAGACAGACCTTTCCCAGGAAGGAATAATGGAGCCTTCTTACCGGGGCAAATAATCTGGGCAGAGTGGGGGAGCAGCATGGATGAGGTGGGGGATTTCCTCTGCATGTCAGGAGGCAGAGCCAAGCCTTAGAGCTGACAAAAGAGAGGGCTCTTTAGGGGTCTATGTGACAGGGCTCGCACATCCTGCAATCTACATGCCCTGGACTGCTGCTAGCCTTGCAGAGGGAAAAATGCACCATGCCAGGTCTCTGGAGGTGGTGGCAATTTTAAACATGTTTTTAACTAGAATTCCTCCACTTGACCAGGTTTGTGTTCTAAAGCATCATTTGATGCTCCTGGAGTGCTTGCATTAAGGCAGTGATGCAGACCATGCCATCCCAGAGGTGTGATAACTCTTGTCCCATCTCAGTGATGAACAGTGAAACATTTATATTTGCAAGCTGCCTGGCTAGTGATTTATTTAGAAAATGGTTCTGAAATAGAGCACTCTGCTCATGTACAACATAAACTCTTAATGTTTGAATCTGGTTCTTAATTCATTAAAGTCAGAAAGGGCAGGGCAGGGTTGATTTCTTTGGATCACGACAGATTTCAGAATTCTAGCTAGGAAAGGCAAATTGTTTGGTTTGGCCTTTCCCAATAATTTTCTATAGCTCTGCATATACTGCATAGAGTCCACCTCCATCCCCAGAAGACCTAGTTCTCTTAAAGCTGAATAGCATTTCTTATCTGAAGTTCAAAGTATAGCCCCTGGTATAATTTTGGTTTCATATTCCTTTAATAAATGTTGGGTCTACAGCTGGATGATTGCCTGATACAAGACATCAATTTGGGTGGTGCTAGTTCTTCATCACTGGTGAGTAGAGACAGCAGAGACTGTGTAATTAATTCTAATATTTTCATTTCATTTCATCTTAAGCCAACAATAGGAAACTCTGGGGCAGAGGCATTTTACTGTACTAAATGAAGTACTGAACATCAAGCCTCTAGCAAGTAAAATGAAAAAATAGTCAGGTAATGCGGAGTTATGGCTTGTTTTATACCCAGGTCTTGAATAGCATGCCTTGGTATTGCAGTGTCCTTAATGAACTTCTGAAACTTCAGTGGTCACAGTCTGTTCCAAACTGTGTTTTTATTCTTTTTGGTTTGGATGGTGGAAGTTATAATTGATTTTTGTTTCTTTATTGAAGTGAATTTAGTAACAGTGAAAGATGTTAGATTGAAGGCCCTAGAAATGGATGTCTTCAGGTAGCATTAGTCACTGGACACCCTGTCGAGCCTGCTAACAAGGTTGCCTGTTATGTTGTCCTGCTGGGTGTCCTTTATGTGTGTGTATTCATAGAACGTTACTCATATTTAGTCAGTATATTCAGTACCTGCTGAAACTGTTCCATATGCAAAACTGTAATGCCTTATATATACCATATATTAAAAGTGCTCCAGGTAGTGTATTTACCCACTTCTTCCGGAGGAAAACAGTTTTATGTATCTTTGTTATTGATTGCTCCCTTTGCATAGACTTGCTCCTGCTTTAATACATATTTTTAAGGTAATTTAATATTTGGTGAACACCTGGATGAAGATCATTTTTCTAGGACAAAGCTTACTTCAATTTAACTATCCCAGAGAAGAAAACCAAGCAAAAGCATATTGAACTAAACAGAAATATTATGATTTAATGTGTTCACAGGACTTTTGTACTGGTTTAACTTAATCTGTTTTAAGATCATAACTTGAAATTGATTCAGACTGCATGTAGAGATACTGTGTGCAACCTTGGGTTCCTGCTTTTCATTTCACAGACAGGTTTGTCTGCCCTGTTAGCTCATGTCAGTGCTTTCATTAGCATACGCCTCACATGTGACACAATAGTCAGTGGCTGAATTTTGACAGCAAACATGACTGTCAAAATTGAGTAGGGAGTAGTTGGTTGTGGGAGAATTCTTATCTCATAACAACATGAATTTTTAAGTTTTGTCAGAGGTGTGCAAGTGACCAGAGGCCTCTGTTTTTCCAGATACAGTTGAATACTTATGTAGTACAGACCCTATGCCTGGCTCTTGTGTTTTCAGCTACTGCATACTGTACTAGTGCCCCATGCTTACGGTGGTGCAAGTTTTTAACTATTGAATTTCCTACCTTATAGGTATTTGTTATAGTTACTATGCCTATGTGATTCGAAGAATGGATTATTTGAGTTGCCTGCTTATAAATAGATAAAATAGAGTGAGATCCAGCGAGACACTTTGGATGCCCTCCAGCTTGATGCCTGATCCAAACAGGGTGGTTCCAGGCAGAATGGGACATAGATTGTGCAGTGACTCTGTGCTGCATGGGGAGTCATGTGGCACACATCGTATTGGCCCATCTGAACTTCTGCTCTTCTGTGGTGCTGAGGTGCAGCATTGAGACAAGCTCATAAATACTATTTGTAATGGAGGTCCTATGTCTTCTTCTTAGCACTTGCCTAAGCAGGGATTTATTTATTCAAAGCAAGGTGATGAGAGGAGGAGGCACATTGATGTCCACTGTTAAAGAATGAACCTTGTTTCTGGGTCTTCCTCAGCTGCCAGGATATTAAACTCAGGCCTGTTGTCAGGAGAGCAACATGGACCCCAGTTATAGAGGAATCCGGGCACTCCCCTTCCATTATCCCCTCCCAGCTCTGAGTGGTCCAGATTTTCTTCTGTGTATGTTGAAGTGGGGGGCTTCCGACTGTAAAAGTCAATAGCAAGAGCCATCATGTGGAGGGTAACTCATGGCTTTGATCCTGCTGTCCAGATTCAGTGAAACATGATTTTGTGTTTGTTTCTGATGAGCATTGTGTACTTTCTGGTGCACAGGAGCCGCAGAGAAGAGCTCGAAGCATGGAGCTGAAGACCGCACCCAGAATTTCATCATGGCAATGAAGGATCGCATGAAAATCCGGGAGCGGAACAAGCCAGAGATCTTTGACTTGATCAGAGATGTGTTCTGTGAGAGCAAATTGACACATGCTCAGCAGATGAAGACAGTGAAGCAGAGCGTGCTTGATGGCACCTCAAAATGGTCAGCAAAGATCACAATCACAGGTGAGTGAGGGAGGCATGGGTTCTCTTGGCCTCTCTTGGGAGCCTAAGGTAAGAGAGAGTTGGTGTGAAGCTGAGAGAACAGGGAGGAAGGGGGTTCTCTGACCTGTGTCTCTTTCTGGTCAGTGTCCAGGTAGCAGGTGGAGATACTTCTACCCCAGGCACTGTAGTGCACCACAAGCTGAGGCTCATCAGAAAAACTCTTATGAGTGATAATCCTCTTTCTCTGGCCATTCTGAGCTGCTGCTTCATGGGGTGTGTGGACACATTGTCTTATTGCATGGTGGTGGTAACTCTTCTCTTTTCCTTCCAGTGGTGTGTGCTCAGGGTCTGCAGGCCAAAGACAAGACTGGGTCCAGTGATCCGTATGTAACCGTTCAAGTGGGTAAAACAAAGAAGAGGACAAAAACGATTTTTGGGAATCTAAACCCTGTATGGGAAGAGAAGTTTTATTTGTAAGTGCTTGTACTAGGACTCTCAGCCCCATTTTGCCTGTTTGATGATCTGAGCTTCAACAGCTACGTCTTCTCTGTCAGTATGCATTCCCACATCACCTGTAATGTATGATGGTTTTATTTCCACTCAGTGTTGTGTGTGTGCATCTGGAGGGTTGATGTCTTTAACAGCCTACATAGTGAACACCTGTTCATCTCATCTGTCCTGCTTGTGTATATATAAATTGTCTGCTCTGTAAACACTTTTATGTTGATTTCTAGAGAAAGCTAAAGAGAAAGAAAAATCTTTAAGTCAGCTGCTTTTGTTCCTGGGAAATAGACATAACTTTAAAAATTCTTTGTAATATAAAAAAGTAAAGTTTGTATAAAAGACTAAGCAAACTTCCCATGATCTATCGCTGTGACCTGCTACTGGTGTTTGACTAACAAAGGTTAAAGGTAGTTAGTTGTCTGTCACTTGTCTGTGGCACTACCAGTTTCCCCTTTAGTTCTAAAAAATCAATGTTAACAATAACTTGAGGGATTATCTGCTTTCAAGATAAGCAATGTATCCACGTCTGAATTGAAAGCAAAGGCTGGAGGCACAATTCTTTAGATATCAACTACTCTCAGAAGGCTGAAGAATGCTTTTATTGAATAAGTAAACAGTACCCTCAATTTATCACTGAACATGTTATAAAACAAAATTGAGACATTAAATCCAGCATGAGTTTTCTGAATATTCTGGATGATCTCATTCAACCTCAAACATCTTTATTTCCTTTAATATGTAAGCTCTGCCTTTGTACCTTCTGTCTTTCCTTTTTTTTTCTTTCCTGTTTTATCCTAAAATGCTTGGGGGGAGCTCCCTCCACAAACTGAAATTTGTTTGTGTTTTAAAATCAGGCTTTTATCAGCCCAGCTTTGTCTTTACAACATACAGTACAAACAGAATTATTTTTGAAGTAGTTTTGATCTACTCATTAACATCAGAAAAATCTTGGTACTATTTTGAGCGAGTAAGCCCTTGGCTTTATTCTTAGTTTAATCCAAGGTAACATTACTGCTTGGTAAGTAGTAAGTATGCTTAGGTGCCATTTGGATAACTCTAGTCACAATAGCAGTAAGTCTGTGTGGGAGCCTTAAGGACCTTGATTTGCCATGCCAAGTAGTTACCATGGTATTTGCAGTGTGTTCCCTTCTAATTTTAGGAGCTTCAACAAATACTGTGTTTAAAGATAGATAGCACAACGTGATAAATGTCACAATTTTAATGGTGCCACTGTTTAGATTTTATTGCCATGTCTGTGATTCAGCAGATAATATGCTGTTGAGCATGAAAGTTGATGCTACTTTCTATCTTGCCTATGCCTAGGTGGTGGTTTTAATTGCCATCGAAAAGCAGGAGATGAAGGAAATGAACACAGTGTCCAGATCGATGGCAGGAGATCATTCAGTAGTGGAACCAATGTGTCATTTCATTAGTAGATGTTAAAGCTTACCTTATGCTGGACAAGGAGAGTTAGTTAGAAGTGTATGCAGCACTGGCCTTTTACATGCTCATCTTCCTTTTTTGCATTTATGGATTTTTTTCAGTTTACAACTCTTAAAATTTCTGAAATTTTCTACCCCATAATCAAATGGAAATTTAAATCCACATATGCAGGCCAAAAATACCCATTACATACCAGGCTTTTTAGAAGAGATTGTGAGGGCAATCAAGAGACTGTCAAATTTAAAGGGGCGGGGGGGCAGGCGGGTGTGTTTTGTTTCTTAGAATAGAGTTAATTTGTTACAGTGAGAGAAAGGTGTGCTGGTAGTTATTGAAAGCCTACCTTGCAGCAGACATACGAAAAGTTTGGTGTCAAAACACATACATTTAAACGGGTGCAAGATAAGTGAGTAGAGAGAGGTCAGGTCAGTAACTAATGTGTGTGTTAGCAATTGCTGTTCCTTTTCTGTTTGGCTTGGTGGACAGACTTGTTTGTAGCTGGTGTTCATTAGATGTCTTGTATACGATCACAATTCTAGTGTCTTTTCAAAAGTTGGATATAAAGCCAGAAATCTGTGTGCAGCAGTCATTATAATTATAGTCTTGTTATTGTAATCCATAGCATGAACTGAGGCAGACTATGTACAGCTGAGTGATATAATTCCTCCTACAGACTCAGTAAAGTTTATTAAAAGGAGCTTAAACAAGTTTTAAAATTTTTAAGGCTGAAGTAGCATATTTAGAATAGTTTTTCTGTGCTTACTTACAGTGATTGATGGAAAACTATGTTAACTTAATTAGCTCTCCTTAAGTATGATTTTGTTCCTTTTCTATGTATTTTCAGAAAAAAATGTTCTGTTAAGCTTGACCCAGTTTGGAAGTCCAGATTTAGAACTGTATTTTGGAAAAGGCAAGGTTGAAAACACTTTGGGTTTCCATTATAACTGCTATTTAGGTCATTACTAGTCTGTGTCACTGTAGGCATCATCTTAGATTAATGACCAGTTCTTGGAGCATATTCATGTTGTCTGAGCAAGTGATTTGCAGGTGCTGTTTCTTTCTGAAAATTATCTCTTTGTATATTTACATGTTTAGCTTTAGGAAATGCATTGTTACAGAGAGATTTTTGTATCTTTTATTGGAGTTTGAAAATATAAGGAGTTGATCTTTCTGCTCAGTTCAAAGTTTTGCAGGCTTGATGCAGAGACTTTGCATATGTGATGCTTGGCAGGATGAAGCTTGAAGGGGGACTCCAGCTGTTGCTGTGATCCAGAAATGTTGTTCTGTGAGCATGGTCTAAGGAAGCCCTGCTTCCCTTGGCTTTACATCCTATTCCCCTTCTGCAGTAATCCCCAATCCCGTTCCTGTGGTTATGATGAGCAGGCTTATGTGTAGCCTCCTTCATTTGCCATGTAGATTTGTCATCTGTGCCCTCAGTTATCTTCCCTTGCCCTTAACTCTGACTGGACAGAAGGCAGCATGTGTCCTGCCTGCAGTTTGTTCTGAGTTATGTGGATCAGTTGGTACATGAGAGCCAGGTGGCTGCAGACTTTCCAGGGATGGCAGCTGGTATGGGTTTCTCTTTTCCATCTAGCTATAATTTTTTCACAAAATTTTTTGGAACGTAAAATCTTTCATAGCAAGTCTGTGTAACTCATTTCCTTAGAAAACAGCCCAGTAATATTAGAGGGAAGATATTTTTGCACTACTCAATGCAATTAGAACAAGACCTTAATTCCCCATTTAGACATGTTTTAGTCTGTCAGTCAAAAATACAGGCTTCCTAGAATCTTTTTTTATAAAAGCTGAAGCTGAGCATCCATTTGAATGGGTTATGATAGCAGACAGTGTTTAGGAGAATGAACTTGACTGCAAGACAGAATTTCCGTTTTAAAGGGAGAGCTCTGGGCTCACTTGGAGTCTGCTAGTCGGTACCTTTATTTAGGAAGAGCTCCAGTCTTTAGTGACTGTGAGCACTAGAAGTTACTGGATTGAAACAGGACGTTGCTGTTTTTCTTGGCCTAGGCACAAAATGACTTGTTCATTTTACAGTAATATCCCCTTGAAGTTGTATGGTCTTGAGTACAGCGGTGTCTGAAGCTTTGAATAGTAGGTGTGAAATCATTGCCTGGAACAGATTACATTGTCACTGAACAGTTTGCAATAGGCATGTTTATTCTCTCTCACTGCAGAAGAGTAACTGAGTTAAAATAAATGCAGTGCCTCCTGCTAGCAGATAATCAATATTTTACTAGGACATGCAGAGCCCCACATGATACACATTCCTGTTAATACTTTGGGAATGGTGCTGTTGCATAGCTAACCACTGGCTTGTCACCCAAAAGCTTCTCTTCAGTTCCACAAGTTTCCTTTCAGCTGCTGAGCTTTTTATCAAGCTCAGCATCTTTTAGTAATCTCTGTCGTTATATGTGACTGTTCCAGAGCTGTATTTTAGACTTCCCCTTCTTGCTTTCTTTATTCTCCAGGTAATGCAGATACTGAAACTGGCACTCTGATAAACTTCCGCTTGCTTCCCTGCTCAGTTACCAATGTGA
>JANZLQ010000079.1:71950701-71965400 GCA_026212715.1 Elanus axillaris | reverse complement strand
ACTGTGAGCACTAGAAGTTACTGGATTGAAACAGGACGTTGCTGTTTTTCTTGGCCTAGGCACAAAATGACTTGTTCTCCAGGTAATGCAGATACTGAAACTGGCACTCTGATAAACTTCCGCTTGCTTCCCTGCTCAGTTACCAATGTGAAACTTAAATTTGAACACAGAGTTGATGCCTTGTGGCAAGCACCTGTTGGGAAGCTGAGTTAAAGTAGCTAAGAATGTAATGCTCAGAATCACTTTATCTGCTCTTTGTAGTTAGGAGAGCTGCACCATTAATTTGTCAGTCGGTGTTGCAGCATTGGGTAACAGCAAAATGATTGTACTTGTTCCCCTAAGAAAAGAGCTTCATGCTAGTAAGAACAGAAAACTCATTTCTTTGTTCCTAGACTGCAACGGCTGCATCTCAGAGCATGCTATGTGCTGTCATGCTTAACTTCTAAACTACTATGGATTTTAGCTTTGTTCTCTTACCACTCTGATTTTACCTTCAGTGTTTTCTCCACTGTCCTTTTTTCTCCCTAATAAAGAATACTTGGCATTGTTTAAAAATTAACCTGTCCTGAGAAATTTTCTGCCTTCCATTCCCATTGAGGTTGGCCACAACAGAGCTGCCAGTTGGAGCCTGTAGTGTCAAGACACTTTATTTGAACCACTTCCAAACCGTCCTGCTTTTTCAGCCAGACCATTTCCCCATAGACAGCTTTTTTCCCTGCTCCCTCTCTGTGTGTTGTTCTAACTCTTTACTGGACTTTCTCATAGTGGTTACTACAACTACTCCTTCCTTTCTTATTTTCCAGAAAATCACTTTGCTTTTTGTTGAAGCTTTGCACCTCAGAAGCAAAACTTCCCTCCTAAAATTATCACAGGTCCTAAAGTCTTGCTGATCTGTTCTCACCTGTGCATTTTCCCACCTCCTGTTCTCTCCTCCATTATTTCTGCAAGCAGCTCTGCACTTTCTTTCTTTCTCTACCTTTGCATGAAATGTCCCCTGCGCTGGACTGTGAAACTTTACAGGCACTTCTTGAGAGCTGCATATACTATGGTGCAGAAGGGAAAGTGCTCACAGAATATGGCCCTATAGATATTCACTAGACTCTTTGAACCACAAGTATTTGTTTAGTAACAAAACACAACAAAATTACTTAATTCTGGGCTTGACCTACTTTTAAATCTGCAAAATATTATTGCTTCTCTGCTCCCTCACTTCCATTGTTTGTTTTTGCTACATCTACTTGTTGCTTTTTGTCTTTATTACCCTGTCAGCTCTACAAGGCAGGGGCTGTCTTACACTCTGGGAGCTGCCAAACACAGTGGAGTCCTGGCTGCATTTGGGGCCTCTGGGGTCTCCTGTTCTTCAAGCAGAAAATACAAAAATACAATATAATATAAGGAAACGTCTTTAGGTAAAATGGGCATGTGGGGTGATGGGGTCATGTTGGCATCCCACCTTTCTAGTCTGCACAGTGGGTGCATTCTAGAGATGCACAGTCTAGGTCTCACTGCAGCAGAAGTAGAATGAAACTGAGGGCTTGGTGAGTCCTGCAGGGTTAATGTGTTGGTAACACCTTTCTTGAGATGAGAAATTGACTGGGAAGAAATGTCCATGTGGGTGTGATACATATGGATCTTCACCCCTATGATTATTTACCAGAATCTGGTTTGGCTTCATCAGTGTAGGTTCACCAACATGAGCTAATGGTGTCAGAAGGTTACAGGTTTTCAATTTGGCACTCTCCATGCTTTAAACTTATGATATTTAGTCTGGGTAGAGATCATTTTGTGAACTGCTAGACACATAGTTTTATAGGTATGCCTTTGTATGTCTTATGGCAGAGTTTTTGCAAATTGTCAGTGTTGCCACAACTTAACAAGGCTTATGACTTTGGCTTTAGCATTCCTGTGGAGGTTAAGTAACAGTCCTGCAAATGTTGTTAGCACAAGCAGCAAAGAAGTAGCAAATTCAGCACAAATGTAATTGTTTTTTTTTCTTCAAAGTGTGAATCATTGGCTCAAAAGTGGTGTTCTGGTCATTTTTAGACACTTCTCCTTTTTCTTTCTCTCCACTTTTTGGAGGAGACAAGGCACGTGGAGTACTCTGCCCCAGACCCCTGACATTATCTGAGCCAATTTGGGCCAACCTTTAGAGATGGGCAGAGGTCTCAGAACTAAGAATCACTTTCTACTGTTTTTTTGAGGAAGTTGGAGTTAGATTAGAAGGATACAAATTGCTAACTTCATTGTAGGAGGCACTATAGTGTAAATTCAGCAATTGCCTGTTCTGTTTAGCCACCAATATACCAATTAGTGTGTGTGTGTGTATGTCACTCTGTGTGCAGACCAGAATTAGCTACAGCTTTGCGTGCTCACATGCCTCCCCTCAGCCCAGTTGCTAGCTGGGCATGGGACAAGGCCAGTGTATTGACAGTGCAGAGGACATGTATGGGGAGCTGGTGGTTTGGGGTTGGGTAAGGCCAAAGAGGAACATGACAGATGAGATGGAGGTAGAGAGCAAGTCAACAGAATCAGGCTCAGCTGCTTCCACTGCTCCTGCAACCACTGGCTTCAGGCAGAAAAACTTCATGGAAAAAAATTCACAATATATTTGATTTATTTTTCTTAAAGATTTGGTGTGCTGTTCTTGAAAATGTTACTTTATTTGGTTGCTTGAAGTGTAAAAGTAAATTCTTTATAAAAATGATACCACTGCAAACATCAGGTTTCCAGTCTCCTGCACTCTGAAATGGGCCTGAAAGCATTTGGTAGTTTCTTCCTTGCAATGGGGTCACAGAGTGTTTTATATCTCTGCATCCTCTTGGGAAAGCTGTGGGAGACTGAACAGATGTATGTGTGCAGACAGTGAAATCAAGCTTCACAAAAATGTAGCAAGAAGTGGGGCAGGCATCTTTAGAAATATGCCAGCTCCTGTGTTAATGAAGGGGAAAATTTCTAGCAGCAGAGCTTGTTAGCCACAGTATTAAGGAATAGTGTTGCTGTCACAAATTGGAAGGGATTTCTCATTAGTTAGGAACCCTCTTATCAGTCAACAAGCCCAAATATTCATGGTTCTGTTTTGGGGTGCTCTCTGGAAGGTGAGTGTTGACACAACTGTCTTGCTTCACTGAAAGCAAGAACTATGGTTCCCACAGACTTAGATAGTGATGTTTTATGGGTAAGCCACCAGCCCAAGGCTTTCAGCTGCTGTGAGCAAGTGATAAGGCTTGCTCTCTGGCATGGGAACAGCATAAGGAGTATGAATTGAGCAGTCTCTTAAGAGCAACAGTGACAGGTATGGTTAACAGAAGCTTCAGTAGCTCAGTAGATACTGATTTCTGACCATTGGTAGCAAAGAAACAAGATCAAAGTGGCCCTAACAAAGAAGTCGTGTGCCAGAAGGTGAGGTCTCAAGAAGTCAGAAGCTAACATGCTGGGGCTTTGTAAATGGTACTGTGGGCCAATCTGTGTTTTTAGGCACCCGTGAATTTCTAAATACTGAGCTTCTATGGTGCTGCCAGGATGTACATTAGCGGACTGTGTCAGGAACAGAGGATTTCTTTTACATGCTTATTCTATGTTGCTGGTAGGTATGGCAATGCACTCATATAAATTTGTGAGTTGCAAAGAGCAGCAGTCCAAGCATTCCCTGCTTGTGAAAGCTTCCTGTATGGTCTTGTTGAAGGAAGACATCCCTGAAGTAGGGGAGGAAGGGGAGAATAAAGGCAGGAAAAAAACACTGAACCTTCTTTCTTCTGAACTCTAAATACAGCTTTGATTGCACAGCAAAGGCAGGGACCAGCGATGTTCTCTGCCCATGATCAGAACTGCATGGTATTGCATCTAACTTTCTCCATATACTTCCCAGCTATTCCTCCATACTGGAAAAATCAGTAGGAGCTGCATGGATGTCTGTTAAGCAGTCCTGAATCACAGTGGTAGCAATAGGAGCCCAAATGATGTCTTGGTAGAGAAAATGCAAATACCAATCACTGCCACATCTTATCGACCAGGCTTAGCAGATCGCTTCTGACCCATTTCTTCCTCCTCCCTGTTGCTTAGCAACAGATGCAGCATGTTAATGTTAAAAAGGCTGGAAAACAGGCCTTCGGCAGAAGTTGCCTGTTTTCATAGGTTTTATTTCCTTGAGGGCAGACATTTGTAGTGGTTATAGAGCATAATCACCCTTGTCATGGTCTCATATGAGCATTCAAATTGCTTTATTATATTGCATGCCCTGTAAATGATCAGAGCTCTTATAATAAGGTTCTTCTACACACTTCTGACACACAGGAGCCTGTTAGGATCTATAAAAGGTATCTGAACACCTAAAAAGAGGGGGAGGCTGCAAATTCTGCCTGTGTATTAAGCTGAAGGGTGCCAATTCATCAAACAGTAAACTTTTTTTTAATGGAAGTGTCTTTACTGATCTGCCTGGAGCACAGAGTATCAGTCTGAGCTGTGAATAATAGGCAGGATCAATTGTAATAATTAAATACCAACTTTGTAACTACTGTATCCCACCCTTTCCTCCCAGACGCAGGCAGTGTTTATTATCATCTGATTGTAATGTATTGTATATTAATACACTACTGCTTTGTGACTATCTTAAAGTAAGAGAGCTACCTCCACCTGAGCTATTTATTTTTTAGTAGAAAACAGCATGAAGGTTGTTTGTCATAGGCCTTGACCATGCTATCCTAGATACTGCACATGCATAAACACAAGTAGCCTTTAATGCCTACGGCTGAACAGAAGATCATTGATGGGGAGAGCTATCAGAAACCAGTGAGGTACTCACTGGCACTTTCGGGGTGTGTATGCTGAGTTTAACAGCCTAGCTATCATCAGGCTTTTGTGGGCTTTTTGGCAAAAGCAACAACAGTGAAGAGAACTGCCAAGTTCAGGGAGCTGCTGCTGAGAGTGAGGACAAGCAGGAGAGTTGCAGCCACTTAGCAGGTCTGAAGTTGGTGGTTGCAGTCAGGGCAGGGCACTCCTTCAGCATGCATCTGAAGTGCAGTATCTACCATGTCACAGGAGGGTTTACAGTGCACCAAAAAGTTGTTGTGTAGTTTCTATCACTCCACTTTTAAATAAATAGACATTTTTTTACATTTTGTTTATGCATCCCTCTGCTGTCAGACAGTGGGTCAAGAGGAATGTGAAGTGTGTAGCATACGAATGCTGGCTGTATTATGTGCTCTTGAACATTGTTTTTCTTGTTTGCAGTGAGTGCCATAATTCTTCTGACCGGATCAAGGTGCGAGTATGGGATGAAGATGACGACATCAAGTCTCGTGTGAAGCAGAGACTGAAACGCGAATCAGATGATTTCCTGGGGCAGACAATCATTGAAGTCCGTACTCTGAGTGGAGAGATGGATGTGTGGTACAACCTTGGTGAGCAGGGCTTTGGGATTGAAAACATATCATATGTTAGTTTGGGAATGTTTGAGAACGCTTGGGTGCATCTGGACAGTTTGCAAGAAAGGAAGAAAAAAGCTCACATGGCATCAAGGGGCATATGATGGTGCTCTGGGCAGCTGCAAGGCTTTGATCCCAGTTAAAATGAAGAGGGGTGTAATATGTCAGAAGTGTGATGGGTTTTCCCTGTCAGACATTGAAAAGTACAATGGATAAAATGCTTGGAGCAGGATAGGATTCCACCTGTGCTGGAGACAAGTTTCCTGTCCTGTGACATTTTTTGTGCCAACATAAGCATTTTACCAGCCTATAAGACCTGCAAGTGCACTGCACTGGGTTGGGAAGTTGTTGAGACCTTTCCCGGTGACCAAAATAGAACATATGTAGAAAGTACTGGCAAGTAACCAGATAGTGCTGAATTGACAGGCATAGTAATAATCCTAGGAGGTTCAAAATCTTCTTGACAGGGACACCCAGCAATTTCCAGGAGCTCAGGACTACGGTGAAGTCAGGAACAAATTCCAAATCAGTCAGCACTGTCCTCAGAAAAGGGATCTGTCCTTGGTTGTTCTAGTTCAGCTGACTGAATCCAAGACCCTGTAGCACATTTGCTGTTAGAAAGGCTGTCTTACATCTAGAAATGTACATAGTTCTAGCTAGATGTGTCATACTGAGGGTATATCATGGCAGTTGTTTTGCTGATGTCTACTTAGTATTCAATGTTTTGAAAGAAAAAATCACAAAGTTTTCTCCATGGTGACTTTGATCACAAGCCCAGCTTGAGCTCCCAGCAGTTTCTTTTCCGGTCTTGTCACCCCAAGATGGCTCTGCTCTGAACATGAACAATACATATAATTGCTGATGATTTTTCCTTCTAGAGAAGCGAACAGATAAGTCTGCTGTGTCCGGGGCTATTCGCCTGCAAATCAGTGTGGAGATCAAAGGCGAGGAGAAGGTGGCTCCATATCATATTCAGTACACTTGCCTTCATGAGGTAAGAAGCAGGTTCAGTTCAGTCATCACCATCTTCCTCTGTCTATTGAAGAAGCAATTTTCTGACCTTTATTTCCTTGAAATGTTCATCCTTGAAATAGATGAGCTTTCTATGCCCTGCTATGCAGGCCTGGAAACATGCTGAATCATCAGACCCGCATTTGTCAGGGAGGAAAAGAAGGCTTTAGGCTGTCTCCCCTGCACTGGGGGCTGTCTGGCTCAGTCTGTCCCACTGTCACAGCTGTACTGCTGTCAGGCAGAGATCAGGCATCGGTCCAACTCTGAGCCCCCATGAGTTTAAAGTGGAGAAACCTCTGAATTTCCTTGAGTGATGTTTTCAGCATGTACTGTACCTATGTCTTTCTTTAAAGAAGGCATACTAAGATACTTTGAGTAAATCCTGATCTGGGGAGGGCTTCAGCTCTGGCTGTTGAGTGATGCATATATTGGTGGTATAAATTCTTCTGTGCTGCTGCACTGGTGTGTAGCTATGAACAACTGTTGGGGAACAGGATATAAGCTGCAGTTACTGGGTACTGACCTGATTCAGGGTGGACTGACCTGGGCAGGCAGTGCTGCAGAAGCTGGGAGAAATCCGAAGATGACTTGTGAGAAGTACTAAAGAGAAAAAGCTGTCTTGGAGAGATACATGGTGCCCATGCATCTAAGAGAAGAGAAGACAGGTGGCAGGGTCAATCTCCTAAGCGCCTCAATAAGGAAGAGTAGTCGGAGCCCCTTTCACCTGACAGACAAGAATATAATGAAGTCCAGGGAAGTTTAAGCAATTTCACATTAGAAAAGAAGTACAGATGTATCACGGAGAGGAATGTTTAGCTATGGGAACAACTTATTTATCCACATGCTGGGCTAGATGAGCCCAGACTTCTGGCCTTACCAGGGAGCCGTAGGCTTTTAGTAGGCTGTGTTTGTCCTTCAATACATATTTATGTTTTTTTAATGGAGTGATGGTTTCTGTTTGTTAAGCTGTTTCATTTTTTTCTTTCTGAACATGCATGGTCACTTGCTGCCCTTCTTTTTTTGCAAATATGTCTCTTTTTAAGTATCACCTTCTTTCATTTGTGTATTGTAAAATGAGTATGATTTACAGCTAGAATAATTTAATCAGGAAAAATAGTAGTGTAAAGCAGAGTCCTCTAGCTCCTAATGAGACCATTGGACTTTTGCATCCCTTACTACAGGGGGCCATCTGTCTGAAAGGCTGATGAGTCTGTAAGTGACGTGAATTTGAGGATTACTGAGGATCCCACTGAACTGAATGTGCAATTTCTGCACAGCAGTGATAGCTGAAAGCCTCTGCAGTGTTAGATAAAGTGGAAGGTTATGTTGTATAATAATGCAAGCATCTAGTTTTTAGGGGTGCTTTTAAGGATGTCCTTTTCAGAAAAAAAAAAAGTTTGGACTGTCTGCTGTATAATAATAAATACAAAGCTGATACAGAGCTGTTATGTCAGCTAGTTTAAATAGCTTGTCCATGTTAAGGCATTTCATTCTGAGGACAGAAATGTGCAGGTTTCAGGAAACTAGTCTGAGTTTCACTGCTTTGAAGCACTCCTCTGCATCATTCACAACGTCTGCTGGGTAAAGTTGTAGGTATGCATACAAAAAATTAAGCTAGGAGCACTCAAGAAGAAAAGAAGGTAAAAGCAGAAAAATACATAGTTGGTAGGGGGAAAGAAAGAGGGAGGAGAACAAGGAAATTTGTGTTAGTGCCAACTTCTCAGCAGTTCCAAGCTCTTCATGAAACTCACTTAGAGGCTTCAGCCACCTCATAAATAATTTCATTCCTGTTTTGTATTTCAGAATCTCTTTCACCATCTCACAGATGTGCAAGGGAACGGGGTGGTGAAGATCCCTGATGCCAAAGGAGATGATGCCTGGAAGGTGTATTTTGATGAGACAGCTCAAGAGATTGTGGATGAATTTGCAATGCGTTACGGCATTGAATCAATATACCAGGCCATGACGTAAGATGCATTTCATGTTGTCTTTAATGTAGATAATCAGTGTAACTAATTGATGTGACTGTTAATATTTAGAAGGTGAAACGTATTAGTAATGGAAGGCTTGGCAGTGACAGCTGCTCCTATAGGGCTTACTGTGAGCGGGAAGAGACTCCCTGTCTCTGAATCACTGATTCCTCAAAGTCTAGAAATTAATGTCTGACAAAGTGCTTGAATGAAGCATCTATCTGAGCAGTTTGTGTGAGCACCTTTAAAACATTCTAAGGAATTACACCAACTTCGGTAGTGTAAATGATCATATTTTATTATTGACAGCTGAGCCATTCCTGCTTTAAGACTCTAAAATCTCTATTTGAGCACTCTTCTGTTAAAAAGGTATTGCCCAAGGATCCCACTGAAGATTTCTGATGATGTGAGAAGAGATGAGATTCTGTGAAAGTGTTTGTCCTGCGTGTCTGTTGTGGCAATTGCTACAGTCCTTGAAGTCACTGATTTCCCAGGTGCTGCTGAAGGCATTTATAGGAAGTTTGAGAAATGATTTGTCCTCTTTCAAGCTAGGATAATGCCTTTCTTGATCTTCAAAGAGTGTTTTCCTTGTCACTATATTTTTACTTGGGTTTGGGATTAGCCATTCTTCCCCTCAAAGACTAGTAGGGCTATGCTTAGCTCATTTCTTCTTTCAAATGTAATATTAAATATAGCAGATGAAAGTGACTTTTTTAATGTTGGAAGCTGAAAGTTTTGGGGTCTGGGTCCTTGGATGAGTTATGATCTGTACTTTGTCACCTTGCAAGCACCTTGTCTGCCTATTGATGTAAACCAAAGTGAAAAAGAATTGGAGGGTACCTACAGAGATCTAGTCTCTGCTTTTAGTAGGGCTAACTTGGAAGTTGGACCAGACCGCTCGGGCCCTCTTTCAGTTTGTTGAAAATTTACAAGGATGGGGATTTACCACCTCTCTGGCCTCCTGTCCTTAGGCTGTATTACTCTGGGGAAGAAATTCCTGGTTGAAATCCAAACTGGAAAATCCTACTTTGAATTTCCTATGCTGTAACTGCTACATATTGCTGTTTATCTTTTAGTCTTCCCTCTAAAAGGATTTTGGCCTGGCTCAAAGGTGGCTTTGTCGCCACCCTTCCCCTCTCTGCTGAGTAGTCAAAACATGGATTAGATCCCCACTCCTCACATCTTCTCTTCTTCAAGTTAAACAAAGCCATTTTATGTGTCTATATTTACCAAGTGCCTAAATGACCAATTGGTACATAGGTATCATGCAGCAAGCAAGTTAACATTCAGGCATTATTATTGTGCTTGTCTGAAATATTTGTGAATTTCTTTGAAATTCTCTCGTTGGAGCTTTTTTTGGTTATAATCATTTGTAGATCAACTAGCACAGAAGCTAATGTCTGTGATGAGTCCCTTAGGGAGAAAGCTACATTTAGAAAATAGTTCCCAAATTTAGTTTGGGAGCTCTGTGAAGATTGCTGCTTAAAAAGGACTGCTTAAAAATGGCTCAACTCTCGTGTCTGTTGGAATGAACTTTACTTGATGTGTCCTGTAATATCAGACCTCTTAAGCTCTGACTATTTTTCCCCTTATGTCTTAACAGATTTTTCTTTGATTGTTTAATCATTTCACAAGCCCAGACGCTTGTGGCATGATTCTGAGACTTCCTGCAGGGAGGGTTCCTTGCACTTTAATGAGCGCAGTTAAATGGGAAAATGCAAATGAGCATGCATGCTTCCTGCAGGCTGGAAGGGTTAGCCCTAAGGAATTACATATCAGTGCAGCACATAAATACAAGTGTGTCATCTCACTTGAATGCTTTCCAGTTCCTGCTGCCTCATGTCACCTCAGAACCTGTGGCTGCCTCAAGTGGCAGTAAATAATATAGATTTCCTTGTGTTGGGATTGGTGCTAGGTATTGGCATCGGGACCCAGGGTATCACCTAAGTCAAAAGCTGCAGGCAACAAATAGTTGAGAAGCTATTTTATGATCTGGAAAGGGCTGTAGTGAAGGGATTTCTCTTGTTTCAAGCATATCTGTTGACTAGATGGTATCTTTCTGAAAAAGCTCTGAGATGCTGGAGATTTACAGAAAGGGAGAAAACATAACTTTCATCTGTTCATGGTGCCAGCCAGAGTAAGGGGGCTGTTAAAAGAATAGAGTCAAACTGCGCTACAAAAAAGAGACCAGAATGACTTACAGAACTGTCCTTTTGCAGGCATTTTGCGTGTCTCTCCTCTAAATATATGTGCCCAGGCGTGCCAGCTGTGATGAGCACGTTACTTGCCAATATCAATGCCTATTATGCGCACACCACTGCCTCCACAAATGTGTCTGCTTCGGACCGCTTTGCAGCCTCCAATTTTGGGGTATGTTTGTGCGTTTGGTGATGTTACAGTTGGACTTCTGTAGTTTGCCTGTGGTGCTTCTGCCTTTCAATAAATAACTTGTTCTTTTTAAGGAACTTTAAATCTCTGAGGAGTTGGAAGCTGTGGAGCTCTTCTAGACTAGATGAAGAGTACAGTTCTATTGTCATCTTCACACATTTCAGATATTAATCAGTGTAATGCATTGTGATGTTTATTCTTCATGTTCAAATTACACTGGAGTACAGATGGTATGGAATAAGCAAATAATATTAAACTGCACGGTGATGCTGTTGATAACATATACTGTGTGATCTGTTCATTTCAGAATCTTGTTTTTAAAAACAGCAACTGCTTTAAGAAAAAGCAAAAAAAAGTCTATCCCCCTAATGGCTAAAATGGTTTTTGTATAACATGTGGCGTGGAATTGGGTATGCTGGAAGGGCATTTGGAAAAGATTCTGCTTCCCATCAGACTGAGAATTTATAGATTGAATGAGAAGGTGTTCATGATGCCAAATCAGAATCCAGTGGAGAGACCTGACCTCGAGAAGATAGTCATGAGAAGCCTGTAATACTTGTCACTGAACTAATATATAAGATCTTAGAGCTGTGTCAGTTCTCTGAATTAGACCTTTTTCTGCCTGTTCCTTTATTCATCTCTGAATAAGTATTTTCTCTTAAATCTAAGTTTGGTGCAAATTGCAGACTAGAAATCAGAGGGGGGTTTGTTCTGCCTCTACTTCAGAGTGATAATGTAGTAGTTTTCTGACGATTCTAAAGTTACACAGACTTCAGAAATAATTACAGTATAAGAGTAAATCCAAGAATCAAAAGAAAATACTGTTTGCACAATACCATGCATCCATATTGCTTCCTCCCACTCTCCTGAGATCTGACACTAATTCCCTGATATCCTGCAGCTTACTCTGAACATCAGTTCGACAGTGATGATGTGATGTTTATTGGTGTTTTCTGTTCAACAGAAAGAACGATTTGTGAAGCTTCTGGACCAGCTTCATAATTCACTTCGGATTGATCTCTCAATGTACAGGGTGAGTGGGAATAGACAGAATCCTTTCAAGCATTCTGGTGAGCAGAGAGGAAACAGACCATTTGGATTTCTCTTACATTTCTAACCATTTGAGTAGTTTGTGTTTTACAGAATTGTCATGACAAGCTTGTTGCTTGAATACATTGGGGTTTTTTCCTCATGAATAGAACTGAAACCATATTTTCTTCTTCCATTATAACTTTCTCAAGACTTCTGAAGTAATTTAAGGATTGTGAACTATGCTGATCTCTGAAACTCTCCCAGAAATGCAAGTTGAATTGGATTAATTAATTTGAATTATTCCTTCAGATGTGATCTACAAAGGAAAACAGACTTGTTCTCCCCTAGTAAGACAGAAGTCTAGTAGAGCACCTGCAGCCATGTTGCCACTTATTTTAGGTTTGGCAAACTTGAATCACTGTCCCTGACTCTGGATCTACAAGATGTGCTGTCAGGTTGAGATACCCCCCGCTTCAGCAATAGGGAAGAGATGAGTTTCAAATGTTGGCATCAGTCTATCAGGTTTCTTAAACCTTCTAGTTTCTTTCTTTGCTCTTCCAGCGTCAACCTAGTCTTACCATGTGACTTGGCTTTTTTTTTTTAATTCCTTGCTATATTATTTTAATTAGTGACTAATTCATTGAAAAATCTAAAAATGGTTGCAAAATGTGAGCTTTGATTTTATTTATTTATTTAAAAGTAGATCCTCTTCTATTTAGTCCATTTATCTGAAACACAGTAAAACATATAGAGGAGGGAAACACAAGGGGTTAAGAGGAGAAGTGCATTAGAAAGGCAAACAAAAAAACCAAGGGGCAAGGTGCAAAAGAAGATAAAAGGAATGTTGTGTAGAGAGCTATTCTAAAACTACATTACTAGTAACAGAAGGTCTATAGAGAGCACTGATCCACTGAGTAGCAGAGGGAAAATTATCAACACATGGCAATAGGAATCTGTAGTGGTGATGCCTTTTTTGTTTGCTTGGTCTCCAATAAAAGCTGCTTTCAGGTGGCTAATGCAATTAAACCTTAGACAAACAAGTAAGATCTTATGTAAAGGACCAGGAAAGATTTGTGTAATTTAAATACTTTATAGATGTTATCTAATTGGCAGTTTATTTAGAGAAATGGCTGAAGTAATTGGGAGCTCTTTAACTATTTTAAGACCCCTGAAGGGCAGGTTAAATTCTGGATGAAAAACGTGTTAGTTTCCAGATTTCAGGACAGGAGATGGTAATTTACAACTTAAATTACCCAGATTAAGCCTCCCCCTTTCCCTAATTTAATCAAGATATTTGGAAGCACTTAAAATAATGAATAACTAGCAGTGTGAATTTATGAAAGTGAAAGTGTCAAACCAGTGTGTGTTCCTTCTAGGGCAGGGTGGCAGATGAGGAGGGGAGAGGTGGAGCCCTCTCAAGAGTAGCTCCAAATCACCCTCTGAATAATTATTTCAAAAAGTGGTTTGTGAGCAAGTGCAGTTATTCTGTATTCATGTCAGTTGTTATTTTTGTTGGTTGGTCACTAGCTGACATAAGCATAGAGGAGGTTTAATTGAAATATAGATAATGTTATCTTTTCCTCATTATTATTCCTAATCAAGAACATGCATTCAGTCCCCAACATTCATCCTATGGTTTGTGTTTAAATCTTGACCCATGGAAGTCTTTGATTGTGGTAAATACCCTGAGTGCCACAGAGTCCATGTGTAGACAACTTTAAATTTAAAGAAGAGTTTTCTAGGAATGAGCATCTACCAATAACTGTAAAGAACATTCAAATGCTTGCAGTGACTAGCTGAACTGCAGCAATACTCAACTGCTGTCAAGAGACAGCATATTTTTCTGCAAGTCCTCAGTAATAAATGAAAACTTGTTTCCCTCTGCCCTTTTTGCCTTTGTCTCTAAGAATTTTTGAATGTGCAAATATGAAGAGACTATCGGAGTGGAGGTTGCCTTTGCTATTTTACTTGCAGCAAAACAAACCACATCAGCTTGAATTTAAGAACACACTGACGAACAGGAACACTGTTAAAGGATGCAGGAAGGAAAGAGAGGGAATGTAGGAAAGAGCATAGTGCCTGAGGTCAGAAAGGTAACAGCCCCTTGCAAGAGCAAAGCTTGCTGCATCAGCATGTTCATTTACATTCATATATATACATACATAGGCACACACACACACACATATGTATCATATGGGGCCAGATGGGATCCACCCAAGGGTGCTGAAGAAGCTGGCAGAAGTGTTGACCAAGCCACTTTCTGTCATTTATCAGCAGTCCTGGCTAACCAGGGAGGTCCCAGTTGACTGGAAGTTAGCAAATGTGATGCCCATCTACAAGAAAGGCCAGAGGGAGGATCCAGGGAACTGGAAGCCTGTCAGTCTGACCTCAGTGCTGGGGAAGGTTATGGAGCAGATTGTCTTGAGTACCATCACACAGCACATTCAGGACAACCACGCGATCAGGCCCAGTCAGCATGGGTTCATGAAAGGCAGGTCCTGCTTGACTAACCTGATCTCCTTTGTTGATCAGGTGACCCACTTAGTGGATGAGGGAAAGGCTGTGGATGTTGTCTATGTAGACATTAGTAAAGCCTTTGACACCATTTCCCACAGCATTCTCCTGGAGAAATGGCTGCTCATGGCTTGGATGGGTGTACTCTTCACTGGGTAAAAAACTGTGTGGACGGCTGAGCGTGAAGAGTGGTAGTGAATGGAGTTAAATCCTGTTAGCGGCCAGTCAGCAGTGGTGTTCCCCAGGGCCCAGTATTGGGGCTAGTTCTCTTTAATATCTTTATCGGGGATCTGGATGAGAGGATCAAGTGCACCCTCAGTAAGTCTGCAGACAACACCAAGTTGGGAGGGAGTGTGGATCTGCT
>JANZLQ010000079.1:71928460-71950024 GCA_026212715.1 Elanus axillaris | reverse complement strand
AACAGGCTGCCCAGGGAAGTGGTGGAGTTACCGTCCCTGGAGGTATTTAAAAGACTTGTAGATGTGGCACTCAGGGATGTGGTTTGGTGGTGGACTTGGCAGTGCTAGGTTAACAGTTATCTTAAAGGTCTTTTCCAACCTAAATGATTCTATGATTCTATATCTGGAAGTGACAACAAGACTTCTAATTTCAGTGGAACCCAGAGAGTGGAAGAGGAAGCTATGGCTATGGACAGCAGGGTGGTGGGCAGAGTATGTAAAATAAATGCATTAGAGTGAAGGAGGCACTGGAGGATACATGCTTATCTTGGGAGATTGGATCTTACAGGGGACTGAGTGGTTACAGTGCCTTCTTACAGGGAACAGTGCTCATTTTCCCTTCTCGGTCCAGTTTATTTCTCTGGAGAGGTTGCTAATATACTGCACCTCTTGATGTCTCAGAAGAGAAGCCAAAAACCAAGTGGTGAGTACAGAAAGACGACCCGCACAAGCAACCTCAACCAAGAGGCCATGGCTGCTGGTGGCGAGGCTGTTGATCACTGCCTGCTCCTTCTACAGCCAAGGAGAGATCTCCTGCCACCAAGGGTTGTCAGTCTCCTGGCATCCACAAACTTTACATTCATATGAGAAGCTATCTAATTAGGAAAACACATAAGCTCTTGCAGCAAAAAAGGCCTTATTTATGGAGCATTGTTTTGACTGTTACAAGCTTCTGGAGCAGGAAATGTTTCCAAGGCACTTTCCTTATTTAGCACATGCTTGAAGCCTTGCATGGGTCTTACTGTGCTTTCCAACAGGATTTCCCTTTTTTGTTGACAGAATAACTTCCCAGCTAGCAGCCGCGAACGTCTGCAGGACCTGAAGTCTACAGTGGATTTGCTGACCAGCATCACTTTTTTCAGGATGAAGGTAGCGTTACGGGTGGGGATGGGAATGGGGCCTCTGTGATTTTCAGCACAGGAGTTGGTTTCCCATTTTCAAACCATTGTTCCATGTTGCTGTGCTTTGGGGACACTTTGGATAAAATGGAGATCATCTGCTGACTTTGTAATAAACATCCACATTTCATCTCTTACTTCACTGTGTTTTGCATCATGAAGATGAAAGTTGCTTTTTCCCTGGGGTTTTTCAGTCATAAATATGACACAAAATAAAAATAAAAAAAGATGAAAAAAAGATAATTAACTGGTTTTAGGAAGATAATTTACTTATGAGCATGAGGAGGCTTTTGCTATGAAACTGCCTACAACATTTATCAATCACTACCATCTTTTCACCAGCTTTTATCTAGTAAATACTTTTAATGTATTTCTTAGAGGGCAAGACACTGAAACAGGATAGTATCTCTCAGTAGACATCCCAGAAAGTTGTTATAAATGCTAATGTGCTGGTTCTGTAGTTAAGTTTATTGTTCTAGCAATGTGTCATGAGATTATTTTTAATTCCTGATTTTTGGTTTTAAACTTTTTAAAAATGCTGTTGCAGGTTAGCACATGTCACTTAGTAATTTTTATCTCATCAAAACCAAATAAAGTCTTTAATTTGAGCTATTGCAGGAAGTGCTTAAAATTTTACTTTTAAGCCCTAGGGTAAATGTTGTTTTAGAACTTTATTTTGAAAATGTTCATTCAGACAATGTGTCTGTATTGAAAGTTTGGTTTACAGAAATACTCTGAAAAGTTTGAAGGTAGTGACAACATGAAAATTGTCTCAGGTTGTAGCTTTATTTGCAGTGTGATGCCCGTGTATCTGCTTAAAACTCCCTGTTTTTCTAAAGCAATGTAACAATGAAATAATGAAAAGAGCTGTTGTTGCAAAAGGAGAAGGCATGTGGGTTGGCATGTCCCTAAGGATTCTGGTGTACTGTAAAATTTAATAAAGCTTGTGATTAAATATGAACTTGAAGTTTTTGTATTTAAAGGCATGTGAGTGTTTGGTCTTCACAAGACTTTCTAGATCAGATGTAATGTGCTCTACTAGTCTGTTGCATGTTCTTCCAGTGTTGGAAAAGATTTCTCACTTGGTTCATAGCAAAATCCTATAAATTTAGCAGAAATTGTGTGTGTTTGGCATAGATTATACACATATCAAGCCACATGATTTATTTATTCTGAAGAATCTCCCTTGGCCCTTCAAAGTCTTTTTTATGCTCTGAATGATCCTGTGGGGACATAAGTGTTGTCGCTGCTGTTTTATGCCTGGGGAGAGTGACCCATTCATGGTTTCAGGTCACTGATAGCACCAAGTCCTGGGTAGTTCACAAACCAGTGACTTGTTCTTTCCCCATTTAATTTATGAAAGTGCTTTGTTTGACTCTTTATTGTCTCCTTGCCAGGTCCAAGAACTGCAGAGTCCACCTCGAGCCAGCCAGGTAGTGAAGGACTGTGTAAAAGCTTGCCTCAACTCCACCTATGAGTACATTTTCAACAATTGTCAGGAGCTGTACAGTCGCGAGTACCAGACAGATCCTGTGAGTAGCTGATAAGCAGGCAGAAATTAAAGTTTCTAATTTTCTTAAGATAATGAAGAGAATACTAGTTGATACAAAAGGCCAACCAAGCAAAATTATGTGACTTGTTATCTTCTGAATGCACGAAACTTGTAATCAATTAATGAGCACTAATTAGTAAGTGGAGGGTATAATTGTTTTACACTAATTACAATTCATTTTGCCAGCCTCAGCTACTTTATTTCAGGAGGAGTTATTTGTGGAGGGAAGGTTTGATGCAGCTTTGAGTGAGCAAAAGCCAATTAGAGCAAATGTAGACTGATCAAGAAAACTGTCTTCAACATAGATAAACCTCAAACAGTGAAATTTTATCCTGTTTTCTAGCACCCAGTGTCCTGCACTGGGCTTAGGAGGTACCTTTAGACACAAACTGTTTCCAGATCTGTGAGACCTCTACTTGCCTCTCTGCAGTACTGCACACACATATCAACATAGACATGTTAATCAGCTGAGGTGCCTAAAAAGCAAATATTTGGAATAAGCTTAGAGCAAATGATGTCTCAGCAGGTCACCTGGAGCCTAACCTGATCTTGGCCTGGTAAATGACAAAACAGGGATTAGTTGGGTTTTAGGCCACCAGTAAGCAACATGGTTTGGCATGTTACTGTGTTTTGCATTAGATCACACAAGTTACCAGCAGATGTAAATAATTGTAAGCTCTTCAGAAGAAAGGGTCCACAGGTAACTGGCATTTGGAGTTTGTGTGGCAATCTACATTTGCCAGCTTTTTCTTTCCCTTTTAAGTTTACACTGGTTTTCCAATGGCTTCCTTCCCAGAACAAAAATCAGGACCTTCCTCCTGAGGAACAGGGCCCCAGCATCAGGAACCTGGATTTCTGGCCCAAGCTCATCACTTTGATAGTTTCCATCATAGAAGAGGACAAGAATTCTTACACCCCAGTCCTGAATCAGTAAGAATCTTCCATGTCATGGCTAATGCTAGTCTTTGTGTGCTCTGCTTTATTTGTTAAACTGCTTTCTATCTTTTCTGTGACTTGTGTATTTATAGAAGTACTTATCTTGTCTGTCTGTCTTTCTGTCTTATCTGTCTATATAAATAATTCTTTTTGATTGGGATGGAAGAGTTTCAAAAGGTTCAGTTACGATGGCGTTCGAGCACAAACACCCTGATTATTACAATCCTGAACTCAGGGAGGCACCTGAAAATGGGGTGAGAGTTCTTTTGGTTTTTTTCTGATGTTGAGCAGTTCTGGGATGCACATTAATGCACACAGTGGTGCCATGGTGACAACACATTACACTGTGATTTAGGAACCTGGTGTTCGGTGCAGCACTGGGAGATTGCATTGGGTGGGGTTGGCACAGTGTTGGAAATCAACCTGAAACTGGTCTGTTTAGCTGGTGGATACTCCTCCAACAGTCCCACAGGGCAGGAGAGAGGGAGATACCTGACAAGGTTTTATACACAGAGCTGGATTATGCCCTAGTGATCATTGATTTAACACAGCAGGGACACCTGATTAGTGTTTACTTTCCAGCCTAGTAACCTTAGAAAAAAAGAGGGAAAAAAAGGACTATGGACAAAAATGGTGAAAATAGTGCAAGGGCATTGAGATCACATTCCCAGTATTATTGTGTGCATCTCTTTTCCAGGAAACACATCCAGGTCCTGGCTTTCTGAGTTAAAAAACCTGCCTCAGCAGCAGTATTGTTTTCAGGTTATTTAATCTATGCCACAGATTCTAGAAAAAACCTGCCTCAGCAGCAGTATTGTTTTCAGGTTATTTAATCTATGCCACAGATTCTAGTCCATGATCTCCAGTTTCCACCTGGTCATTTATCTAGGGTGAAAGAAGAGTCTGTGAAGTTGAGCTTTTCGTCTTGTAGTTTAGCTCAGAGCTGTATAAAGAAGAGCACTTTGCTCTGATACATGTCAAAGCCTTTCCTAAATGTCCCCTCAGGTTTCCTCAGGAGCTTGCTGTTGGGAAGATCAGTGCAGAGGTGATGTGGAGTCTTTTTGCCCAGGATATGAAATATGCCATGGAAGGTAAGAGAATTACCCACTTCTGCCAGCTGACTTGTTGCTGATCTCTTGTCCTCTATTCATTTGATGTAAATGAGGCTTAAGCACATTAGTAGCACCACTATTGGGAGCAGGGATTTCTAGTGGTTTGTTTGTGGACAGCTTCTTTATGGGTGAGAATTGAGGCTGAGATTTGCAAGAGCTCTAGAACTGTGTGTCAGGCTGTGTTGCAAGCTGTTTATTGTCTTCCCAGCTGGTTTGAAATCAGAGTTCACTTTGGCCTGAGCATACGATGGCTTATATGAGCAGCAGCCTTTTTCGGCAATGTACAACAGTATAAAGGTCTGGAGAAGTAGGTGGACTCTGGATTGTCCCATGACTGTAGTTCCCTGAATCGTACAGTGTAGACAGTCTAAGCCATTGGTATAAATATGCTCTTATAACAAATCCTGCTGCAGACATCTTCATTTTGAATTAATCTTTGCATATTTCCACCAGTTCCTAGTAAAGGAGAAATTTTACTCTTTCTGAAAATGAGTTAGGCATGCAGGAGTCCAGCAATCTCCCAGAAAGGAATTCTGCTACTTGCAGTACTCTTCTGATTGTTGATTACAGTTTCTGAACTTGGTTTTATTTCTGTAAATTCATTTGCACAATGTAATCGTCTTCTTACAAGGTTCAGAGAGCATCTAGCTCCCACCGGCTCTGCAGCTGCAGTAGCAGTTGTTTTCCCGGTATTCTGCAGGGTCAGGCTTTATGATCATCTATAAGCTGATACTGTGATATAAAACAGAACTCCCAGTGCTGCCTACAGCATGCTAGCTGTATTTGTATTCCAAAACCAAGTCAAGTTGCTGCTTTTGGTCACTCACAAAATTATGCTCAATCCAATTGTCCACAGTTCGATCTAAGCTCACTTACAAGAGTGACAGCCTATTAGACTATTACTTCAGATTGCTACAAAAAAATGCCACCGGTAAAAGAGTTTCCTGCATTTTGTTCTTTGGGAACAGTCTGTGGGATTGCTCTGTAAGTAGATTGACTCTGTCTATGTCTTAGTCTCTGTCAGTGCAACAGATGTAGAGACTGTACTGTGAGGGGCACCCTTTGCTAGTTCTAGGCTTGAATACAGTAGGCTGCAGGTCTAGATGAATGTTCTCACTTCTGTGTTAGGAAGTTTTTATATATACTTGTAACCCACAGTGCTTTTGCCTTGTGAGGTCATGTTGATGTAAGAACAGACACTGGGAAGAAGGTCTAAGGCCTGCTAGCTATGTTTAAGGGTCTGTGATAGTGACTGTTGCTACTTGCTCATGTGTTAGAGATAAGGCAACTGTGATAACTCCATGTTCATTTTCACTAGAAACTATTTGCTCCCGAAACCATTTTTCTTCCCCTTTCCATTTTGTTCTTATTTACCCCTGCACGTTCACCCTCAGGAATTTATAATGCAGTTTGCTCTTCTATATGTTATCAAAGTGCTACATCTTCCTCCTTTATCAGCAGCCATGAAAACTGGATCTCTCCAGATCTAGTTGATGTCTTCCCTATGATTCCCTTTCCCTGTTCATCCAAAATGCAGCTGCAAAACCATTACTGATTGTGTGTGTGAATTTGACTGTCAAAGGGGGCATGACTTTGATTTTTTTTTTCCTCTTTTAAATGGCTGTTTGATTGCCAGTGACCAGGTTAACTCTGCCTCACAGGATTTTTCTGTTCACCTCTTATACCATGTCCCTTTTGACTCTGTCTCCCCTGGTGAATCTGGGCTTATTTTAGCTTTTCCTGACATCCTTCTGGTCCTTGTGAGCTTCTGAAGACAAGGGTTGGCATAAAGTTTCCATCCATGAGCTCATCAGTGCATAGCAAAAACTTGCTGAAAGACCATCCCTCTTTAAAGTACTTCTTGGTCAGAAAAGTTGACATAAAGGCAGCTGCTGGCCAGGGAAGGGTTTCCATTTTGAATGAAAGCTGAAAAACTGCATGGAACATATATTTGTACTCTGGCTGTGTAAGTCCTGTAGGAGTATTGAACAATGATAGAGTCTGTGTTGGTGTGTGTCTCTTCCAAATACATATTCAAGAAATCCTCAGGGTGCAGAATTTGATTTGCAGCAAGTGTGATTCCTCACTGCTTTGCTCTGCAGAAACTTATGAAGATAACCTTGAAAACAAGCTCTACAATAATTTCATTACACACCTTAGTACATGTGTTTTAAATACAGGTGATTGGATTAGCTCACTGCATTTTTTTTTTTAGAAGGAGGGGAAAAAAAGGATTAAAGGAAACAGATTAAGTGATGTGAAGGATGATGATTAAATTTGCTGTCCTCAGCTTTCGGCTCCATAATCCCTGGGTACATTTTTCTGTTGTGCTCCAAGATCTGTATGCATTAGGAGTTCCCTGCAATAAAAGCTAACCTGTTTTGTGGAGATATGTGAACATGAACCCAGAGTATAACACTTGCTTCTAACTTTCTTCATGGTGTTTCCCCTTATGTTCTGTTCCTAAGTTCTGGATAACATGAGCTCATTCACCTCACCAAGTGGTAAGTTCATGTTCCTTGGTAGAGTTTATAGTAGTGAGTAGGCAAAGACTTTCACCTCTTAACTGTAGTTTTAGCACTTTGGATGTAGTTGCTAATATTAGGTTTAGTGTCCTGTAGTTTTATGCCAGTGATGAGAAGATCTGCAAAAAAAACTTGGAAGACCATACTGCTGCTGCAGAAGTGGAAGGTATGTGCTGTAAGGAGACACTTGTTCTGGCTAGTGACTCCAGTTGTTTTTTTACAGTACTCAATGCACTGAGCAGTTCTGGGCCCCTTTGCTGGGTCCTGGGCATTAAGATGTAGATAATGTCTGATGAAGAATAACTGCTGAGGTCAGAGCTCCAGTTCATGTGTGGCTCTATACCTTCCCTCCCAGCTGGGGTGATGCTTGAGGATCTCTGGCCCTTTCACTCTGCAGTGGCAGTCAGTTTTCCTCTAGCTTAAAGGCTGTACAATGTCTTTGGTGTAGAAAGAGTGCAGGCCTGGCTGTGTGAAACAGCCCCCTCCCTCCTTTCAGCCTGATGCTTCCACCTTGCTCTCCAGTCTGCAAAGTGGAAGAGAGTTGGAAGGCTCAGGTGGGAGATGGCTTCTCTGAGCTGGAGAGCAATACCTGGCTGTGTGAGTTGTTCTCCTTTTTCCCTACAGATGGCAGCTAACCGTGCCTCTCCCAGCTGGAGCTTACCCCCCATCTGCACTATGCAGCCTGTGAAGGGCAATGTATAAATCCTAATTTGTAGCTCAAATACAGTGCTTAGGGGCTTCAGAACCAGAAGTCTTGCTAGCCTGTGGATGCTGCAGCATGTCCCCTTTGGGCACCTTCTGAAGAGTTAGATGGCTAATGCATAAAAAGTTTAAGTTGTAAAAATGAAACACCTATTTTGTGTTTAAAATATGTTCAGCAACTGGTAGCAATAGTCATGGCAGCAGTGTGTTTGACTGCTGGAAGGCAAGTACATTGCAGACCTATCTTATGCCTTCATCTCCCCTAAGGAGACTTAGCTTCTGAGACACAGCAGAAGCCCCAGGATTTAGCCCACTTGTTTTGTTTTCTCTCTCCCCCAAAGCAGTGACAGCTCAAGGCACCATGAACAGCACACCTGGCCCTTCCCTCCTTGCTGGCGAAGGCAGTACAGGACATGGCATTGAGAAGTGTCCCTTGTTCCTCATAAACCCAAGAGTAAAACAGATCAGATAGACATGCCATGTGGCCCAGGCTTGGCTAGCAAGATCATGCTACCCTGGGGTAACTGTAGTGTAGAGGATGTTTTTTCCAAGTCATACAGTAAGCTTCACCTCTCTGACCCAGAAAGCACAAAAACCCTGATCAAAGAGGGCTTCTGCTCTTCCTTTACTGGGAATACATTAAAAGGCAGTAATAGAAAATCAATGTCATCCTTGACAGCAACTTTTCATCTTGGTTTGGACACATCAGCATTAGGAGAGTTGCAAATTGGAAGCATCTGTGATAGGAAGAGAGACTGAGTAGACTTGGAGGGCAGGATTGAAATAAATCATTCTGCTGCATTCTCATTTCTAATAAGGGGAGGGGGATCAGAGGTGTACACAGATGCCAGCTGTCTGAAGTGTTAACACCAACAGCCTCAGTACATATTAGAGTTTCTTTGCAGAAATTCGGCATTATTTGCTAGAAATTAACCCATGGAAAGTAGGCTGACAATCAAGAAAAAAAATGCACAGATTAAGGATGTGGTGGAAGTCCTGTTCTCTGCCTGAAAAATAGAACTGGACATGACACAAGAAAGTGTGCTGCTAGGAAGCAGTTCCCTATTAATGCCTTAATAATATGGCCTCAGTGACCCTAAAAGCTCTTCTCCAGAGGAGACTGCTTGCAGATGAAATCTGCTGAGGAAATGAGAGACTTACAGAACTCTGTGGTCTTTTCAGGATAAAACACAGCAGTTGTTGCAAATAATCTGTGCACTCTTCTGTGCTCGCTGCCACTAAGCTCTTTAAAAGCCAGCAGGTTATAAAGCAGAACAGAAATGTGCTAAGACTGATGGTTCCTATGCTCTTCACTTATTTTTTCTAAAATGGGTTTTCACAGTATACCTCTGGCTGATGTGTTTCCATGTCACCTTCAAGTGCTCTGAAACACTTCCCTTTACAGAGAAAGCAGCTGATCAAAACTGTACAGGGTCCATTGAAGGGGGGAAGGCAGATAGTATGAGCTGTTGGGGATTAAGGGGTTTGGGGGCTTTGTTGGCTTTCTTTGTCCTCCAGCATGTTTCAGCTGTTATAGTTCACTTTTGTCTTTTCTTTGTCAAAAGCCCCACCTTTCTTTCGCATACGTAAAGTTCTCTTTTATGGTGGTAAGACCTTCTTTCTTTTACTTTCCTGTAGTTTAATTCCTTAGGTGTTAAGCCTCCTCTTTACTGCTTAGATGGCTAGGTAGTCCTAGTAGCAGTCCTTGGGCTTACACTTGTGTGGCTGCTTTGTGTCTTCCTCTTCTGCAACTTAGTAGTGTTTTAAATGTCCTAAAAAACAGGAAAAGGCTTGAATTACTTGCTTTTAGTGCACTGCTTAGTTTTGAGGAAATAAATCTGATTTCAGATCTTCCCTCTGCAGGAACAGCACTTTCCCTATACAGGAATAGCACCTGGCTGGCAGTGCATATTAAAGTTAATGAAGTTATAATTGTCCATTGATTTCCTCACTCTCACAGGGAACAAAGCCTGCACAGTTATTGCTGTGTTTGTTTCTGGTTTTAGATTTGTGGAGAGAGCTTTGCTTTTTTTTTTTTTTTTTTGCAGCTGTTCTTGAGGGAGGTCAGCAGTTCAGACACTGAGTACACTCATACTTCCTTAGTGCTCAGGGAAGATACTAGATTTATTAATGTAAAACAGGAATGGACTTTTCTTGGCATCAATACAAGCTAATTCACCGAGGAGAGTAATGGATCATAGTACATGTGAAATAGTAGCACATGTAAAGTAATTTGTCCATTGAACCATCACCCGTGGGGACTATGTCTCTCAGATATTGGGCATTTTAATTTCTTTAAAACAAAGGTTAGGTTTCTTTTTTTTGAGATTGTATCTGTGTGGGTCTGCTACATGTGAATTAGAAGGAAATCTGTATTACACAGATTACAGAGTTTTGCAAACAACTCACTGAAGTGTTCTACCGCTTGGGAGTTGACAAGGCTTATGGAATAATTATGCATGAAAAGTACTTTGGGTTTTGTGTTTTCAGTTGGATAATTCATAATTTATTTGGCCTTTCTGCTTGTGCATGTTGTTGAAACTTAGAGAGAAGTGGAAGTCTCTTAATGTTTTTAAATAGCTGCAAGAATTCACATGTACATGAAAATAGATTATGATATTGTAAGACAGTCTTGTCTGTCAGGTAACTAGGCCAGAAAGCTGGGGCTATTTTACATCATTAAGACATATCTTCTGCTGATGAGTATCTGTAGCATGTATTGCTCATATGTGCATATATCTACCCAGTTACTGGATACATGTGCTGAAGTCTTAGATTAAAGCCATTCAAAGCTAAGAGAAAGACTTCCACTTTTTAACAGAGTTGGATCCTGTATACATATCAGCAGTGATGCTTTTAGAAAGTTACATCAATAACGAGGTAACCACATAAAAGGTAGGAAGATGAGTCTAAAGTCAAATTTTTGGAAAAAATGCTGAGTCTAATCCAAAATCATGTTTCAGTCTCATATCTCACCCTGTAGTCATGGACTAGCAGCTTGCTGTGATGCTAGAGTGAACAAAGTCTAGCACATAGTGTATTCATGCTGTTAAAGCTTGGCAGAAGAAAGAGATGGATACAGACAGGTGGCACTAGGGAGCGGTGGTACAGAACTGGTCAGCTGATAATTCAGGATTGCAGCACAGGCAAAAGCCAGCTGCTGAGTCCTCTTAGCATCACGAAAAAGGAATTAATTTTATTCTTTTCAAGGAGAATTTTGAAGAAAAGCAGTACAGTAGCAGGAGCTGCCTGTGTAAGCCCATGAGGGGTAGCTTGGGAGAAGGCACTGAGATGCTGTTGGGAGAACTTAACAAGTAGTTTAAAAACAGGATTGTGGGCTGGTCAGAGGTGGGACTCAACTGCTGCAAGATGGTAGTGTAGCCATAGGCTGTGAAAGGCCTTGAGAGCAAAGACATGGAACATACATGTCTTGTGAGAGAGAAAGGGGAGCAGTGGTCTAGGGAGATGATCTCTGCAGAAATGTAGGTCTGAGTATGGCAAGTGCTTTATCAACATAGATGTGTGGGAAGGGTTATGTTGCAGAGGCATGTGCATTATACAGGGAGGAGCTGCATTGTCCTGACGTAGCCTGGGTACAAAAACATAATGAAACATGGCAGGAGGAAGAGGCTCAGCAGCAGGTAGATATCCATGGGTTGTTTCAGTGGACTGTGCTCAGGAAGGCAATACAAATAAGAAAAAAGTTGCCTTCTGAAAGAGAAGTGTCATGAATTTCTCCAAACTGTGGATCAGGGAAGGCTCCAGCTCCTGTGTAGCTCGTTTGAAGTTGCTTGTGACACACTGTCAAACTCTTAAGAACTCGATGCTTTCTACTCTTGTATCTTAGGGGATGTAGTGTAACATGTTGGTATTGCCTTTGTTTATATCCAAGAATGAACAGATTTGCTCTTCTTGATTTGTTTCCTGCAAAGATGAAATCTGGACTGTCATATGTTAAATGGAAAAGCAGTAAGAGATTGCTCTATTTTTATTTCTTTGACAACCAAAAAGTCTTTAACAAATGGAAGTATTAATTGGAGCTACAGAAATAAACTCCAGAGCCCCGACAGTCAACCACCAAGAACCCCTGCCTGCTGCCAAAATCCTGTGTCATGAAGATTTTGTGGCACTATGGGTGCTTCATCGTCAAAACCATTGCATACTGCAGACATGCTTTATAAGACCCTCCTGTGCCTGATGAGGTGATAGTGGTAAATTCAGACCTAACTGCTTTTTTTTCCTTCCTTACAGAGCATGAGAAACACAGACTGTGTAAAAGTGCAGACTATATGAATTTACACTTCAAAGTGAAGTGGTTGTACAATGAATATGTCCGTGATCTGCCTGCCTTCAAGGGAATTGTGCCTGAATATCCAGCGTGAGTGTGTTACGTCTCCTATAGTAAATCCTTGCTCTCTGTCTCCTTGGTTACCTTGAGGGTAGTCATTTGGTTCTCCTGTGGCTGCCTTCATGATACACTATTTCTTCACTCCTGATTTTCTGTGTTTATGTGCATGTTTGTCCCCACTGGTGTTCTGTGCCACTGTCCCTGACACAATTTAATCCCGTATTGTACAGTATCTCCCAAGATTTCAAAAGCTTTACCCATGGCATAGACATTCTTTAAGCCACTTTATGCCTGCAGTGTGGGCTTTGGTCAATTCTTGAACAGCAGACTTCCGGATGTATGCTTATATTCTTGTGTTTTATTTGTGTGTATGTCTGTGTATGAATGTAACGTATACACACACAATATGATTTGTAAGTAAAGATAATGTTTTCTTTTTTTAGTAAGACCAGGTTGTTTAGTTAGAAACATCAGATAAGCTGTTGCTCTTAAGCTCTAAGCAATTGTTCGCAATGTTTGTTTAACTTTAAAAGAGCAGCACTGGATTTCAGACCTGAAGAAGGTTTATGAGCCCAGAAAGTTGTCTGAGAAACCTGGAGAGAATACTGTAGCTGGAGTCCCACACTTGGTCTAAGGCAAGAGCAGTTGTGTTGGTTTTGGCCAGTGTTTAACTGGTTTTCAGAAGCTTTCAGTGATGGTTGCTCCACGTCTCCTTCAAGCAGCTTTTTTCCCTGTGCTTCACTGTTACCCCTCCATTGGGGTTTGGGGGTTTAACACATTCCCCTTTTTCCCCCTCCAAATTTTTCTTGCTTTGCTTTGAGCTTGTCTATCCTGTCCTACCAGCCTGGGCATGGAGAACAAATTGTTCCTGTTTTACAAGAGTAAAATGCTTTTCTCGTGTCCCTTCCCAGTTTTCTGCTGGTTCCTGTTTGTTTCCAGCTTTCCTTGGAAGTGATGTTTACTCACGTCTCTCGAGCTGGTCTGTGTATGGACACACAACACCCAGACTTAAATACTGATGTTTCATCTAGACCTTGCCTTGCATTGCCTTTCAGGCAGTGCTGCTGCTCTCACATGCTGGGTTGATAGCAGCCTTTGGGTTTTTTTTCTTCAGTGGTATTGTTGACTAGTGATGCTTCCAGTGGGCCACAGGCCAGCCCCCAGGCACCCTCAACAGAGCGTCCCACCTAGCTTTTCTTCCCATCCTGTATATGACTGTTCACTGCTGTCTAAATGCAGCACTTTGCACTTGCTCCCCCCGAAAAAAAACCATCTTGGCTTGGACTGTGTTTCCAGTTTGGCATTTTGAATTCTCTTCCCATCCTGTGGTGCAGTCCCTCAAGCCTGGTGCTAGCTGCATACTAATAAGACTTGAGGCAGTTGGTGTAATTGCTCAGCTTGGGCTATGGGTCTTGCTTAACAAATCAGGTCAGTGAGAGGCATTAACTCAGTGAATAGGGTGCTGGAGCAACAATCTCAGAAGCCCTGTTCTCTTTGCTGTGCCTCTGAGGCTGTGCCTCTGAGTCAGTGCAGTCTCGGGCAAGCCATCAGATATTCTTAATCTCTCTTTTTCTCCTGTGTAATCAAGATAATGATGCTCAGTTTCATTCTTCAGTCTTCTGCAGGCTGTTCTGCTCTGCTGGCCTTTGTGGTAGATCTTCAGTGCTTATGTACATTTGCAGCCGCTGGCTTTGTTACTTCACTTGTATTTTAGTACAAAAGCCACATTGTCAGACACAGGTGATGTTTATTTCAACCATAACCTTCACCTGTCATCCCCTTGGTATCAATTACAGCAATGTGCTCTTGTCCTTTGATTTGTTTCATCACAAGTATTTTTAGTTTTGAAGCTTCCTTAAACAAAGGAGTCCATGCATCAGGTTTGCACATCAGTAAACTCTTTAGATGAAACTAAATTGCTACTGTCCACAGAACAGCTGAGTTGTCTGTCTACTCAACAGACAAGAGGCTATCCACAAACTCGCTTTTCATGTTGAAACAATGAAGAACCATGTTTCTGATAGCCTTGAGATATGATTGAATAAAGTGAAGGCTCCAAACTATTAGAGCTGAAGTTTTTATTACCCCCTTATTTTCTGAAATTCAGCAGTGGTTTCTGAAACTGAAAAGCAACACAGCTGGGAGTGGATCTTCAAAACTTCCTTTCTTCACTTTTTAGCTGCCAGCTAAAAGCTGTGAAGTGTCAGTTTCCAAAACACCTAGCTTTTTCAATGTGTAAATTAGCGTTCTATGTTTTGTTTTAATACTGATGTTAGCATGCAGCTAGTATTGTAGCTGTACTGGAGACTACCCCATCTCTGGTAGAGGAAGGCATTCCTTCCTTTGAAATCCTGTCTTATTCTTCTGGCTCACTACATCAAACATAGTATTTATTCTTCTAGTCTTTGAAAGCCTGACTGCCTTCTTGCCTCTGCCCTTGCCAAGGCCCACAGGGTGTTCATTTGGTACCTACATGCATCAACACAGCAAACGAACAAGATTAATTCACCTATAAAGTCTGAGACCACAGGAGCGAGGCTCATGGCCAAGCTGAAATTGCAGTCTTTTGTGTTACATTACTGTTGTGCAACCAAGAGAGGTAAACTTTCATTTAGTCACAAAGCACCACTCCCTTTCCCAGCAGGCAGGACTGAGGCATATTCTGTGCAAACCTCATTTGGAGAGGTTGTCTGTGCCATCTCGAGTCAGGCTGTGCTGACCCCTGCAAAGCATAGAATGTCTCTGAAGCAGCACCGTGAGCCTCTGCTGTGTGTGCTGGTGTGTGAGTCATTATGGTGTTTGCTTCTAGATCAGTAATTGAAGCAGACAAGGAAGAAGATATTTGCCATATAACCACATTTTGAAGCTGTTTCTGCATGAAATCAGATTTTTTTTTTTTCTGTGCGAGATAATTTTGAATATCGTTTTGGATATGTTGCCTTCATAGTGCTCAGAGTTCCTTGTCACTTGCTCAGCAGCCCAAGACCTGAGAGTAAAACACTGTAAGGGGTATTTGGCCTAAGGTGACTCTAGGTTTGTGTTATAGCTGAAAGCACATGTTGGTCCTGAATGTGCCCAGACTCTGGAAGTATTTATAGATGATTTATATCTCTTGTGTTTTCCTGCCAGCCAATAAAGGACAAAGTTGAGGCTGGCTTCACAAATGTACTTACAGAATTTCCTGACCTAAGTGATTCACTTTACACTTAAACATTTATATTAAAACTCTTGGGAGTTGATGCTTTTTTTTATTGGGAGGGGGAGCAAACACACCACCACAACCAGCAACCACTCAGCAGGACATTTGTGTCTTGCCACCTTTGTTTAGACAATTTGGTAAGACAGTAAAATACCTACCTGCTTGATTTTGTGTATCAACATATGGTAGGCATAAAAATGGGCAATGATTGTTCTCAACAGTGAATGGCCCTTTCTTATGAATGTGGTGCAATAACTAAGGATGAATGATAATCAGGAAGTTGCTCCACTTCTCAGAGTGAAAATTGTGGCTTCTGGCACAAACAAGTAATCCTCCTTGTACATGGACCTATGATACATGAAACAGACAGCAACTTGCAGCCTGGGAACTGTGAAATGGGTGGAAGATGTGTAGTTGCTTCCTTGTAAACTGCCTGAGTTCTTTTTGAAGAATTGAGCTGTTGCTATAAAATATGCTATTGTAGTTTAAAACAAAATGTTGAAAGCTCAAGAAACTTGCAGCAGACTCCAAAATATGCTGACTTGTAGGAGCCTGAAGTGCTGTTCAAAAAGAATTTTTCCAGAATACAGGAAGTCCATATGTCTGTGCAAAGTTCCACCGTTGCTGCCTATATTAAATAGGGCTGCACAGACAGGTTGCTGTTGGCATTTAACACTGTGTCAGTTACAATTTCCAATATTAGCACTGATGTGCTTTATATTTCAAAGTGTAGAGAGTATTTAAGGCTATCTAGTACGCTCTGTCTGTGAATTTGCTCTTGATCTCCCTCTCATGTCTGGCACATGCTTTCATGTTCTTTGCAAACTTCGCCCATAATTAGCACAATCCCTATGAACACAGCTGCCTGTTTAGAGGAGGCTGTACTTTGTGAAGCTCATGTAATAATCTTTTGTGTGGACTGAAATCGCACGTGGGCACTTTTTTCTGAATGCTGTTTAGTAATATCTGAAATTAAGATTTAATTCATCTGTGGTTTATTGGCACTTACACGGAACAAATCCTAGCAGATATTTAAATAAAGATGTAAGTGATATGTTGTTGCTTAAACAGACACACCCTCCCCACCTCTTTTGTACTATGTGAATATGTCCCACAGAGCAGAGAACAGAAGGATGACCAGCTGTAAGGTCCCATCACTGAAGCCACTTCTCAGCTTGCCTATTTGGCCAAGGTGGGATTGTGCAGAAGCCTTTTGTTCAGGGTAGGAGGTAGCTCCAGACATCACCTCATGTAAGGCAACTCTGAGATACAGCAGTGGCTGTTTCAGCCACTCTTTCAGCAGAATCTTGGATTCTGCTCTACCATTTAGCTTATCCTCCTAAGTGAGGAGAAGGAACAGAGACAAGCTTTGCTGTCCTGCCTCTAGTACCTGCCTGTTTTGGGGACTTGACTATGGGTTGTGGTTTAACTCCAGCTGGTGACTAAGCACCACGCAGCTGCTTGCTCACCCCTTTCCCCCACCTCCGGTGGGACAGGGACGAGAATCGGAAAAAAGTAAAACTTGTGTGTTGACATAAGAACAGTTTAATAATTGGTATAAAATAAAAAAATAATAATAATAGTAGTAATGAAAAGGAAAATAACAGCAAAAGAGAAATGAAACCAAGAAAAACCAAGTGCTGCACAATTCAGTTGCTCACTACCCACTGACCAATGCCCAGCCAGTCTGCAAGCAGCAATCCATCCATCCCAGCCAACTGCCCCCAGTTTATATACAGAGCATGATGTCATATGGTATGGAATATCCCTTTGGCTAGTTCAGGTCAGCTGTCCTGGCCATGCTCTCTCCCAGCTTTTTTTGCTCCTCCTTACTGGCAGAACATGGGAAACTGAAAAATCCTTGACTTAGTATAAGCACTACTTAGCAACAACTAAAACATCAGTGTGTTATCAACATTATTCTCCCAGTAAATCCAAACATAGCACTGTACCAGCTACTAGGAAGAAAATTAACTCTGTCCCAGCTGACACCAGGACACCATGCTCCAAAGCTATTGGTCCAGCACTTAATGTGAACTAAGTTTGTGCTTCTTTAAAGGAGAACAATGAAGAACTGCTTACAGGGCTGGCCAGTTTCCTGCAAGACCTAGCAGATGTACTGTGGTATCACCAGAAGTTAATCCTCCCAAGCATCTTCACAGTGAGAGCAGCCGCCCATAGAAATGCGAGGGTGTTCTAGTAAAGGCTTGGGGAAAGGGAGAGCAGGATTTAAGTGGCAAAAACTAGCCTTGATTCTCCCTCCTAGGATTCCAGAAATATGTCTATATCTGCAGATAAAGTAGCTGAAGGCCCCTGCAAAACAGGTACTTCTTTTCCTCCCTTTATACTCATTTGCAGCTCTCATGTGAAAGATGGTACACCCAAATGGGCAGCAGTATAGTGTGCTATCTCTCTTGGCATGCAGCGAGAGTGCGTTTGGAGGTCTCCTTTGTCATGTCCGGCACGTGGGTGAAACGGGAAGAAAAGACAAAGTGCTCTGAGATGATGCAAAGTTAAAGGTGATGCTCAAGGGGGAAAACCAGGATGCCCAAGGGAAGGTACCAAAGAAAAGGAAAGACAGGAGGAGGACAAAACCAGCTCAGGACCAACAGTCTGCAGAGGCTGGGTTAGGCTGTGTTGTGCTGGTTGAGCCCAAGTGATGGTACAGGCAGGCCCTGCTCACCAGTGGCTTGTGTACAGGTAGGAGTATTTTGGGGAACTTTGGTGGCACACACAGATAACAGCATTCAGACATCTAACAGTGGCGAGCTTTCACAAGGCTTGCTGAAACAGCAGCACTGTCTGAGTGTGGTTGGGGTACTCTGTTTCTTGCTGTAACTTGCTGTCTTTCCTGTCCCTGCTGCAGGTGGTTTGAGCAGTTTGTGATGCAGTGGCTGGATGAAAATGAAGATGTTTCCTTAGAATTCCTGCATGGTGCTCTGGAGAGAGATAAAAAAGATGGGGTATGTAGGTCACTCTGAGTGGAGGACCTTGGTGCTATATCCCTCAGTACCCAGAACCAAACAACACTAAATTCAGCTGTCATGCAAATGGAGGATGCAGCCCTTTTTCCTTGCTAAATAACTGGGATACTCATTTATTTTAGGACTTTTCTCTACAGGTCACAGAGGGCTGTTTAATAGCAAGGTGCATGTCATTCATTTATGTCTGTTCTGTTCTGCTGCTGATAATCTGTCAGCCAGTGGTTTGGTGTTCTCTCATCTCTCTATGTTTGTGAAAGAAAGTTAATTGAAATATAAGGCACTTTGCCTGTACTTACTCATGCAGTGAGAATGTGACCTTAATCCACTGACAGAGTAATCTTATTCTTAATTTGCTAAATTTGCTACAATCTAAATTGTATCCCCAATGGAGAGCAAGAGCCTTCCCATTTGTTCAGTGACTGTTGGTGCTGTAGTCTGATGCTAATGTAAGCTCTTTAATAACTAAATTTTAAGAAAATCTAAAAAAAGTCTTTGCTCTCTCCTTTCCTCATTAACTGATAGGTAAGCTGTGCATTTTATTAAGGGTCTCAGCATCATGCCGAGATTTCCTTAGTGCTTGTCATGGTATAGTTAGTGAAGGGCAGTAAACTTATAACCCAACAGAATTGTCTATTTAGCTCCTCTGGGCCTTTTGGAGAGCTTTTGACTAATTCTGGGAAATATGTACATTTTGGTAAAGTTGTCCTGCCTCCAGTGTGGCAGATGATAGAGACGTGAAATGGGTATATTTCAGCTCTTTCCATTTGAGACTGACTCTTTGTACTTCTGTTTTAGTTCCAGCAAACATCTGAGCATGCTCTGTTCTCTTGCTCAGTGGTGGATGTCTTCACCCAGCTCAATCAGAGCTTTGAGATCATTAAGAAGCTCGAGTGCCCAGACCCCGTCATTGTTGCTCATTATAATAGGAGGTTTGCTAAGGTAATGTCCTCAACATCCAGCTGTTTATCTTTCCTTAGTGGGATGCAAAACAGTATGATGTTTGTTTCATTTTATTTCCTGGAGTTCTCCTGTAGTGATAGAGGACAAGTTACAGTGCTCACATCTTGTCTTTGTAGACTATTGGGAAAGTGCTGATGCAGTATGCCGACATCCTCTCCAAGAGTTTTGAGTCCTACTGTTCCAAGGAGAAACTGGTGAGTCATGCTGAGCTTCTCTTCTGCCCTGAGGAATCACGTAATTGTCCTGATGAAACCAAGTTTCTCACATTACACCTGATCATGTTGATGGTGTAAATATCTTCAGTGTTGTTTTTATCATCATTTGTGTGCTTTTGCAGATTGAATTCTGGCTTGGCTATAGAATAAAACTAGGTCCTGAAGATGATCTGCAGGGTTTGGAGGCTGCCAGGTCCCCTTGAAATTAACTTCCACTCTGCCTATCTGTGTGTCACAGAGGTGAATAAAAAAAAAAATTTTAAATGGGCACAGATTGGTCTGTAGATCTGGTGCTTAGCAGCACTCTTGGTTTACAGTTGTCTACATGTAATTATCTTGCTGTTTAATCCTGAATTCAGTAAAATTCTATGTATAAAATAAAACAGGGCCTTACGTTTTTGAGCCCTGGGTCTGTCCCATGCTGGTTTTGCTAACATCCACACCTGTACTGGGGCTGCAGCTGGAGAGGGAAGAGTCTGTTGCTCAGGCTGCCCTTGACTGTTGCTCTCAGGCTTGGCCTGGCGGGACCTGGATGTGTCTCTGAATGCAGCTTTGGCTAGGAGTTCCCCTTCTCATCTGGGATGTATACCATTCACAGTAGTACATTGCAGCATTAAGAGGCTGAAGGTGACACAGCTTGGACTCTTGCAGGAGCAGCAGAGAGTTGGGCCTTGTTCTGAGACTCATTTCTTGTCAGCTTGTTCTCTGTTTGTGATAAAGCTGATGAGAAGAATACAACAGCAGAGATCTCCTGATCTGAGGATTCTATAACTGGCCATTCAATTTCAAGCTGGACTAAAAATTACTTGTCTTTTTTATATTTGAGTGCTGAAATCTGTGCATGCTTGTCAAACTTCCTGTTTGACCCTCAGATCTGCTGGTTCTTGGGGAAGGGTGTTGAGGCACAGACTCTACCACTGGTGAAAATCTGTTGGCATACTGAGCAGTAACAGGAACCTGCTTTGTCCCTTCAGCCCTGCATCCTGATGAATAACATCCAACAACTGAGGGTGCAGCTAGAGAAGATGTTTGAAGCCATGGGTGGTAAAGAGGTAAGAGCACTAAGGGACTGAGTATTACTCAATTCTACTGCACTGTTACTAGGTTATTTGCATCATACTGGTTCTTGAAGACTGCAATCATAAGGAGAGTCCCGTGAGACCTAGCACTGTAATAAGTGTGAGGGGACAGCCATGCCTGAAGTCTTTTCAACTAAATTTATCATAAGATGCAGGAGTGAATGTTTTGAAGCACATAATAGCAAGGGGAAGGAAATAAAAGGTTACATACTGTGCTCATGTGGGCTGGATGTAAGCATGGCTGATGGTTTCACAACTCTGAAGAAAGACAGATAGATCTGAGAACTATGGACATCACATCATTTTATGTGGCGTATAAATGTGGGACAGTACCTTTGGAACTAAATGTCCAATATCTAATATATTGCAGACATGCAAATAAGAGTTCTGTACTCACATTTTGTTGGATACTCAGATGTGTCCATTTGTTCTGTGATGGCCATTTTTATAGAAGTAATGTTTTCCTCCCCCAAATCAGCATTTCTGTTCTGATATAATCCATGTATCATTTTTTTCCTCTTCTTTTTTCATTGCTTTTCAAGATTCGGGAAGCTGAAGAAAAGGCTGCAGATGCTGATGTTAGGAAAAAATTATTTTCAAAGCCTAAGTGCATTTTCTTTGGTTGTGTTGTGGTAGAGCCTGTGCTATGACCTGTATGCCAAGAGGAAAGTCAGCTTTTGATGGGCAGCTCAGTTCTTGCCTGTATTGCTGTTTCAAATCTTTCTTGTGCTCAGTGGCAGAGTTCTATGAAGTGGCAAAAATCTCAACAAATAGATTTACACAATGAGGCAAGGAAAACTGCTATCATTATTTCACATGTGATCTCAGCAATCCTAATTGCTGAGCCCTACATCAAGAACATTACATGTTCCTAGCTGTAATAGCAGTTCCTTAACCAAAAAGACTGTGATGGGTTGACCCTGGCTGGACGCCAGGTGCCCACCCAAGCCGCTCTATCACTCCCCCTCCTCAGTTGGACAGGGGGGAGAAAATATAACAACAGGCTCGTGGGTC
>JANZLQ010000079.1:71887907-71923219 GCA_026212715.1 Elanus axillaris | reverse complement strand
GTCAGCTGCCCCGGCTATGCCCCCTCCCAGGTCCCTGTGAAAATTAACTCTATCCCAGCTGAACCCAGGACATAAAGCAAAAATAATCACAGCTAGCAATACCTGAAGTTATAAACCTTAAGTAAGCATCATTTGCGTGGAGTTTTTTTTAAATTATTGTTAAAATTGTGATCCAGGACTTTCATTAGCAGAGGTTCAAATGCATAATAATGTCAGTTTTCTGTGCCATCTTACAACAGGAAAGTAAACTGGTCAGGTTCCAAATCCCCTAAGGCTTGGCTTTCTCTGACAGATGCTGAGGAATCTGGAGGGCTTCAGCACTGAATATAGAAGTGGGAACTTTGGTCATGCTTAAATACTGTATAGCTGCATGCATGGATACACCGTAAAAATCTAAACTGATTTTTAACCACTGTACTGGCCTCTGGTTCATCACATTTGTAAATAGATGCTCTGCTTTACAGGTGAAGGTTGAAGCTCTGAATGCCAAATGCAAACATTTCTGGAAGGTTTTTGTTTTGCAAGCAGCTTGCCTGCATGCATATAAAGACAAATCTGTTTTACAAGTTACTTTTTCAGAGCAAATAATCCCAAAGAATTCAACATGTGTTGTTATGTATACACATAGATAGGTTGCTCAGAAGTGGCTCCTTCCAGGCTGGAGGGATGACTACAGTTGGAATCCAGGGTACTCTTCAGTGTAAAAACAGGTGGCTTTGGGCTGATAATAACGCAGCAAACACTTTTTTACAGAGTATGCCAAGGTGTCACCAGCATCCGTGTGGTGCTTGGGACACTTTTGTTTGTTTGTTTTGTGAAGTCTTCTCTGAACATTTGCATACAAAAAGCTGTCTGGCTCCAAGTGAGAGCAGAGCTACTTGTGCTCAACACCCATAGCTGGGATTATGCTTTCCAAAAGTGATCAGTGCACAACAGTCCCTGACGTGATATTGTGGCCAGATTTTCAAAATAGCTGGGGTACAGTCTTCTGAGAGCAGTAGCTAGGTCAATCTTACATTTGAATACTTGACAGCAGGGTGGAAGGTGAAATAGCATCTTTCAAGAACATGCATGAAGAAATGCACAAGTAAATAACATCCAGTCTGAAAAGCCCTGTCTCATTCTAGACTTAGAAGGGTGAAATGACCCGTGAGACCAAGGTAATGCACAGTGCTTGATTTCTCAGCCTGCTTACTCTGTTGGCCATAGGGAGTTCACATTCACTTTCTTGCTCAACCTTACAAATATCAGGAAGGATATTGAAGGATATTGGAGCCTAGGGAAACTACTTGCTGGTGTTTAGGCAAATAACTGCTGATGATTTCACAGCTTCTGTAACAGCAGCAGGCAGTGGAGGAGAGCATCCTAGCTGGCAAGAGTCCAGCAGTCACAGTTCACCTGCTTATTAAGAGTAGCCTCAACAGTGAGGAAGAGCACTGTGAAGAACAGCAGACTGCCCTCTGAGTTCAAGCTAAGTGCTCTTCTTTCATCCACAGTTGGATCCAGAAGCAAGTGACCATCTCAAAGAGCTGCAGGTGAAGCTGAACAATGTTTTGGATGAGCTGAGTGCTGTGTTTGGTAACAGGTGAGTATAAGGAGGTCCCTGTTCTTCAAGCATTCCTTTGTTTTGTCTAATCTCTTTCAGTCAGGCTAAGAAGAGAAAAGAAACTTGTGTCAACTGCATTATATTTTTCTTTTTGTCATAAATTCATGGTCTTTCAAATACTGAGACTCCCTAAAGAAGTGAGAAATGTTTTAAAAGTCTCTCTTTTCCATATTGCTCTGCTTAGAAATGTAACATGAAGATCTCTCAACTGTGAAATGTATTTGAATTACATGGAGTGATTTTTTTTCTGTAAGTGGTGCTTGTCAGTAACAGAATGGCCTGCTCCTTTATTGCTCAGAAAGCAGTTTCCAGCTTAGCGTTTATGAAGCAACATTCTTGTTTAAATGTTCGGTTCTAAATGTATGAAACAGCTGACTGATTTCTAGTTGTTAAATTAATATTGGAATAAAAAGGAAACAGGTTTAGAATTTGAGATTGAGTTGTTCTAATGTTGCAGTAAGTGGTGTTTTCTAATGTTTCAAGGGGAGGAGCTCTTTAAAGTATTGCCAGAGTATTTGATGGCAATTAAGTTTTATTGCAAATGATGTTACCATTTACCTGAGGATAAAAATGTGCTCAATTTCATAATTTTTTAGTGAACAATAAAAGATGTCAATTAAGCAAAATCTAGAAATACAGGGCTCCCAACTGATCTTCAAAAACAACCACTTCTCATGATAAACCCCATTCATTTAATGTTGTGCTTTATTACAAGATTAATGCAGACATGAACTGTTGTATAGCTGAAACATGGGTAAGGGTATTAAAGCAAATTGTACCAACTTGGCCTCCTACAGTCTACAGATTTGCAGTACTTATGACCAAAAAATCACAGTGGAATCTGTCAGCAACTGTTTGGATTTCAGCACATGGAGCTAAGTGGGGAGATAAGTGAGGAGTTCCCATTGACAGTAATGGATGCTATAGCAAGGAATGGAGAGATTCACACTGTAACTGAATTGAATTGATAAAGTTCATAATTAGATGGAGGATGAGTGAGAAATCATAATTAGGGGGTGAATTTTGTTATCTGAAATCTGTCTCCATGGTGTCACTGTTATAAGACAATTAGGGTACAATCTTGACATTTGCAAATATGATTTAAAGAGATTATTCAGTATCAGCATACATACCAGGAAGTGTTTTAGAGAGATGTGCCAGCAGGAGATTTAGCAAGTCAGACAGCTGAGATGCTTCGCTCATTCCTTGACAGTAATGGGGAATGAAAAGCAGAGCTGCAGTTTACTGTATAAGCAGGATCTTCTAAAGGACGTAAATGTGGGAGGTAAGACAGACGTCCACAATATTCTGTACAGAGTCTGTAAACAGTTGTTCCTACAACACTCTGCACACCTGACACTGCAGATCTTAACTTTTCCTCATCTATATGAGATAACTGCGCCTGCTGGGAAAGCAGCACACATCCGGAGAGCCTCAGCACCTTTGTGCTGCGAGAGGATTATGTTTGGACACAGAAGTGTTTTCTGCTTTAAAGGATATCATAGAGAAAAGGAGTCTTGAAAGGGTTTATACTTCACGCAAGGCTAGCTGCTGTTTTGTTCTTGGAGGCTCTAGGAGTGAAGGAAGGAATTCCTGCAGGAATTAGGGAGCAGCAGGCCCTGTCTGACAGCATAGGGGAGGCTGTCTTCTGACTTGCTGCTGCCAAGGGCTACTGTTGAGCTGTACATCTATACAAACTTCACTTTCAGGTCAACATGTTGCCACAGTAACTGATATATCACTTTTTCCTAATTGGTGACAATTCTGCCTCGTATTAATTTTTATCTTTTAAGGGATTCTGTTATTTTTCCTACCGTGGCTGGGGTTTTACAGCATCTTGAAGCAGAGTCCTGCAGTTGATGGGAGAACTGTGAGGTGAGATTAGCCTTTAACAGTACAGGGATTGTCAGCAGTACAGGAAATTTTTTGTACTGTTTTATTTGAGGTGACTTATGTTTCTGGTTAAGCTGTCATTGTAGCCACGACTGACTGCTGCAAGCCACTCTCTGCTAGGGACGGGGAAAGTGGAAATGGAGGCTGCCTGGAAAGACAGCTCTGGAATTGCTTTTTGGAACTGCCCTAGTGAGAGTTAGGCTAGAAGTGCGGAAGAGGGACCATGAGACTGGAGGTGGCAATGCAGGAGAGCAAAGAGATGATGAGATGGAGAAGGAAGGTGAGAGCCACAGGATTGAGGGGTTGTATGCTTGCACCCAACCCACAGATGTCCTAGGTGGCTCACACAGCCAAAGTCCCACTTGCAGATATGAAGCTGACTTCCAAACCTGTGTAACTGCTCTTAAATCTCCACCCTAGCTCCTAGCACTGACTTCTTTTCCTGGTTTCAAATCTCTGTGCTGTCAGTGGATAGCTAAATGTCACTTGTAATGCCTGTTGTTAGTAACTGTTCTTTTAAATGTCAAAGTGTTTTCCTTTATTCATTGAATTGATACGTTGACAACTCTGCTGATCTAGTCATCATTTTTAACCATTGTATTATTTCATTTTGAACCTCCTCTTAGCAATAAGAGATGGAAAAGTAACTGTGCTTTTAATGCTTTGCACGTCATGTCATTGCAGTGACACTGTTTGTTGCACAGAGCCCCTCATCCCATCTTGACACTTTGATATAGCATGGACTGTATGGCAGTGGACTGGTGTCTGCCTTCAGGCTCTCTCTATTATTTTAAAGACCTAATAATGAGATTACTGCCAATGGACTCCTGGGTGCTCAGAGTTGTGCATGCATTGTGCCACTGCTCCATACAATAACCCAATCTCTGTGGTGTAACACCCTGTGTAGAAAGCAAAGATAGAGCAGGGTGCTTTGAGCAAAGAGTAACAGTGGGTTTTGCAATCAGGAAAGGATCATTTATTTTTGCAAGCTGAATGAAAAAAGTCCTCTCAAATGTAATTGTGCCTCATGTTCAGAGGTGGTAGGCTGTCTGTGGATGATGGGCATAAGGAACTGGATAGCATACCCCTTGGTACAAATACAGTAAGGAAATGAGCAACAAATCTTGGGAAGGAATGAGTGTATAATTGAGTGCATGGTTTATGGACTTGCGGTATTTTACTTTATGTACTAGAGCTGAGATTTCTGCCACTGATAATCTTGGTTTTGCCTCTCTCCTATCTGCTCAGCTTTCAGACTCGTATTGATGAGTGTGTGAAGCAAATGTCTGATATCCTCTGTCAAGTGAAAGGGACAGGAAATGTTGCTGCTAATGCCAGAAACACAGTTGCACAAGATGCAGATAATGTCCTGAGGCCATTGATGGATTTCCTGGATGGAAAGTAAGGGAGTGTTCAAATATATGTTACATACACAGTGCATCGGATTGGGAACACAATGGGGAAGGCAAAATAGCTCTATGTTCGTGGATTGTTCTTGAGATGTCCGGCCCCAAATTTTCAGGAAGAATTAAGGTCTTTTCTTCCCATATCTGTCTGCATCTCAAGCCATGAGTCACCTCCTCAGCCTTCGTTCAGTGCCAGAGCACACTCTCAATTCTCCTTTCTCCCTCTGGCAATTATAGCAGTCAGAAAAACACACTGCTGATCAGGTAGTGGGAAAGACTGAAATTCTAAATTTACTAGCTATGGGTTTTTTCCTATATAAATTATATAGTAGCTAATTAGCAAATTGCAAACCACACTTATGTACTTGATACATATACTACTCAGTATGCCAGTCACGTTAAGCGTGTGTGTTCTAGTCATACCTGGTGCTGTTCTGACTAGAAAACAAGTTTCTGAACTATGTGATGTACACAGGCTTGATCCATTGCTTTAATTAAGTGTTGCTATTAAGACTATGCAGCATGATTCAGCTGTACAGGGACTTTTTGTGGCTAACTGCACATAATTCTCATCAGCTGAGAGAACTCAAAGAGGAATAGTTTTTAATCATTGTAGAAATAAAACTTCTTGCACAGCAGTTCTTTATTTTGAAAGGGGTGGCCATCAATTTTTATAATAAATGCTGTGAGAGATGTCAAACTTTACAATTTTAAAATCTAGCTTCTTTTGTTGCTCTTTGTATTGGTTGTCCCATCTTTCTTTTGGGTCACCATGTAGTAAGTGACTCTCTGCAGCAATCATTACCTCTAGAAGCCTTCTCATTTGAACTTTTTCCATGCTTGCCTTAATGAATGCTGAAAAGCCACCTTCCTTTGTGTCACTGGGAGCTTGGTATGCTACGGGCTTTTCATCCAGCTGTGGAGCAAGTCATTTTGATTACGATAATCTAAGCCTGGATTATTTTCTTTCCTCCTTTACAGAAGGAGAGCCTTTTCAATGCTTCCTGCATCCTACCCACATCAGTCTTGTCCCTGTTCAGTTTTGTTCATAAACTGTCTAACCAGCTGTGGGAAGAAGGGGAACCTGGGAGATATTACACAATGTAGAAGAGTCAGCTATTGCCTATGCACTGCTACTGGCTGCAGTGTTCCTATTTTGCAGCTCTCCCAGTGTGATCAGTAAATGATGAAGTCCAACAATCATTTTGAAGAAAAATCTAACATTTCTTGGCCTTTTTGATAGCCTGTACAATAATAAAGGAGGACAAACTAGGGAGATAAAGCAGAACTTCTTTATGTAAAAGCAGAAGAACACATTGCAGGTGACTGGTGGTGAATGCAATTGCAACAAAATACAGAGGAGTCCCAGAAATGCTTCGAGGTGGTTATAGAGATGGAAGAATTAGAGACTTCAGCAGCTATCAGAAGGTGTGCAGGAACTTCTGCATAACAGTTTGGGAAGTATTAATTTAGATATTCAACAAAAAGCATTATAATAACGCCTTGAAGTTTAAATCCTATTATTCTGTATTTGTTTGTAATTTTTTCCTATATACTCTAGAAACCCAATACATAAGGAAGTATCTTCTTAAAGGGAAATAGTTCAATGGTACCTGCTCTTATTTGGACTATTCCCAACCACCGTAATTTAGTGATACCTTCTGTAATCCCCAGATCAATAAAGAGAAATGATCGAGATCAGAAATGTCAATAACCCGTTTTGGCCAAACATCTTTAGTGCTAGAACTCCAGGGGTGAAGACAGGATGTACTTTATGGAAAGGAAAGATTTTTACCCTTAAAGCAATTGTTATGACAAACTGCTTTGGACTGGGCACTGATTATTCCATACACACCTCCTTTTTCCTTGCAGACTGCATTCTTTGAACTTACTCAATTCTTGCTCTCTTCCTGCAGCCTAACACTGTTTGCGACTGTGTGTGAAAAGACAGTGTTGAAACGGGTGCTGAAAGAGCTCTGGAGGGTGGTAATGAATACCATGGAGAAGCTGATTGTGCTGCCTCCTCTTACAGACCATACGGTAAAGCATTTTCTCCTTCCTGACTCATAGCAGAAAGTGTTGCCATTGCCTGTGTAACTCATCTACTCGACCTAATGAGTCATCTGTCCAGGTAAATTTGCCTGCATGTAGCCTGCTTGAGGATGGAAAAATATGTTTGTAACCTAGTAAAGTAAAAGAGCAGCTCTATTTATAGTAGGGTTGCAAGATACAGAGCACACTCTAGAAAAAAAACACAATTCAAAATCCATGATCCAAAAGGAGTTGCCATCAAATGTATCAAATTGCATCGATTAGGGTTTTGCAGTCCCTTGAAGAGAGCTGTGATGTGGGACTATTGGGCAGTAAGTGTTGTCTTCATGGCATTAGATCAACACCTATAAACACTTTTGTCTAATTATTGTCATCTGCTAGTCAGGTGTCTCTCTGTATAGACATGGTTAATTTAGGCTTGCTTTTTAATGACACCATCCCCTGTTTTACCCCCTAGAAGGCTTTAGCATCAGTATGGGCTGGCATGATTTCTGTGTCCGTGATGTTGGGGTGTTGGAGCCACGTCCAGATAGTTTGCCTTCAAAGGCAGTCTTTTATGTAATTGTTCCGCTGTGTGGACATGCTGGATGAATGTGTGTCATGAATGTAGTGATGTTTTTAACCATGGAGGATTAACTCTTCCCAAATTTTGAGAAACCACAGAAACTGATTAAATGTCAGTCACGCATGCCCAGCTGCTCTGGGGGACAAGACTCAGTTGGAGGCAGCGTGAAGTTTGGGCTATAACCTCATTATTTGGAGATGATCCAGAACTACTTTTCATCTCTGTGTTGGAGTAAACTTGCCGTCTGTGGCTAATTTATGCTGATGTATTTTTTTCCCCAGTAGTGAGTCGAACAATAGTGGGTTCCACCATTCAGTAGCTGCCTATGTATTTTGAGTGGACTTCTTGGGTTCAGTGTCTAGAGAAGTGATGCAAACCTGCATCTTGCACTAGGTGTTTCTTGCTCTGAGAGGGAAGGCCTTTGTCTCTGGCCTTGGTGATGACAACTTTAAATAAAACTGCTGAGATGCAGTGTGCTGTCATACTTACTAAGCATAGTATTAGCATGAGGCATAATTTGCTAAAGACTGCTTGCTCTGAGCTCAGATTTGGAGTAATCATTTCTGCTTGCCTTTCTTAATTTATAAAGGAGAAAAAAATATCTAAATTTAAGAAGATGAAATTTCTGTCTCTCAGTTGAATTGCTGTAAAAAAGGAGTCTTTGGGGATAGGTGCTAAAATCATTATGTAGGAGCAGTATTAACATGACCCCTTCAGAATGGAAGCAGTGAGATCACGGGCCTTGGAGAGAACCAGGGAGGAGCTGCTTGAACTTTATACTTGCTAGTTTTGAATTTTAAAGGCAGAGTAGGAGAGTGATTCAGTGCTTGTATCATAAAGAAGGCAATAACTGTGACCAGCCAATTCTTCCAACCTGCGGGTTGTTGCTATAAGCCATTTTGAGGTTTTTTTTACAAAGAACTTCTTGTTGCCATCACTTCAGTTTCAAATTGAAAAGCTCTTTCTGCGTAATGAAGCACATCCCCAGTTGTCTGAGATAAAGCAAAATGCTTATAGCTGGATTTTTAGCTGTCTAATCAATTGTATCCTAGTGAGGAGGCTGAACTAGTCCAAACTGGAAAAGATTTGCTGTTTCAGAAAGGCAGTTGTGAACAATGCAATGATTAAAATGGCCTTGTCTTCAGTCCTTGAGCAGGGAACCTGTGGTGAGGCTAGATGGGCTACAAGGGCAAAGAGCTGCTTCCACTATCCCCTGAGACATATATTGATTTATTCTGTCACCACCAGATTTTCATCATCCGTAGTACAGAAGGCTGGCAGGGCAAGGCAATGGAAAACCGGGTTGGCAGTGTGGGCAGAAGCAGTACTTTCTCTTTGCTATTCTACTTCTTTGCTATGCACGTCTTAATCTAACTTTGCTTTCTTTTTTTTTTTTTTTTCTTTTGAAAGCACATCAGACTCAGAAATAGCCCTAGGCACTGTAACTCACTTTCCTTCCAGCCCTCATCAGTAGAAAGCCTTAGTGCTACCTCTCCATGTTTGAAGGACCACTGGATGGGGATTTCCCTCCTAAAACTCCTCTGCAGCCCTTAAGAAGTAGGGGATATTAATGGGAGAAAAGAGTCCCTTTTGTGGAATATTTTCTCTCTGTAAAATTGCTAGAGGTGCAAAAGTGGTTTTTATGGTGGTCATGGAAAGCATACTTGGGTAGAAGGTTCCTGACATGCTGCAGTGTGTCTTACTTGTCACTTACGTGACCCTGTCACTGCACAGTGCCTTAATGCTTGTTAGTCTCCAGACTGATCTATTCCACTTAAATTAGCTCAGCCTGTATTACACAGGGAAGAAAATCTAAGTTCTGCTTTTCCATTCTCTGCTGCTTCTGGAAGATTTTGTGTGGAGTGGGGCTCAGGTGAGAAAGCAATCAGCTACTGCATGTGAAGAATGCAATGGGGATGGGCAGTTTTACAGCCTTGCACTCTGATAAACTAAGCTGCGGGTGCCTTAATGACTTTCAGATGAGTGGCTTCTACCTCTCTGAGTATTGACTGCCCATGGGTTGTGAGATTAGTAGCAACATTATCTCCAGTAACTCACCAAGCAATTCACACCTCACTAGTTATAAGTAAAGATCAGCATTTAATTAAACATTCTCTGTCTTGGATGAGTGCATATGCAAAGACAGCTCTCTGGGAATCCTTATTTTGGGGTTCAGTGCACAATGCTTGGGGATATTAGCAGATTAGTTATACATTTCTTTCTCCCTCACTGCTTAGGACAAAACTATAGCATGCCATCAGTAACTAGTCAGGTCGTTGAAGAGTTGCTTAATTTACACACAGATGATTCCTCTGGAGCCTCACCTTTATTTATTTCACACGGTACCCTGCAGCTATTCACGTGAGGCTCTGCTTGTGCTTGCTCCTGCTGTGCTTTTTTCTACTTGTCAGACTTCTCTTCACCAAAGGAGAACATGGTGCAGGATAAGAACAACATTTTCTTTAAGCTGTGGACTGATTTTAAATGTGACTTCCAAACTGGCTGTTCTTCAGGCTTGTCTGCAAGCAGCACCACTCTAGAGATAGTCTGTGGTGGAGAAGAATGTGGCTTTAAGAGGTTTTCTGAAACCTTTCTGAACTTGTGTTAGTTTAAATGAATCCTCTTCCTTGTGCTAGCTAGGAGCAGAAAAGTCCAAAGCTGCCTCTGCTATGGGGTGAAAAAGCTTTCTTAGCCTTGAATGAAATGATGGTCTGTGAACTGCACATGTGCCCAGATCTCTGTACTAACAGGTTATCATTATTTTCCCTGTTTCATCCCCACTCAAGCCTTTTTCCTCAGGGTTTAATACACCACAACAGCTAAAAAATAGTTTCGATTTTTAGTGGATGGTAGCAAACATTGCCCGATGATAAAGTTTTTAAATGAACTTAAATACTGCTAATAAATGATCAGATCTCATTGTTGTTGAATGTAGGAATTGAAATAATCTGGGAAAGGAATGTACAGTACCAGATGAAACTTCCTTGCACTGGTATGTCTCAGAAAAATAAGCCTGAGTAATATGTTTTCCAAAAAAGGACTGGAATTCAAAAGACTTGCAATAGGGTTTTGTTTCCTAACTTTGTCAACTGAGCAATAGGACAGTTAAGCCGTAAGAGTTTGAGCCTCTTGGAATATAAATTGGTGCAGTTCTCTTGGCTTCTAGCCATTAGACTTGAGTCAGCTGATGATCCTTCTCTAAATGCTTTCACTGAGGGGAAAAAAAACAGTGCACTAGCAAGGACTGTTAAAAAGGAATATAAAATCTCCGTGTTGTGGACTACAGATGTCTTGCACGTTTTCAAAAAGTTTAGGAAGGTAAAACTAATTTCATGAGAAGAACCAGGAAAACCAGCACTAAGGTCTGTCCCCTTTCTAGCTACGTTTGACACAGAGCTAGGGAGAAACAATTAAGGACTTAATTTTTCCTCATATTCTACCCTTGAAATTTTAATCAATTCCATTGCTTAGTTGTTTTCATTCCCTAAAGGCACACCTGGAATAAGTGCTATCTGTAGAGCTTTATGATACGTCTTCCATGAATAAATGACTTTTTTGAGGAGGTATAGCATCTTGTTTACAAGAATGCCATTTGGCCAAGGAAGGAGCTGTCCGTTAGATGATACCAGCATTGATGACAAACTCAATGTAACAGTAAATAACTTCTCCATGCAGACACATTGACAAAGATTGGCACTGACTGATTAGGATTTTCTTAGCAGGCGAGAACTGAGGAGTAGTGATCTGAGCAGCTTTGTTCCTTGAAGCGTATCAAGTCACTGGGTATTGCTCAGTGTTACCAACCTGCCCTCTTTAGAAGCCTGCAGCAGGGAGACTACGTGCCTAGGCTAGTTAATGTTGTTGTTCAAATGTATTTTTAAAAAAAAGTGTCCCATGAAGGCTGAAAATACTGGACCAAGGAATGTTAATGTTAGTTTGTTTTGAGACTACTTACTTAACTTTTTCAAAATTCAGGTTATAAAAATGTTAATTTTTTTTTCTGCTTGGTCAACAGTGAAAACCTTAAGTTTTAAGACCTGTCAGTCAAACAAACTTCATTGCCAATCATATGGAACAGCAGACATATGTGTTGAGTGCCAGAGCACTGGCTGAAGCATTGTCCCCTGGTGTATTATTTGGTGTGGCCCACAGTGAAATCTCTGTGTTGCTTCTGGTGTGCAATCACGTTCAACCTTGCTTGCTGGAAATACAGAGAAATTTGTACTCTATCAGTTTAGAAGGTTAACACTACCCATTGGATACTGGCAGCAAGTGAAACTCCCAATCTAATTTCAGAAACTTGCCTTTATGCATGTATTATCCTTGCGTGCACTTCTCCCCCCACCCCCAGCCCAAGGGTTGTGAATTTAATCCATTATCAAGAGCTTCTGTTTAGCTACAAAGTCAATGATGTTCATTCTGTATTGATTTGTATTCAGCAAACATAAAAGGCTGAGCAACAGTGAGCGTTTAGGTGATGCTTATGGATAGAGCAACTCAAGAGGTTGTCAGATCACAGAGTCTTTCAGCCTGAGAAATCTCCAAAGCTGGCAAAACTGAAGCAAAAGCATCTAATCTAAAAAATCACTTTTGGACTGCTGTTGTAATGGGTAGAGGATGTCCAGTATCCTTAGAGCGTGTCTCAGCCTTTCCAGTGTTACAGCTGTAAATGATTTGCCTGCTTTCCTTTTGTAAAAGTGTACTGGCTGTCTCTAGCAACAGGTATAAAGACACTTCTTTTGCTGAGGGGAACCCATCAGCAGGGCTGATGTTAACTTTAATCCTAGAAAACAAAGAAATATTTCAGCAATGATCATTGCAGTAGAACCCAATTCTCAGAGTCTCCTCTACAAATGCATATATAGGGTAGTTCCCGCTCCACAGAGCACTGGCTTAAAAGGCAGCAAACAAATACTGAAGAAGGCAGCAAAGAAAACAAACTGAGTGCCATAGGCAGGGCTAAATGGCAATATAATAATTCTCGTTTTACATCTTGCTTCATTACAGTTTGAGGGATTTTGGGGTGGGGAGTGGTCATGGTAGTTGTGATTAAGTGGGAGGATGAAAGACTGTTGAGATGAGAAGGGGTAGTAAAGGAGAGGAAGGGCGGGCTGTGGACAGGAGAATTGGAGTTACTGGAGATCTTTGGGGAAGTGTGGTCCTCATGGAGCCAGCAGTCTCCAAATAATGTGAGTTTCTTCTTCTTCCAAGTGTTTTCCTGAGCAAAAAGACCCTCTGAAGAAGATGAAGCTCATCTTATTTGGAGACTGAATTAAGGTTCCAGGGACAGACATTGGTGGGTGGCACCACCAGTGTCTGTCCCTGGAAGCTTATTTCAGGTATTCAGCTGGGACATCCCCCAGGCACTTCTCAACTGATACCTGTGATGACATTTACACATACTTTTAACACTTGTCCCTAATGACCAGTGACAAGCAAGGAGAGCCAAAGATCATCTTTGGCAGGGCAGTGTGGCTGACATACCAAAGGCTTTCCTGGGGGGAGATAATGGAGGGGAGGTTAAATTAGGGAAGAGGGGTCACCTGTAGCTTTGTTTTGGTCCTAAACCCCAAATCTGACTAGCCTGAGAGGGCTGAAGTGGAAGGCAAATTTCATGATATGATAGATGTGCAATTCATAGCCAGAATTACAGTAGGCTGGGGTTTTATTCCAAGTGGAGTAATAGGCAGTTGTGAATTTTTGAAAGAAAAAGGCAATGAATGAAAAGGAGTGAAGTGGAAGAAAATAAATTCCAGCATACCCCATAAAGCACCTCTGGGAGAAGAGGCTACAGAATTGTCTTGATTGCTTTTGGCTTTCCATTGAATTTTGGACTTAACACCCTAGGCAAAAGGGCTATTACATAGCAGAGAAATGCTGTCATGGGGAAAAGGAAAAATACCTTTGTTGTAACCACTGCAGAGAAAGTATGTAAAAATCCATTATACTAGAGTGTAAGTGACTTGAAGCAAGATTTCCCATCGTTGGGATTTATCTTCTCTTTTTCTTTCTTCATTGGTCATACAGCATCAGTAAGCCACAGTGGGGGAAGAAGAGCCATTGGCCAAGGTTTTGACATGTAAAGGCGATTGCAGTAGTATTCACTGGACTTTGTTTGCCTGTCTCTCACCCAAAAACTGCTCAGACCCAGTTTTATTTCTGATCTGATATATGCTTACCCCCAGCCTGCTGATTGGGCTCTAATTCTATAGAGAGGTTGTCATCAGTTGTGTGATCTTTTGCTTTGGCCAGTCATATGCTGTCTTCATGTGTATTTAGACTTGAAATCTAAAGGACCACTGTGAGACGAAGCCAGTGCACTGCCTTCACCTCCAGCCTGTGCAATCCATTTGAAGGCACATCCTGTTTAAATGGGTGACTGCTGTAAGCAAGAGTGAACCAGTTAGCAGAATATTGTGCTCCGAAATAGCTCTTGATGTGGTATCCACGGAAATGCCAGGTTTTATACTAGGTAATAAACTGGCAAAGAGTCAAGTTGCTGTGACTGGCCTTGGGGCAGTTATGTAAAGTTCTAGCTGTGAACTGACTTGACTTGCTCAAAGGAAAAACATGCAAAGCTTGTTTATAATCTTTTTTCCCCTCCTTTCTTTTCTAACTTCTTGCAATCATAGGGCACACAGTTGATTTTCAGTGCTGCTAAGGAACTGGGACACTTGTCAAAGTTGAAGGTATTGTTCTGCATGGCTTGTGTTAATGTCTGTGTGCCTAACCATGGAAGTGTAGTAGCGCATAGCATGTCTTGTGCTTGCAGTGGTTTCTTGCTGAATGCAATTGTAGAGAAAAGATTTTATATGTATTAAATGTGCTTTTAAATGCATTCTGCTAATATTAGTATTGTGTTTAACTGTTAAATTTTATTGTGGGTTTAATCATCAGAGTAGTTTCTGTCTTCTGTAGATACAGTGATCAGTTTGGTATATCAATTTAAAATGAAAAAAGTAGAGTTCTCGGTGTCTGGCCAGTTCCTCTGTATGCCCATGTATAAAAGGGAGTCCCTTATGTGATCCTGATAGTGAGGTATTGGTTAGAAAGGTGATTGTGCTAGCTATTGATCAATTATATGAACTGTTACAAAAATAACTGTTGCTTGTAGAAGAGAGCCTGTCTCTGTAAATTCCTCTGCGTGGGCTCTCTTTACAGGCAAGCTGGCATTTAGCATGAAGGCTATGTTGATGTGTTTTGACAGTGTGTGACATGACAGTGCATGACATGAGCATTACTAAGTGCACGCCACCTCACCATAAGCCAATCAAGCATTAATTCACTGGTCACGACAAGAATGGTATGAAAATAGTGACGCCTTACAACATTCAAATCGCACTATGTTGTGGTTTGACTTGTGCTACAAAACAGGTATTGTGCAAGAGGAAGTATAAATCTGAAGCGTCACAGTGTACAAACTGTGCTGCAAGGAAGATGGAGCTGAACGTGAACACTGTCTTGAAGCATGATCAGAGAAATCTGACAGCAAAGGGCATTCTCCTAAGTGATTAGTGCAATTTCAAAATGCATTCGTCTTTTCCCATAGTTTGTTTTGGTTCTATTTTTTGTCTTGTGCACTTCTTACAGCTGTCTTTATATGATTATCTATTTCCCTTGCCCAGCAGACACATTTCACATACACACATTTATGAGCCAGGACAATACACAGTTCATTTAAGGTAGTGCTTATTAGCAATCATAGTAAGTGATCTGGACATGTTGGTGTGTCATTAGATGCACATGCTTTTCTCCAGCTACATTCTGAGGCTGTTAGGTATCAGGTAACAGTGACATAACATAAAACTTCAAGTGTGGTTCCCCAGAGGCATAGCTGTCCCTTGTGCTGGGGGATGGCCCTGTGCACTCCCACAGCTAGGCTGACCTCCCTGGTGATGTGGTGGCTCCCAAGTATTGCACTACCTCCACTGCTTCCTGTGCTTACAATGCTCTGTGTTGCTTCAATGGGAGAAAGGGGGAGAGAGAAGCTTTGTAGTTTGCCTGGGAGAATCCGTTGGACCACAGCCTCCAAATGTCCTGCCTTTTCCTGTGAGTATCCCCTTCCCCTTTCAAAAACATCAGCAAGAACCCAGCATTTGAGGAAAAGAAGCCATCCCTGCCTTCCATGTGCACTCCTGGTGTCAAAGGGGGAGAGCTTTGAATTTGCTCCATTTCTCCTCCCAGGTCACAAGGACAAGTTTGTGCACAGACGACTGTCAGTTCCTGTGGCTCGCTTGCATTCTCAGGCATAGCCAGCGACATTCACTATTACCTTTTACTTCTTCCATATTTTCTCATTACTGGAATTTCTTAATATATGCAAGGTGCCTTTTGCCAGGAATGAGTTGGAAGCTTTGAACTTTCCATTTGCACTGGTCAGATGAAGGCCATCCCTCAGCAGTAGCCTGTCTTCACTTCAGTTACTGTGAAACTTAACTTTGGTAACTGCATTTTTAGAAATGCACATAACCATGCAAATCAGGCAAGCCCTGGTGTGTGTTCAAGCCTTTATTTGCATAGCCACATATAGGACTACAGCAGCACAGGTACATGGGATTTATATGTGGCAAGACAGCCGTACATGAATGTGAAAGCACTTTACCATCTGAATTCTAGAGACCTTTAGTTCAGACAGATGGTGTGAACTGACATTGTGTCCAAAAGCTTCCAGAGGAATAAAGGTGTTAAAAGAATGTAAATTGTTTGGGTCTATGTATGCATTGTGGATTTTTTTTTATTTTTTTTTTTTTGCAGGCACATACAAGATAACAGGGAAGGCATGAGTAAATGGCTTTTCAGACCCCCTTTCCTGGGCATTTTGCTGTTCCACTAAAAGCCTGGGAAACTTACAGGGTGGATTTTAAGTTTTATTTGTCTTAAATAGAACAGGAGGAACAGACCCCTAGTGAATCAGAGAACTCAGCTGAAAACTGAGACTGACGACCTGACGAGCACAGGCTCTCATCCTGATGACAAATCAATTTCACAGTGTATTTTAAAATGCTCAGAAAAGCAACCATAAACCTGGCACCTTAGTGCCACATATCTGCCTCTCATTTATTATCAAACCCTTTCTGCTTGGTTTGCTTAATAGCCACCAGCAGCAGCCTCCTCTCCCTTGCACTGCCCCCAGGGTAACCAGCCGAGCTCTGACTGCAGAGATTCTTCTGGGAGTACCTGTGGAGAATACAAGGATGAGTCTGAGAGGCTAGGAGAAGATTTTTTTATTATTACTTTTTACTACTTCTGCTTGAAGTTGCATAATTATTTGATGTAAATATTTGTGGCTTGCTGCTAGCTGGCAATCTGGGAAGTGCTGGGTAGCACTCTGTGCAGTCCTTTATAAGAACAGTGTGGGACTTGCAGAAGGGAGGTACACAGGGGAATGACAGTCCTGGGCTCCTCTGTGTGTAGGTGCAAGCATCTAGCAGTCCAGTCAGTGGGACATTTTTACATAATGTCTTGAAGTAAATGGCACTGGGAAGTTGGCTTAGAAAGCAGTGATGTGTTGCTGTGCATTGACAGTATGGACATGGGCAGGGTGACCACTCAGGGTGGGGCTGAATGAGTGCTTTGGGTGTTTAAGAGAAAATGCTGACCACCTGGTTTCTGTTGCAATGTGGGGAATCTGGCAGGCAGACCTAGAAAGTCATTTCAACAGATGTGAAAGTCCCTCTGCATTGGGGACACAGCTACCTTGACTAAATTGGCCTCTCCCATAGACATGGGCTCTGGCTGATTGTGCACTTAATCTGACTGTTAGGCAGAGAAAAGAATGTTTTACCCTCTGTGTACTGAAGTGTGAAACCACATCACCTTCAGTTGAATTACGCTCAGCTCATGAAGAAGAGGGATGAGAGCTATTGCTCCCCTAAAGACAGCTCATTGCAACAGAAGATATGTTACAGCTTACAGAGTTACTGTGCCACTCACTGTACATAGGTCCCCAGACCAGGAACATTATTGTGTGGGGTAAAGGGCAAGTTGAGGCATGTCTCTAGTCCTCAAGAAAGCACTGTGCAAATTTTACTGAGGTCCTGCTGACTTGAGAGGCATCTTCCGTACAGTTTAATGCAGCACCGCAAAGGTGGTGCTAGCCAGGTGTCTGTGAGAAGCATGGCAAATGCCTAGCACTGTACCTACGCTGCAGTGAGCCCTGTCTCTGTCAGGCAGGAGATGGATCATAGTGGATAATGAATGGGAACAGCACCAGGCAATGTGAAGAATCACTGGGCTGCCGGATAGCCAACAGGTTTATCAGCATGAAACACACACATAATGCCACACACTGGGCATGGTTTACTCAAAGACAATTTAGTACGTGTGTCTCCTGGAAGATGTCTCATATCAGAGGCTATGACATTTTTATAGTAGGGATAAGTAACTTTTGCCTGATTTGCCTGCATCTTTTTTATGAATGCTTTGGTACCCAGGCTGCAGTCAGCTGGCCTGACCCTCCTGCAGTTCAAACAGTTAGAATTTGGGTTTGTGCAAAGCTTTGACTTCCTAAAATGTGCCGTTTTCCCCTGAGACCTAGACTAAGCATCAGAAAAAAAGAGCTTCGTGAAATACCAAAGGATGGCACATCCTTGCAGTCAGGCAGGAGTCTTAACAGAGTTGTGCTTCCAGTGGAGGAAAGGGAATCCCTTCCCAAGGGATTCCTGGCTCTTTGCTATTAGAGATAGTGGATCTTAATGGGAACAATTTCTTTTAGTGAAGGTATTTTCTAGAACATGTTGCTTGTTTGATTTTCTTCCTCTGCACCAACAATACAATGAATTAGTGACCTTTGTAGATGGAAGAATTAAAAAAATCCACAAGCAACACATAACAACTTTGCCCAATATCTGGTCCTTAGAATTCCTTTATTTAGGTGGTGTTTTGAGAGTTTTGTTGTGGCTGCTCTAGAACGACAGGAGTAGCAAGCAGACTCCCATTGGGTTTTCTGAGAGACAAATTGTGATTTTAAATTGTCACATACCTCTGTCCAGTTTCTTTCCTTATTTCTCTCTTTTGTGCCTGCAAGAAACAGAGAAAGTGGGTTTATTTTCAAGTTAAGCTGTAATAAATTACTCTGAGAGACTCCATTAAGCATTCCTTAAACAGCTGAATTAATGCTGTGGCTGTGTAGCCAGAGCATAAATCCAAAGAAAGTGATGATGCTGGGGATTCCTTTTCCTTTGGTCTCTTGACAGCATACTCATGTCAAATATAATGGTTGTTTGCAGGATCATATGGTGAGAGAAGAAACTAGGAGTCTCACTCCAAAGCAGTGTGCTGTTTTGGATCTGGCACTGGATACGATCAAAGTAAGTGATTCCATTTCTGTCTCTGTAATTCACTTGCTCCATCCCCAAATACTATTTGGGAGGATAGTGCCTGTCCCAGTTCAGGAGATGGCAGGAGTCTGTTGCTGCTGTTACAGCAATAAAGGCAGTAGGTGAGTCGTACTGCCACATTTGTGTAAACCTGAATAGTGACTGGCATGTGCTGGTAGGCAGCATATTTATATTTAGGTTCTTTGGAATAGGAAAGCCATGAGTAGTTTGTATCAGTTGGTCTAAGAGCTGGATTTCCAGTACAGAAGCTGTTTTGTGGATTTTTCCAGCTCTTTCCCATCCTCACACACAGTAGCCTGTAGATGTTAGTTGCTGGTTGCAACTGTTCCTTAGTATTTTCCTGTTTCTTCTTACTCTTAGCAATATTTCCATGCTGGTGGGAATGGTCTGAAGAAAACCTTCTTGGAGAAGAGTCCGGACCTGCAGTCACTTCGATATGCTCTCTCTCTCTACACTCAGACCACAGACACTCTCATCAAAACCTTTGTCCAGACTCAGACAGCTCAGGGTAAGGCTCTTCTGTGTTGTTGACAAAGTTGAATGGAGCTATCTGCTCCGTTAATAACTGCTTCGTTTTGTACTGCCAGTTTGTAGAGTGCTTTTGGCAGTAATGTTTCTGGAAACATGACAGTTTAGAGCTTTTGAACTGGGAAGGAGGGGAAAGGGGGTTATTTCCCACTCAACAGCTATATTTTGACAGAGCAGAAATATTTGAAACATAAGGTCTGGGGTGTTTGTGGTCTTTTTTTCCGCAGTCCTCGCTTAACAGTCACGTTTCATGAATTAATGTGGGTGGGTGACTTATGTTAATTTGAAGTTACTGTACTGAGACTTACAGTGGTGTGAGTTACTGTACTGAGACGGTGGTGTGAGAGACCATTTCAACAAGACACCACCGCAGAAACTAGTTGGTGCCTGTGTCACAGGCCAGCTGCCAGCAGCCCCTGTAGTCCTGACTAAGGCTGACTGACAGCAGTGTGATGAGTCAGAAAGCTACATGCTGCCTGTAAAGGGAATAGTCTCTTAGGAGAGCAATGAAGGCACTGTTTTGTCTGCAGCCAGTACAGGATATGTGTGAGCTAGATAATTACAAATCACCACAACATATTAGCAAGCTGCTGGGATGGGTCACTGGAGTTCCTTGGTAGCTCTCTGGGAAGGCACGATAGCAGTCCTATTTCATCATTTTGGAAGGGATAAGCAGTTAATTGTCTGTATCTTTCATTGCTTTCATGTAAACATCTCCAGACATGTACAGAATAATTTGGTCCCTAGCCAGGGACCTTCACTGGCTATGAACCTCACTAATCTCAGGAAGAGGGGACAGATGCTATTAGAAGTTAGGTCAAGACTGAAACTGTTTTAAGTGTACAGGCTGTTTAAATACAAGCCTTGGCATTGGGCTACTACATCTCAGCAGCAAAAATTAGACAACTTAATGGGGTGTCTCTGCTATCTTTTTGCTTGGGGTCCTTTTTCCTTTAATCCTGCCAAGCCTATGAGACCTGGTGACCCCACAGACTGTACTAACTCTGACAGCATACTGTCACAGCAAGCCTGGAAATCAAGGGGAAATCACCCCCTAGCCAACAAACACACTTTTCCCTCATGTGCAAATGAGACTGCTTGACACTGGCATTCCCCAACCAGTGGAGAAAGCACTGAGAATTCTTGAGCAAAGCAAGGTATGTTTTTAAAGAGAAAAGTTGAGTGTAGTTTTGGGGGACAGAATCATCCCTGTCTTTAGCAGCATGGTATGTTCTTGCTTAGGTTGAAACAGACTGCATTAAAACTCTGAAGTTAACTAAAGAGTGAGCATTTGAGAGAATGTCCCTATAGCTGTGTCGCAGCAGAGCAACGATGACATCCAGTGGCCAGACAGGTCAAAGACTGCTGCGTTCACAAGTGACTCCAGGAACTTGGCTGTTGCCATTAAAGTTACACAAAACACTTTTTAATGGGGAACTTGTGTGCAATGTGGTTTCCATCTTTGCTGTTCTATGACAAATGTTTCCCATTATATATCCAGATCATGGATCGAAGCTAGTTTTTTATGTGGATCCTGTTATGTTGTCATGATGAGCTAAGATATAAGGATGTGTGCAGCACTGCTGTTCTACAGTCCATGCTATGGCCAGGACTGTTTAAAATTAGAGGAAGAAGGTGCTCTGCTGAAGTTGCAAGATGGCAAATTCAGGCTCATATGAGGAAGCTGCTTCATGCAGTGTCTGAGTTGACTATAAAATTCCACTGAGGGCAAGTGTTTAGCAGATACACAAAGATAATTAAACATAATCTAAGAGCAGCAGGAATATACAGGGTCGCCACAGAACAAGGGGGGGTGTTAATTTTTTAATTTTTTTTTTTAAGGAGCTTAGAAAGAATAAAACTCTAGCTTTATTACCTAAGATGCATGCATTACAATGTCATTGATTATATCTCATAGCTGACTGATGACATTTATTTGTGGCTTATCTGAGCCACTTTGGGAGACAGGTCCTGGGCATGGTAGGTCACTGAGCTGGTCCAAAGCAGCATCTTCTACATTAGTAGGCTTGAGTGTTCAGGATCCTGTCTGGGGAAAAAAAGACTTGAGATATGCCACCTAATAATTGTAGGATCAGTGACGGAAGATCTCTGAGAAAGGCATGACTTGCTCCTGGGATTTGGGCTAGAAAAGTATATTGCTTGTGTACATTTCTCAGTAACCCCATTTGGTAGATTGGTTTGGAGATCTGCACATATGTTGGAGGGACAGAAGGGACTGCAGTAGTGTTTACAACTGGCATCTGCTTACCAGAGCTCGCTGATATTTCCCTTTGTGTAAGTCAAGCTTCCCACAAGCCTATGGGAGGAAATGGCTGGATGCAGAACTATTTAAATGCTGACTGTTTCTGTCTCTTACTTCACTGCTCAATGGTTGCATCTTCCAGTTTGTGAGGTATCTATTGCACTCATTTCCTTACTGAGCAGGCTTCTATAGCACTATGCTGTTAAATGTTTGCTCTGCAAAGTTGGATCGGAGCTTGCAGTTTAGTTATGCCAGCGCAAATTCTGTTCTTGTTTTAACCCAGACAATCTCTTACTTGCAGGCAGCCTTGCTCTCCAAAGCCTGTGGTGGTGTGGAAGATCTAAAAGGATATTTTGTCTATTGAGAGCTAGAACAGTTGTTTTGTATTTGTTTGAGTGACACCACTAACTGGATTGTAATTCATACTCTTCTCTCTTTATCCTGCTTGCTTCTTGCCTTTTGAATTCATGTCTCAGTGCACGATGGGAAAGGTATTAGGTTTACCGCTAATGAGGACGTTCTTCCTGATAAGGGTATGTTCAAGTCTAATGTTGTTACCATAACAACATTAGTCAACTACCTTGCTTTTGAAGTCATCTTGCCCATGCTCAGAAACCTTTTACAGAGACCCATTCCCTGTAGCTCCCTGTAGAAATGAACTTTCACCAAATGCTTGCATCGCACAGACAGAGGCACAGGTTGTGCAGTTTAGAAGCTTGTACCTTGCCTGAGAGCCTGTCCCCAAGCTTGAGATTTATTCACAGGATATGAACACTGTCTTGAAAATGGACTGAGTTTTGACAGATGCTATGGATTTGTTCCCCTACCCTTTACCATGGGCTGTGTATTGCTGTTTCAAGTCCTAGACTTGCATGCGTATGGTCTGCTGAGACAGGCTACTGTAATACATGGTAATGTCTGATACGCACTCAAGATTGTGGCCGAGCTTGAACCATCTGGCTTGAAAGAGGATAGCTAAAAGTCTGCTTGCTCAGGAGAGCCCTGAAAATCAAGCCTTGTTGTGTTTCATCTCAATTTATTTTTTGCTGTCGAAAGTCTTTTTGTTATCTTAGGTGAAATACATTTGTAACCCATTGCACAAGCTCAGTTCTGCAGTTTCACCTTCCAGTATCGCAATATCAATGAGACTTGCATGTCAAGGTTTAAATCTGCTTGTCACTAAATGTGCAAATGAATGTATGCAGAGAGTTGTACGTGCTCAGAATATTTTTCACTGGCCATCTACAAAGTGGATTTTTGTCTCTGAACATTTCAGTTAATAGAACAAAATTTTTGTATGAAAAGACAAGAATGAATGTAGAAGAAAAAAAATAATCTAAATCTTGTCTCCCTCAAATGTAATGGGATGATTCCACTGTCAGATTCCTCTGAAGCATCAGTGTCTCCTTTATAACCTATTAATTACACTAAAGACCAGTAAAATAAAGACTTGAGTGTTTGGCAGCTGGTATTTCTGCAGATGTGGCCTGGTAAAGTTGTTATATACTGTTTATGAACTCGTCTGTTACCATGGAAAATGCCGACAGTGTAAGTGACAGACCTGCACCATCAGATGGGTCAGGTCAACAATCAAGCCTACCAATTTTAAAGCTCTGTGCTTATATACAGAAAAGAAGGAACACTGCCCTTCTAAGCTGGGAGAAAACAGTACATTCAAGATCATGTACAAATGTTACAGCCTAGAGGCTGTTTATTGTACTCAGGTCAAGAGTGAGAATCTACCCTAAGATAAAAATTTGAGGTTCTGTTTTGTTTGCTCCGATACTTTTCCTTGTATATTAATGTGACTTTCACTGCCTACAGTTCTGTGCCATGTAACTCTCTTTAGAGAATTGCACAGATGAGCTCTCAACCTCTTGGTTTTTAAATGAGTGTTTTTGCTGCCTGCAGACTGTTCTTGTGAAAGTTGACTTGTTAGATCTATCTAATGAAGCTCCTTATCTCAAATTTCAAACACACCAATTCCTTCACTTAGTAATGTGTCTTAGCCTCAAAATTGACAAAACAACACTACTGTTCGTAGGTACTTAGTTACCCTGAGGGTATCCCAATGACAACAGCATTGCTAATTGTCAACCCAAGGTCAGAAAGTTATCAAAGGGAAAGTAAAATCAATCTATCTTATCAAAGATTTCATTTACATTTTGCAGAGCAGTCTTCTGTAATTTACATGACATCTTGACTTTCCTACACAGATAAATGTCATTTCCGCATTTTGCATGATAACTATGATTAGAAGTTAAAAAGTTGAAAACATAATACATGAAGGTTCATGAGATCTTCTCCCTTTGTTACAACATGTTATCTTTTCCTCTGTGGAGCTATATCTTGTTTTCTCCCTAGCTAATTGATGAAGGGAATTAAGTATGCAAGTTGTGAGTGCTTCTCTCATAATTTTTGGTATACAACAGTGAAGGGGTTCTCTGTCTCCTGAAGGGAAGCAGATAGGCAGTCAGGATGACAGCTTTTATCTGATGTACAACATGGAAAAAGGTTCTTGGAGGGTGAGACTGCACTGTGGTTCTGTGCAAATCACTAACATCTTTGTCTTTTTTTCCCTAAACTTCCTCTCTGGTGTAATTTTTGTTTTGTTGGGCTTTTTGATCCTTCCTTCTTCCCTGAGCTGACAGGCATGCCGATGCCCACCACTGGAATGCCTGCATGTACACACAATAGCTTGGCAGGAACTTCTGAAAAATCCTTGCTTTCTGTGAGGGTCCATTGTTGAACTTCAGGTCTTTTAAATTCTTTTAAAATTCTTAGTAGTATTCTCAACAGGATGTGATCTTCATGGTGGAGTGCAAAAAAATGTGTTTATGTGTGTTGGGCATGCAAGCCTGATGTTACCTTGCATTAACGTTACACTATCAGTGTTGACTGAAAAGCTGGCTATGGAAGGTGTACTGTGAAAATGCTATATTGTCTTGCTGAGGCCATAAACCAAAGACAGGTGCCAGTAAACAATAATCCTTGTGTGCACGGTGGATGTCAATTTTCTTCCAACAGGCTCCGGTGTGGATGATCCTGTGGGTGAAGTGTCCATACAGATCGACCTGTATACCCACCCAGGAACTGGTGAACACAAGGTCACGGTGAAAGGTATGGCGAAGCAGGTGTTACTGCTTTGGCTTTGTGACTGTCTTGAGGCAAACATCCAGCTGGCATTCATTATATTTCTGTGTTATCTCATGGAATGTGAATCCAGAATTGTTTTCTCTGTTTCACATCAGGAACATGTAGAGAAACAGCAAATTAGCTTGTCCAGCCAATAATATGGCGATGTCCAATCTTGTTGTTTATTGGCAATGATATATGATGTAAACAAAAATTGGATGATGGCTCTCACCAGGCGCCACAGTTTAGCCTGGGGTGCAGAGAAAAAAGGCAGCATGACAGGGTGATGTTGCAAAATTGCGCAGTGTAAACCGAGAGATCACAGAGCCAGTAAGAGTTCAGAGGCTCCTCTCCCCCATCCTGAAGACCATGTTGGTCCCTGAAGAGCTGCTCTGAAAATAACAAAAGCAGTGATTCATCCCAGGCTTCCTCTTCCTCCTTCATCTCGTTTGCTTGAATACAGCATATTTAACTACTTTAATTTCCTCTGAAGATTTATATAAACAGCTCTTCAGACCTCTCTTCTGGCTAAATCTACACTGCACTGCAAAAACTGATTTTCAGAGCTATTTCCTGTGCTTCAGTCTGTTCCCCAGAGTGACCTAAGAGAGTATGAGAATTGAAGAGCTAATAATTCTGGGTTCTGGAACCACCTACAGTTCATGTGCTTTGTTTGTCTTACCTGCAGTCTCATTTTTCTTTTCAACAGAGACCTTAATACCAGTCCCCAAAATGCCCATTTTTTCCCACATCCCACACGTAATGTAGACGTAAGCACTGAACTGGCAGGGCAGCCTGCCCGGAGCTGCAGGAATGCCTTTTTTTTTTTTTTTTTGGACTAATTTCTTGACTATGCATATGGCAAAAGCTAAGTGCTGTCCCAAGCATTAAAGTCCCTTCACAGAAGTTAAACTAGAGCAAAAAAGCATTTATTTGTATTACAGAAAAGTCCTGCCCACTTGTGTAAGGGCACTGGCTTGTTTTGAGTTGCACTTTGTCCTCTGCAACAAGAAATTGAAAGCAGAGCAGAGTGGAAAAGTGTCAGAGCAATGGAAACAAATGAGTGTTTACTGTAAAACAGGTTGTGACTTTCTTTTCCAGTTGTGGCAGCCAACGACCTGAAGTGGCAAACATCTGGCATGTTCCGTCCCTTTGTTGAAATCACCATGATTGGGCCCCATCAGAGTGACAAGAAGAGGAAGTTCACAACGAAGTCAAAGAGCAACAACTGGGCTCCCAAATACAATGAAACCTTTCACTTGTAAGTGTGAAAAATAGCCTGGGGATCTAATGTGGCAAGTGCTGATGCAGAGGACAGAGAGGGTTTTCCAGTGTCCACAAACAGCCTGCACAGGGCCTAAAAAAGTACACGAACAAGTAGCTTGGCCCAGTCTTTGGTGTCTTGGCAGAAAAAGCTAAATTATGGTAGCTTTTCCTCTGTGTGGGATGCTGAAGTCTGTTCTATATTATCAGTGTCCTTTGGCTACCTTCTGAAATGCATTGTGTGTCCTGTGAACATATTTTACTGTGCTCCATCGTTTTAATGAACTTTGTGTCTTTTATTGGTAGAGTTGAGGCTAAAAGTTCATTACCTATTTTTAGTTCTTTTAATATTAATGTGTGTTTTTATTCCAAGTTGGCCTATGGGGCATGCTTTCTGAACTTGTTTCCAGGGATACAGCCCTTGGAACTGGTAGTAAGTTGCACTGCTAAAATTGCAGTCTTTCTCAACACTGAGCATTTATCTCTTATTTGGCTTTCATTATTACAAAGGCATCTTCCTTCTTGGAAGGCTCAACACAGGGAGCTACAGACTAGTGCTCACCCAGCTGTACAATAAGAATGAGAGGAGAAGAGATGACCAGGAAAAGGCTGTAAACATCCTGGGGGAGAGGGACTGTCCATACAATTTTCCTTTGATGTGAGAAATGGCAGGCTTCCTCTAAGTGAAGAGATTTTGTCCCTTTTTTAATTATTCTTTTCATTTTAGAAACATCAGAAAGATTGGGGATGTATTTTTTTATCTTTTGCTTTAATGGAAGGTTCTGAATCTTTAATGCAGACTTCATCTAATTAAAATATTAATTACTGAAATGGAGCAACTCTTAACAGAAGCAGAAATGTTTAAAGTCATCTGAGTTGAAAATCTACTAGTATGGCTTTAACGTTCTCCGTGTCTCTTATTTCACTCTTTAATACACACACATGCAAAGGCAACTTGATAAGGGTTGTTGTTTATTTTCTTTTTAAGTAGCCTGGTTATCTTTATCAGCTGTAAATCAGCAAAAATGCCCATACACCATAGGTTCTACTTCTCCCCCTCTGACCAGGTTTTTCTGTAGAAAGGAGTTTTCTGTGGCTCATCAAAGCACTCCAGTCAGCTGCTGACACCCTTATTTTGCAGAGGAATTTATACGTTCTGAGAAACTGCAAGTAAACTTGTTTGTGTTTTTCAGCATACTGGGAAATGAAGATGGCCCTGATGCCTACGAGCTCCAAGTCTGTGTGAAGGATTACTGCTTTGCTCGGGAGGACCGAGTACTGGGGATAGCAGTGATGCAGCTCAGAGACATAGCAGACAAAGGAAGCTGTGCTTGCTGGTGCCCCCTCGGGCGCAGGATTCACATGGATGAGACTGGACTTACAGTCCTGAGGATTCTCTCTCAAAGAACCAATGATGAAGTTGCCAGAGAATTTGTAAAGTTGAAATCTGAGTCCCGCTCCACAGAGGAAGGCACCTGAGCTGTGTAATGTTCCCTTTTCTCTTCTGCCTTGTGCCAGTATGTGCAAGTGTTCAACAATTCTCTTTTATTAATTACAAAAGGTTTTTTTCATGTTGTCTTTGTCAGCTCCAATAGCGCACGTGTACTGTGCAGGAAACATATCCGTCAATCTGATGTGAATTATTTATTTTTTAGTAGCTGGGTAAGACATCATAGAGAATGAGACAGTCTCTTCTTATTTAAAATGCAAATTCTGCTTTGTGTATATAAATTATTTTATATTGGAGGCTGGGTATGCTGGGTTTGTTGATATGCAGCACTGTGATTTTATCCTCTGAAGCTGGCAGACATTAAAAAGGTTCTACATAATGACACTATGATACAAACACACAACTGTGTGGAAATTGGGAAAATAATAATGATTTGGTGTTTTGGCAAAGCACAGTTATCTCTCGTTGAATTCATGTACTGTGGAGCTGCCAGGGGATGTTCTGGCACAGGTTATACCAATGTCCCAATGTGATACGCAGACACCTCAATGTCTGCTTAAAAAATAATTTGCAAATTGCTCTGAAGATGCACACCAAATGAGTCTGTGACCATGGATGTGCTGCTATGAGCGTGGGCAATACCAGTGGGACAAGTGCAGAGGGGCCTAAGAGCTCATAGCCAAAAGCTGCAAAGGCAACACACCAGGAGCAGACTGTAGCTGCTCTGCTGTTGTAATTTTAGATGGTGTGTCTCAGAGAATATAAATCCCCATGTGCTGCTGGGGATCCTTTATCACCATGGGGATGTTGTAAGCTGCTGAACTCCACATTCACACTTTGGCTACCGTGACTGACACGGTAAGGAAGGGGGCAACATTAGAGCCATGACAGATAACATGGCTGCTATGTACTTTTTCCACTTCAATATTCTTTTGTTAGTTTTTTGACGTAGGATTGGATAATTTAATACTTTGCAGGCTTTCTGTAGCATTTTGTTACCCTGGAGTAGCTGAGACCATCCTCACTATGAACCCAGAAATGATAGCTCGCTTGGGAGAGAGCAACATGTTTCTCCTCTGCAAGCACTCAGTCTGGAGTGCTGGTCAAGGGGCAGCAGGTCTATTCAGATCTGATCTTGAAGTCACTGTTGGCCATGCTGCAGTTGATCCATGCTGATTGTCATTAATCTGTGATTTAACAATACCATTGAAAATATTTTTGCACTGTCTTAAAGAAGCATCCAGGTTTTGTTTTCTTGCAAAACAAAACACTGTCCTGAGCAAATTGATTGCAGGGAGGTCAGAATTTCTGACTGAAAATTCATAAGCAGGAAGGTCTGGAGTAGTGATTGCACCTGAGGTATGTTTGTTGGAGGCATTTTTAGTGTTTTGGGGATTTTTTGCTATTTCCAGTTGCCCTTGTGCTCTGGAAAGTGCAGCTGGAACAAGCCAGTCCTTGCCCATAAAGTACTGTAATACTGTCAATAAATTCAAGGACTGCGTATTGAATTACTTTTTTTTTTTCTATTTTCTCTGATACTTGTACAGCTTTATGATACAACTCCTCTATTTCATGGGCCTGCTTGTAGAGTTCTGAGGTAGCACATCGGCTTTGTTCTTGTTCGTGGTGTATTATAATAATGCTCTTCAAAACTCCATGCTATTTGTCATGAATTTGAATCATTGTATGTGCCATTGTTATGAAAGCTGTAGTACAGTCTTTAATAAACTCTTTTAGCAGCATTTGGATTCATCTGTTGAAGTGTAACTATAACTGGGTTTGCTAAATCACACATAGTGGAATTACTACTGCATCCTTGCAAATTACTCTCGTTTAGTATGTAGATATTTCTTTGGTGCTGTAGTTGCCCAGCAAGGGGTGTGACTCAGACAATTCCCCTCTCCTCCGTTGTGCCTCTGTCTTTGACATCTTTCCCTGAAGTTCTTGGTTTCTGGTAACACACTGAGACATCAGAGAAGAGCATAGAGATTAACTTACTTCCTTTTCTTCTCCAATCTGGCCTTGAAATCAAGTTTCTTTGTACTCAGGTAGCCTCCTGAAGGTGCTGAATGGAAAGTCTCAGGCAGACCATAGGATACTTTACAGATAGCACACGAAGACAAATCATTATATATCAAACTTGATTCATAGCTTTCAGTCTGATATGAGCATTAATACTCTGTAGATAGTATTGACAAGAGATGAGAGAATAAACCTTCTTGATGTCAAGTAAACTACTCCCCCTCCTCATTTTGTGGGGATGCTGCCAATTCCTAGCAGACAAGCTCAAATTACTCAGAGACTCATATTTCATGATAACGCGGGTCTCTGAATTTTTGTGATCTGAGATGCCATTTTTTCCTTAGGTAACATATGCTCATCAATGCAAGTAACTCAGCTAACACACAGTCCTGCTTGTAGATGTATTTCTGTTTCTGGCTTTATCATGGGGAAGTACTGAGTTTGATGGCATACCCCATGTTTTGTTTAAAGCACACCTTTAAAGCCCCACTTCAGTACCAAGTTAAATGGTATACAGGTTTCTAACTCATCAGCATGCTCGCTTGTCATCTCTTCAGTGAGCACTGCAGTGGATAGAAACCGATGAAGAGCTATTCAAAGGAATAGCGCTGTATGTAACCATGGGGAAGAGGCCTGGGCAGGGCAAGAAGTCAGGCTGTTATTGACAGAGCCAGGGACCCAAGGCTCCTGAATATGTCGCTTATCCACCAGTCTAGTGCTTCTCCTGCAAGCACTAGAGTTTGTGAACTTTTTAATCAGACTCAGTTTCCATAAGCATTGCTTTGTAACATGTTTGTCTAAAACCGTCTGACCATTTTGCCTCATTTCTTGGGTTTACCTTCATTGTGATGCTTTCAGTTTTTCCTTCCTGCCTGAAAAGTCTTGCAGACTCAAGCTACAAACACTCAGACTTCTTGTACCTGTGGTAACAGTACTGTGTTGTGCACATGGCTCTATCTGAACACTCCTCAAAATGACAGCAGGATATAGGATATACACTGTGCATATCAAATATATATAATAATAAATACATTAAATGAATAAATAGAATACATATTTTATAAATATATATATGTGCTGGCATACCTAGGGTGGAATTGGCTATCCTGAGCTGGAAAGGACTGTTCCAAGAACATCGTGGCAAAGATGGCGAGCAGCAGGGAGTGGTTAAGTTGCCTGCTGTCCCATCCAGGGATCGTCTGCAGAGTGGAGCGACCCTCACTTAAGGTGGGACAGGAGAGAGGTGAGAGATGAACTGGATGCTGAGGCAGGCGGGTGAATTCTGTCAGTGGTCTGACTGTTCTTGCCCAGGGGCTTTCTGTGGGAAGAGCAGAGTGGTTTCAGACCAAGAGTCCACCTCGTGCAAATCTTAGTTCCAAGAGTGGTTACAAGCAGCTGTCCAGAGAAGAGTAAGAACATGGTAAACTAATGATGCTTTCTTCTGATGCCTTTTAAGGTGCTGGTAATTTTTAACTTGGGAGATGTTCTTGACTCCATGATTTCTCTTTAGTAAGTCCTAAGCTATCCTTCTCCTATCCCTCCTTGAGCCCCTGAAAAGGAGTTCCATGGATTTACTAGTTGTTGCATGAAGACCTGTCTCCTTTTATTCTGAATCTGGTTCCAACCATTTTAATTGGATGCCCTCCATTCTTTTGTTCAGGAAGATGCTAAAGTGCTGGTCCTTATCCACCCTTTCCTGGGCAATGGAGATACTGTAGACCTCTATCATATCCCACCCTAGTCATTGCTCTTTGAGGCTGCAGTGTCCCAGTTTCTTCAGTTACCCCAAACCTTTTATAGTCTTTGCCCTTCTTTGAAACTTTTCCATTTGTATGGATCACTTCTGAGCTGTGAGGACTGGGAATATGAAGACCAGAACACCATCCAGCCTTCAAAATGTGGACCAGCTTCCAGGAGGAAGCCTTTTGAAGATAGCAGTTTTCTCCTAACCTTAAGAGCAATATTCAGTAGGTCAAAAAAAGCTTCCAGGCTGCCAGTGGAAGATACTGGCAGACTGGTGGGAGGAGCAGGGAGCAGACATGCTGCCAGACTTCCCAGGTGACAAGAAGACCTTTTGTAGGAACCGAAAAGGGGAAGTTCAAGAGGTTGCTGCAACTTGGGAAGTCAGCATTACTCAGAGCAAACGTGAGAGAGAAAGAAGCCACCCTGCTGAGATTTGGTGGACGGTAGAGAGCTGTTAACAATCCTTTTATTTCTAGCCTTTATTTGAAAAGATGAGATCATTTTCTAAGAACAGAGAGAAAGAAAGCAAGCCTGGCTTTCAGACTTAACAGACTTCTTGCTCTTTGGGAAATTCCCTGCCAAAGCTGTGGCCAGCACAGTGCTGTGACACCATCAGAATAATGCGTTTGGGGAGTGAGATAGCAGGACTCAAAGGGGTGATGCGTGCTTCTGAGCATGCAATGGGGATAAAAGGGCCTTACAGGAAAGGATGTTGTGTTTCTGGGTGTGTGATGGGAAAGAGCAGAGACCCAAGGGCAGAGGTGGGGAGGGCATTTTATCAGTCTTCCTGGAAGAGATTAGCAAGTTGATGGATGGAAGAAAAAAGGTGAGCAGGAGAATGGGAGTGCTTGGGGAGTGACTAGGACAGACTGAGAAGGCAGCTGGCACTTCAGGCATGGGATTCAGTTTCCCTGTTTCTGGGCAGCAGCAGGGAGGAAGAAGGCGGTGTGGTGGCAATGGAGGAGGTCAGGCTGCTCATGGGATTTCCTCCAGACACATCATCTTCCTCCTTTTCTGCTCTTATGCTGTCATTTCCTCCATTCTAGAGAAAACTTTGGACATAGGTCTGTGAACATGTGCAATATGGCTAATGAGGCTGGCGGTATTCCTGGTGCCCTCCCTGGGGGTTGTGGTATAATCCCCCAAATTCCTCTTTTAAGCCAGGAGTGTGGACACTGGAGGATTTTTCAGGACTTCAGTTCTCTGATACTTAAAACTTTGCTGCTTGTGATTTATGGCCAATCTAGAAATACTTGTTCTTGCACCACAGTGTTGTTTATCACGAAGAAGGCTCTTTAGTAGCTTCTGATGGCTTGGGTAACATCTCCACTAAACTTTGTTCTGCTAAACAGGACAAGAGCTAGGTTTCTGCTCGTAAGCAGTGCTTTCCATTTCCAGTTATCCGTGCATAGTTTCTTTGCATCTGCTGTAATGTGCAGCCTTTCTAGCATCACTTTTCCCTAACTTTAAGAACTTCTCATTATCAGTCCCTCCCTTCACAGACTTCTCATATTTCTCAGCCCACCTCATAGTCCTTTCACTAACACCAGTCTCCTCTAGTTTCACCAAGAGTTCCCATCTGACACTGTATGCAATGGGTTTTTTTCAAGTCCACCTGGATTTGAGCTCCCAGATTTGTCCCTAGAATTAGGTTTGCCCAGCCATAACCTGTGGTGAAATTTAACTGGCTCCCAGATGACACTGAATGCCTCTTACTACCATGCATTTAGTCCTGCAAGTGCTCGCTGGTCCCAAGTCATCTCAGAAGCAATGGAGCCAGCTTAGAGAAATGTGCACCTTTGACAGGTTAGAGCTGGGAAATCATTTATTGGAACCAGGGTGAAGGTTGGTCTTTCTAGCTTTGCCAAACCCACATTGCCTTTTGTCTCACTATCCATCCTTCCTTTTATTATCCTTTCCTTCAGGACTTCTTCTAAAGCCTTGCATGCTGTTCAGGTCAGCCTAACAAGTTGGAAGTCACTTGAATATGTTATATTTTGCACATTATTCTCCAGTATTTAACCACCACTTTCACAGACCCTTCATAGACCCTTGCTGCCAAGCCTTCACTTCCACGTTTTGATGTTAGCAGAAATGTAGTGTGGAAGTGATCCTTCCCTGGGGATCCGAGGATTTTGAGCCCTCTAAATGTACAGTGACCATAGTGCAGTATTTTCTGTTTCCTCATTTTCTTTTTAAGGCCATTTCTTTCTCTATGGGTGGTCCCTCTGAGGCCAAGTTCATCTTCTGTATGATTTGTTGCATCTGCCTGTCCTTCTTTCTGAAAAAGACCGTATGACAGAAGGGACACCAGGGTCCCTTTGAAGCCTGTCCCTTGGTCACCCATGACCACGAAACAGGATTTAGACTCAACAGAGTCCCCAGGAACATCTACTCTGCTCTCCCTCAGACAAGAATGGCAAGGAAATCCTCCAACATTGTATCAGCAACCTCAAAATCTGAAGAAACCATGATGAGCTATAAGGAGAGAGCAAGCCAGAACCATAGCACTGCAACTACCTTAGCACATTCCTCACTCCTAAACATGCCCAAGTCAAATATGGGCAAAAAGCTGGCAAGTGGTGCCTCTCTAATCCCAGACCCCAGTGACATCTGTCAGTCTGACTAGGGGACCTCCATACCCATAGTCCTGCTTAACACTGAGCAAAAGCAAGATTGTGAGATGCTTGAGCTGACTTCCTAGCACCTCTTGTGCATTGCAATATACACTGAAAATTAGAGCAGTTACACATTGGGAAAGAAGAGCATAGTTTCTGGCAGCCTACAGGTGACAAGCAGAAGTCTGGAAGTGTAGCAGTAGTTATTTCAGTACAATATAATACTGTGTGATAAATAATGTAAACATATTGAAAATTCAAGGAATACCAGAGAAGATTCACAATACTTGGAGACTAAAGCTTTTATTTGGAGATACTCATGTCACCCTCGAGCACTCAGGATGATGGCAGACCTGCAATGCTCATCACAAATTGTGTCACAGACTTTTTCCAGCTCAGTAATGATTTCACTTTGAGACGAAAGCACTAGCTTCAAGTTCTGCCCTGACAAAGTACCTAGCGCTCTGTGCTCTCTATCTATGTGCCTCAAATAAACTTTTTATTTTCTCTGATCTCTTGGCAAGATTAACTCATATGAACTTTAACAAGTTCTTCCTTAACTTTACTTGATTTTCAATACACGTGGGGATTTTTGTTGTTCCAGAAATTAAAAACCCTTATCCTGCATTTAAATTGCAAATAACTATTCACTGGACAACAGTGCTTTTATGAGTTGCTCTTTTTAGCATTTTAACTGCTTATTGGAACCAAATCCAGAATGACATCTACTTTTATCATCTTTGACTATGTGCTGACAAAACCTGTCAACCTGTCAGTTGTCTTCTGTGGTAGTGCCATTATTAATAGAAGCTATCCACTAATTGTGGAGATGCTAGTTTCCTGTAATGACAACTGTCAGCAAAAAGGATTTCCATCTATTGGCTATAATGTGAGAATATCAGCCCTGTGAACAAACCTGTGGGGAGGTACATTTGAGTTATGTGAATTCTGCAAACAAGCACTCACAGAACCTGCTGGGCATCTCTTTTCTCCCCCACTGCCCCCCCCCACCTTCAGATGCTCTTTCCTGAGACTCCCTCTTGTTACCCACTGGTATTTGGCAAACAGAAGAACATAAGCCTTGGCTGTCAGCATCTTCAGAAGCAGAAAATATAATTTACTGTGATTTACCTCCTTCACAATCATAGCTAGAGATACAGAGAGGTATATCACTTTGGCAGCTGTGAGAGGTGATGAAGTCAAAAAGCCTCCTTTAATTTAAGTTGCCACTAAACATGGTCAGCTTATCCTTCTCTTGAGCACAGCAGCTTGTCAGGCTGCAGATCCTTATTTGGAATTATTTTCATGCGCCTGGAGTCAAGCCTAGGTCAGGTCATCTGTTTCATCAAAGGAGGAAGTTTCTGAGGATGACCATCACAGACGCAATAAACCCACACAATAGCATCCAAGGTTTTCTCTCAAAGCTTGG
>JANZLQ010000079.1:71856580-71887881 GCA_026212715.1 Elanus axillaris | reverse complement strand
GAGGGAAGAGGCAGGGAGGCGGGGAGGGGGGGGGAGTTTGAAGACACAAATACCTTCTGTGTTTCAGGGAAGCTTCTTGTTCAGTTTTGAAATATTTTTCAACAAAACCACCCACGCTCTCACAGATACCCTCAACCCCCACATGCTGCATATGTGAAGTCTTCGGGGCATTTTCCTCCTTGCCCCTCTTCTCCCCAGTGGAAGTATCCAAACAGCCATCAGCAGAATTTGGAGACCATGGTCAGTGCTGGATGTGAAACTATTGTATTACAGCTGATGTCTCCAAATGAGCCTTTATTTAATCTGACAATGCAGCATGAGCAATCCCTGCATGTTTTTCTGCAGGAGGAGCTTGTAGTCCATTCTAGACATAGGAACCAGAAAAAACAACTGGAGAATATCTCGTTCTTTCAGCTGGAGTCCAGATTAACTAGACTCTTGCCCTTACTCCCTGAATGAAGGAGGTACAAAGGCTTCAGTCACCTGGCAAGTGCTGCATGGTATTAAATCCTTTATCTGAAAGTGACAAGTTGTGAAGGAACTGAAAGCAAAACCTCTGCGAGATGAAATTTTGCTTCACAGATTTGTAGGCCGGTGACATTTTTTTCTTTGGGAGCACTCTTGAAATAGGAGAAACATGAGGGTGACAACCCAGGATGACAAGCCAAACCTTCCACTGGGCAACTCACAAGCTCACATGTTAAACCTGGTTTCAATGTTTCTGTGCCAGCAGCAGCAAGGATTTCCATTGGTTATAAGGCAGCAGGTACAAGCCATGGTTCCCAGCAGTCGCTTAATAATTGGCATGATGGCACTCAGTGACTGCCCCCTCCCCCTCAGTCTGTTTTGGGCCCTTTCACGATAAAAAGACACCTCTCTAAGCAATATACAACCCTTAAACTGCATTGAGGTAGTGATGCCAGCAAATGCTTTTCTCAACTAAAAATAACAGCAAACAAAATGGAGGCTGATACATTTTGCATGGGAAGCCTTTTTCTTCTCTGCCTTTGACAAGACGTTTACTGGCTTTCTGTTGTATTTTATAACTTGACATTTTTTTTCCAGAATGTGCCTCTGTCTATGTTCAATCTTCTGGTTTTGACATTGAGAAAATCTGCAGGATTCACCTGTGCCACCTGGAGTAACCATAGCAATCAGGCATTTTGCTGAAATTTGAAAACTGTTAGCTAATGTCCACAAGGTTTGAACCAAAGGGAAACAGAGGAGAGGGACAAGGGAACATGGCTTGAGGATATCCCGCTTGTAGTTTTCTCTGCACTATGTGGGATGATGAGATGGGAGATAAAGAAACATGTTTTGCTCCTTGACATTGATACTGTTGGGTCTCCAGCCTCCATCTGGTGCCATCCCCAAACCAGTAATGGCTCACCCTTGGTAACAGCTCATGTCTGTTCTGTAGAGCACTGTTTTTACAACATAATGAGCATCAGTAAACCTACAGCTAAAGCTGTAGCCAATTTTGTCCATGCTGTGGGTTTCATCTGAGTCATGCAATGTGGTTTTAAAAGATTGACAGAAAAGCGTGACTTGGCAGAAAACATTGCTAGCATGAGTTTTAAAAGCAACCCTCTCAAGCAATTAGAAGTCATCAACTTCTGTGACAGAAAAGCCCACCAGCTCTCTCATACTTTACCACCCCACCATCTGCCCAATTCACTACAGACTATTACGGCTTTTTCCTACACTCCACCAAAGCAATGATGACTGTGGTATGTGTAACATCTATAGAATTAAAGCCAGGGAAGGACCAGTAGGCCATTTCAGCTAATCTACTGCATTGTCCAGGCCACAGTGCATCACCCAGCTAACTCGGCATTGAGCTCAGTGGCTTTGGATGTGTCTGTCACCTCTCCCAGAAATATACTCTTCATCTTGCCGCTAGAACATTGAGAAGTGGAGATCAGCTGCTTGCGTTTTGTTCTATTGGTTAATAGTTTGGAAGCATTTAGCTTCCTATTGCTTGTTTCTTTGGTTTGAGGTTTCCAGCCACTAGTTCTTACTTTATTACACACTTGTGACAAGAGGTCAGGTGTTAAGAGCAAGAGAAGTTGAGAGATTTGACTCGGGTTGTCTAGCTGCAGGTTTACTAGAAAAGCATTAGTTGCTGGAATGAACCCACATGGACCCAATCAGCTTGGAATTAAGTCCGGAACAGAGAAGGAAGGAATGCCAAATAACAAACTATTGCCAGGTCTTATGCTCCGGTACTTCAGAATTCTCCTGGAAGGATCAGGTGGTATTTCTCCCTTCTCCATCCCACTGAACAGCTGGTTAGAAATAAGCTAAAACTAAATATATGTTTCCTTCTCCCACCATTCTCATGAAGAACCAGAGATTGATCTAGTCCCTCCTCCATGGGTACCCACAGGTAGCACAAAGCCTCCCTTTTCTTAAATTTGTGGTTGGTACATCTTGCACAAATGCTGAAGGTCATGCTGGTTAAAGCGTTTGAGATCAAGCAGGAGTAGCCTTTCAGGTCATGTTGACTTGTGCTGCAGAAGGTTTCCACCTAGCTGTTCTTCACAGCTTCAAATAACTTTCCAAGCTCCTTTGTCATCTCTGTCCCAAATGAAGATTTTTCAATGAAAGGGCATTGCCTCCTGGAGGCTTCTTAATTAATCCTGCTACCTGCTTGTGGTAAACAGCAGGTCAGCCCTCTGAGGACTGAGGTATTTCTGTCATTTAGTGGTTTGGGTTCTTACCACCTTCTCTTCTCCACTTAGCCAGTTCCTGAGAGCATCTGATCTGACTATATAGTTCTGTAGAATAGGAATCCTAGGCAGAAATAGTTTTTTTTTTCCCCTATTAAAAACAAGCCCCCTGAATCTTAAGGGTTTTCTTCCAGTGTGACTAACATGGCAAATAATGAAGAAAACAGAATACCTAGTTCTAGTATGATCAGGAAAAGAACACATATTATCTTTGTAGCAGAAACAATGCTGGAAGACTTGTGTTGCTTTTGGTTAGATTTCTGAACCAGACTATACAAGTCTCTGGAGGCCATTACAGCTCTGCAGCCCCCTCATGTTTGTCATTTACATGGAGTGGGAATTTTGCAGCTATCTAATGGACCATTCTGCAGAACTATAAACATTGTAAAATACTGATGTGGGGTATTTGGTGAGGATAAAATAATTTTCTTGTCAAATCATGTGAAAGCAAGCCTCCTTTTCTGTACAGCAAAGCAGCACAAGCAGATTTCCCACATACCTGCTACACCAGTGTGCCTGAATCCTGGTCTGCACATGGGGCTTCAGCCAGGTGTAACACTTCCTTCACCACTTGCTTAAGGCCCTACCTCCATTAGGATCCTACCTTGGACAGGGTGATAAAAAATGCAAAGTCAGGTGCTGTGCAGAAATACAAGAATGAGATCTGCAAGTGTTGTGGTTTTGCTGGCCCAGTGCCACTCCAACCAACCACAGGACTCTCCCTGTCAGGTTAATTGTATTGTTTTTCTTTGGAGCTAGGTCTGGCAGGGATATTGCTCCTGTACAGAACAATGAGGTCATTAATAGAGAACTTGGAATAAAGGCTCATGATATATGACAAAAATAATGAGAAATCACGATTGTCTGGGGAAAATATTTTACATGGGATGGTAGAACCTTACTACATATATAACATCATTGTTAAAATAACATTGAGGTTGATGACTCAAACTTTGGTTAATTTCCATGCTATCAGGCAAGCTGACTTTTCTGCCTCTTCATGAATGCATGCGATGGTGGCATGGGCTGTGCAATCACAGCATGCATCCTTGTGCTGACCAGTTGGCATTAAATCAACCACCCAAGCTGAAGGCATATCTGGAAGGGCAGTTCTGTCAGCACAGCGGAGTCCCAGCTGTCCCCCAGGTGTCCACAATGGTGTGCGCAGAAGACCCCACCTTCCTCCTGTTGTCCAGATCAGTGACCTGGCCCGAGTGTGCTGTGCAGCCATCTGGAGTGTCCCCAAGGAGAAACACTATTTACTCAAGTTTCCTCCCAGTAGAAAGTAGGGCATGACACCCAGAGATGAGAGAGTACATATAAAGGCAAGACCCAGCAGTGTAGGAACTGATAAACAGCCATGGCTTACACTTGGAGACTTGGCAAGGCTCTCAGGTGATCAGTTTAGGCATAATCTTTGTGACCTGGTCACTGCAGTTAACTTAGGGAGGGGGAATCCAAGCCCTCAAAATACTGTCCATGCTTTGCCAAGGTCTAAGCATCCTGTCCATGGGGCTGCAGGAGAGCACTGGCTTAGTCATGGGCTTGCCTACTGGTTCAGGTAGCTGTTTCAAAGCAAAGTGCATGTATGTGTGTCTGAGTGTCTGAAGCAAAGGCCAATATTGGCATGATGGGTTGTATTTCACTCTTTGACTGCTGCGAGGAAAACCAAAGCCTCTAACGAGCATATTTCTCCTTGGATATGGTTCATAGAAGTTCAGCGTAGAGCCTGTCCTGAGAAACATCGTATCTTCTAGGGCTGACAGCGTCCAGAGGCAGCAGAGAGGGAAACTGGAGTGGTAAATAGAAAATAACTTTGCTCTCTCCTTTGAAGTCTCGCAGATGCAGTGCTGAAGCCAGCCCTCTTGGAAAGCACAGCGGCTCACTGGGTTATAAATTCACATACACTTGGGCTCTTTCAGAAATCATTTCCAACTTCGGTGAGCAGAGAGTTGTGAGAGATCAAAGCCTTAGGTAAGTAGGGCACCTATTATACCGAGCCTTTATCTTTTCTTGAGAGGAGAGGGGAGAGAGAGAAGGAAGTTTGATAATTTTGCAAAGCTAAACCAAAAGTTTATTTTGGTAGCTGGGGGATATTGCAGGCATCTTCACAGTGGTTTTGAATTTGCATCTCTCAACATCTGATGTCCCCAGTGTGCAAGGAACATACTCAGGCACTCCAAAAACATGCAAGGAAAAGGGGAAACGATGCTAACAAGATAAGATCCTTGTTTAACTTGATCTCCTCTGAATTTAAACTGTACTTGGGGGTGCCATTGTTGAAATTATTTCTGTTGTCCTTATTCATCAGATGCCTCTTTTCAAAAGCCTAAACATTGCTGGGGAAAACAGAATTTTTTAGGTATATCTGTGATGCTGCCTTAACTCATGCTGCCCTGCATTCTATTCAACTATTCAAGTGCTCAGAAGAACATGGGAATGTGTGAAAAGTCTTAGAAATATATGATACCTGCCTAATTTTTCCTCCTCAAACCTACTCCAGAGTCTCGGAAGCCTCAGGCACCTCTTGGGACACATCAAATAATGAAGAGCCAAAATCTGGGTAAGATTTGCAATAATGCAAATCTGGGTAACATCTCCCCGTCCCTGGGGCAAAAAGGTGGATTTGAGCAGGCAAGGAAATCCAGGTGTGACCTGGGTGCCCATGCTGCTGTTTCCTTGCTAAGGCATGAGACAATTAATTAACAATTAACGGCTCCTTTGTAAATTGACTCTCAGTGAGAGTCATGCTGTAAGAAGGGGATGTACCCTGAGGGGTCCTTCAGGGGAGCAGCTTCTGAGAGTGGAAATTGGATCATCCAAAGCCACTGAGGTGAACACCAGAAGGGAATTTGAGCAGTGGGATGTATTCTCAACTGCTGGACGCTGCAGATCTGTTTTGCTAAGGGCCCTTGGCACTGACTGCCTAATGTTGGAGGTTGAAGACATCCACCTGGCCTGGAAAATTAAAAAACTCAGGCCAATCCTTGACTAGCACATAGTATTGTAGCTTAATTTCTGATTTATCCTGGGCCAGAAAATGGCCCTTAATATCTTGTTCCACAGGGGGAAACTGGGTCTTGTACTCTGCTTTGCCTGTCACACTAAGCGAGTATTTTAATGTTAATCCTTTAATATAAACATGTCAACCATTATGTTTCTGGAAGCCCTTCACCAAAATTTCTCCTCCACTAGAATGGGCATTGGTGTGTCTAAGACTGCTTTTGTGGGGCATTTGAACTCCTTTATGCACTATGTTGTTCTTAATGAACCCTATTGTAATTGTATATGTGATGTGTTCAATAAAAGTATTTTGTAATGGTTTAGAGCTCGCTGACTAATTCAGGATGGATGGTGCTAGACAAAGGTGTGTCGGTGATCACTTGCAGTAATATTTAAAATGTTTTCAGTTCTAGGAGTTTGTGTGTTAAGCAACTACAAGTTTAATATGTGTTTTGTGATCTTTTACTTGTTTGCACAGAGTTAGGTGTGTGGGGTTAAATTCTAATTTATGATCCTGTTGTAAGTTTAAAGTCTTGTAACATTAATGATGTTAACTATAGATCACGTTAATGATGTTAACTTCAACCACAGAAAAGTGAGCTGAACCTGAGCAGAAAGCTTGCACAAGCCTTGACATATCTCTTAACAATATGAGCTCTGAACACACCGTTCACACCTACCTAAGGATGTTTCTCTTTCATTGGGACCATATTTTATTCTCTTACTGTTCTTTAACTGGTATTTTATGAAGATCTCTCTCCCGCCTTTTAATGAACTTTTCTTGTAATATTCTCTACATTTAACTGCTAATATGGTAGTTCAGAGAGCTGAAAATTTTCTCTTTGTGTATTTGGCCATGATTTAAACTTCTCCATTTCTCCAGAAGTCTCAGAAATTGTTGCTTTGAAGGCTATATCACTGGTATTCTAGCAGACTGCTGGTAAACTGAGGCTTTTCAAAGCAGCCAAAGGGAAGTAGGCAAAAGAATCTTCCTGAAATTCACTGGAAGTTGACAACTACACTCTTGCAAAAGTTAAAAAATGGAAACTTTGGTCAGGAGTTCTCATGACAGCAGTGGGCTGTAATGATTACATGACCACGTGCTGCTTTTAGACTCAGTTGTGACACCCTTTCTTTACTTACACCTCTCATTTCCTATTTTCCATCATAGTGCAAGCATCAGGGAGTCTGTCTGTGCAACAAACATGTAACATGCCTTGAACAAATCAAACCAGAACCAAAACCCCAGGGTGGGCTGCCTGAATCCTAACCAGAAACAACAACAACCCCATTTCTATAGAGCTGTCCCTCCCTGGGGTTTTGTGCTATTCCTTCATATGTTTTGGACTCAAAGGCTGTTTATAGCCTCATTATAGGGTGCTTAGTATTAAACATCAGGAAGCATCTGCTGGCGCATTTCTCAGTAGGAGACTTGTAAATTCTGCAAGCAAGTTTGGGTAGCTCTTGTGAATATACATGGGATTTCCCTCCAGAGATTTGAATCCTGTCTTTGAAGGCAAGTCAACTCTGCCTTGGTGCAAATACACTTCATAAAATAGGGTTCTCAGCAAATGGTCAAGCTGAATATTCAACAGAAGGTGTTCTCATCTTCCCTCATTTCAGTAACATCCACTCTCTGGTCCAAATCGTAGGCACCACTGGGAGACTTCTTTTGCTAGTATTATGGCCATGTGTGAAGGCACACTTCCATGACACACTGGTTTGAGCCATAACACTGGCTTAAGAAGATAACCTCTGCTGGACCCTGGCATCACAGTTCATTGTGTGGTGGGCTGTGACAATACAAGCCTCTGTAAGACCCTGTTTTGAACTCAGTTGCTAAAAAGATGTATTAAAAAAAAAAACAAACCAAAAAACTTACAACAACAACAACAAAAAAAAACCCAGCCAAGAAAAAAGAAAATTAAAAAAGCATGTGGTCTGATTTGTGTGGCAATGACTTCAAGCGGACATAACCAGACCCCCACCAGCCAGTTGTCACTGTATTGTGCAGACTGCTTTTATGCCAGTGAGTCAGATAAGGGAAACAATCCAATAAAAATGCAAACCAATATCCCATTTTTGCCAAATCAGCTCCCAGTCTCAGGATGGGGGAAAGAGGAACTTCTGGGGGTGGTTTCTGTGTTGAAGCCAAGGTCTCATGAAACAGCACTGGCAGTCTGTGGCATAATCATTCTGTTTGCAGAAGGATTTATTGCCAAACCAGTCTGAGATGTGGTGTCCTTAACTCAAAGCACCCATTTCTCTTCACACTCAACAGTACATATTCTTAGACATTCAATTGCATATGGCTGATAACCTGTTTGGTCTTTGTGGCCTGCATGGAAGGTCCTAGAGAATGGAGTAGGCCTGGTCCTTGTCCAAAATGCTGAGTGAAATCATGTAGCTGATGGATGATGCATCTGTGTTTTAGGACCAGTCTTCAGTTAGACTGGTTTTGTCCTTCTGTGTGGATGTGCCTGAGGGCCAAACCCCAGTATCTTCTGCTTCATCCATTGGTGTCATGCTAAACTTTCTTATTCCAGGATGATTGCTCTCCTTCTTGCTGGCAGGATGAGTGTCCGCAAGAAATCATGAGAGGTCTGTGCCATGCGTCTTTCCCAGCACATTACAGCTATAGGAGGAAGTCACAGCATAGCAGGATATTTTTAAAGCAGAAACTGAGGATGAAGAAACACGCCTAGTAGACTCTGAATTCTCAGAGGATGAGAAAAATACATTATTGGTCCCACCCATAGCCTAGAAGATGGGAGAGAGGGCAAACACTCCCCAATACATTGTAATTTGTAAAGGGAACAACTTTTGAAAGAACTCCTCTGGAAGAAATCTGGAAAGAGCTGAGGGTCATTAAGGGAAGAGCAGATCATGTAAGCAGTTCTTGCAAAATGGCTTTCCATTAGGCAGCAGCATGTCATTCTTTTGCCCTTAAAAATTGAATCATTCTTAAACAGTAGCTTTTTAACTCCAAACAAAGGGAGTTCTCATGCTACAAAGTTTTAATCTCAAACTGTACTCTTAGTTCCAAATTGTTAACCATTGTTAATTTGAAGTTATTTTTACTTTAGTGACCAACATAGCAAAGACAGGAAAGAATTGTAATTTTGTGTATCCTCCAAGACCAATTCCAAATGCTGTGTAAAAGTCTTCCTACCAGCTCGCTGACTCATAGCTGTAGAGCTTGGAGGCAAAATGCTAGCAGGAGAGGCTGTTATATTACTATTGATATTAAACCTGCATTCTGCACTATGTGACACCTTTTTCCTTAAGAAGACATTCTTCTGTTTCAATAACAGTATCATCATGAACTAATACAAGAACTGGAAAGTGAACAGAAAAAAACTTATTCATTTGTACACCCCAGAAAGGTGAGTATGCCTATTTTAAAAAAAAAAAAAAAAAAAAAAAGGTTTTACCAGGACTTCACACTTCAATAATTTATAACATATTGCAAAAAAAACCATTTGTCTTTTAAAAAAATCCTTATTTATTTAAACCTGATGCTAATTCTGAAATTTTCAGTCAGAAGATGTCATCAAACCTAAAAGTAGATGGCAAAAAGTCCTATGGAAGCAAATCAAAGCTTGTGAATTAGCACTGGAAGTTTGCATTACCAAATTGTAGGAAAATCTGCAATGCTGGTGTGTCTTGATAAATGCCATTATTAGTTTTTTTTTTTTACGTTAAGTTTTCATATTATACCCTGTCAAAATTGTACTTAGGTGATTTTTTTTTAGATTAGCTCTGTCTTTTCTCTGTCTTAGAATTATCCTTGTAAACTTTTTTTAGGCTGAAGAGGGCTTTGAAACAAATAACTTTGTGTCAAAAGCTGAATCTACTTTTTTTTTTTTTTTCCACATAACCATGGCATCCAGAAGTCTGAATCAGGATCCTGTTGTACTTGGCACCATAACCCCCCCAAATAATTGATTATAGCACAGCAGTTACATACATTTTCTACATCCTTATGGGAGGTAATGAAATGTCTGACCTTTGAGAAAGAATATATTGTGTGATTGAAATTCTCCATCTGAGTTCTGTCTAAAAAAATAAATCTGTTGATTGCCGAAAATTGAGCACAATGTCTCGTTTGCATCTCTCACTGCTACTTTAGTCGCAGCAGCATACACCAGCAGGTTTTTAAGGTCACATTTCTCCTACATGAAGTACAGAGTCCTGCCTACCTTTGTAATACCTGATGTCATACCCGAGTCCAACAAGCAATTGCTTTTTATTTACTCAGTGCTACACAGTGCCATGTTCCACCCACAGCTTTGGGAACTTTGCCTTTTCTCTTGCAGTCCTTATCGAGTACGTAAAGCACACCAAGACATCCTGTAACTTCTGGATCGCGTTCAGCGTGCCCCTGCACAGGTTTACCTTCACATCCTGGAAAGCGCGGTGTTCCCCAGCGAGCTTCGCAGCCGAGCTGGGGAGAAGTCTGGTGTGCTCTGTGGAGAAACCATCTAGGGATTTTAAAAGAAGCTGCAGATTTTTTGTATGGTGCTGAAAACAATCCCTTCTGCTTGTCGTGACAAACAGCTTCAGGGAGAAAAGAAGACACAGAACAGCCAGGTAGGACAATTTCTTCACTTCTTCTTCGAGAAGGAAAGTGTAAAAACTTGCATAGAAGCCCAGAGTTCACCTATTTTTTCCTGTGTATTTTTTTTCCTTTTGCACAATGGATTATTCTGCATCTGTAAATTTTGGTTCTCAATAATGGCTCTTGTGTCTAAGTTTTCTTTATGTAGTGCCAGCTTTAGGGTGTCAGTGACATGCGAATGTAGATTGAGTTGGGACCACTGCAGTGAGGCTTTAGCAAAGCTCTCCAGTGTCATGGGAAAGCGCATGTCCATTTTACTGGCTTTGGATCTAGGCCTCTCTTCTCTCCCTGTTTAAAATTTCTGAGGGGAAAGCCAGGCTTCTTCTCTGTGTACTTAAATATAAAGGGGCTCCAAGCTCTCCCCGTCTTTGTTACTGGCAATTGCATTTTAATTTAACAGTAAAGACATGAAACATAGGAACATCTTGCCTCCGTCATAAAGGGTTTTGCATCATAACTGACTGTCTCTGGAAGAGATGGGCTCTAGCTCGAACTGGTAAATGGGCCAATTAATGAGTGTTGTTTTCTGGCCTGTTGTGTACTGAGTGATAAACAATCTCAATGCCTTTAAAACTGGAGAGTGTGAGACTGGGATGGAGCATTTGCACCCCTTGCTTAAGACCCTTATATAGAAATCACAACACTAGGTTTTACTTGGATATGCTTTTCTTGGCATGGTTATTTTTGTTTCATTAAACTAGTATGTGACACATTGCAAAGAGATGATGCCAACTCATGGATGCCTGAAGACCTTATGAAGGTTGAGAAGTGACTAGACGAAACAGATCCAAAGTGCCTTCTCTACTACAGAGAAAAATAACCCCTTCTCCCCAAAGCCTTGCTCATCTAACATATAAAATCTTCCAACGTTACCCCATATCTGACACTACCTTGCCTGTCAACCCAGGAATAAGACACTCCAGCATGTATTGAAGGAGGCTTTTTACCACAGAGCATTGTTCTTCTCTCTCTGCTCATGAAAACATGATTATTCAGGTATCCTCGCAGAGGTGTAAATCCTACAGAAGCCAGCAAGAGATTTACTTAGGGAGACCATGGAGGGAAGAAACCTATTTGTTTTAGCTAAAGTGAACTTGCTGCACTAACCTTAACCTATAGCTCTGCAAATGACAAATCAGTTCAAAACCAGTATTCAAAGGAAAGTTTAAGGCTATGTTATTGGTGATAGAAGCCCTCTCTTTATCTTTCAGTGTTAACTTGGTTGCAAACTGTCAGAGGAAAAGTAACACCACAGTTCACATTACAGAAGTAACTGTTTACTTCCTCTCAAGCAAGTGGCTTATTTTTCTTAGTGATAAAAACTCTCTGTGGATCTCTATTTAGTCAAATGTGTGATTTAGTGCACTTTAGCTTTGGTTCTAGGTGTTAGCTTATTCATGACCTACACATCATTTAGCATTACTGACAGTCACTATTCCAGGCTTAAGCAAAAAAATAACTGGAAGAAAGGCAACAGTTAAGTAGGCGAATTTGCTGGTATCAAAGTAAATCATTCTGTTTGCTGGCAGCATGGCTTTTTTCAAGTCAGCCTGGAAACCTGCTTCCAGTTTCACTGGGAATAGTTCATCACATTGGACAAGACAGATCCCCAGGGTAAGGCCAGCCAGTTGGTTGTCCGTCTGTGTTACAGGGACTACTCTGTGCTCGCTGGTGACCCACCTTCCACACACTTGGCCTGGCAGTGTTCAGTCTGGATAGCTGTCCAGTCCCTTACACTCCAGTCTAGGACCCATAAATGTTTGCAGGTGCTCAGCATTGGCTCCAGAAGGAGCAGGATTAAGTTCTTGCACACATGTAAACTGATGTAGAGGTGATGATGAAAAGCCACTTGAGTCCCCAAGACTCAAACAGCAGGAAAGCTCAAGGAGGCGAGTTCTGCTCTACTGTCTGTAGCTATGTATATATTTAAATATATTTTTATACATTTAAAACTGATTTTCACATCTCAAAGGTTGAATTATGTGGTTTTACCAGTGCGTCCAGTGCCGTACCCCAAGCAGGAGCATTGAGAGGAATGCAGGTAGATCACAGTCTGTTAAAGACTTGCTTTTCCCCATTTGGTCCAGTGATGGAAAGCCAGGTGAGATGCTTAGACTGAGGGCTGGGCAACACTATGGTAGATCCAAGGTCAAAGCTGGGTGCATACCCTGTAGACAGGGCCGATAACTATGATCCATAGATAAACAAGACTCTTTTCCCTTTCCCTGACTCACTCTAGGGGCCTGTGCATCTCCCTGCCCACCTCCATAGGTTATTCAGTATTATTCTTTCATCCTTTGCTTCCTTCCTATTCCATTGTTCCTGTGATCCTGAGTTTTCTGGGACTTGCAGCTACTGCAGGTTACAATTGCAGCAGCAGTCTGGATTACCTACTAGTCTAACATTAAAACCTTCATTTTCTTTCCCCTGCCCTTTGGTAAGACCTGTTGCGTGCAATTTATACTCTTGTTGTTGTTGGGAATGTTGCCAATGCTTTCCCCACCTGCTATTTCACTTCCTGAACAAACAAGCTTTAGTTTACTTTTCCATCTTAAATCTATAGCTTTGGCTTTACAACAGTATGAAATACATTGATACAGGTGTGAGGGCAGTGAGAACAATGCTTTGCTTTATTTTTGTTTGGTTGCAACAGAGTGCTGTCTTGCATCCCAATCAGGATTGCTTTCCCTCCTATTCTCTTCTAGACCCCTCCACCCATTCTGTTGTATCCCCGTAGACTCTGGGAAGGTGGTCTCTGACTCAGAGTGTTTCTTTCCAAGGGCTCTGGCTCTGCACAGAGGTGGGATAGCTGGAGTGGTAACTACCCCACACATCTCCTGAAGGCTGCTCCCCCATAACAAAGCCATCCAAACTGATGTGCATCTCCTCCTGACTTGCTGTAATTTGTAGGAACTGTCATGTGAGCATAAACTGAAGTTGATGTTGATTTATGTTTATTTGTGGGGCTCTAAACCATGACTACTCCAATTAACATCCTCTTCAGCTATATCTGCCGCAAGACCAGCCAATGCCTCAAGCTGCCTGTGTTAGACTTCCCAGGCACATTACAGGAACCCCCATGCTCCATTCATAGCAGACATAGGCATCAACCTGTAAGCACATTAAACTAACTGGTTTCCAGTGCTTTTCATTACCACTATATTCATCAAGCAGTGAGTTTGTCTTTCCATTTAGGTCTGACTCCAGGGCTGTCTCACTTAATCACACTATGCTCCTAAATTTTCTTTTTTTCACATGTGAATCCTTTACTTCTGCTGCCTGGCCCTCACAGCTCCGTAAGTGACTTCCTTCTTCCTTTCAGTCTTCTCTTTCAGTGCTGTAAGAGCCTCTGGGGACGCCCCTTCTTGTTTCGTTAACAAACAGAAGACTAGAAACACGAACCAAAAATAGACAAACCTGACCAAAATTGTAGGGCACTTGCAAGATGAGCTGCAGACTGAAACCAGCTTCCAAGAAATCATTCCTTCAAAAACTTTCCACCACACCACGTATTGATTAATGAAGCAATGCAGACTTTGGTCTGTTTAAATTTCATGCCTCGCTGTCATGGTTGACTCATGTCACAAACATTTTTGGGAGTCTCAAGGTATAGACATGCTACCCACAAATTTACCGCCTGCCAGAGAGGTTTCCCAGCTACAGCTGGTCACCAGACACTACCAGACTCTGGCTGCTTGTCAGAGATCATCATTCTCTGGACTGTCACCACAGTTTCCCTTCTGGTCAACCCTTGCTGCAAAGCTGTGCTGCAGGTGGGCTGGACAAGCTAACATGCGCTTTTCTTTATTTGGTTTACAAACAAAACTTCTTCTCAGCATTTTTCCTGGAGTAGTGTAAATATGCTTTTCCCAGCTGTGCTCCACAAACTTACCTGGGACACTGCCTTTGCCAAACCTCTTTGAGTTTTATGCTACTTTTTCTCCTATGGCCAAAATAGCAATCTGACTGTAGGAAAAAATTTATGTCTGTGTCTTTCTGGGCAGACACAACCTGTTCAGCAGATGGCATCCAAAGAAACACTCAGACCTCTGTCTGAGCTGTTTACATCTCTGTACCACACTTGCCCCAAAGCTAATCCAGTCTTGCTTTTTCTAAGAGAAATTATGACTTTCACTTACTGACACAAGGCATTTATTCTGTTCTGACTATGCCATTGGTGCAAAGGTCTTTAGAGATTACATGTGTTTTCTAATACTTTGCTTCATTCCAAGGAACTTGACCAGAGACTAACTGTCCTTAGAAGACATTTCTTCTTCACCCAAGCCCTGCAAATATTAGCTGTCAAACTGGCTAAGCAGTTACAGGGGCAGCTTGTACACTTGGGGTACTAGTAAACTAATGTGGAGCTGAGCAATAGGCAGAGCATTGCAGAGCTCTGCTTTTGAGATGTGCCACATCTTGGATGAAGCATGCCTTGTCACTTGCCAAGATTCAAGGCTACAAAAAACTTAAAAATGCAGATTTGGAAATAGTGATACACAGCACAAGAAAGAAGCTAAAACAACAAAACACACCCAGAAGATTATGCTTAAGAGTGTAGTTTCTCACTGGCTGCACTAAGCCTCATGTAGCTTCCACCTCTCTTTCTATTATTATAAGTTGGGCTGTCCTGTCATTATGTGAAGGTTATCTATCTCCCTTGGGGGAGGACGTACCAAAAAAAGGTTGACCTTTTCTTTCTGTGCCACACCAAACTAGAGGGTCATGGGTTTTGTGTTTTGTTGTTTTTTTTTTTTACTTTGTTGTTAAGAAAACTCCTTTATTTCTCCTGACTAGGCATTTGGTGCCACACAGTACTACTGAAACCTGACTTAATTCCCTTTAGTCTCTCAGAGTCTTTGATTAAGTTTTCTGTTGTGTGCCTTCATTAGCACATTCCTAGCTTCAGGCTGTGTGTCATTGCCTTCTGGAGGTACACTGGTAAACCCTTGATCACTCAGAAACAGCAAATTCTGTCTCTTATTATGGGACCCACAACTAATTTTACCCTGCAAGCAGCACATGAAAACTACACATAGTATGACAAATTGTAATGCTGGGAATAGGGTGTTTAGTTTAAGTATCATCTGCCTCCCTTTCCATGTATCTTCTTGATTTTAAAGTGATCTTCTGTGATACTGCATCACACCCCGACAGGCGAAATAGCAACGATTAACCTTATCTGACCATGCTCCTTCACCACCAGGCAGAGGTTGCCACCTTCTCAGAGCTCACAGAACTTGAGTTATGACAGGTCAAGAAGTCAGCCCGTCCCAGTGATCAGCACTAGAATAATATACTCCTACGTGCTCCTGTCCCCTTTTGGGACCATGCCCCTATGGAATGCTGGTGCTGCTGCATGTTCCTAAAGTGAATATCAGTTGGTCACCCCTGAGCTCCCTCTGACCTCTCTGAAGTGGGCCATCTTATCACTGTCTGGCCAGTAAAAGCTATAATGATATAATAAGGACCTAATGCAGAAAATAGTACTATAAAATATATAAAAGATTATTGATACTAGGGAGAGTTTCATGGAAGGCAGCAGGTTGCCTCCATATTTTTCCTGGCAGGATAGATGTGATTGTAACCTGGAAAAGAGACAGTACAGATACACATGCACGTGGTGTATTTAATTTGGAGTTATTGTTAAAGTGTTTATGAGCATAATGGATGTGATGTGATATTTAAAGGAATCCTCTCAGCTTGAGTTTTTCATGTGAAGGATAATTGACTGTCAGAGTAATATATAATGCAAACCATGAGGGGCTTAAAGAAATAAATCCTAGACCTCTTGAGTAATGCTGTAGGGAATGCAGAAGTGATCCGCTCTCCACAGATCCAAGGATCTCCCATTGTCTCCACACATACTTAGTGCAGAAAACTGTGGAAGTGACAGTGGGGGACAGGACTGCATTGCCATGGTATGAAACAGGCTGTCCAGCATGGTGGACACCGCTCCTCGGTGTCACCGGTGATTACCATCTGGAAAACTGAAAGGCAGACCCATTGCAGCCCTGTCTTCCTTGGCCTGCTGAGGTCTCCTAGCACAACTGTTAAGTGCTGGTTCTTGCTCTCCCATGGCAGTGGAGTTTACAGAGAGAGCACACGGACAAAGCACAGCCAGGACTAGAGCACCTCTGGGAGACTACAGGAGATTAAACATTGTACAGCCATTACACGGCCCTTCGGGTGATGTTACACTGTGCCCAAAATGCCATCTCTCTCATGAGTGCAGCCTGTTTTTCCCATATGCAGAGCTCGTGGGAAGACTCTGTAAAATGCCAAGGCTTTTTGTTGGCTCTGCATGGGTTGGATTTCCTCTGTGTATTCAATCACAGGGTCCCACTGAGGGGTATCCTAATTCCTCAGTGGTATGAGCTGGGTTTTTTGATGTGTATCTGAGGAGCGTGCATGTGACAGTGTTTGAAGTGTCACCAGATACAGCATATGCATTTGTGGCAGCTACTGCCTTGCAAATAACAGCAGGAGGTCTTGTGTAATACCCGTGTTACAAAGGGCACTTCAGTTGGAGGCTCTAACAAGCTGGGCTGTCACTTTGCCCTCAGCTATTGATTTTTCTATTCACGTAGGCATGATTAGCTTTTAACGAGCCCTCCCAAGCATCCCTCCCGAGATTCCACTTTGTTCACTGATGATGATTAGGAAATATGTGCTAAAAGCAGTGTGGACACATCTGGGGTTTGCCGCAGTGGCTGATTAATTCCTGTGCTTTCCCTGTGCAGTCAGACATAGGCAGTATCATAGGCAAATGAAGAGACACAGATTTATAGGCCAAGAATGTAATCGTGAGACAAGTAGATCTCCATCAGCTCCCACTAATTTCTGTCCCCATCACATCACCTAATTTCTCATGGGATCACAGGAAACATCTCAGGCACCTGGGAGACTCCCCCCTTACAACAGCACCTTTTCTACCAAAGCAATGAAATTTTTGGCCAGAAGGGAGTTTGTAAACACAAGATCCCAAATCTGGTGGGAACTGGACCTCAGAGGCAAAATTATCTTGGGCCTCATTCCCTGCAGAATTCAGCTCAGCTTTCTCTCCCCTTCAATGTAATCTGAGCAGCTGATCCCAGTTGAAAACTCTTTGACTGACAGGTTTTCGGCTCTGCTCCATCTCCTATGGGCTGCAAAGGGGACAATTGAGAGAGTATTAATTTCTGTTTTAAAACATCAGGAGGTATCATATTTGCAGGTGTTAGTGCCAGGAAGATGACATCAGCATTCACTAGAGCAAGTTGCTGCTTTCTTTTTAAAGGCAAGAGGCTGTGCCTTCATGCATTTCTTAAGATTTTCCCCAGCTGATCATTGTTTTTTAAGGGCCTGGAATACTGGGCAAGGGGCTCTGATGGAGAAAGTGAATTTCTAGTCATGCACCCTTCTTTCCCTGCTGCAGGTAAGGGGCACTCCATCAAATCCTGATCAGTATGAGTCACATTATTCTGCACACACCCACTGAAACTATTTTCTGACCATTTCTATTTGGCATGTACCTTACAGCACTGTGTCAGCTCCCATCTTCTGAGTAACTGGTGAGGTTTGGTAATATTTCTGTATGAAACTGCAGTGCTGAAGCTACACACTTCAGTTCAGATCACATCCAGGGAGATGGATGCAGATGGGTAGGAATCCAGAACATCCCTTCAAAGTGAATTACTTTGGATTTCTAGCAGTTTGTCAGTTCCTTGGAGAAGCAGCTAAATGAATTTTGGTGAGTAGCTCCCAACAGGCAAGGACAGACCTAGAGCAACTGGGCACTTCATGACATTGCCTTCCCATGTCTATTTCATTTTCTTCCCACAGTCTGGTCATGGTAATAGGAACATATAGGATTTCTTTTTCCCTTCCTCTGCAGCACCCTGGTGTGCTTTCTACTGCCAGTTGTACAGTTTCACCTGCCACATCCTCCACAGGGATCAAGGACACTGCTGGTATAGTTCATCTTTCCAGACCTGTAACAAGTATATTCTGGGACCTTTGGTCTTTCATTATTCACTTTATGATTGTGCTGGTGTTCCCTGGACTACAGCAATCTGCAATTTGGATGTTCCTCCTACACTATATTTTTTAAACAGCTCTCTGATATTCAAGGGACGGTCATCAATGTCACAATTTTCTCCTTTCAGTCCTGTATTTCTTATGCATCCTACACTGACTTTTGACAGCAAGAGGATGCAGAAAGTCTTTCATAGTGAGGGCAGTTGGGACAAGATGCCCATCTGACCCCTTGTAGCCATTGCCAGCGCCCATAATAACAGATGTGTCAGTGATCCCCAAAGTGAAGTATGCTCTTTATCCTTCCCCTACACAAGGAGCTCCTCATTGGCCAGGACTAGTCAGGAAAGGGGAGAAAAGCTGGCATGAGGCAAGCATAGGCAGTGGGAGAAGATTCAGCCATCTAAGGCTGGCCCTTGGGCATTTGTGAGGAAACCCTTCAGCACCATGTAGAAAGGCTTTTCTGGAGTTGTGACTCCCATGGTTAGTACGAGCAATGCGCTTGTGTTGTTTTTGGAGCTGGAGATGAGGTTGTTTGGGTGGAAATGATCCCCAAATCATTGCACCAGTCCTGGGTGTGGGGAGAGCCCAGCTTGGCTCAGTTGTTCACAGCCACTTCTCTGCAGTGAGAGGTACCAGCCATGGTTGAGCAGGTCAGGCTTCAAATCTTGAAGTTCAGGAGTTGTAGGCTGATATTACAAAATAGTAAGGGAAAGCAAAGATCATCAGATCGATCATTTTGAATTACGTAGGATAGCTGGGAAAGCATCTAAGTTGACAGTAATTTTAAAAATAGCATTGACATGGGAAGGACTTCTTGCAAGGACTGGCACTTAGTTTAAGTCTACACTGTGGGATGCTCTAGAGTATATCCTCCTGTTTCTCTCCTATCCTCTAGTTATCTTCTCCAGTTACTTGGGTGCATATTAAGCCCTACTAGGTCACCAGACATGTTTGAGTCCTGTGTGCTCCAGGAAGGGTCCTCTGCTCTCTCAGCTTTGCTGTTTAGAGGGAGAGTGAATCTGATCTGGTGGGTGGGCTGCAGGCATCCCTTAAACAGCAGTGTCAGTAAGTCTTCCATTTTGCATCTTGATCATAGCTGAAATGCAGCACAGGCTGAATGGCTGGAAGTCATTCTCCCAGATACCGCCCTAGGATAAGGTCTTAATGGCATTGATTTAAATCCATCCCACTCTAAGCTAGCCCTCTGTGACTAGTGGGCCATTGGGAAAGTGGAGGATTCAAAGGTGAAGCACCATGGTTTGGAGGTAGCTCATTTACTAGAAAGGCAACAGACTGAACTTCTTCCCACAACCATGGGTCACAGCAAACTCACTGCTGCCTTGCTGCAGCTGGTCAGCTGAATCTCTGCCCAAACCATACTGGCTGCAGTGGGAGCTCAGACACCCAGCATGCATGTACACCCTTTGTGCAGGCACTGAAATTTACACAACTGACATTGCAGGCTGCAGCCCTCCCTGATGTGTTTGGAAATTTGCAAAGGAGGACGTGAATGGTGTGATTATTGGGAAGATGCTACCCAGGGACCAAAGTGTAAGGCAAGGACAAGAGACCTCAGAGTTGAGTTCATAACACTGAGTCACTCCTGCTCTTCTGAGTGCTTCCACATGTACTGAGCGCCCTACATGAGCAGGTTCACTGAAGTCCATGGGGAAAGCATAGCTGAGAGGAAAAGTCTTTACCAGTGTAGGTGAGATGGATTTCAGTGCCAAGAAAAATCATTAACAGAACAGTCTAGCCAATTTTTAGCTATTTTAAAGTCTAAAGAAAACCCAAGGCCAGCTTATTTTATGATTGGGTCCACTCTCATGTCAAAGGAAGGAGATTAATCTAACTTTAGAAATGAAGAAAGGACTGTGAATGAGGTCAAAGTAGTAACAAGCAAGTATAAAGACATCCGCAAAGAAAGTGGGAGTAGTGTGGGGTGAATTGTCATTAGCTAACATACTAAAATGGGGGGCAAAAGCAGAAGAAAGTTCTGAGAAGGAGGAAGACTCCAGAATGAAGCAAGAACAAGAGGTTCCCAGACATGTAGAAGGACCAAAATTAATCCAGATTCTTGTACTTCTGGTTGCAGGAAAAAACGTGATACTTGTGGCTGTTGCTTTTCAGATGGGGTGTGGGTGGTGAGAACATGAGAAATGGCTAGTGCAGGGGAAATTCCTTCACAAGATAGATGTTTTTCAGTTCAAAATCATCTGAAAATGACCTGGGTCTTAAGGACATTAGTCCTACATGCCATGTCCCATGCTGGGTCTTAAGGACATTAGTCCTACATGCCATGTCCCATGCTGGGTGTTTGTATGGACACTTTGTGTTGGAACTAGGAAGCCAATTCAATGAAGGTTGTCTCTAACAGGTGTAGCTTGGAAGAATAACCCTGGAGTCATCAGAAAGGGGCATAGGTTCTTGTTCCTCTTTCAGAAATTGCTTATACTGCTGTAGGATCCTCTTTATTGCCACTCTGCACTTCAGCCTTCATGGCAATTGTAGTGCTGTCATTGCTGCATCCAGGGGCCTCCACAGCTTTTCTTGTGATAGGACTTCAGAAAATTTTACCTTCTAGAAAATACTCTTTAGCAAACCTTCACTCTCATGTTACTATAATTAATCAACTGATTAATGTGTTCAAGTGTTTGTGGGTAGGTCTGAAATTAATTCTACCAGTGTTCACATAAATCCTGTGGGAAAACACAGAAGATGAAGGAAAAAGCAGAGATAAATACATATAGAAATCTTTTATGTTAAACTTTCTCTTGCTGTCTGCAATAAATTGGCATGATCCTGGCAGGCATTACTGTCAACACAACTTAGGGAAAGAATATGCTGATCTTAGAATCACTGCAATTCAAAGGTATAGGGAAGCAGGAGGTGGATTAAAGTTGTAGCTGGCCCAGTTTTAGTCTTGTAGTGTACCTGTTAGGTAAAATGCCAGCAGACTGGCATATAGGACGGTGCTGTACTGTGAAGGGTCCCTCAATTTAGAAAAAATGTTAATGTTTGGTTCATTGAAGGTGGGAGAAAGAGTGGAAAGGGCAGGAGGCTCATGAAAGTGCTGAGGGTTTTTGGTAAGGACAGTCCCCTCGACAGTGGCGAGGCCAGGCGGGTATCCAAGGGGAGGTCATGCTCTCAGGGATGAGCAAGCCCTGACGTTTCGGCACTGAAGCGATCCTCCAGCTGGCTGGAGGAAGCTCTGTGGTTGAGTTATGCAATTGTGCTCTATGAGGTTTTTTCTCTGCAGAGTTCTTGTTACTCACAACTATTGGAAAGTGGGTGAGGTGGAGCCTTGGAATCAGCTTGTAGGACAGTGTCTTTGGGTTTAAGGAGTCCAGACCAACTCCAGTGTCACAGATGCAGAGAGAGGGGCTGCTGCTGGGAAATGGATCCCTTACAAAGTTCATCCTTTTTTAAAGCAATTTGATATGTTGGACTGTTTTACTCGCTTGGTTTCCTTTTGAAAGCTTCCGTGTCGGCAGGAGGTGGGTAAGGCGAGCAGCAGTTGCCTCTGGAACTAATTGGGGTGCCCCAAGCCAAGGTGCTCTGCTTTTCTACTTTACTCTTTCGCAGCTTGTTGTGCTGAGGCATTTTATTTTCAAGGGAGCTACTACACTCTCCCTATCTACAGGAAACAGAATTAAAAAAAAAAAAAAAAAAAAAAAAAAAGGAAGAATTTGGCAAGGAGCCAAGAGCGGTTACTGAAGTAAGAAGTAGGGAACTTGGAGTAAGTTTAGTTACCAGGACATTGCATGGCAGAGTGGGTCCACAGTGGATTTTAGGGGCTCGGAGACAAGCACAGGATGCCCATTTCACAGCGCAAAGAAGCTTTGCTTTCTTAGATGAATGTCCTGGCACTGTGACTACGAGCAAAGCTGTTGGTCTTGGGAGGGGATAAAGCTGTGTGTAAATGAGAAGAGAAGAGCATACTGGATTTGTTGCTGTGACTTTTACAAGCCTTCAAGGGTAAGATGTAATGCTTTCCTTCCGCTTGTTTGTTCTGTCTCTCAGTTTTTGGGGACAGAAAACTCGCTTTTTTTCAGACCCGAGAGTTTTGCAAAGCTTAATCAAAGTGCTTGGGGTTGAGCTTTTTCTGTGAGCGAGCTGATAGACTTCTGGGTGGAGTGAGCTGAGCTGTGCATGATTTCAAGCAGCAGCAGCTGCCTTGGGGAAGCTGCTATTGTTTGCATTGTTTCGGAGGGAGCAGACTGCAGCCCACATTTCTGTTTGGGAACTCGCTCTGCCTCTGCTGTTGATCAGTAACTTGAGCGTTGCAACTAACTTACCCAGAGGAGCTGAATGCAAATTTTTGACTGCCATTCTGGTGTCAGTTTAAAGAGTGTTTTAATGAAGACAGATGGAGGATATTGGATCATTACTTTAAAACGTGGCATATAACAGACTGAGTCTGTTTCCCAGCAATTACAGCTAATTGCATTGGCACATTTGAGTGTAGGGGGTAGGAGCTCACAGTTTCATGGTTTCTATATGTATAGCTTGGAATGGCACCAAAAAATAGCTGGAGGGCTAGCTCACCTCATTCAGGATACCTCTTCAGGTATTTGAAAAGCTGGGGAGTTTTATGGGATACTTTCAAACTCTTTGCACTAAGCTAGTAGGTTTAAACCAACGTCACTGCTCCTTTCGTAAACCCTGATGCCAAAAGTGACAATTTATAGCTTCTTAAACTTATTCCAGGCTGAATTCAGGCAAATCTGATTTAAGCCCCAAAAGAGTGTTATTCTGGGATTAAAAACATGTTTCATTTGTCCGTCCTGCAGCTCACTTTCTGTTTCCCACTTGCAAAGCAGGGAGTGGTACAAAACATGCTACTCCCAGGTTTGCTCTTGACGTGTTCAAACACAAGAGGATGTAAAAAGGGGTGGAGAAATACAAACACTAATGTATTTCAGTGTTAAAAGATGATTACTACTAATTATTTCTAATGGCTGAAATTTTTGTTTGCTTTCAATAAGGGAAAGCAAATCCATCATACTCCACCATACAATTTGACTGAAATAGTTAATACACTAGAAGATTAAAGGGGGTCCTGGGCAGACACGTCTTTGCATGGCACATTTCAAGGTCAGTCCATGCCAGGGGTGACAGGCCTTTACATTGCTCTTGCCAGAGCATTAGCAAACATTGCATCAACTGTGATGTCCTTCTCTGCGATACCCGGGAGTGAATGTGAGTCTCCTGCTTCAGCGCCTGAAACGTCCAGCCCCTTAGCAGGTGTGCAACTAAGGCATGGAGAAAACAGGGAGTTTGAGGATGTAATTTATTTTAAACCCTTAATATTCATTGTGGCTCCAAAATCAGTTTAAAGTGATATGTGTTCAAAATTTAGGGACTTAGATTTGGTTCATCGCATGGCATTTAACAGCATTACTCCACCAAGAGCACTAGGCAGCACAGGCAGTCTTGAACTTTGTCTGTCACAATGGCCAGTGCTTGGGATCTATTTTTTCTCATATACTGAGCTATTAGTTGGATATTTAGTACTTTAGCCTTGGGGGAAAAAAAAAGTTCTTCTAAGACTTGTGGGTATTTGTGATTGTTACATCAGCTGAACATGGATGAAAAAAAATTTAACTTAGAAATCTCGCTCATGTGCAAAAACTGACCTGACATGGAAAGCTGGTGAATGGAGGCATGGTATGCTTTCTGAATTTTTACCTGAATAGGGCTATTTAAACTTTTTTAGGGTGTATACATACCACACTACATTTGGTGACAAAACTGACTGGAGAAATCTTGATCTCCTGCCTAATTCTCCTGGAATCTGGGTGCTTGCTTCTAGTATTACAGCTCAATTTGCTGCCCCCTCAAATCTGCTACAACCACTGTTTGGGAAAGAATTTTGGTCTGTACTGAACTACACCCCATGATCAGGATTAAAATAACCCTTCCAAAAATGATTATATTTAACATGGATTGTTTCACAGAGTCTGGGAACAAGGTGATGGGAGCAGAAGCATCAGGTATTTTCTAATTCACATTTATCATTGAATCTGATGTATCATGTGGCTACATCCAAAGAAAGAGGGTCAAGAAACTCGCCATGTTTTCCACCTGCAACATCTTCTCTCCGTTCATCTGAATTGTGCCATGTCTTTTCTGATTTTGCTACTCACCACTAGGGTGGTGGGATGTGCCTCCCTTCACCTCCAGTTTGCAGTTAGTGAACCATGGTTTTGGACTGGGCTGTAGCCTTTGCAAGTTCCACATGCCGTAGCTCATTGCAAACTGCCCCTCATGCAGGAGGAGCTTTGCAGTTGTGCTCTCAAGCCAAATCTGGCTCTTGTCTCTCTTATATAAGGCTGAGCTTGGTTTGTGAGAAAGCATCCCTATTCAAGACCCACCAATGTAGCTTCTTGTGGATATTGAAGGGCTCAGAGCCCATGATTAAACTGTCAGTACCCATAAAGCAGGTGGATTGTCTTTGCAGAAGTGTAAGCCATAGCTAGATGGTTTGTAGAGAGTTGTAGGTACAAAAGCCTTCTATAGTGAGAAGGGATGATTTATTTGTAGCTTATACACCCAAATCCCCATAAATGAGGAACTGGGAATTTGAGCTTTAAATAATTTTTGCTATAGTCTTTGGAAACATGGGGAAGTAATATGTGTCCTGCTAAGTAGAGGAGTTGGACCTGTGTGGTTACTCAAATACTGTGAGGCTTTGTTGATTACTGAACAGTGCAGGGTACCTGGAGTAAACAGAAATGAGAAAAAAACCCCAACAAAATAATCAAGTGGAAAATGGAACAACAAAAAACATCCAGAAGGGCTGACGCAGCCTGTGGAAAGCAACTTGAGGAGATTCAAGCAGTGCTTCATTTTGCCTTTGAAAATAGCTGGTGCCAGGGAAAATGAAGGCAAACAGGAAATTGCCTTTTTTTCTAACTATAGAAAGTTTTTGTGTGTTTTATGGGGTTTTAGTTAATTCAGGAATAGGATGCTGTGAAAGCGTCTTTACCAAAATTTGAGAAGTACTTTATGCCACATGAAAACGAAATATGAGAGATAATTTTTTTTCCAGAAAGTGCAAAGAGAAATTAAAACTGTAGCAGTGTATGTGAGTGATGTGAGGCTGAAGACCCACTGTTGCAATTTAGGAATGGAAACTGAATCTCAGATTAAAAAAATAGAGGGATAAGTAAAGAAAACTGAACAGGGTCGTGAATTTTGATTACAAGTGGAATCTGGGAAAAAAGAAATACCCTGAAGGATACTGTTGATAGATATAGGTACAAAGATCACAGACCCTGCAGGTAGGATTGGAAGTCCAAAATACCCCAAGAAAAAGACCTGGGACTGAAAGGCAGGCAGAGCTAAAGTCAGCCAAGAGACCACATCTTACTGTAGAAGTTGTGATAGCTAACACAAACAGGAGCAGTACCTGGAGCACCACTGAAAGGGACAACTCCAACATCATTTTCTTAGGTTGTTCTTCACACTTGCAGCCAATGGTCAATGAACTATCAGACGGCAAACAGATACCTGCAAGTGTGAGGGTGTACTGGCACAAACTGGGCCGTGAGCTGGCAGGCACACACAGGAGCTATAGCCAGCGTGAGAGTGGCTTGCTAGGTAAAGGAGTATGAGGATTAGATGTGTGAGTCAATAACAAAGCAGCAAAGGAAGATATTTGCAATATTATGAAAATAAAGGGTATACCTCAGTGCAATAGGGGTGTGTCAAGCCCTTAATGCCATCATATGTGTATGCCCATTGAATACTGACACGTTCTCAAATGACATTGTGGTTTGGGCAAGCCAGGAACTGAGTTTTACATAAAGGATCAGGTCAGCTTAGGAAGGATTTGTAACTCCTGGGCTTTAACTAGGTAAACACCTATGATAAATCCGTGTGATGGAAATGATGTACTGGAGAGGTAATTGGTACAAATGGATATGGCAAAGTTATCACTCACATCTGCCCAAAAGACACGGTTTTGTGGGAATAGTGAGCCTGTAAGGATGTTTGTGCTGGCCATGAAGGTAAGTTAAATTTGCTACTGAGTGAAGATGTTCAATGAATGCAATCCTAATCAAATGCGCTGGGAAGGTGAAGGAATTAAAGATGCCCTCCATGCCAAAAGAGTGTACTGTTGCAGTCTTATTGTCATACTGCGATCACACCAGAAACTGGTGATTAAAGAACCACAGTAATTAACAAAGCCATGTCTCAGAGCTGAAAGAATTTTCAGGTTTTTGTTTGTGAGATGTGGATTTTAACTCCATTTTGTTTCATGTTATTACTTCTGAAAGAAGGCTTATAAGCACCCTCTCTTCTCTACTTGCCCACAAATATAAACATCCTTTTTTGTCCCTCTGATGAAATTGTATGCCTTGTCAATTGAGTGCACAGCTGGGAGAGGTTTGGTAATTGTGGATAGTCTTTCTAAAACATTTGGAAGTACAGCAAAATCCAGAGTTCAGCAGTATAACTATATGATGATTACAACCAGCCAACCTTTTGCATCCTTGTGCTGCCGGTGGACAGTAATTATCAGATCTGTGGCTTCTGGTACTGTAGGAAATCTGAGGTGTTCACCTCCAGGTGTATGGGTAGCATGTCTTGCTACTCCTACCATCTTATTGGGAGCTCTCAGTCCTAGTTTAGGAGGGTTTTATAAAATGTAATAGTAATTCTAAAACATGGAAGAAATACATTGAAAATTATAGATCAGTTAGGGATGGAAAGTAAGGTTTGTCAGCAGGGCTGAGAAAGCTTTAGGTTGTGACACTGAGTATTGTAACTTTAAGTGGTTTAGCTCCATGGACAGAGGAAATTTTGGGGAGAGATGTTGCTCAAGCATTTGTTCTGGTAAGCAGAAATAGTTGGATCTGCATGAGTGAATAGTAGAAGGATGTCTTTCAAGCACAGTGGGTACAGAGGCGTTCCCAAATGCCACGGTGAGTGGCAAGAGGCAGCATGCCAGGACTGCTCTGTGCTCAGGATGTACAGCATTTATCTGGCTGGCTAGAGCTTACCTGCTACTGTTTGCCTTATCTCAGGCTCATTCAATTGCAGCTGCTAAATATAGCTCCACTTTAGCATCTGGGATAGAGATCTGTGCAGAAATGTTCAACCTATGCAATAAGTGAAGAGGTTTTCTTAAATATTACCTTTGTTTTCTGAAAAGACTTGAAGCTTGCACTGGGCACAGTCCGGTGATAATGTATCAGGATTGCATTTGGACAGTGACATAGGCTGTATTCACATTTACATGTTTCCAGAATATGATATATTATCGGCTATACTTGTCTCCTTAGACACCCTTGCTCTGCACAGATAGCATAGCACGAAGTGCAAAAACTTCATTCTGTCACCTAGAAAACTTGTTCTAGATCAATCACAATTCCCTCAAATGTCCCACCTTGGTTCCACTGGCTGGTTAAGCAACAACTAATACAGAGTTACTGTTGGTTCAGGCTCCTGGTCAGCCAGGCATGCTGGGCAGTGCTGGCTTTTCCCATAATCAGAGGTCTTTGCAGGCTGTCAGCACCAACATCACCATTAAGTCCCTTAAATAAACTGTCCAATGCTTGGAACACCAGAAGTTTCATTACTGACAGGTTTTGATGTGATTTTGTTCAATGCTCAACTCCTCTGCGTATCAGGATATATTCGGTGCCTTAAATGCATTTCTGGTGCCTGGCTTTTGGCTTCTGGGCCAGGAAGTTTGCCAGCAGAGGAGAAGTTTTACTCAGAGCCATACAGGCTAGTCCACCCCAAACACAGAGGGTGACCAGCAGATGGACAACAGTGTGAGCCAGCACACGTTGGGCACAGGCAGATGTACAGGAAACCAGTGTTTCCTGCAGCTTCCTCCTCTTCAGGGAGGCTGGTCTTGCTCTGGATAGTCACACAGTTCCTCTGTACCTTAAGTACAAGCCCTGTGCATGTATTTCTCCTTTTCATATAGGGCCAAATTAGTAGGAATGTCCTTTTCAGTCTCTCCTCCACCAGCCCCTTTGCACCATGTCAGGAGATGAACAGATCAAAATGTCCAAGGTAAGGTAGCCCACACTGATGCAGTGCAACTTGTAAACCTGAGATTGTTTTGCATTTTAAAATATGGTATGTGATAAACTGTAGCTGTTGGCCATGGTGCTTAGGAGTTGGGCTCTCCCATTCTACGGGCATGGAATTATATGTATATGCTGCATCATGTCGTGCTGCAGGACAAGAAGCCCCCATTGTGAATTACCTTCTCTTTTCTCTTGCAGAAGTTCCATGGAGTTGGACTAAAATAAAGTTTTGGGATGTCTCTATTTGGTTTAAAATTTGGAAAGAAGAAATTGAAAGGTGAGTGCGGTCTGGTAATGCCATTGTCACGGGTGAAAAACTAAGGAATGTAAATACAGCACACGTGTGAGCCCTTGAGACTGTATTTGGAGGCATGTTTTACACCTGCAGAGCAGGCGGGGGAAGACACATTTTCTTTACTTTTCCTGCATTTCATACTACCTTGGAGGAGTGCTGCGGACTGTGTGCCAGTGAACAGGCGGACATCTGCAACAGAACAGGCTGCAAAGTTTGTGCCCTGTCATGGCACATGACTGGCTTGGGGATGTTGAGTTTTGGTGTTTTTTCTACAAGGATCTTCTGGGGCAGTGGGTGGATAAGCAATGTGCAGTGCCCTCTCTCAAGCAGTTTATAAAATATGTTGGAAATAAATTAGTGTGAAGGTCTGATACAGTCTTTTGATGATGGGATATGTTGATGGCAATGGCCCAGATATTCCCTTCAGTGAGAGGTAGGAAGAAGAGCAAAGTACAGAGGTGCACCCTGAGAGCACCCCAAAAGCTGCTGAGGGGAACACTAGCTCTGGAGCAGAAACCAGAGGCTACATAATTCCCTCCCTGTGAGCTCCACGTGGCACCCAAATAAATGGGTGCGGAGGTAGGGAGCAGCCATCCTCTGCAGCACGACCCTTACCGGACATAGCAGCAGAAATCCCAGGAGAGATGAATGCTTGGCAGAAGTCCAGCAGGAGAGCTACTAGCATGTCCTTAAAGTGAGCCAGCTTCCTACAGCCTCTTAGGGTGCATCTTCATTAGGCTTTGCAGCAGGACCCACTGAGTCCCGTGTTTTATCACTTCACCTCCAGGCCCGGGGTGCGATCTCTGGTCAGGGATCCAGGTCTGCAGCCACTGTGAAGAAGGAAAGTCTCTAGCCTTTCTTTTCCAGTGTGTTCCTCCCTGTATTTGATGAATGCAGAGATTAGTGCCCTACTCGTATTTTGACGTGAAATTATTTTTTTTCTCAACCTCTCTGAGTTCAGAAAACTCAATACCTTTTTTCCCTAGGGTTTATTTTTACAGTTGTGCTCTTGTTTCCCTTTCCTGGCACGGGAGAGACCATAAGCCCTGGTGTTAAGACAGGGGCATCCGTTTGTTGCTCTGATGGTCCCAGGAGAGGAGGTTGTGACTGCTCCCAGGGAAGGATCTTTGTCAGCCTGAGGTCTCTTTCTCCATCTTGGCTTTGGAGAGGAGGGAGCACAGGCTTGTCTGTGAGCCACCGCCCACCCAGGGCATCCCCACTTGTAAAGCAGTAGCTGTTCTGATTATCAAAAGATTATGTTGCTATATTAGGAAAATTTTGTGTTTTGCCTGGCCCACTGTCGGGGTTTTAGGAGAGAAGTGTTCAGCACACCCTCTTCAACCAAGTGGCTAAGAAACTCAGATCTTCCAAGATAGAAAACCTGTACTTTATAGGGAAAAATAATTTTTTTTACATATTTTATGCACTTTTGATCACCAGTTCAAAACCCAATGAATTTAAACTGGAGGAAGTTCAGAGAAGGAGAAGGGAAACTGGGGTGATCAGGGAATGAGGACCTTCCATAACAGGAAGCTAAATGAGCATGTTTTCCTCCCCTTTTATTTTTAATTCTTTTGCTTTGCAGCCCAAAAGCTGAAAGGGCTATGGTTGTTCCTTGCAAACATTTCACTGGAGTAAATGCCAGGGTTGAAGTGCTATTTTAATCCAACAGTTTATGAGCCTCTGCATCTGGAGAAGTCCGCAGGACTGTGCTGCCTGAAAGCAGGCAAGGCTCTTCCACAGGGACATCCCATGCAGTTATCTTGGAGAGGCAGTATTGCTCATGGAAAGACCAAATTCTGTTCCAAAATCAAAGCTGGATGACAGTTTACCTTACTGAGGAACCATGCTCAACATATGACTTTCATGGGAAGGAATGGATTACCTCAGGAATCAGCTGCTGAAACTGGGATTAGGATTACTCCCATGAGAACCAGTAATACTTTGGGTTTTCTCCCCAGCAAGACATGGCTGTTTCCACATAAACTGAGATGCCTGCAAAATTAGGACAGTTTTTTCAGGATAGATAGATACAATTTAGCAAGACAGGTTACAGAGTCTAAATTTATTGGAGATAAGAGTCAGGTTTTTTATAGTTTTATGTTCTTTATACAAGGAACCAGGGATGTGACTAAAACTCATCTTCACAGACCAGTAACATGTAGTGTCATGTCAGATGCACAAAGGCTGTTGGAGGAAACCAGTTCCTAGATAACCAAACCTTAGTGAAGCTCCTCAAGCTGAAGTTGGGAACTACATCTCTTAGATAAGCAGCAGTAGTGTTTCTGTGGAAAAGATGCCCAAGATCTTTTACACTGAGGTTTAACCTACAATGAACATTGACAAAACAGAGAGGAATGGGGACACTTTCAGTTCACGGAGTGTGTAGAAAGAAATAAGGACCATGCCTTGGTGATGGCTGATAAATGTGAAATATCTCTTCTCACTGGCTTGATCCCATGGCAGCTTAACTCAGCACTGGAGCTTCATACCTCAAGGATGGGGATGGTCAAATACTATCTTTCAAACTGTTGTGGTTTAACCCAAGCCACCAACTAAGCACCACGCAGCCGCTCACT
>JANZLQ010000079.1:71822846-71856230 GCA_026212715.1 Elanus axillaris | reverse complement strand
TGTGCCCCTCCAGCCTTCTCGCTGGCTGGACACGAGAAGCTGAAAAATCCTTGACTTAGTCTAAACATTACTTAGCAGCAACTTAAAACATCAGTGTGTTACCAACATTCTTTGCATATCGAACCCACAACATAGCACTGTACCAGCTACTAGGGAGACAATTAACTCTATCCCAGCCAAAACCAGGACAGAAACAAACAGAAATAGGGAACCGAGAGAACTACACAAATAACCTTATCCTGAGGTGTGTGCTTCCAGTCGGTGGCAAAAGCAGCCATTGCTGCAACTTCATCTCCATAAGCCTAGCCTGGGGGCACCGTGAGAGGAAGAGGAGGGATATAAATTGAGCCAGGGCTTTTGGAAAGCTCCACTGGGTTTTCCTTCTTGCTGCTAGGGACAGCCTGCTCTCCAGGGCAGCTGGATTTTCAGCAGCTGAGCTCTGGGCAAAGCTTGGCAGGGGTAGCAGCTCCCTGTGGAGAAGGCAGCCCAAAAATGGCTCTAGAGACATAAGGCTGCCTTCTGGGACTCCCATCCAGACCTGATAGGAAATGTCTTACCATAACAGACATTGAGTATGAAAAATATATTTATTTTTACATCATTTCCCATGAGGGAAATAACTGTGAATTGAAAAACTTCTCAAAGTTTGTTTCAGAGCTGTATTTATTTTTATGATGTTTACATCACTTCCTATCACTGTTATCACTATTATTAACAATATGTGCAATTGTATCAAGCTGTGGCCTTACCAGCATGTCTAGGAGATAGTGTTTTCTAGCAAAGGAAATTATATGTGCCAGCCAGTCACTGTCAGACTAGTTTTTAAAATAAAAACAAATTACTATTTCAGATGCTTTATTTGGCATGCTGATATTGGTCAAAATATTGTCAACTACTATTACAAAAACCAGGATACAAAGTGACATAAAATTTTAAACCAAATTTGAAAAGAATAAATCTTAAAATTAAAGTTTTCCAAAATGAAGAAGAGACAATTTCTACTGCTAATATATTTGAAAAATGCATACTTTCATTCTGAAGTGGACTGAAAACAAACATGAAAAGATGTAGATGCTTCTTGTGAAATAATCTGTTGCAAGGCATTTCTGAGACGGGTGAGTCCCCACCCCTTGGCCAGAGCCATGGCAGGTGCGTGAGACATCACCTGGAGAAGGAAGTGAAGGAAAACCAGTGCTGGTATTATTGCAGGAGACAGGGAAAAGGAAAGACAAGGCAGCCTCTGTCCCTTCCCAGCATAACCTAAAAGGGAATATTTTCTGTTTCAAGGTTATCTAGCACTTCTTCCAGGCCTGTGTCCCCAGAGTACTGTTTGACGAGTGTTGTACATGCTGTGCAAATCTGAGGCATCCTTCTGGAGCTCTCTTTTCTTGTTTTCTCTCTCCTTATGGTGATAATATCAGATACTTCTTTTAGAAAAGGCTAAGATCTAATGTTGAACTTTATCTTTTTATTAAAAATTTACTGGACCTGAGGCAGAAATAATTCCCATTCACCCTCAAGATTTTTTATTTCAGACCTTGCATCTGCTGTATGAAAATGGAGGTATGTCAGTAGATCCCCTCAGTGGGCACTCTGTTAGTGATGCCAGAAAAAAAAATCATTTTGCATTAATACTAGGGACATATGAAATCTTTTACCTGGGTAGGAAATTCCAGTTGCCATGCAGTGTTTGTTTAGTGCTAGCGGGAGGCTGAGCTCAGTACCAAGCACCAAAGACACAATCCATGACCACAAAACTGTGTCTTGCATTTCATTTCTTCAGGAGGAAGGAGTATTCTTATTCTTTTGAAGCAAAAAGACATACTAAAGAAGATCTTTATTTAATATCAGAGGAACAGGCAGGAGGGAATAGGGCTAAACCCATTTATGGTGGTGTCTCTGACTGGTCTTGCCGCAGGTTTTTTTAAATTAAATCTCTCACACTCAGTACGCTACTCCATTTCAGATGTGAAAATGCATGTGATGGCTGGCATCAATCATCCCCAGCCACAGCAGCCAGAGAGGCTCCATAGAAGAGGGGGCATCTATATGTAGAAAATGAAGTTTTGTGACACGGAGCCCTGGAGAGCCCCTCCTTTGAGTCAATAATAAAAAACAGGTTTGTTTGCCAGGCAGCTGGGCATGTTCCTGCTCTGAGCAGGGCTTGGCTGTGACCTTCCCCTTCCCCGTTTCCATCCCACTGGGTTCTCACTACTCCTCCTGCCCCAGCCATGCTCTCTGCACCCTGCCAAGCTTTGGTTGTGGTTCAGGGCAGGGATGGGCTTCGGTTTTGTGCCGCAGAGCAGCAGGCACGCCGGCACCAGGCAGGTTACAACATTAGATTGACACTCGGTAATGAGGGTTTAGCTTTTGTCTGTGTCCCAGGCTGGCTGTGAAATGTGGATATTTAACCAGTGTGAGTCTCAGACATATCGTATGGCTCTTGCCTTCACCCATATATCCTCTGATCCATATTAAATGTTGAGCTTGTTAGGTAAAGATCTCTGGCTTTGGCTTTGGGTAGAGTTTGCTCGGTGCAGATCTGATCCCAGCAAGGCACCGCTGCATTATGAGTGTGCAATCCTGTGATACAGCTGCTACAGAAAAAGAAACCTGTTCTCTTTAACCCAATGGTAGGGACTCTACCCAGGAATAGCACCTGAAATTGAGAAACTTCTTGCATGGTTTCTTATTCTTTCATGGTTGCAAAAAGGGACAATCACTGCTTTAAGTTGAAAGATTTTGACTATTAGCTTGTATAATAACCTCCCTAGGAGCAGTAACTTTAGATGCCTTATACAGCTCACAGTGATTTGCCCTCTCCCATGGAGATGCCTTTCAATGAACACTGTAATTCTCTTTTTTTGATGAGAGGATGGAGGTACCAACACACCATGGCAGGTCTCAGTTACTTGTGCACATGGAATAACAGCCCAGAAAATACCAGACATAAGGGCAAAGATTTCTCTGCCTGTGAAGAGATGGGTCGTCTCCTGAGTGGTGGATGTGAGGTGGCACTCGTGCCGTTGCTGAAAGGTGATGCCAAAATCTGGGTCAGAGAGTAACACTGGGTTGCCCACTGTAGGGTCAACAAAAGTAGGAGGCAGATGGAACAGAAGGTGGAAGGAGACATATCATGAGATGTGAAACAAAAAACATGCTGCAAGTGGTGGAGGTCTTCTGAGACTGCATATAGCCTGTTGCAGGAGAGACATGAATTACAGTCTCAGGAAGGTCAGATATGTGCCCCTGGGAGTAGAATAACCGTGTTACAGTTTTCCCAACTTGGTATTGGTATGGTTAATAGATTTGCTAAGAGCCACTCTGCAAGGAAAGCTGGGGAGATGAACCCATCTCCTGGATGTTACTCTTTGTAGCTGGTCCAGGGCAGCATTTGTGCTTTCGAGGTCGCTTATTTAAAGGGTGGAGCAGGGATCATTATTTTTACAGAGTTTATGTTGTCTCTGTTCTGTTGTCAGGCTTAGTTACACTGGCACTCCCCTAACTGGGCTGTGTTCATTTCATGCATGAGATATCAGGCCCTAGTTTGTATATGACTTGGCAAAACCAGGCAGCCCTTAACCTGTTTCTTGGAGCCACAAGACCTAGTATCTACAAAATTTTTCCAACAGCCTGTTGAAAGCATTGCTCTTGGCATATGCTCCTTAGCATAAACCAGAAACAAATTTCCAGGCTGTCTGACCAGATCTTGAATCTAAACTTTTGCAGGACTTTTCCGTGCAGCAGTCCTAAATGGAGAAGGCTGGTGGGCTGGCCAGTTACATTTATAGCTGATTTTTGGCATGGGTTTAATTTTATTAAATACAGATGTTATTCTGTGGTTTAGCTCCTAAATCTGTCTGCCTGAGAAAACAACCACTTTCCCAGTGACTTGGTCTCAGTGGTTAGACCAAGAACTGGGCACTAAGCCATATTTATGTACGCTGAGTTTCCACTGATGAATAATTTAGAATAGTTTTCAGTGGCAGTGAAATGATAACTTGGAGCACAAATCCCATTCCTTCTTTCCAGTGGTTTGTGACTGCAGTTTGCAAAAGCAGAAAGTTTGAGCTGCTTAGAGATATAAAAAAGTTGCAAGAAATTAAAAACTTCTCATCTCTTCAGGTTTCCCCTCCCTTTTTCCTCAATGCTTTCAGAATCAACAGGGCATGATAAGACATGCATCCTTGGGCCTACAGCCAAAATACCCTGAGCCGTGGTTTCCAGATGAAGCTGGTATAATGCTTGACTTCCCCTAACTTTTTGTTTATTGTGGTCATCCAAGAGGCTTCATTTCTGTCCAAACAGTTCCAGAAACCAGTAAGAGTTGTCTGTTCTCTGATAGTTGAGAACTGCTGGTGTAGGAGGCACAGCAGTAGGACCTCATGATCCTCCGTTGGTAAAAATAAAACCACTGAGGTGGTGTCACCCTGTGCATGTGGTCAATGGTGGTTCTGCTTTGGTGAAGCCAGAGAACAGAAAGTTCTAGTTGCTGATGTTGTTGGATAAGGCACCCTTTGCATTTCATTGTGGTTGTTCTTGCTTTATCCAAAGGTATTGGCTGTTAACTGGTAAGGAAAATGAAAATCTCACCACTCGAAATTAGCCTTGTATTTTGGCGTTTAGGGACACCTCTGAGAGGGGTGGATGTGTATGGCAGGCCAGAGACTTTCCATTCAGTTTTGAACCAGGTTCATAGCTATCTGGGGCCTTCAGAAACAGTTTGTGCTAGAAAGCCTGCCCTTAGGTACCATACGATCAGGCACAGGAGGGAAATGCCTTGAGTGAGTTTAATTTGCTCTTCCATTTCACATCCCACTGCTCCATGTTTCTGTGCCATCCCTAAGCTGTTTGCAGCTCTTTGTGTGTCTCACATAAAAGCCATTCCTCTTGGAGAATGCATCTCTCACCACGGTGAGAAGCCAGGCTCCCTTCCTCACTGGAGCAGATGCGTGCATGGTTTCTTTCTAGGAGCATTTTAGATCCTTGAATTCAAATGCATATACAAAATGTCTCTTCCCTGGCTCCAGAGACCCTGGAGGCAGGCTGAGGAAGGGGGACAGATCCTCACTGCCCCAGCAAGCCCTAGGAAGAGCAAAGGAGCTCATGGCATGTCCAGACACTTGGGTGTCTGTTTCTGGGTGCAGTCCCCTCAAGGGCTGCCCTGCCTATGAAAAAGAGAAAGTCACGGAGGACTTTAGAACCCCTCAGAAGCTGCCATGTGATCCCGAGGCTCTGCCGTGTGCCCTGCGTCTCATGTTCTGGCAAGGGAAGAGACGCCCAAAGGGCTCCAGCCCAGGCTAGCAGTTCTGAAGTTCTTTGTGCCTCTCTGTCCATCAAGCGTTCCTATAGCTCTTTCTGATGAGGCAGCTGGGCAGACCTGCCGGCTGTGAGCAGCGTGGACAATTTTGTCCCCTGTGAGTGTTCAACCTTTCGTTTCAGGGTCACCACAGGTCTTTGGCTTGCTCGTGCTGCTCCACGTAAGCGCATGGTGCATGCAAACAGCCCTGCCTCTGCCTGCCAGTTGCCCTTCCCAGGACCAGCACAAGCTCTGCAAGCATGCTTCCACAGCCCAGAAGGTTTTCAAGCTTTGTCATCTATTCCTATTTACATTAAAGCCATTTATCTTTTCTGTGGCTTATCTTTTCTGTGGCATTTATTCCAGGACTAGACTTGGAGCCCTTGGGGATGGGATGAGAGTAGCGCTTACTGTATGGGAGGAAACATGCGAGTGTTGGGAAGTTCTGTTTTTAACAAATAGCTTTACCTTTCGTCTGCTTTGATAATACTGGTTGCTCTCAGGAAAATTCCTGAAGGGCACATAACACAATAGTTGAAGCCCTGCAAGCCTGGACCTCCTGAGCTCTGCTTCTGTTTTCCTCTGGGACACCAGACAAGTTACTGTGATCTCTCTGTACATTGTTCTCTCCATTGTGAAAGATGAGAAAAATGTGTCCGAGGAAAGCAATGAAGGATTAAGCACTTGGAGGGTCTTGAATGAAGCCTCTGTGGTTGGTCTGAATCACCCAGCTGGGGCAGACGGCAGTAGATTCGAAAATGCCTGATGCAGCTAGATGTGTGTGAAGAAAGGGAAAAGCACATTTACCTGCTAACATAGCTTTGCATCAGTAATTTAGAGGCCTTGATGAAAACAGCCCACAGACAGAGACAAAAAAATGGTGATCTGAAAAAGGGCTTACAAATTAGGGGTACTGTGTTATTTGTAGGGTTATTGGAAGGAAAGGAGGAAGGATAGCAGTCAGTGTGCACTGAATAGCTTAGACGCTTGCAAATGCAAGAGTGAATAAACAGGAAGAACAAGATGTCTTAACACATTATTTAATAGGTGTAATAGACACGTGCTGCAGTAACTCATGAGGCTGGAATATTAATAGAAAAGAAAAAAGCTTATCCTGGAAGGGTAACAGGTTTTCCTTGTATGTCCATGTGCTCTGAGATCCAGCATGAAGAAAGAGATGAACAAATCACAGATCTCTGAGTAATGCTACAAGGGTAAAGAACACACACATAACGAACCAAGAAGGTCAGTCTTTTTTTTTTTTTGGGGGGGGGGGAAGTTTTCTGAGAGACAGGGCATGGTGGTAAATGGAGAATTCTAGCTATGCAGAGGCAGAGTTGGAGAGGAGTGTAGGGGAACATGACCTGTTCAGCTGACACAGCATTTTGGTGCAGAGGTGGGTAATTTTTTAGCTAGAGAGGAGGCTGTTCCAGAACTGAGTCCCTCCAACAGGGAGGAGCTGGCTGGTCCTGTGAAAGTAGGAGGGAGTGTAAATGGGAATGATTATGAAATGACAGCATGATACTTAGGAAAAAGTGACAATAGCAAAGTGTTTAAAATGGACTTCAAGAAGGAAATCTTCACTAAATATGAAGAACTAGTAACTGAGATCTCACGGGAAGGAAATCTGAGGTGGAGGGACAAATAAGCAGAGCTGTCATTTCCTTAAATAATTGATATTAAGGGCACAGGTATAAGTTACCATCTTCCAGGGAAGGCCTCAGAAGGGTCAGTGAAATGGCAAAATTACAAGCTCCTCATTCACTTCAGGCAGAGGAAGGATGCCTCTAGGAGGTGCAAAGCAGCTTGTTTTATCCAGCACAAATTGTGTGGCAAAGGCTCAAAGGGACAAAAAGTGGTTGATGACATAAAGGGCAATAAAAGTTGTTCTATAAGGATTGGGATCTCTGGGGTTCTGTAACCCTTCTAGTAAGAGGGAGATCAAAGGTGGTTTATGTCTGCTTCTTGGGGAAAAAATCCCTAGCCAATAATGCTAAGAAACCTGGGATTTTTTTTTTTGACATCTAATATAATAGTTGCCAGAAACAGAGGAGAGGGGGTGAGATTTGAGGCTGGAATAGAGAGGGAATGGGTTGGCTGGGTAAGGTAGAGCATGGCCTTGGAGCAATGCTGCCTTTGAGAGTACCTGGTGCACATACAGGCAAAGTTCAGAAGACTGGGAAGAGAGCAAGCATAGCATCTATCTTGAAACAGGGGAAAAAGAAAAGCTGAGCAATTATAGATATATTGGCTTCACTTCTTGGGTAAATGTTAAGACAATCCAACAAACCACTTCAAAGTAACTAGAAGTGTGTGTGGAGGAAGAGTTGATTAATAGTCAGGAGTCCTGAAAAACTGCATCAAACCAAAATTAATTCTGTATTAGTGGTAGCCAGAGGGCTAGTGCAAAACCCTTAGATAGCTGTCATGTATCTTGACTGTCACTTATGGCATTTTTACAAGTAAACTGGAGATACGTGCTTGAGATAAAATCACCACACAGCGAGTGCCAGACTGTTCAGAAAAAAATTACACTGACAATAGTTATCTATGACTGATTATGAAACTTGAGAGATTCATCAGCGATGTATCCAGAGTTTGGTATCCCGTATTTTCTTCTACACATTGACTGGCAGAATAAAGGAAATCTGCGAATGGGACCACGTTGGCAGGAGCTACAAGTGCTCTGAAAGATAGAATTAGAATTGACTAGTTGGAGAAATAGTCTGAAAAAATTTGGATGCAGTTCAGCAAGGACAAATGAAAGATTTGCATTGCCTGATGAGGCATCATCTCTGCCAGAAAGAATCTGCCAAAATGGATCGTATTCTGGAATGCCATTAGCTGCGTGCTAGTGGTGCATAAAGATATTATTTTAAATTACTTCTAGGTGAATTCCCATGTCAAATATGCATTGTCTACAAGGTAGGTGGAGTGTCTCTTGTGCTCCGGTCAGCTTTGGTAAGGCCTCAGCTGCAAACTACGGCCCATTTTGGCCACTGTGCATCCAGAATGAGGTAAACTAGCTGGGAAGTCCACTGCAGAGCAGGAAGAGCAATGCTACTTCTGACAGAGTGACCCATAAGAAGTACTGAAGAATCTGAAGTTGCTCACCTCTGGGAAGAGAAGACTACAGTAAGGCATAACAGCCTTCAACACATAATGAACTCATCTGTGCTCTGTGTCCTTGGCAAGAACAAGGAACTGAGGGGGAGCAGAAGAGCATGCTTGTCCACCCCAGAAGATATAATTTGTTTAAACTGAAGTAATGAGTTTTATATATGTCAGATAATGGGGAAAAAACTCCTCTAGGGAAGGACACTGCAGTCTTGGAACAGGCTGTCTGAAGAACAGCCATCACTGGAGCTTTCTAGAACATTTATTGGGAGTGACAGGCATGACCCTGTCTTTAGGTAGAGTATAGATATGATGACCTTTTGAAGTCCCTTCCAGTAGTTTTTGATTTCGTGATATCTATGGTGGTGATGTCCCATCTGTGGGATGATGGTAGGAGGTGCGTTAGTACTGGAGGAAGCACACTAACAGTAGGCTGATGGCAACAGCCCCAGAGATTTCGGGGGAAGAGATGGAGTGGGGCATGAATAGTGAGCACCACAAGTTAAGTGCTAATTCTTACCCAGGAGAAGGGGAACAACCTGTAAAACTGGCATTGGTGTTGCAGGGGGTTGTGGGCAGAGGAGACCTGGAGTATGGGCCTAGAGTGCTATGTTACCAGTCCACAGTGCTGCTCTGACAGTGTCACCAGCCTCTTTAATTCCCTGACATGGAGTTGTTAGCGCAGACCACAGATTCCTGGTGACATTCATTATCTTTTAGCAGCTCTGCTTGTGTTTTCGGATCTTTGTTCATATCTGTGTGGACTCTGCTTACCTTCAAGCATGTCTGATGTGTTTTCTCTTCTTTACAGAGGAAGAGAGACAACTTCAAGCAAACAACCGAGATTTTAATCTGCAGTTTGAATATGCTGTAAGTAACCAGAAACTGTTGTTGCATGCAGATGTAGTCACAGATGTAGCTGCATCTGCTTCATGTCTTGAATATTGTTTCAAGCGGGTGACATGACTGCATTCAAGCTATGACTCTGCAAACAAGGCAACATATACCAGATGAACCATCTCTGATGGTTCACTGTCGAGTCAAGCATAGGGAGCTCAGTCTTTGAAATCAACAGTGCGAATGGGCAGTTGAAAGAAATCTAACACAGTGACTTCACACACTTCCAGAAAATTAATTGTGAGTCAAAGTGTTTGCAGGATCCTTTCAGCAAAGAAACCTGGGGGGAGTTTTCTGTTGGAAACGTGACTCCATTTAAAGTAAAACATTAAAGGAAATGTGTCAGTTCCTCACCTCACCTCCTCTCTGGCAGGAAGGTTTTGAATCTGGCCTTTGTGGCTTCCTGCCAGCTTTATTTCCAGCTCCCTCACAGCCTACTTAGGTTCACATTGTGCCATGAAATCTGTGACTCCAAGGAGCATCATCACATGGGCTGGCTGTGACCCAGGTCTGCCAGGCTACAGTGCCAGGCAGCCCCTTTGGCAACTTGATTTCCAAAGCTTGTGGACCATTTGCTGACACTGTATGCAGAAGAGGGCTAGCTCAGTTGCTAGACCTGTACTGCCTGGCTGAAGGGTCATCTCCTCCATGAGGCAATCCTGAATCTGCATTCTTTCAAAGTGTTTCCAGCTGCCAACTGATAGTGAAATGAATTTTGTGAATTTTTGTCCTCTGCATATCTGAATTCCGGTGGTGAAATTCATCCTTCAGTTTTACTCAGGAGATCCTTTGAATCATGTTTTGGTTTAGGAACACCACAAGTATTTTCTCACTAAGAACTGGAAAAACTCAATACTTCAGAACACTGTAATTTCTCATGAGATGGAAAGTCTGACTTGCCAACAGCTTTGTCTAAAGATCTTAATGTAGCTGGATCTGTTGGCAACATGAACTGGATGGTTTTCAGTGGTCACCTTTCATCCATAAACTAACCAACACAGGTTAGAGACTTCCTAGGTACAGATCTGCTGCACGTACCCAGAAAGTGAAATGCGCTGTAGTTAATATGTGTAAAGGACTATGCAGGGCAAATGCCTTATCAAGCCTGGTGATTTGAGACTGTGAAAGTGCATTTGATTTGCACAGAATCTGACATTAGAGTACTGGGGTGGGTATTGCCACTACGTTAGGATTTGTGACCTTTAATTGAATAACTGCAATGTATGCTATGTGCAGCAGTGGGGCAGGGAAACAGGAAGGAGATGTACAATGATGTCAGTACAGAGAGAATAAGCAACTCTTCAGGTTCTGAGCCTATTTCTGTGAAAAGCCTTTCATATGGCTGACTTTGCATGTCATTGCTTCCCAGCTGATTGCTTATATGTTCAAGGATTTGCAAATAACCAAAATTAAGGAGACCTCTGGAGGGTTTCCACCAGAGTCTATTGACAAGGTGTAAAAGAGGAGGCAGCCAAAAAGCCAGCTCAAGATAATCTTAAAACTTGGCAGTGAGTTTCAGCAATCCTACCCCTCATTTTAGTCAGCTGTGGCTCATGATTTCTGGAGTCCAGTGTAGGCTGAGGCTTAGGGAATCTAGAAAACTGTCCAGAAAGAGCCAAGCCTTGAAGTCGTGAATTGGTGGTGAGGTACTAAAAGACTTTAAGTGGTGATGCAAGCACTGCCCTAACTGTATGGGGCTGTGTATGTGTATGTGTATGTGTATGTGTATGTGTATGTGTATGTGTATGTGTATGTGTATGTCCTGGGCTGCATATGACTTCCTGGAAAAATTTCAATTTATTAAACCACATTGGCATGGTATATGAAAAGGACTAACCTTGCTCATAATTTACATGCTGGGTGCATCTGGAGATGCCAAGAAGGGAGATAGTCTCCTGGTACCCTCCCATCAACATATGCAGCATGCTCCATCAACATATGCATGATGCTCCTGAAAGCTCTTCCAGTCCTGTAGTCCACTCCAAGGGTCAAATCTGGGCCCCTTCCTCACATTCAGATTTGTCTGAACACTGTGGGGTTGCACTGCTAAGCACTAGGATGTCATCCAGGGGGAACAAGACTGTCCAAATGCTGGAGCCTGCCCTGGGGTGCTCAGGCACAGCAGCTATTAGGCTCACTTGTCTCTCAGCATGTTGATGTTTTCTGGACAGAGTAATTTCTGTCTCCTGCAGCCACAATCCTCCCTCAACATGTCTTCCCACCCTCATGTATTTAATTTGACCTGTGTACAAGCAAACAACAGAAGCGTTTGGACTGTCTGTGCTTTATTGCGGTGCTCAGCTCTTTGGGACGTGAGACTCAGCACACACGGACAGCCACATGGTGACCTGAGTCTTCTTTATAAAGCCAGGAGAACAGCTGTCCTCCAGCTCTTGGTCCCACAGCGAGGACCGTTAGTCGTCGTCCTCCTGCACCGGAGTCTTGTCTTCTCTTGAGGCACAAGGAAGGTTGCACCAATAGCAATTCCAGCCAGATAAAAAAGACACTGTGCAGAAGCTGGAGAGACCTAGCGATATAACAAAGCTTAGAAAGCATTTTAGATAATGAAAGCAAGCCATAGGAGTGAGGTTTACTTTGTAACTTAAGGCCATGTTAGCCATAAAAACCTATAGAACAGGTTCTTGTAACAAAGCTAGGTGAGGTGGTAAACGTTTCTTTGGGGTGAGGCAATTGCTGAGAGAGGCCAGTAAGGAAAAGAAAGGGAAATAGGAACAGAGGTGTCGTTTGTTGCCCTACTGCTGCAGCCAGGCTGTACGTCACAGCTGGTGTGAAGGTTCAAGCCTGTCACTAAAAAGAGACTTTCTATTATGTAGGCATAGATCAAAGGTATAGAGATGCTTTGTCCTCATTTAGTCTCAGTGAGAACAGGGAAGTGGGAAAGTACAATCAGAGGTGGGAGTGTTGTCCTTGGACAGCTGGTGGTTATCATTCCTTCCTGGTGCAAAGTCTACAGGATATCTGTGAAGGGAGAAGAGAGGAGCTGAGAAAGACTTGAACACTGTGTTGTGTGTGGAGTCTGACATCAGGTCTGGCAGCTGCTGGAAGCTGGCCCTCCTGGTATGAAGCAAGACTCCCAAATACGCTCAAACCAGCTCTGCAGGAACCTGATGCTACACCATGGAAAGTTGTGTCTGCCAATGCATGCAAGGGCACGTCCAGATCCATCACACTTAGACTTGCAGGAGACTTCAGAGGGCATATTCACTCCCTGAGCTCATCAGAAAACACATGAGAGGCCAAGCTGCTGTGTGTCCCTGCCACACTGCTCCGGCCATTGAGCGTCTTCAGCTGAGCACCGGCTGGGCAGGAGGGTTGGGTAGTGCGGGAGGCTGGAATGATAGGGTGGGATGAGGCTAAGAGGTGGATAGGAACTGCACATAGGGGAAATTCCCTTAGCACAGAGGCTTCACGGTGAGGCCAAGGGACAGTTTCAGAGGGAGAGCTGAATGTACCCTGTGGGCATATGAGATGTGTCATGCTGTGTGCTGGAAGATTGGGGTGGTCTCATTTGTCTGTGTGAATAGAGGCAGTAGACTGAGAAGGGGACAAGGAAAGTGTTTCTTACCTGAAGAAGCTTCTTATGTGTCTTCTGATGATTTTTGCTGTGATTAAATAATAGGGGCTGCCTGTGATTAAGGGCAGCAGCTTCAAGCAGTGGCAGTGCTTGGGTAGGTCAGGATTTATTTGGACTTTGTGTGAAGACTGAAGCTGAAACTAGAGCTCTCAGACTAGTGCAACCCCAGACATCCTTGGCCTTATCCTGCACAGCGAGAACACGGTAGCTTAGAAAAAATAAAACAAACTTTAAAACAAAGTGCTGTGCGGTTAACTGGAAGGGCTTAGTGTGAAGGTATGAACTACCCACCAGCTCACAAAATTAGTTAGAAATGACTCAGAAACCAAGTGTGAATGAGTAGCCTGCAAAGGCACTTAGTGCAGCACAAAAACGGACTCAATATAGGTCAGTAAAAATGAAGTGTCAAGTCCTAATCCCATGTTTATTCACACTGCAGACAGCAAGATCCTTCCTGACTTCAGGAAGAGATTTGCCTGTGTAAAGACTGAAATAAAGTGAAAAGCAGGGTGCCAGATGTGGTCCAGCAAGATTTAAGGGCTTTAAATTGCTTCTTATCTAAGGCAATTTAGTCTGGCTGCCTGGCTGCCCCGTCCCCAGTCTGTCTGCACTGTCCCCAGCACAGCTGCAGAGGGGACTGCCCCATGTGGATCCACCACGATGGGCTCTCTGTCTATCAACACTCTGGAGAAGAAAATCTCTTCTGAAGGCCTTTAATGTTCACTCTGATCCCAAATCCCTTTTATTTCTTTGCTTTCACATTGGAATTTAGCACAGCTGCATTGGGACGTCACAAAGGCCTGTGAAAACAACTTTGAAATTGGCTTTCAGACAATAGAAGAGGAAATGCAGGGCCCGTGAGTCAATGATAAATTTCATCTTGGATCAGGATCTAGGGTCAAACCAGCATCCTTTCTGCAGAACCAGCAGCAAGGGGGCTGCTTGGACTCTGCTTTTGTTCTCCCTGGTCACCCGGTGAATTCTCTAGTGAAATAGAAGAGATGTATATAACTTCCTGTGGCCAATACACATTGCCCTGGGCTGGATCAGCAGCAGGGTTCTTATCTCTTTGAAATTTAATCAGAGAACAAGGAATTGTGGTAGCAGGCTCAGACTCTGCTCCACCTCCTCTGCTTGCATGTTTCAATCTGAGAAGGGTGCCTGGTGGGTTATCCTCAGGGACCTTGTCAGTGTGGTCAGGATGGTGGCAACAGCTGCCCTCTCTTCCCATGTCAACCTCCAAATATTTCCCAGTGTTTGTCATGCTCAAAGGCGTGTTTGATCATGTGAAAAGTGGTCTCAGTAGCCCCTGAAGGAATAGCTACAGCAGCAACCTGCACTGTTCCTTCTGCAATTAGGAAGGTGTTAGCTCAATTCATCCAAAGATCAGCTGAGGCACTGTCAGGGAACAGCCAGAGCAGGACTGCCTACGAGAGGGGACAAGCTGGGAGCTGAGGGTGACCCCGGCACAAGCAGTGCCCACACTGACCAGGGTGCAGTCCTGCAGCATCTGGTTGGCAGGGTGATGCTGTGAAAAGACGAAATCAGGACTCAATAGTCAGGAGACTATTAAGCAGATAGCCTTTATTGGAGTGCTGGGCATGCAGGGGATCTCTCCTCCTAATGTGTGCACCTGATCAGGTTAATTGCATAGTTTATATATAAGTTTGTTATGCATATTCATTACATTTCTGAGAAAAGTTTTACATATTCATTAACTTTCAGGGAACTCATTGTCATATGTAAATGTCCTTCACGCAGGCATACTCGAGGTCTCTGGTGGTCTTCAGGAGCCCTCTGGTAGTCTTCTTCACTTGTCTGCTGTTTGACCCTTCTCGGATGATTCTGCGCAGTGTGACCATTATGTTCAGAAAAACATCAGAGAAACATCTTGTATCGGGGGACAGGGCAGGATGCTAGTAATGGGTCCCATCCAGAGCATCCCAGACAAGGTGAGGTGATGAACCAGGTCCAGGGTCCATCTAGACAGCCCACTCAGGAGCAGCAGGAGACAAGGCTGAAGACAAGACTATACCATAGGTCCAAGATCCATCCAGGAGGCAGCGCTGGATAGGTCCATGTGGGAAACTGGGACAGATGTCAGGCTGGATACTGGAACTCATACAGCATAGCTCAGGCAAGGACTGAGGCTCATGGCTGGGCTTAAGTGAGCTCCTGAGCCCCGGCCAGTGGTTGTGGATAGAGACGCCAGATGAGGTCAAGGACTTTAAAGAGTATTAGGGCCCTGACAAGCACAGGAAAGTTAAGCTGTGCCAGGCATCAACTGCATTCATGAAGTCCATAGGCTCCTTTGGACCAAGTCCTCCACTCTTCATCTCAGCTTAAACCTCATGGAGACAAAATTCCTAGTGTATTGGTTGGGAGTCTGGTTGAGAGTAGAAGTCTGAGAGACCTTAATGCACAGGGCACCGTGGTTAGGAGTTTGCCTCCCTGCACCACTTGGCAGTGCTCTGCGCTTCCTTTCTCTTCTCCCAGCAGCTTCAGGCACTGAGCTGAGCGGCAGGAGAAGGCAGTGTAATCGAAGGAGATGACTAAGAGACAAGACCTTTAGATCCTGAACTTGACCTGCCTGTGAGTGATGGTGGGAGGTCATCAAGCTATGCCACCTCCATCTGCCTCCGTGTCCTCCTCTGCACCCCCATGATGAGGACACTCAATGCAGTGATGATTAAGTCCTCTGTAACAGGATGACACCAGGCAGAAGGAACAGCATAGGAAAACACAACCAGTGACCACATTTTCCTAGAGATTTTCCTGGAATACCCAATGTGTGATGGGATCCTGGAACTCACTTCATTATTGCTGCCAAGAGGAGGTCAAGGGGTTACATGTGTAAGAAATTCCCAAAGCTGTTAAAAACAACAAAAAAACCCCCACCAACCCCCCAAAAAAAAAAAAAAAAAAAAAAAAGGAAACAAAAGAAAGAGGATTGTGGGATGGATATGGATCTTTTTATCTCTGGTGTGTGGATGGACAGTCTTTTACTTCAGGGAGTCAGGATGGGATCTTTACAGGGACCAGATGAACACCATCAGCATCATGTTGGCCTTTCTCAGTCTTCTGTTGAGTTGGGGCTGCTGCCCACCATCAGGAATAAGGCAGTTTAACTTGGTAGGCTTAAAACTGATCTGGTCTGACTATTTTGTACTCCCTATGAAAACAAAGCCTCCATGGTACCATATTCAGTGTTACATGAGTTTATTAAATATGTCCTTGAGCACACTCACAGCCCTATGACCACATTTCTGCCTATGGCACTGCTGCAGTTAAACAAAGTGCCATTGAATTGTGCTCCTGCTGCCTCTTTGCAAGGCTTTACCAAAGCACCTGGGAAAGCCATTTCTTCTTCTTAGCTGCTTCATCCCTCTGTACCTTGTGCTACACAGGTACCAGTGAAAATGCTAGGTGTTGTGGCAAAACACCTCCCTGCAGGATCGCCAAGGCTTTGCTAAAATTTGCTTTGGGCCAGATTGTCCAGCTGCTAAAAACTACTATATCACTGAGCCAGGGGTATAAATTCAGGTGGTCCATACCTTGCCATACCCTGTCGTTTCTGGGTATCACCCTTTAGCCCCTGCAATCTAGCCATAAAAGCAGCATTGTCTCTTACTTCCAGTGACTTTTATGGTGAGAAGATGATTTGTTTGCTCAGTGAACAAAGGTAGGAGCCATCTGCTGAGCGTTTGCCTATGGTTGGACGTCACAGGCGGGCTTCTGAAAACACCCCCAAAGTAACAGCTCATCCACCAGATCTGGACTTTTGTAACTGTGGCGCGATGAGCACTATTCTTAGGGACAACATTTTGGTGGAGTCACACCTCCAGGAGGTGTGAATCTAGCCCCTGAAAAGAGCAGATGAGAATAATCCCTCACCCACAGACAACACTGCTCTCGTGTCAAGCGTTGCATCTGGAGAGCTTGAGGCTGATGGTGGATAACCATGCTCGAGCCTATTCATTTAGGATACAATTGCATGCAGAGGCTACCCACAGTCAACCAGAAGTGTAGGGCAGATTTGGGAATAAGTGTAAAGATCCCAGTTCCCATCTTTGTGCTTCAGCCATAGAGCTGCTGTTCTTAGTTATTTGATTTTTTTTAAATCTACAGCAGAAACAGAAGTTTCAGTAAGGCCTCTTAATTGCTGCTTCAAAGATATTTCCTCTCCATCACTTTTCCCATATGGGACTCTTCCTCATGGAAGGCAGAGCATGTGGGATCTAAGGCAGATGATGCATTAGAGGCATTGCTTATAAAATGGTGGCTGTGTATGTACTGTTTAACACACTGTGGTGCTGCATGTTCCTGTAATACCCCTCCTGCCCCAGAGTCATGTGCTGGTACAGCTCCAAAGGAGGGACACGGTGTAATGGTGTTAAACAACATGGAGTAGGATAAGATCAAGAGCAAAAGCCAGCTGAGATTTCCCTGTAGTCCACCAAGAGCCCAAGCTGTCAAAAGCAGGTGAGCCTCGAGTATTACATGAAAATATAAATTACATCTTACACAGAGCTTCAACTGTATCCATGATGTGGGAATGCAGAGCTTTGAATTGGAAAGGCTGAAGTTATCCCTAGTCTGTTTTTATATTCCTTTAGCCCCTGAGGGCCCTGAACAAGTTAGTTGTCGAATGAGAAATCTTCATAGTGATTATGAGGAATTCTTTTTTTCTCATGTTTAGGTTTAATTATAGAGTCTAGAATAATGAGAAGGTCCACTATAATACTCTCTGTCCCTACCCTGAGGTCTGTAGTGTCCCAAAAGACTCTGTGTGTCAAACAATATCACAATTCTGAACTACTATGGAGAAAATACTGGATGTCCAGATTCCTGCAGTTAAGCATTTGGAAGCTGTTATGTCTGGGGTTTTACCATCCCTAATGGCAATAGGAAACAGAATGAATGGCTCTGGTTCATTCAGTGGTTTTCCTGACGTAATTAATGGACAGAAATAGAAGGCAGGAATTGAAATAAACCACTCCCATTCTTTTCTTATCCCCCTCTGAGATTTCTGCAGGCAAAGATCTATAAACTTTATGTGTTTACTGAGTAGTTTTTCCCATGTTGTATGTGACCCTCCAAAATCTGTTGACGCACTAAGGTCGAGTCCCCTGCACTTACTTTTTCCTCCAGCTACTGTCTTCTCTTTTCTTAAGTGGTCATATTTTTTTCAGATTAGTGGGCATGAAGCATCTTTAAACCCAGTTTTTGTTAAAAAAAATCTGCCAGAGTGTATCTGGTGAACACAGACTCGTCAAGCAATTTAATTCTCTGTATGTTGGGGTTTGGAGGGGATGCTGCTATTCCATTGCTTCTGTTTTAGCAGTATCTGTGAAGACTGTGTGCAGCACATGTTCCATGGTGAAGAATTTTGAAATAAACCAAATTTAACTATGTGTAATGTCCTTTAGATCACAGGCAGAGTTAACCACACCCAGAGATGGCTACATGATGCCATGAGACAGGCAATACTGTTTATATGATGATCACTGATAAACAACTTTTCTTGCTGGAGCGCAATCAATGGGAGGATTTGGCTAGCTCTTCCATGAAGGGCGTTTCCATCTCTGCTCTTTCAGAGACTTATTCTTTGGCTTGTACAAGGGATAAAACATGAAGTTAATGCTGAAGAATGTTGCTGTACTTTGTGTCTGGACAGAGTGAAATCCAGTAACTCCCTAAAATGGAATAGCTTCCCCCATACACACCTTACAGTGGTAATCTTAAATAATTGGTTTAATGGTGAAAATATGCTGATGTGTGTCAGTTTAGATGCTGAGATCCTGGGTTAATGCATAGATTGGAAGTGGTCTGTGATTCATACTTAGTAGCTCCTGTCCTCCCACCATCTTAGCAATATCTAAAGGCTATTACAATACTACAATCACTGTTTTCTCTTCCACTGAACCAGCAAATCTGTTACTGAATGAAGGTGCACTGTAATATCTGCCTCCTTGTGCTGTTACACCTCAGGTTCCCTGTGGGGGGGTTAATAGGCATCTTCTGGAGAACTTCTAGGGGGAAAATTTCAGATGTGTTGGCAACAGGTGGCATACATTCTTCCAGGACTAAACCTGGATGAGTGCTTGATAAATTCCATATGAAAAGAAAGTCTAGCACACCTGAAATCCAAAGGGACAGCCCAAGCTGGTGGGCTCACTACAATGGATTGAGCTTGTCTATCAGGTGGCAAGAATTTGACCAGAGTGCTCTGATCTTTGGGGAAGAAAATACGCAGTTCTGTAATCTTGAGCTTGGGTCTTTCTCTGATTTGAAGAAGACAGATCAGGGAGCAGACATTGCTTGTGGCTGGAGGGGCCATCTGCAATTAGGAAAGGAAACTGGAAATAGGGAACAACATTACAACTTGCTTACTGAAATGGTGAGTTCTTGTATTAGTGGCTGTTTGCACAACACCTTATTCAAGTGATCTTTGTGGAATAGAAACAAGCAACCTCTCGAAGTTGCTGAGCTAAGAGGCTGCTGAATCAGCTGAAAATAATGTCATGTTCTGCTCCCGGGAGAACCTAAAGTTCCTGTGGGTTTGTCCAGCCAAACGGTGCTTCAGAATCTCAGACAAGTGATAGATGATTGACCTAGCCTATGTTTTGTAAGGCTGCTTTGCAGAGGCTACCAGCAAAATTGTTGTGTTCTGCTTACAGTTTTTAACTCTATTTGTGCATTGTGTAAGTAGGAAGACTATTAATAAAGCAAAGATGCACCTTGGTGAGCAACTACATGTACCTGTATCTACATGCAGTTGCACTGGCATAAACTGAGCATCATGTTTTCACCAGTTCTAAGAGGAATTCTGTCTGTTTATCCAGGCTCAGCATGATTGTGTAGGGAAAAAGGAAATGTTCTTTGAGCTGCTGTTGGAAACAATGCTATTGCCAAATATAAGCAAGTAAAAACACAGTTGAAATGGGTTGTGCTGTAATTTTGTTTCCTGTTTTACCAATTCTATTTATTTTCCTTTTCTCCCTACAGAACAATTCAATTAAAACATCGAAATACAACTTCTTCACTTTCCTGCCTCTCAACCTGTTTGAACAGTTTCAGCGAATAGCCAATGCTTACTTTCTTTTCTTGCTGATTTTGCAGGTATGAATTCACTGTGCTGTTTCTAGCAAATTGCGTTGTCTGTTATCAAAGCTGGTCTATGTATTGATAGTTGTAATAAAGTGCAAGCTGTTATGAATTAGCATCTTAGTAAAACCTTAAAGTAGATAGAAAGTAGGGCAGAAAAAAAGCAATTTCCTCTATTACCTTTGGCTATGAGGGTTTGAACTAAATGGAGAAAAAAAATTAATTAAACTTTTAACAAATTGTGCATCTTTTTCATGCCCTGTTCTACCACCCCTTTGTGTCTACTTCTGAGTGCTCCTGGCTATCCTCAGGTTTGCATTACTTATTCTTCTTCTAATACAAAAGGAAGTTGTCTCTTATCCATAAGTTTAAAGGGAAATTCCATTGGTAGTCATAAAGGAAACAGCAAATTTGTAACCTGTACTGTTTCCCTAGGAAGGAAGGAGTTAACATCAGGAAGGGTCAAGGTTGGAGCTAGTTTGCATAAAGCTGAATATTGCTGCACTTTACTCAGCAGCGTGTGGAAGGTGTCTAATATGGATCGTGTCAGACACTGGCAACACTGTTGAATGCTGTGGCTCATAATGGCATTGAGTTGCACTTTGCCCATCACTGTTGGTAATACTACTCTGAAAGCTGAATGCACTGGAGAAGTTAATATAAAGATTTCTGCCCCATTGCACTTTGCTAGAATATGGATAAATTCAGTGTACTCTGTTGTTGCTAAGTCATACTGCAATACATGTTATCAAAAAAGGGGTATAATTTTGATTATGTTTCAAGGATGATATTTTAAATTTGACCATTTCAGTGCACACAAGTCTGCAAAATTCTCTTTTTCAAATGCTCTTTTTCAATTTCAGCTTAAAAAAGTATAGGCAAAGTATTTTCAAGCCTGTAGCAAACTACATACAATCTTTTTTGCTTATTTACAGGGAATGAATTTAGGAAATTTCAGTGCACATACATTTCTTAAGAAACTAGTGAAAGTGCTTTTTCAGCTACGCTGACAGCACTGTTCTTGTGTCGTTGTACTGCACTCTAGCTGTTTGTTTATCAAATGCTATCACTTTAATGTTATCAAATTCATAGTATTTCAAACTGTTTGCCTTAAATTATTCCACTGTGTCTTTTGCTAAACCATCTAGGAGCAACAGTATATAAAAGCACACAGCTTTTTCTGCCTGTATCAAGGTAGGCTAAAAAGGGCAGCCAGTAGTCTTTTATATTTACATATTCCTCCATTTATTTTTTCCCTCTTCTGCCCACTCACTCCATCCCCATAGCACTGGGAGTATCTCTTCCTGCATCAGGACTGGAGATGATGGAGGCTGTGGAGAGGCCAGTGGAGTCTCCACTGGCTGTGGAGACTGCCTCCCCACTGCTTTGGTACAGCCCAGTAGGACATGCATACTGCCAGTGAGGTGAGAAGGTAGCAGCTATGTGTCTCTGCAGCCTCCCCAACTGAGCAGGGCTGTGCTTGCCTCTAAACATCATTCCTCCTGCCTGGATTTGGTGGTGTCTGTAGGATCTGGATTATGGCAGTGCATGGGAAGGAGCAATCTTAAAGTGCAGCGCTCCACCCTTAAACAGCTGCTTTAGGGACATAAATGTCAACTTCACAATGCACATGGACCTGACACTGCCCAAATCCAATCTTATGGACAATCTTAAGTGATGCTGGTAACACATCGCTTCCATCATTAGTGCTGTTATTCCAGAGGACAGGGTAAGACATCCATCTCTGCATCACTCAAGGCATGACAGACTCACCTTCAACTCTTGGGTCCTTTTACTATTAAAGATCTGGGAAACAAAAGCGGCTCTGTTGAATTTGGAAGAGCAAGGTCAGCCTTGGCAACAATTGTGTGTTTCTTTTTGATATGAAGTTTACTTCAGCAAAATGTGAAGAGTTACTGAAACAAAAAATAGAGGCATTTGAAGGCTCCACACAGCAGGCCTTGCTCATATAGCTCTGGGTCCCTCACAGCAGGCTTGCCCGTGTCACTGCCTCCAGTGAAATCCACTGGGGACTTTGCAATCCTAATGTCAAAACAGCAAGAAAGAACAACCTACTGCATTTCCTGACAGCTCCATGTTTATATACTAAAATACAGCTTGTTTTGTAAGCAAAGCATGGGTTCCCTGCCTGTCTCACCTTTGTGGGATCACACATAAGTGCTAGAGCTGCATTTCTGTCTTTATTCTGTATTCAGATACCATAAAAAAACGTTATCTGCAGCTTCCACAGAAAACAGTGGTTTGTTTCCATCAGTTTGCTGAACTGGCAGGAAATTTCTCAACTTAGATCTTTTCTTCCTACAGTTGATTCCTCAGATTTCCTCGCTGGCCTGGTTTACAACGGTGGTGCCCCTAGTGCTGGTGCTGGCTGTATCAGGAGTCAAGGATGCCATCGATGATTTTGTAAGATCTATGTTGCTGACCTGTACTTTGGAGCTTGCCTGTGATTCTTCATCACAATAACTAAAGCAAACCACTTAAAATAAACACAGCCAGTGGCAGGCAGTTGGAGAACAGGTCTGTGGCCAAGATGTGGTCTGAGATTAGATCCCTGAATCTATGGTTCATTACCTAAGAAGGAGCTAGAATTTCCAAATCACTGAGCAGCCCAGTAGCTCCATTGGCTTTCTCTGAAACTGCCTGGCATGTCTAAAAATTTGGTCACCAACAGATATGTCTGGATGCATGTATTGAAGTCTATTCTTAGGCTTCCACCTTGGAGAACTCATCCTCTGCCATCTAGCTGCAAGGTGTGCAGAAAAAACATTTGGTAGGAAGTAAGCATACAAACTGTATGTGTGATTTTTCAAACTTGCATAGCTTTGGCCAAAGTCTGCTTCCATCAGAAGTAATGGTCAAAGTCCCATTGACTTCACGGGGTGACATTAGAGCTGAGTTTAGCATCTGATTTTCTCTTGTTATTAAATAATTTTGATGCTCTGTGGACACTTGGTGCAACTTTCCAAGTAGGCTGGTGAGAGGTGGCAAGGTGCTCTCCTGGGGAGCAATGCCAGAATATCTGTGCCAGGTCCCATATCAGAACAAAGGAATGGATTTCTCTGGGTGCTTAGCTTACAAAACTGTGACATGAAAGAACAACACCAGTTGAGTCAGGACTGTGCTAAGTGACATATAAGGCTCTATCCTCCTTCCTCCCTCCAAGAGCAAGCCTGATGTTGCCTGTTGCTCTTTACAGTCCAGTTATGCCCTATGTTACCAGTGTAAACATGGGCTCAACTATGACTCAGTCTTGACTCTAATCTGCCTGACCCATTCACCCAGCTGGGTGAAAACCTAAAATGTTAATGAACTACTTACAGCTCTTGTGCACTTGTTTTCCTGGAAACACCTTTTAACATACTGATCAAAATTTCAGAATCGACACAAAAGTGACAAACATGTCAACAACCGCCCAGTCCAGGTCCTGATTAACAGCATGTAAGTCCTTTTTCTTTTGCTGTAATTTTGAATGTGAAGAGTAATTACTTTATTAATAATAATTTTATTCTGTGTGATTCCCAAAGATCACTAAAAAATTTAAAATTTAATTGTCTTCCACACCATTAGTTCACCATGCAGTTCTGGACTATGTGTCTGATTGATGAACCCAAGCACAGTACCATGATCAGTGCAGACATTATGGCTGTGACCTTGCACTGACAAAAAGTAAACCTTTTCTGTTCCTGGGTATATATATGTTTAAATAAGTGATAGTCTGAGAGTATTGTATTATTTTACTCCTTAGCCTAGAAGTGACAAGCAAGGCTATCTTCCCATGTCCATTTATGTTCATAGCATTTATTTCTGCATTAAGAAAAAACTAGGCGTTATCTGCAAGTTGTTTTAAATTAAGAAGCAGTAACAGCTTCCTCATACATGTCATAATGCTTTGAGTGTGTGTAGCACTTCTGACTTAGATGTACTCAAAACATTTCAGCTGTGTGCTTTGGACATTGTACTGCTAGCACCATTCTTTCCTGCAGAAAAAATAGCAGAGGCCTTGGCTTTTGTGGCAGACAGATGTGCTGTTTACTTGTGGCTCCATGGAGTCCAACTATGCGTAGGACACAGCTGTAGACAGCTGTGAAGTCTCTTGTGACTTTTTTTTCCATACTATAGATAGCAGTATGTTGTGTAAACTCCAACTGATGATCAAACAGTTAAAAATATAACTGGAAAGTGAAGAATAGGAACATACTTTTTGTTCTTTCTCCTAAGTAAACCAGTTTCTTAGTGTACTGTGTATTAGTTACTGTGTCTAGGAAACTACATTGAAACAGAATTTTTTTAGTATTTTCCCTTTGTTCAAAAACTGGAAACCATAGGTCCTGTCCAACTCCAACCAACACCGAAAAAGCAAGGTGAGCTGAACTCAGGCTTGAATACCCAGTCCTGTTTTGATATAGCTTTTGATATTCTCACCTCTAGATTTTGCATTTTGCATATTCAGCTATCATGACTTGGTTATGTTGGCGCTTCCAGTTTAGCTGGCTGTCTGCATGCATGTATTGCTTAGTGCTGCGAAGGCCACTGCAGACACGGGCTTAGTTAGGCACATGCACAGCCAAAGCACCTGCAATGACCTTCCTGACAGCCAGGCGCACACAGAGCCAGATCTGTTGCTTTGGCCCTTAATACCACTTAGAAAAACTAACACAACTGATTTTCCCAGGTGTTTTGGAATTGTGTTACAAAACGTAGTGGAGTTTTTTTCTGAGACAGCGTGGCCCTTTAGGAGAAGGAAGGGAGTAGTCAGTCCAGACAGAAGGACAGTGCACATGGACTGTACTGCTATTGTGGGAATTGGTCTCAACCCTGCACAGGTCACACTAGCCACTGTTACTAATTTTTTGTATTGTGGTGGTCCCTTAGATTACTATGGATCAGGCCACTGCTCCACCTTATCAACAGCCCAAGCCCTGATAGCACCTACAGCTTGGTTTCAGGGGCAGAGCCAAGTAGCCTACTTTCCCAAGTGGTGTTTGCTTTATGTGCCTAATTACTAGGAGTCTTCTTGCAGGTTAAAGGATGAAAAATGGATGAATGTCCAAGTGGGGGATATAATAAAACTAGAAAACAACAACTTTGTGACGGTGAGTACAGTTTCTCTCCACCCTGCTCACAGTTATTCTCTGTTATTACTCTTATCACTCACAACCAAATGAGTCAGTAGAGATGATAACTGCCTCAGAGACCCGCAGCGTGCGGAAACCACAAATAGCATTGCAGTGCCATGCCCTCTGACCATGTGAACTCATGCCAAGTCTGTCTGTCTGTGTTCAGGCTGATCTACTGTTACTGTCAAGCAGCGAGCCCCACAGCCTGACGTACATCGAGACAGCTGAACTGGATGGGTAAGTAAGGCAAGCCCTTGGGTGCAATCACTGCTGCCAGTACAAGGCCAGATCTCCTCTGGTGACCCTAGGTGCTGCAACCTTATCTGCAATAGCTTTTGTTCCAAGAGTTTCCTAATACATAGAATATCTTTGGGATAGGTATCTTGATAATAACATCTTCTGGTGAATATTTTTGTCTCTTTCAGTGGAAATGTCATGTAAGGAGGGGACTTTTATTTTTAGTGACAGTTCTTATAGCACTGAGAGTTAGTTTGAAATGTGTTCTTTCACTATCCCAGGTCATTGGCAGCTTTCTGTTTCTTCTGTTTCTCTTAGTCTTTTCTCTTATCCAGAGAGATTACCTGGGTCAGGTAATCACAATGAATAACTCCAGAAATCTCCCTTGGACTGCTATATCATAATTTTAATGCATGCACACTGCAAAGACTTCCAAATGTTGCTCACTCCAGGGCACAACTGACCACAAGTCAGAGGGCTGCAACTTATTTGTATTAATTGGAATAAACTGGATCCAACCTCATCTTTATGATACGATTTGCATTACCTTTTCTGCATTGCCTGGAGCTAGCATCAGCTTGAAGAACTAAGCAAGACCAGAGAGATCAAGAAATCGTGTCTTTCCCAGTACCGTACAGACAGCTCTCTGGACTTTCCCTATCTGATTTCTGCTGAAAATGAGCTTGTAGTTCCTGTACATGCAAGTGCCAGGAGGCCGTAAACAAATGCAGTGTTTCTTTGACATTGCATTTCAAACTCCCCAGGTAGCTAGTCCCAGGACTTGAGTACTCTTCAGGACTAGAATACCATGGGAGAAGACCCAGAATGCTCCTATATGCTCAGATACCTTAGGGTTAAGTGTGGTATGAATGGCAGGATAGACAGCGAGCTGCTCAGGGAGCTGAGATGCCTAGTCTTGCACTTTGTAGTGAAAATGAGAAGACAGAGCCACCTCACTCTCTTTGGTACCATGGTACCACGTCCAGAATTCCTCTGGCTTGCCTGTCTTTGCAACTGAAAGAGACAACTACACGCTTTGGCCAGGTAAAAAAGGCCAATTACAGCATGGTCCATCAGATGTCTAAAGAATAAGACTGTCCTCAAGAACAGAAGTGACTTTCAGGGAGAGCGTTCAGTTCACATAGGACTTTTAGTTCATATTTTTGTCTCATGTTATTTGTTACAGTGAAACAAACCTGAAAGTGAAGCAGGCTTTGACAGTCACTGCAGAACTTGGAGAAGATCTTCAGAAACTGACAGAGTTCAATGGTGAGTCTATGTGGAAAATTCACTTTCCAGAGGATTTGCCCAAACACCAGAGTCCACAGAGTGGCCTGGAAGTCTTCCTTCCAGGCTGTCCCCTGCTCCCTGCTAACAGTCCTCTGGGTGCAGCAGCAGGAGAACGCAATGGGCATATTGCAGTCTGTACAACAGATATAAACAGCATACACAGAGAAAGAGATCCCCCTTCACTTGCAGTTCTTGGTGCCGTGTATGGCTATAACCTGAAACTGCACTGGTGGGAGTTCTCCTTCCAGCTGCACACTTTTCTTTAGCATTTATCTGTGTATGTTGAGATTACCCACCTTGAACTTCAATACAAGAGTTTGCGTAATTGCCTAGTGGAAACTTTTTTCCCAAAACTGCATGCCAAGTTTTGACCTCAAAATATTTTCACACTTCACTTTTACATTAATGCAGCAATGCTGATGTGTCAATTACATTCAGCTTCTGAGCAGAGGCACCTTCCAGAAACCATGCAGACCTGAGGACTAACTGGGCACACAAGATAGGCGGCTACTTCCCAGTCTGAAGCCTTGCCCTGCCAGCATTTCCCTCCTCTCTCAATGCCACAATAAACACTACATTTTAAGGTATTTAAAGGCAAGTAGTGCAGATGTGGTTAACAGGCAATGTGTCCTTTCTTAGCACTGTTTTGTATATGAAATTAGAATAGAATAGAATAGAATAGAATAGAATAGAATAGAATAGAATAGAATAGAATAGAATAGAATACACTATTTCAGTTGGAAGGGACCTACAACGATCATCTAGTCCAACTGCCTGACCACTTCAGGGCTGGCCAAAAGTTAAACCATGTTGTTAAAGGCATTGTCCAAATGCCTCTGAAACACTGACAGGCTTGGGGCATCGATCACCTCTCTAGGAAGCCTGTTCCAGCACTTGACCACCCTCTCAGCTTCCTCATGTCCAGTCTGAACTGCCCCTGGAGCAGCTTTGAACGATTCCCACGCATCCTGTCGCTGGATACCAGGGAATATATAGCAGCACATACACAGAAAGGAGCCAAACCTGTCAAAACCAGACTTTTCCATGCTCACACATCATCTGTCGCAGAGAGAGGATGGAGGAACAGACCAAGTGGTGTTAGTCACGTCCAGCAGTGACCTGCTGGCTGATGTGCAAGGGCAGGATTACGGGAAGAGCTGGTATGGAAAGGGGAGGAGTGAGTGCTGCTGTCCTTGGAATGTCTCAAGGACTGCAGGCTCTCAGGAAATATTTTTAGATAAAGAGGAAAACTAATTTTTTTTTAAATTCTCTTTGAAATAACTGGATGATTCCAGGACAAATGGTGGGGACGTGGCAGAGAGTTAGCATAGCTGGAATTGTCTCTGGTAGAGTCATACAAAGGCATAAGCTTTGCTTTTGCTTTCTACATTGAGGTTTTATGAAATAGTGTGTGTGGTCTCGGCTGAGTGTCAGCTCAGTACATCAGGATTTTTCTGAAATGTTGGCTGAGGTTCCAAGTATTTTAGGTCTTGAGAAATATGTTTTTACAGGTGCAGTTAGATGCTTTATGTTAATAGTCAGAGTGGTGTGCCTTAATTATTTTCCTGAAGAGGCTGCAGTGTGTATCAACTTGTAAGCAAAATCTTAATCTTAAATCATTTTTCAAGGATTTCCAGTGTAATGCTTACCTAAGGATACTGCATTCTTGAAACGGCATAATTAAAAAAAAGTCTTAAAATATTTTGGAAAATTAAAACTTTTTTTTTTAGTAAATATTTATTTGTCCTTTAAATCTCTATTTTAGTTATATTGTAAATAAAACTGGCCTCTTTGCAATACTTAAAATGAACAAAATGTTTCCCAGGATGATTTATATTTGGCAGAGTACTGGGAATAGTGCCTGGAATCAGACCCAACCTTGCATTTCCCCAGTAAACCTCTGTAGAAGTATTTAAATATTTATCTAATTACTTCTTAAGACAGGAAGAGAGGAAAGGGTTGAGTAGATAATACAGGCACCCAGTGGAATGCTTAATGTGAGTTCTGATGTTTGTTGACATCGCAGTGGTTCAGATAAGGAAGATCCTTGCAAAACACTGAACTTCTTTATTTGATTTGGGAAACGGAGAGATGAGAAAGGAAACAATACTTTTCAGTTACTTACTACTTATCACATGTAGACTTGGCAGTACTTAACTCTTTCAGGTGAAATGCATTCAGGTATCATCTTGATGTTAATGGGAGGAAGAGAGAGAAGGCATGGTGCCTTGCTGAGGTATCTTCAGCTGCAGAGTTACTGGGGTCAGTGCAGGTATATTGGGTGAATCTCTAGAGCTTCTCACTTTTTTTGTGATCGGTCTAATTTTGTTGAATCTCTTCTGATCTCAAAATAAGCATATCAGTAACCCAGACCCACCTGTTTACTGGAAAGCAGAGGTGGATGCTGACACGCAAGTTCTCACACAAGTCTTGTCCCACAGCTGGCATGAGGAGAGGCACAGTCTTCCTGGTGGGGGATCATGCCCTGGATTTGGTTCACCAAAGTCTCATTGTGCTGTGTCTCAGGTTGCACTGCAAAGCCTCTCTTTTCTTTGTGCTCTTCAAAGGGTTGCAAGGGCTGCAGCGAGACGGGTCTGGTTACTGTAGACTTTTAGAAATGATGGAGTACAGGTCTAATTGTTCTTGGATTGACTAGGTGATAGAATAGAAGATCAGCATAGTAGTTAGTATGAGCTCTGATGTCACATATGTCACAGAATTTCCTAATCGCTTTATCTTTCAAGTCTGATGATTTGTCTGCCCTAGAATAGAGCTACTTTCCTATTAAAAGAACATCCATTCTTGATTTTAAAATTTGCAGTGGTGGAGACTACCACAATACTTGAAGTTGTACTTTTCTCCTGGACTTCTTTGGATTTTCTTTCCAGTCTCTTGAGCCTGGTGTGTTTTCTCTGAGAATGGCTGGAACAGCTGTATTCTCTGCAAATGCTAGTCCTTATGTACATATTTGCAGCCTGCGATCAAAATAACTGTAATGTTCCTGCTGATTAACTGAACAGACTGAACTCTTGGGTTCCCTTTCAGTAAGGAGTATTTGTACTTTCCAGTTCTTTTCAATATGTGCACAGTGCTCTGCTTTGAATCTTTAGATGTCAGGTGCAAGTGTTGATTTAAAAAATCATTTTTATACCAAAGTATCTGTGTTTACAGTTTTTTGTGAACATGTTTTATTACAAGAAATAAATATAAAGCATCAAAATAGAAACAGGCTCTCTAATCACTTACAGTGTCAGCTGCATGGCCAAAGAAGGTAGCAGTATCTTTTTTCACGTGCCACTGGACATAAGTTATAAAACAGATAAAATTAAAACACAGTGAACAAAGGCACCTCACTTAATTACTCTTTTGCAGCCTTCAGGCTATGATTTTTTTCGCTTGAGCTCCTGCAGTTTTAAAGAAAATTGAATAGGAACTATGTGAGGTCAGCACTTTTAGTTAAAGTTATCCAGTGACATCCTACCACTATGAACTTGCTGTGAAAGGATTAAAAGTAAGTCGCTGGTTCAACATTTCTTCTCACCCACATAAAAGTTGTGGAAACTTTGTTTTATACTCTACCAGCAAAAAATTGCCATGTTTAAAGAATAGGATTTAGGGTTCATTGGATTATGACATGAATATGGGGAAGGAGCAATACTCGAAAACATCAGTAAATATAGGATACAGGTTGGGAAGGACAGGGGTCAGGAGTGGACTGCAGCTACAGTGTGAAATATCTCCTGTCTGGGGAACAGCTGAGAACGCAGGATTGACTGACATCTTTCTGGGCCAAGATTTCCATTTTTGTTTTTCCCTTCCATTTACAGGTGAAGTCAAATGTGAGGCACCAAATAACAAACTAGATAAGTTCACAGGAACTCTTACTCTTCGAGGAGAGAAGTATGCCCTGGACAATGAGAAGATGTTGCTGAGGGGCTGTACTATTAGGAACACAGAATGGTGCTTTGGTCTCGTTATTTATGCCGGTAGGTAGAAAAATTGACGTGTTAATTGCAGAGCACAGCAGCACTAGCATAGAAGTATATCATACCCAGTATGCACAAAGGAACCAAGTATTTTCTTCTTTGGAAAATATGTTTCTACCAGGTACAAGAACAAAAGTAAAACAATGCATGAGATCCCTTGGCTTAACTCTAGGCTAGAAATTATGCATATTACAGGGGATTTTAATCTGAGATTTTTATAGTCATCTAGAAGAGAAAACTGGATTGCAAATGCTACATTACAACATCCAATTTCATCTTGGTTAAGTGCTTTAGTAAGCAGAAGTAGTCTTTTATCTCAAAAATGCATGCAGCAAAGTACATAGGAGAAGTCCTGATCAATCGATAGGAAAGAATATAAGAATTAAATCTGTTTAAGCTTTTAAATTAAAACTGAATTAAATCTGCTTTTATTGGCCCACACTGGCCCACCTGGAGTCTTTCTCTCACCAGGCTTGTTCAAAATTTTTCACTTTTAAGTGTATTTGATTAAAAATTTGGCATTGTTTCTATGTGATTTTAATCCATATTGGAATATCAGACTCATCAGTAATATTATTGTATACTGCTAGATCTACACTTTTTGTGAGCATAGACCTTCTATTGTTTCTATACTGATGTAGACATGTGAGATGATGTATAATATGTCACCAATAACACAGCAGTATCGGGTATTCTGTGAAAAGTAATTAAACCTGAAAGGGAGGATTGCCTGTTGAAAGAAGAGACCGGGGTCAAAATCCAAAATTAATGGCTTTATGTGACTCCCTCCATATATTGTAAGGCAAGTGACTTAACCTTTTTCTGCCTAAGTTTCCCACAGGCACTGTAAACTGTATGTACCTGCTTTCAAGAAAGCTATGATGGGTATTTATGCTGTAAAGCACAGTGGGGCCTCTGAGGGAATCAGCTTTAGAACAGCTAAGCTTTATTACTAAAATTCACAGGGTGTGTTTCACCTCCAGGGCCAGACACCAAACTAATGCAGAACAGTGGGAAAACAACTTTTAAACGGACGAGCATTGATCGGCTCATGAATGTCCTTGTTTTGGTGGTAAGTCTCATTAACGCGTCTTCATTTCTTCAGATGTATTCATCATTTTCAGATGCTCCATCTCTTTGTCCACACAAATGAGAGAATATCAGAAGTGACTAATGATAAAAAAAAGAATTATGTAATAATTTATTAGCAGCCTGAGTTCTGCAGTGCCTCTGCCAGCCCATCTTGCAAAGCAAGGCCATTACATTGACAGCATTAAGGACCTTTCTTCTGAGCTTTTCATTTGCTCTGCTCTCCCTTGCTTTGGATTTTTTTGTGAGAATCACTTTGAAGCCTACAAATGCCTTTTTCCCTAGTAATTTTGTCATTTTCTATTTAAATAAACATTAGCAGTTCTCCTCTTCCTCCTCACTTCTTGGCATCTCTGGTGATATCTGCAGAGGACTTGGTAATTGAGTTTGTTATTTTACATGATGCCAGCTTCTGACTTAACACATTAGGATAAATGTTAGACATGGTCTCATTAATACTCAGAAACTGGTGTTTTTAGCAGCTAGGAAATTTGAGAAGACTAATCTTATGTAGCAGACACTCTCCTCAAATAACAAAACAGTTCTGATTTGAGGTTTAAGCTTGTCAGTGGTTTTAACAAATGGCAAACACTTCCAGGCAGAGGTAGTGATTCTTTTATGGAGACCTCTCACAGGTTTTTTTGAGTTCAAAGCTGCTCAGGAAAGGAAGACGTACACTCTAACACTGCTTTACTCAATGTTGCTTGAGGATAAGCTCTTTAGTTTTAGGCTTTTATTTTCCTTTGGGTGCAAGTTTTTCATGCTTTTTCATGCATGCTGCACCACCTTCAGTTTATGCCACTAGGAAGGTCTGGTGGCCACTCTTCCCTCTTCCTCCCAACTGCCCTTGCTCTCCAGCCCAACCTGCCAGCCAGGCTGGGACCAGGATCCAGTGCTGGAGCAAGTCCTGGGGAAGACAGAGCTCGAGATGTCTGACAGCAGCCTGCCCATCACTGCAAGGCTGCCCTGAGCTCTCGCTGCCCTGTGTGACTTCATGCCACCTCAGCGCTGGGGCAGCACATACATCTCCCAGACTGCCCAGCTCTCCCACCTTGCCACTTCATCCCAGCCCTTGCCCTCCTGCTTGTTTTCTCAGGATCTCAAAAGCTCTTTAAGTAAGCTCATGGATGGGAGTTGTTACAGAGCAAGTTGTGCCTCTGTGAGACTGAAATAGTGCCAAAGCAGCAGCGGTTATCCTGACTCCCAGAGCTGTGAAGCAGTGTCCTGAACATCTGTGTACGTATGTTTGCTGTAAAGCATGGCCACAGCACAGAGAGACACTCCAGAGCCATCTTCAAGCTCTCTTGAGTTCTTGCTCCATGTACAGTAAGAACACACCCTTGACTGTAGTAATATTACACCAATCGGTGCCAAGTGAAAATCTTGGTTACCATCATCAGCTTGTTTTCCTCAGTGTTTTCTTCCCTTGCACTTAAGGGGACAGCAAAATCAAGCAAGCTTTGGGCCTCTTACATTCAAAAATCTGCGAGTATTTGAAAAAAATCACATTTTCTTAGGTGTTCTGCTATGTTTTAGCTGGAAAGGAGGATGGGCTGTTGTCGTGGTTTAGGGCCGGCGAGCAACTAACACCACGCAGCCGCTCACCCCTTCCCCCCCCCAGGTGGGATG
>JANZLQ010000079.1:71790546-71822746 GCA_026212715.1 Elanus axillaris | reverse complement strand
ATTCTTCTCATACTGAACTCAAAACACAGCACTGTACCAGCTACTAGGAAGACACTTAACTCTATCCCAGCTGAAAGAAGGACAGCTGTGCAGTAGGGCTGTGGGGGATCCACAGGGCACAGAAACAGAGCAGACTAAAACTGAATAGGGAGCTTGGAATTTAGCATTTGATTAAGGTTTGCCAAATCTCCTTTCAAAGGTCAAGGGTCCCACCTAGAGGTTGCAGCCTGTTTGGCCTCTCTTCATGAATGCAAACAAGATGAATTTACCTCCTGGCTCCATTTTAAAAAGCTGAGCAAGCTGCAGTTGATTGTATCAGCCTCTGCCTGGTTACTTGGGCGCTGATGGAGCCAAGGGTGTGTTTTTCTCCTTCACACATTTTTAAGGCACCTAACATTTTAGTGTCTAAGTAAAGTTCTGTCCTACCCTAAGCACCAGGCTCTTTGCACACATGAGGGATGTGGCATCAGGTCCTTCCAGCTCAGTAGGTGCTTGAAGGTTACAAAGTGTGGTCATAAAAAGAGGCAGTATATTGTGCTCTTGAGTTTGGAAATACAAAGCAGCCACAGTTTGCTATAAATAGTTCATTTTAAGTATAAAGAAACTTGTTCCATGTTAACATTGGCAAAGCTATTTCATGTTTAATTGTCCATAAAACTTCCAAGCACAAAGCAGTGTTTAAGCAGAGTTTGCCAATGGAGTCCTGGTTAAATGTTGCCCTGGTCTGTCCCAACAAGGGTTAATCAGGAGTGAACCTTTCCAGATGGCAGCCATAACTGGTTTTTTCATGTTTGGGAGTGTTTCTCAGCAATCTGAGAGAGAAGTGAATGTTCCTCCACCACAGATGCCCCCACCAGCTCCAGGAATGCTTTTTCCTTCAAAACTTGCTTTTTAGCAGGTTTAGAGAAGCATTTTTTCAGAGAAATGGGGCTGTCACCTCTATCTCTTAAACACACTACTGCTTCAAATCCTGGAGCAGAACTCAAAGTACCAATACAGAAACCGAGACAGTTTGAATTCACAGTCCAACAGGAAATGTTTGTCAAAAGTCACCTCCTCTTTACAAAAATCCTACTCAGTCCTGAAGAGGATCTTTTGCAGCCAGTGCATGGGCAAGACCCAGAGAGGGAAGATGTTCACGCTAAGAAGTCCCATAAGCACGCACAAGCCTACTATCAGGGTTTTTTCATGTCCTTGTCTTGCAGAGCTGTGGTTATGATTACCACACCCTGCATACAGTTGTTCTCCACACACAAATCGATCTCTGGGGCCACTGTTAACGTCTCGGTCTTTTGCATCTGTGCCGAAGCTGACAGCATCTTAGTGAACTTTGTGTAAGCAGGAGTATTGCACACAAGTTGAGTTGCTAGGGATGAGAGAGTTAACATGTCAAATGCACATAAAGTAAAATGTACATAAAATAAGTGCAGTTGTAGACAAGAGCTGCTGTGACATGGGAAAGTCCAGCTGCTATCTTGCCCCATGGCTACTTCTGTTGCTGAATCACACATTGCATTTCCTACATGGATTGTGATATTGTACAAACTGACAGTTCTTAACCTGTGAGTCAAACTAATTAATTTCTTTTACAACAGTCAAGGTCTGCAGAGAGAAGTAGTATCTTTTACTTGACCAACAGAAACATCTATTAAAACAGACAGGCTTGTCTATTTTCTCAATCTATGTCTATTGGTTTCATAAGGGACATTACCTTTCCCTGGGTCATGCCTCTCACATATTCTTAAGTCCTGATGATTACAACAGCACAAATTGAAGTCTGTTTTTACTGCTGGTCACAGAGGTTTAAAAACACTGCACCACATTCCTTACCAGCAAGCAACATGGGCCCCATTTCACAAGTGGCATAATTTATTGAGCCTCCCACAACTAAACAGAAAGCTATTACTGACGTAGGAAATAAATGTGTCCCATGAAACTCAGTCCAGCACCTTTACTTACTGCAGTACCCTTTTAGCAGCTTCCTGGTATTAAAACTCAAGTTGGTCAGATGTGAACTTTTCACCAAATGATTTAAATCACTCCATGAAAGTGTCCTTCTTCCTCTCATTGAGTACCTCAGCAATACAAATATCAGCTTTATCAGCAATGTTTCTATGTTGTACCTTAATTATTGTTTTTTAAAAAGGTTGATTACTGTTTTCATGTGATTGTTACTGGGTGGCCTTACACATAATGGCCTAACTTACTGATATTTCCTCCCTAATGATTATACTTGCAAAAGATTATTTTAGATTACTCTGTTGTGCAGCCTGTTGTTTCTGTATTTTCACATTTTTATTAGGACATTGGTTGTTTTAAGTCAAATGTTTGGAGAAGTCTGTATCAACAGAACCAGTTTTATTAATCATTTGTCCAGGAAGGATGTCAAGCTGACTTCAGTTTATCTTTCCCACGATCACCATTTCTACCTTTCAAATATTGGAATTATGTTAGCAGATTTTCAGGATAGTGGTGCTTCCCAGTTTTGAAAGCATTGTTAAAAATTAACCTTACTTGTTAGAGAATTTCTCAGCTAGTCCCTCTAAGCTTTCATCTTTAAATTACATAGACCCACTGGATTGAAAATGCTTATTATTAGCAGATGAGCCACATAGCGTTCCTTGTCACAGAACATAATCTGTCTTTTCCATCTGCTATGTCATATGGGATAGAAACTTCCTTCTGCTTTCCTCCTCATTAATTCTTAGAGGACAGTGTCTTGAACATGTCTACTTTTCTCACATCTGTTCATGAGTTTACCTTTTTCTTTTTCTGATATTTTATGACTATTAGATATTTATAGTTCTATAATTCACTGCAGTTTATAATTTCTATTAACTTCCCTTCTTCCCCTTCTTTTTGTATTATTTTCCAAATAATTGTATTGCTATGTTCTTGTCTTCTTTTAATCAGAAATGCTTTATGACCTGTGTAATGGTTTTGTGTCTATTAAATGGTGTTCCTGAGCAAGTCCCAGTTTTCACTAAGGTGTCCTGCCTTGAAATTCCCTTCCCAGTTGCTCTTCCCCTGGTTGCTTCAGGCTTCAGGAAATAGATTTCTCTAAAGTCCAAGGATACACATCACTGATTAGCGTTGCTTTCTGTTTGCTCAGAGGAAATGTAATCAGATTGTGATGGCAGGTACCAAGGCAACCATTAGTTCTGAGTCAGTGATTAACTCTCCTTTACCATCAGAATGATATCCAGTGCTGAATTCCAACCTGCACAGTGCTGGATTTTCTGTACTAGAAATTGTATTTACTAGTTTTTCAGAAATGATGAGAAAAAAACATGATACATCCAGCAAACAGCGAGGTAAAATCCTCTATGCAGTTTCTATTCCCAAGTGTGCAGTCAGATGTTTGAGAACCCGCAGCTCAACTCACCTCCAATGAGATCTGAAGTTCTGCATGGTATTCAGCTGATGCCAGCTGCCCATGAGCACCCTTGTTTAGGTGTCTGCTTGGCACTTAAATCCCCAGCTGTTTGAAATCTTGTGATTCCAAACTGCCAGACTCTGCACTAATTTTGTCCTTGAGGTAAAAGTGTGGTAACTTTGCTGGTTTTCCTCCTTTACCCCTAGGAACATTTTCATGTGATTCAGGCTATCCAACACAATCTCTTTAGGGACTTCTGATTAACCTGTACATAATAAATTCTTTGTTTCTAAAATGCAGTATTTGGCTTTGGGTTTTTCTTGCAGATCTTTGGATTTTTAGCACTGATGTGTCTTATCCTAGCCATTGGCAATGGCATCTGGGAGTATGATAAGGGCTGCTACTTCCAGGTCTATCTGCCCTGGGCAGAAGGTGTCAACTCTGCCTCCTACTCTGGCTTCCTCATGTTCTGGTCATATGTGATCATTCTAAACACGGTGGTGCCAATTTCACTCTACGTCAGGTATGTACTAGAACGTCCTTTCATGTTTCATCTTAGAAGAGGTTTAGCTCTTGCCTTAGCTGGTAGCAGCATTTTCCCTGGGCATAAATGCAACCCCATTATAACCACAACAATGATTTTCTTATTTCTGCTGCCTTTGGAGGTCAGGTTTGGAGTGGGGACAGCACTGAGCCCTGGAAGGCGAGAGGATGATTTTGCAGTTAAAGGGGAGATATAGGTGTCAGATACCATGGGAGTAAGGCTGGAAGCCTGCTACAATTACTGTCTTGCTCTCTCCCACTTGCACTGCCCATCAAACAAGGTGAATGGTATGTTCTTTGAGGTGGCTGTAGGGCTCGTGAGGAGTGGCTTGCCAGGTAATAAGTGCAGTCAGGTTGAGGATCCATACTACTTCATGCTATATGAGCAGAGTGAATGTCTCCACATCCCAGAGAATTAAGTGTTACGTTGGTTACTGGAGACAGGCAAGCAGGGGTAAAGAGCAGGCAATGCATCCGTGACACTCTCAAAGCCTTGAGATTAGGGTGTAGACTACATAGGTTATCACTGCACCTAACCCTTCAAATGGCTTTGCTACCTAGACTCTCTTTTGTGTTGGTAAATACGAGGAATTAATACTGTTCCTGATATGTCTACTTGATTGTATTGAGTTACACAATGACTTGCTTGTTGTGGAGCTGTGAGTTGTTTGAACTGTGGCTGGGCTCATCCCTGGCACTGGGCTCAGCCCAGCCCAGAGCCCTGCTGGAAACTATCCCCTCCTGAGCATCACTCCTGAAACTGCACCAAGTAAAACCCACTGCTCTTGCCTTGCTTTTCAGTCTGAAAAAAATTTTCAAATACATTTATAAGATGTTGGTTTATAAATAAAATAAAGGAATTTACTATAAGACTAACAGATTGTTTCAGTGGGACCTGCTTCAGCACTGCTTGCTACAAGCCATTTAAGGACAACCTGATGAGCACACCCCGTCATTACCTTCAAAGTTGTCTTCTAATTGCAATTGTTAATGATGGTGCTGAAGATAAAGATCTTGTCCTTACACTAACGAATATTCCATCACCACCTTCTTCTGTTTCACCAGTGTAGAGATTATACGCTTGGGTAACAGTTTCTACATTGACTGGGACCGTAAAATGTATTATCCACTGAATGACACACCGGCTCAGGCCCGTACCACTACACTCAATGAAGAGCTGGGGCAGATCAAGTACATCTTCTCAGACAAAACAGGAACTCTCACTCAGAACATCATGTGTTTCAACAAGTGCTCCATCAATGGAAAATCCTACGGTATGTTTTCTATTTGTCTTACTCTCTGAGTTTTATTCCACTGTATCCCTCTTGGTCCAGAGACGCTAAATGTGATATCCACAAGAGAGTGTCTTGTAAGCAGTTGCAGTGATCAAGCACAGGGCTGCCTGTCAGGGATGCCTGGACAGCCCTGATTACATCTTTTACATATCTTTATATCTTTTTCTTGTCCCTTGTTTCCCCTTTTTGCCACTCTTTTACTTCTGTTTTTCTGCCCCAGTATCATCTCAGCTAAAGAACCTGCACCTTATTACTTTTTCCTCATTGGTCCCTGTTTTCCTACATCTGTACTGAAATTTGATTTTTTTCTGATATCACTACCTAGGTAATGTCAGCCTAGTATGGTATTATTGACAAGGTTACGCAGGTATTGCCAACCCTGCAAAACATAACACATAACTCACATAACTAACTCCCTCTTAACCACTCAACCACTTGTGGTTAAGAACCATCCCTCATGGGGTTATCTGCAAATTTTGTCAGCTTCTCACACTGTTATCTCTCACATTCGGCAATTTCTCATGTCATGAGCAGCAGTTTTCCACATCCTGTTCAGGCAGCTGAACCTTCAGTTGGCACCTAGTCAATGGTCTGATAGTTATCCCTGACTTACTTCACCTACCAGAAAAGTTTGTAGGGAGTTGGGAAAAATGAGAAACAAAAGTTGTCAGCTCTGATAGATCCTAACAGCCATTGACTTAAAAGGCTCATTCATTGTATGGCCCCGGGCAGTTTTCTTCATACTGCTCAAGAGGTGCTAACAATTAGAAACTGACTAATTGATTAACATCATTAGATTCCCCCAGAGAAATTAGTCACCACTTATTTGTAGGTCGATGATTGTTTTGCCTGTGTCAGACCAGCTGATGGACTAGTGTGCCAGAAAGCTTGTCTTTTTATCTCAGTGCTGTCAGCTGGCCTAATAAAAGAAGTTTTTTCTTCCTATAAATCTTCTTTGGTGTACATTTGGAGACAACTGTATCTCAAACAGCACCACTATGCTAGCCAATGTTAGTGCTGCTAAACAGTTTAAAAAATATTCAGTCTGTTCATTCATGTGTCCTTAGTTGACTTTTCCAAGGTGGATGTCACCACTAATACAGATATAGGGTGTGGATTCAAGAAATGAATGGGAAATATGTGGGAAGAAGGTGGACAGTCTATTGCCTATAGTTCTCTAAATGCTTAGCTTCTTCCTAGAATGTACTTCTTTGGATTTGCTGCTCAGAGGCATTTGGGAAAGCTACGGCAGAAAGGATGAAATAGTTTTTCTGCCAGGGAAGGTAGTCCAGAGGCTTAAGCCTCCAATTGAGAAGGAGATGTCCAAAAGCCGGGGTTTGCAGTTCCCAGGGGTTCAGCTGATGTGCAGTTGTCAGGAGAGATGACTTCTGAGTTTCTTCTACATCCTCAGGGCTTTTGTGAGGGAATACCACTACCTCAATTGACTTTGATCATAACTGAGGTTGCTGGTGCAGGTGTGGTTCTATCATTCATGTAATTCACTGTATTTCAATCTCATTTCAAGTGTTGAATCTGGCTGGGCTGGGCACAGTCCAAACCTTCCAAGTGAAATTTTTCTTCAGGCAGAAGTTTCAGTAGTGTTTCCTGGAGATGAGAAGTCTTCTACTTCTATGACCAGATCATGAGATCAGGAAAAATGAATAGAGCAGCCTTGCTACCTAGACATGGGAAGAATGGGCTTTAAAAACTCCTCTGAGCTGGATTTTATCTCACATTCCAAAGGGAAGGTACAAGAGAAGTATCCCCTGAAAGCACCTTCGTTTCCTATCAAGCACTATGTCCTTTCTGGGTTCAGCATGAGCCAAGTCGACCTTACCACATGCCAGTCATTTTTATGATAACTGCTTTGTGTTTCGAGCATCTGTCAGTCTCTACATTTTGTCATGGAGTAATATAGAAACTGATTTATATGAATCATCAGTCTCCAGTGCCCATGTCAAGATATATATGCTTACTGAAACTTTTTAATTAGATACTAGCTTCAAAACACTAACCAATTTTTGTGGTAGAGAAGCTCAGAGACTGTACTTAACCTGGAGCTTGTGACTATAACCTCAGCCTTTCTTGCTTGCAGGTGATGTGTATGACATGTCTGGACAAAGGATAGAAATAAATGAGGTAAGCGCTCAAGTGCTATCAGGATCTGTGCTTTTCAGTTAACCTGCATGAATAAGTGCTAGTGGTCACAACCCACCCAGGCATAGCTCATGTTCTTGACCTTGCAAGAGCTGATGTTCTTGACCCTGACAAGAGGGGTGTGTGTTTTGGTGGATGCCAGAGGATTGCCAGAGTTGCATTCCCTTCCACTAAACCTGGTTTAAAACTGCAGGTCGGCTAGCCTGAGTCCCCACTGTTTCCTCAGCTTCACATCCTAGTGCGTGCACAGCTCCTCTTGAATACTTGGCCGTTGATGTTTGTTGGAAACTTGGACATTGGTGAATTTTATTATCCTTGGAAGTTAATTAAAGCTTTGGTGGGGAATCAGTGACTTCAGTTCATATCAATAACAAGGTCACTGTCAAATTCCTCTAATGTCTGGACATTGGAAAGTGTGAAAATGGGTGACTTCTCCATTTCTCTCTAGCCGCTGGTTGCTGGCACAAACCCACAAGTCTTGGATTTCTAAAATGTCTGAAGACTGCATGCAGTAATCCAAGTAACAAACAGCAAGATGATGATGAAAATCCCACTCCTCATTCCAATGATTCATTTCCAGGCCATTTAAAACTTAAATTACCCAGAGAAATTGGCTGTTCGTGGCAAGTGCTGTCCCTCCAGACTGCCCTAGCTCAGGCAACAAAATGCAAAGGGATGACTTGCTTACGGAGACATGCGGGTCTCCCACCAACTGGCTACCCAGCAGCTCCTCCTGCCCATGATACTCACCAGAGAAGAGTCCTGCTGCCCACACATCCATGGTGTTGCAGTGCCTGGACCTTGCTGCGTAGATGAGTGTGTGTGGGGGGTGGGTCTGTGCTCTTGTGGTGTGTGCTAAATGTCAGCTTGCAGAGATCAAAAGGATGACTCCCACCCTGGAAACTCTGAGCTCATCAGGGATGGGGCGGGAGTCGGAATCGTGCCGGGCAGGCTCAGCAGTGCATTCCTCCATGACACATCATGCTGTGAGCTTCTGGCCATATCTCCAGTACATTCCCCTCCACTTGGGGCTCCTTGTTTTTAGACAAAACGGTCAATGCCTGTCGAGTTGAACCTTTACATCACTTGTCTGTCATCTTTTTTCCATATCAGGATTTTTTCTTGCTTTGGGAGAAAAGGGTGGAGAACACAGCCTTTTGAATTGTTTTGAACTGGGATCCCATATTCCCCTATCACAGCTATTGACATCAGGAGCATGACATCTCCAAGCTGGCATGTGTTGAAGACAAGCATTTTTTTGCTATAGAAATCCTTTGGCAGGGATCCTGTAGGAGCACTTGCTGTCATACAGAAAGGCAGCTTTCGCTCATCAGGTTCTCAGCCTGAGTGCTGCTCTGAAAAGCACCTTAAGTGCTCGTCCTCTCTTGTGATTCAATAGCTTTCATGACCTCCCTCTTACTTAGACTCACAAATCTCTGTCATGAGCAGCCCTGCAGGAGAGGACCCTTTGTAAATGTAAGGAAGAAAGAGGCATTGTGATGGGCAAGCACTGGTGTACAGGCATCTGAGAGCTCCACAGGTAACACCGAGCCTTATTCTTGCAGAACACAGAGAAGGTTGATTTCTCATACAACCAGTTAGCTGACCCGAAGTTTGCCTTCTATGACCATAGCCTGGTTGAAGCTGTGAAGCTGAGTGATGTCCCAACACACAGGTTCTTCCGGCTGCTCTCACTTTGTCACACAGTGATGCCAGAAGAGAAGAAGGAAGGTGAGGACTGTTGAACGCACCAGACTGAGTGGTTATGTTCACCCCACACCACAGTATGTCTTCTCTCCACAGAAGCTGTTATTGGTCCTTTTGGCTCCCTGGTGATTTTCTGTAGTATATGGCTACACATAAATCAATGTCTTTGGAGATGCCACACGGGAAGAGAAAGGACCAGGGCCTCCACTCCCTTTGTGTTCCTGTGGTGGAGCTGACACTACGGCGAACACCACTTCTCTGGAGTGCGGAAATTGCAGGTGCCACAGCTTCCCTGAGGTGGCAGATGGCTTGCCCCACTCTTTCTCTACTCTGCACCAAGTCCCATAAAGCAAAGAGCATAGAGCACCTATCCACTAGAGACTCATTAGCTCCACTCACCCAGTGTTCCCACAGGTATTGGATCAGCTCCTCAAATCCCAGACAGGGTGACTGTGCTTTAAAGGCTAGAACCATTAATTGGCACACATAAGGTGACAATACTGATGAGAAAAATACGTGCAGATGTAACTAGAAGGGGTTAAATCCAAGGAAACTGTCCTCTCAGTTAGATCTGTTGGACTCCAAAGAGTGATAAAAGACCCCAAAATAGTCTAGGAGGCCTCTTGCACTGGCCTAGAGGATGGGTTGATGGGACTTGATGGAGACATGTAGACATAAGGTGCTTTTTAGTGCTGCACCTCTGGGGATAGGTAGAAAAGCAAAGGGTTAACTGCTATATAATGTCTTTGATTTTTTGTTTGTTTAGCCTTAGAAACTAGGCAGAAACCACATTACTTTTTTTTTTCTTGCATGTCAGGTAACTTGGTGTATCAGGCCCAATCTCCTGATGAGGGAGCCCTCGTCACTGCTGCCAGAAACTTTGGATTTGTGTTCCGGGCTCGCACACCGGAGACCATTACTGTTGTGGAAATGGGAGAAACAAAAATTTACAAACTCCTGGCTATTCTTGATTTCAACAATGTTCGCAAGCGAATGTCTGTTATTGGTATGTTCCCCTTGCTCCCTTCTTTCTTTCCAGACTTTTTAGGCTCTCAAGTTGGCCTTCATTCTGCTGTGATGCCTTTTCCTAGGAGAACTCCTTTGCAATGCTTTCTGAGTAACACTTACTTCTAAGTGCTTGAGATGGGCTGCCTTGACTTTTCTATTACACAGCAACAGTGCTAGAGAAAGACTTAACTTAGGTAGGTGGGAGAACGTATTAACATCTGGACAACAGTGATGAAGCAACCTCCTGAAGACACTAAGCTTTTTACATATCTTCTGTCATGACAATGCAGGAAAGGCCTTCCTTCTAATCAGCTTTAAAATTATCAGCGAAATCTGAGAAAGTGGGAAAGAAGAAGGCAAGGACAAGGAGAGAAGCCCACTTTGCCAAAAGAAAAATGAGAAATTATTCAAGAGACCTCCTGTAGCCTTTATTAACACTCCAACATCCCCAGATATTTTAGGAATTGGAATATCATAACTGTAGCAAGAGAGTGGTAGTACCTTTACTGGTAGGAGCAATAAGAGCAGCAGGACCAGTTCCCTAATGCACATGTCCTGCCTGAAGTGCTGCCTGTAGGAACCACACAGTTTAAGAGAGCATCTGCTCAGACCAATGCAATCTGGGTACAGTTACCCATACTGCTGCTGCTAAGGTGGAGAGTAGTTGCATTATCTTCTTTTCTAAGCAAAGCTTGTCTTGATTCCTGGGAGTTTGCCAAAACTCAGTGGAGTTCAGACACCTCTAAAAACCTTTGTTTTGATGGAAGTGCTGTGAATTGCAAGTGCATCAGTCTGGAATTTGTAGCATCTCTTTTCTTCTTCCTTGTAGTGCGGAGTCCAGAAGGTGACTTGACTTTGTACTGCAAGGGGGCTGACACCATTCTTTATGAACTGCTTCATTCATCCTGTGACTCTCTGAAAGAGGATACCACAGAACACCTGAATGTAAGTGCTTCCTTCTGCACCATGTCTCTGCATATGATGGCTTCCTTTTCTCTGGGTATAGAAATGTGCTTTGTGTTGAGACAAAAAACATATTTCAGAAACAGCACCTAAGCACCAATTTTTTAAATTGTGGAATGGAGAGGGAAATTAAGTTAGAAAGCCTTAGGTCTCAAATCAGTTGCTTAAGCATGGGCACCAGATGCCCTCTGAACTGCTCCAGGACATCTGGACATGGATGGCAAATACAATGCAGGACATTCAGAAGACATGTATTTCTCTGGAGTAGGAGCTGGAAGCCAGGCAGGATAGGTGAAACACCTGAAATGGCACAACACATCCGTGTTTTGGCAACTAAATTCCATCCAAGTCTGCTGTTACTCTACAATGCATACACCCAATGCATTCAAGCATGCCTTGGATAGGAATAATTCAGGTGATCAGTAAAGGGCCACAGAGCTGCTTACCTTCTTGAATACAATTAAGATCTGCAGTGAGTGCAATCTGAGATATCTCAGTCAGCGGGGACCACTTCCAGATCATATAGGGGCGTATGGAGTGGACAGCGAGGAAAATGCATCATTCAAACTTGTGGACTTTTATATTGTTGATGGTGTGCACTGTGAGGTGCTTACTCACATAACAGGATGTTTTGGCCAATATTTACTCCCCCTTGTGATGCCAGGTCCTGCTGGTACAGTACAGAGGACAAGAAAACAGCAAGTTCTGCCAGAGGGGTTGTGCAATAGCAAAAACATCTCTGCTCACTGCCTGGGGGTGCTAGGTAAAGTTGCTGGCAAAGGAGAGGGCAGAGCAGGGCAGTGGATGTGGCCTGCTCCTGATGCACCTTTAATTCAGGACTGAGGGAACACTTCAGTTTTCACAAACAGATCTCTGTTATTCTACCAAACACTGATATTCTACAGAAAGCACAGTTACAAGGACTGGTTGAGATGTCATGACTGACTGTGCTCGTGCTATGCATTGCAGGCAGCATTTGTACCCTCAAAATATTGAGCCCAGGTCCAGATTTCAAGGCTGTTTTCAGTATTTATTTAGGTCTCACTACTCTGAATCTTTTTTTGAGAAGCATGAGCCTGGGAAACAGCTGCCTGGTTAATGTAAAGCTTTAGAGCCAGAAAGTAGGAAAGCCCTTTTGAATTTGTTCTTCATAATGACCATGGATAGCAATGATAAAATGGTCTGAAACTTGTTCTTAAAAAGTACCCCAAAGTCTGTGGTCTAAAGTGTGATTTTCTTACCTTTCCTCTGCAGACTTTAGGCAAGAAGCTTTTACAGGTAGCTGTTTGCTTTCCAAGGGTCCTTTGTAAGCCCAGGTGAGCAGACCATTCTTTGACCTATTCTGCCTCACCACTGTCTTGCAGGAGTTTGCTGGTGAAGGTCTGAGGACACTTGTGGTGGCCTATAAAAACTTGGACGAAGACTACTTTCAGGACTGGATCAGGCGTCACCATGAAGCAAGCACTGCCTTGGAAGGACGGGAAGATAGATTGTCGGAGTTATATGAAGAGATTGAAAAAGACCTAATGGTTGGTGTTTCAGGGAATCTGGGCCAAGATCTGGGGGAGGCAGCAAAGATGGTGGTTTGTCAATAAACAGCTCACTATGAGTTCAGTAAACATTGCTCTGCAAACAGCTCAGTGGGTTGTGTGACAGGAACAGTTAAGAATATGGCAGTCCTGGGTTTTCACTGGCACCTCCGTCAGGAGTCCATAACTGCAGTGTCAGCCACCAGTGCAGGGGAATGGTTTTATTTTAACTCACGTGGGTGTCAGAGTAGCTTTCTCATGAAGTGACATACCAGAGCCTGAGGGAGATGACATGGACACAAATATTTCATATCTATCCTTTGTATGTGCAAATTGCTGATCTATTTATTTTCCTGTCTTTGAAATGGCAGGCAGTGAATAATCCCCAGTTCCCCTCTATTTCAGAGAGTGTCTTCTTTGTTCTTGCAGCCCTGGGCAGGATGGGAAGATGATGCCCATGAACATGTTTCTGTCAATTTGAAATAGGGCTAAACTGTGATCTTCAAGTCATTCTTCTCTCCCTGAGTGTTGTTACAGCTTTCTGAATGCCCAGGGGGTGGGGGGTCTGCCTGTGTTTTAGAGCCGTGAATAAAGAATGAAAAGGATGTGTGGGATCTGAGGGGAAGCAATTCAGCTTTTGCACTGGCAGGAGTGCTTTCCTGAAATCTCAGAAATCCTGGGAGCTGCAAGGTTGCTCCTTCCATTAGCTGTATGCCCAGGATGCCAGCAGGGCCTGGGAAGAAGCAGGTGTGAGCCAAGGAGATGCTGACCTCTGGAAGTTGCATAGTCCATGGCACAGAGCCTACTGCCCTTCTGGGTCTCAACATAGTGGAAAATGCTGATCCTCCAGTCCAGAGAATACAAATGTGCAAATGCTCTGTGGATTCTGTTCAAAGCAGGAAAGACATGGAGATTTAGGAGGTTAAGGGGCCAGGTGCTTTGTGAGAAAGGGTTATGAAGCTCATGGCCTGAGCATAGAAAAGATCATGGGCTCACAGCAGGAAGAAGTGTGGCTCAGAAGAAAACTCTTTATGTATGCTACAGGAGTGACTTTACTTCTCAGAGGTGCTGTGGGAAGGGCAGAGGGTGGTTGGGTGTAGGAAAGCCTGGCTTGTGACAGGGAATGGGTGTGAGAACCAGAATCAGCAAGGAAACAGATGGGTCCTGTGGAGCTGTAGAGGACTGCCAAGTACCATAGTCTGGTTGATGGGCAAGAGCAGAAGTCCCTGTGTGTGGCAGGCTCCTGCTAGGGGCCCTTAGGGGCAGTAAGGGTATAAGGACACAAGGGGATGGAACATGGTTAGATTAAGAGAGTAGTAATAAAAATACTATTTCTCATTGATTGACCTAAAAACTCAGGCAGATCCACAGTCAGGAAGGCATCACAACTGTCCCTCCAGCTGCTCTTAAACCAGGTCATGGGCAGACAGGCAAAGGCCTGTCAACAATACTGTTGTGCCTTTCTGCAGCTCCAGAAGAGGGCAATGCGAGCCCTTGTTCTCTCTTCCTTGGGCACATTTGATACCAGTGACCATCTTAGGGCTTCCAGCTCAGACTCAGGCTGCCAAGGATGAGCAGGTGCTCCCAGGAGGTGGCTTTGTGTACTACAAGCATTCAAACTCTCCCTAGCTGGACCAGGGACTACTGCTGTAAAATGTGGATTGTGTGCTTCTGAGGACCCTACAGAGAAGTTCCGTTAGAGCTGTTGTCTACATTGATAACACTCAAAGCTGGTGAATGATGAAGATCCCAGGAAGCCAAAAGGGATCTTGGGCTTAATGCCAACCTCTGAATTTAGTCTCCCAACAGCAGGAGGTAGGTGGTAGCAGATGCTGTCTAAACCTGAGGTAGCAGTGAAATGTTCATCTCCCTTTGACGATAGGTTAAAGCCATCGAATATCTCCAAAATGCAGAAAAAGCAGTAACTTTAATGAAGATTTGTGTCCTGAGCCATCTGTGGTTGTTTAGTTGTGTGACAGTGTGGAGCAGGGGTGGGGACAGGTCTGTTAGGGACTGGAGAAGGTGTTTAGCAGCCATATGACCGCTGCAGTACAATATAGCTGGGAGCAAGGTCCATGTGAGAGGTTGCATATTGAGGTTTTGGGACGTGGTTCCACAGTTGTCTTTGTCCCTCAGTTAAAGCTCTGTCTGCTGTGAAGGGGACATGTGGATGAACACAGATCTGTAGGTCTGAAAACATGTTGGCAAATAATTTCATGCATGTTTGTGATCCACCTGAGCCTGGGGCATGAGAGACTGGAACATTTGCTGGATCAGGGCTCTACTCCGTACAGTAGATTTGCTGAGGAATAATGAAAATCAGTACAACCTTAATCCTCGATTTCATTTGTGTTTGCTTGAGTAATTACCTGGAAGTCTAATGCTTTATCCTTTGCTAGCAATGGGAAGACTTACCAGTTCCCTGCCATTTTCTGTTAAGCTGCTAGGTGCCACAGCAATTGAGGACAAGTTACAAGACGGAGTCCCACAGACAATCGAGACTCTTGCCAAAGCCAACATTAAGATATGGGTTCTCACTGGAGACAAGCAAGGTAAAGGGGCTACAGGGTTGGATGTTTCTCTTCTCTCCCACTGGGGGGATGGTTCTGCTAAGACCCATGTTCTCATTCTTTCTCCTTTGAAAACTGCACGGAAGACAAACTTACAAGGCTTTGCTTCCTTGCCAGCGAGGCAAAACTCCAGTTATCTGGAGTTAGACCACATAACTGTGGCTAGTGCCTGTTCTTAATTCCTGTCCTGAGGCTGGAGGCAATGTGGAGGCAGCATCCTTTGCTGCTGGAGAGGTGACAATGAGCATCCCATAGTCCTTGTCATATGTTGCAAAAGGTGTCTCTTTAGTATGGTCTATTGTCCTGGTGAAGAAGGTGGAAAAAATCTTGTCCTGCTTTCCAGGAACTTTAATGCTAAAGTGGATGTTGGGTCTGTTCCAGTTTGGTCCTGGCATTAATGATCCACAATAGAAATGGAGGAAACACAGACTTTTGGAGAAAGCATTAAGTTGGAGAGAATGGTAAATAGACTCCAATGAGTTCTTTTGGAGAAATAGCAACTTCACTGAAACAATAGTGTTTCAGGGAGGCCAAAAGTGTCTGCAAATAATTTCATCCAAGAAATGAGCAGAGAGTTTAGGGGAAAAATGAAACATTTCATTTTGTCATACTCCAAATGTAATAGTTTTGCTTATGAAATACCAAAATACTTTTTTTTAAAGAATTTTCTGAAGAAAATGTCTTGATATTCTTCTTCAGCACTATGGTTTGGTGCTTTTCTGGGAGTAAGGGGAAGGAAAGTAAAAAATCCTGAAAAAAATTTTGAATCAATATGAAATGAAGCTTTTGTTGCTCCAAGTATGTTGGCCAAAGGGTGTTTTAAGCTTTTTCATTTTGATAGAGTTATTTTTTTCAGTGGCCTTGTGAAGTTCAGTTAGGGGAGATTTGCTGCTATATCCATCAAGGTGACTCCTGGCTCTCTTGAAGTATTGACTCTGAAAGGCTCAGAGCTCTCTTGTCATGTGTGTAAAAAGGCCACAGAGATGGTGGATGAGTTTGGGGCTGCTAAGATGGGTCATCTTCCTGGTTTATCTTTCCCAGAGACGGCAATGAATATTGGTTACTCCTGCAACTTGCTGAATGATGACATGGAAGATGTTTTCATTATTGAAGGCAGCACACCTGATGATGTACTTAATGAACTGAGGTAAATGGCTGAAATATACATCTTCATTGCTGTGCACTGAGAGTATTTGTATTTTGTATTATTCTACCTTTTTTGCCTGTGGGCTTTACTTGGTGCAGTTAATTCAGCTACCTTAGATAAGGGCTAGCTGGCTCCCTGGAAGATCCAGCCGCTAAACACAATGTAGAAATCTCCTCTGAGGATAAACTCTGAAGCTTCTTGATCCAAGAGGTCAAATCTCTATAAATGTATAAGAAAGCAGAGTCAGGCAGGCAGTATCAGCTGACATTTGATAAGTGATCTGCAGCAACAAAGCCTTTGGCTCCAGGCTGGACCTATGCTGTTGCTGCACTGCTATTGCCGTTCATCCACGCTGCTGTCCTTTGTCTAGATACAGTTCTTCCCTACCATTATCTGGAAATCTACCTTCCTTCCTAGCCTTGTCAGTAGACACAAGTTCTTAGGTATAGGTGGAAAATGGATTTTCAAACCTATTCTCTTGAAATAGGTGGTTGCCAGACAATATGCACAGAAAATTGGGATGCCCTTTGGGGTACTGTCCTACATGACACTCAAATGATTTGTTTGACTTTAAATAAGCACAAGTTTAGCACACACTTGTTAGAGTTTCAGAAGCACGTGGATCGCCTGCACAAATGACAGCAGCTAAATTATGCATGTTGTTGTAGGGATACAGGGAAAATTAAACTAAAATATCAAAGGGAAGCATCATTTTTTTATTTTCATAGAGTCGATGTAATAAAACATATATATCTTTACAAACTTTTCATTATTATTCTGGGTTTTTTTTAGGAATGCAAGGAAAAAGATGAAGCCAGACTCCTTTCTGGACAGTGATGAAATCAACATTCAGTTTGAAAAGTCTTCAAAAAAACCAAAACTTATACCTGATGAGCAAGCAAATGGGGTGTATGGTCTGGTTATCACTGGCCACAGCCTGGTAAGGAAGGTTCAGAGTCATGTTAGGGCTGACTTCTCTGAAGAACTTGATGTGATAGAGACATACTAAAAGTCTGAAAATGCTTTAAAAATTTAGCTCTAGAGGAATGGATTTATTTTTTTCCCCCTAATTGAAGATTAGGTTCTGTGGTTATTTGAAACATGAAACGTGTTGGGCAAGGTTTCAGAAAACTGGAATAGGGAAGAGTTGGACCTGATGTTAGGTGATCAAGGGGGGCAGAGTAGCGGCATAAATTTTCATTTTCAGAAAGATACTAGAAAAATAATCAGGCAGTTTATAGATACAGCAAGGAGACGAGAAAACATCAGACATGGGGTTCAAGTATGCCAGGAACATATTCTACTATATGTATCTGATAATGGATACATTTAACAGATAGGATATATATCTTATAACTTAACTAATAAATTGCTTGACAGTCTCTCCCATGATCTTCTTCCAAGCAAACGGAAGTAATACGGTCTAGATGAAATTATTAAGTAACATATGCAACAGTGCTTGGAAATTATGGCTCTTAAGGGCTTACTGTTGATCTAAAACAGCAGTTAAGTGGCATCTGCAGGGGGCTATCCCACATCTATTTGATATTCACTGTTTGCATTAACTGCTTAAAAAGACAGCAGGTAACACCAAGCTGGGAGACACTGCAGGCATGATGGAGTTCAAGATTAGATTTGAAAACACTTTTAACTAATTGGAGAAATACTTTGGAAAAATGGAGAATGCAGTTCAGTAATGCCTTGTTCTCCACTTTCACATAATCAATGGCACACATACAAAATCAGAGAAACATACGTAAAGGCATCATCTGTAAGCCTTGTGAAGAAAGCCTCCTGCTTCATTCGGCATTGGTAAAGTCTTAGCTGAAATAATTCCACTTATTTGGGCCATTTTCTTTGGGAAAAAGTAGACCAGCTAGAAAGAGTACAAAGAAAACTGTAAGAGTAGTCATGCATGATGTGGAAAGCACATGGGAAAACTGAGAGAGTTAGGATTTCTGAGCCTGGACAATACCTATCAGTCTTGGTAATACTTTTCAAATAACAACAGGTAAACAGAGTAATGGAATTAGACTGAGATAAGAGAGTTTGGGGTGAAGTATCTTTCTGGTGAGAACAGTGAAGCATTGGAATAGATTTTCCATCCTTGGAAATTTTTTAGAACAAGTTAGAGAAAAACACAATTTAGATAGATACATTTCAACATGTCTGGGAGGAAGGCTTAATCTAGATCAGGTTTATTTGTCTGATGTATTTTGCTTTCCCAGATTGCAGGGGAAGCAGACAGGTAGACATGGAAAGAGCTGGGAGGCACTGCCTTTCAGATACAAGATAATTCTGTTCCCTGTGGTTGCTACCTTTTGATGGCAGTCCAGCAAATTTAAATCCCAGCTCTATATCAGCCCAGCAAATTACTATTAAAAAAATCTCATCTTGCTCCATTTTTGGCTTGTGTGCCATGCATACAGACCCTGGACTAGAAGGGACACTTTCACCAGTGTCTACGTTGTCAAGTGCCATCTCTCCCTCTTTTACACTCGCTCCCTCTTTAATTCCAGGCCCTTGATCCCCTTTAGATCCCCACTGCAAAACAGACAAGCTCTATCAAGTTCCGTGCATCTGCATGGGCAAATCCTCTGACATCGCAGCTGGCCGCAAGGCCCTGCCTGTTCCTACTCCATCCCTTCAGTCTGCAGCACAGACCCCAAGTGTTGTGCTATGAAATCACCACTGGCAGGGGTGGTGACACAGCTTTCTATTTATTCCTGGAAAACCACACACTCACCCACACCCTGGCAAGGAGATATGTCCCACACAAAGAAATTCAAATCTGGGCTGCGTGGGAGCAGCCAGCCCACAGAGCCTGCAGCAGAGTGGACACATCCAGTCTCACCAAGACCGTGGCTTTCTTCTGGGTGTGGACCAGAAGAGCAGTGTGGAAAAAACTATATATTATTGATTTATTTCTGTGAACCTAGAGCTTGAACAATGGTAATAGTGCTGATGCTGTCCCACTCAAACACAGCATCTCTTCAGTGCTGCATCCTTGTGTGCAGATGGGTGGGATGGCAGCGCTGGGGCCATGCACACATCTGGTCTTGCTTAAACAAAGTGAGTGAACAGAAGCACATTGCCATTGATAATGGCATCATCATACTAGTTGATTTGTGTGCAGTACCATTAATATACTATGGGATAACATTTTGCTAGTGCTGTGCAGCAAGGGTGTTGTGGCAAAAGCCATCTCTATCTGCACTGACAGGCCAGTACTAAAGCCAAACCATGAAAAGGTCTCTTTTGTTGTGCAAGCCTGCCTGCCACCGACAGGAGGGAAGCAGGAACGCTGGTGACTCACAGCACTGTTTCAAGAAGAAAGGCTATCTATCTGGGCTAAGGATTGTATGCCTTTTGCAGTGAGCCTGCTGGAATGGCTCTGAGGAGGAGACAGCCCTGTAGATTCCTTCCATGCATGTCTACTGAGAAGAGACACCAAAGAATAAAACCAAAAAGCATGACTGGAAAGAAATATGAAAAGCCAACGTTGCTCCCTCCTCCTCATGCAGAGCTGGAGGTGTGACTAGACATCCAATTATCTCTGTGTTCCCTCAAATGAAATAACATGGCTGACTGATTTAAAAGGTCAGCACTCAGAGCAAAGTTGTCGTCTCCCTGTCTTTGTGTTTTACTTTGTCATGCCCACCTGAGCTCAGCTTTTTCCATTTTATTTTTTTTAATTAAGTACTCCAAAATTGAAATCTCTTCTATTTATACCACATATCTCCCAGAAGAGTTTAAAAATTAAACCAAGGGGGATGAGCAGAGACTCTCTTGCATGGAGATATGCAAGGCTGCCTCAGGCCCAGCAGCAGCTTCATTAATTTAGTGCTCCTGTTGTTTGACATTTCTGCTGCACTGTCAGGTTACATCAGGCAGAGCAGCTGTTGTGCAAATCCAGCTGTGGTGCATCCAAGGTGCAAGCTCGTAGGTGTACGCAGCATGATGGTGTGCAGTGTGGATGCTCCCTGTGACTGAACGGACGGATTCACTTGGGGTTTCTCATACCTTCCTTCTGCCGAATGGAAGAACTAGCTCAGTTCTCATTTCCTTCCCACTGCATCCTCTCTTGTCAGGCCACAAGCTGCTGCTAGTCTGACCCGAACACCCCCTTTGCTCCTTCTTTTCAGGCTTACGCGCTGGAAGGGAATCTGGAGCTGGAGCTGGTGAGAACTGCTTGCATGTGCAAAGTGGTGATCTGCTGCCGGGTGACTCCGCTGCAGAAGGCCCAGGTGGTGGAGCTGGTGAAGAAGTACAAGAAGGCTGTGACCCTGGCAATCGGAGACGGTGCCAACGACGTCAGCATGATCAAGAGTGAGTAATGGCTGGCAGCCGGCATGCTCTAGCAAACTGACTCATGGATGTATTTGCTATCTGAGGTGGCCTAGCAGCAGGAACACGTATCTGAGCGCCTTCTGTACCACCCTCTTTGTGGCACCAACTGGCTGAATCCCAAATTTTGGCAGGTTTCTACAGAGCACTGTCACTATAGGCTACTCGTGTCTCCTGCCTTCCAGGACACACAGGAAGGCCTTTTGCTGTGCTCCCAACACCAGGATCGCAGGAAGCTAAGGTTGCACTTACTCTTTCTACTTTAGAATAGACAATAGCCCACCGGGGCTGTGACATGTCCGCCTGTGTGTCAGCATGGTCACCATAACAAAGAACGAAGTTTGTTTCAGGGAGGGCCTGTCTGCAATGCGGAAAGAAAATCTTCATGCCTGTAAATAGTCTGTATAATGTTACATGATTTTTATTTTAACATTTCCATGTGGTAGGGCCATTTGTCAATTACCTCCCTAGTTATAAATCACAGGCTTCTAGGCCCCTTTGTCCTTGAGCATCATTTGTTGCTGCATTACCTCAGTGAATTTATGAAAAAAAATCCCCTAACTAGGTATAATTAAATTAAGATTATTCAGAAAGGCCTATTGCTAATCTTCCTTGTGTTAATTTGCAAGAATTTATTAACTGGAGCCTCTCAATTAAGAAAGAAAAGGCTAAGTAGGGAGCTTCAAGGGAGATAAGTCAGGCAGTCAGTAAAGAAAGGATAAGAAAAGTTAAAGTGTACATGATAATTAGAAACTAACCCACTCCCCCCATGAGAGGGTTGGGACTGTGGGATTTTATCAATTCACTGTTCCATGGAAACCTCTGAATCTAACCAACCTCCAGCTACCAAGATTGTTCTCATTAGTTAAAGCTGTATAATTAGCTGTCATATTAAACTTATGTCCATGTTTAATAAACCCAAGTTACTATTAAAAAAGACATGACTCTTCTATGTAATTATTTGATTGAACTAATAAAGGCCAGGAAACGTAAAAAGGCTACAGTCTGCCTCGTAGTACTGTGTCTGAGAAATCTGTAAGGGTTCTGAAGATTTTGCTCGTCTGGAGTGATGTTTTAAGGCTGCTGGACGGACATGCATGCATGTAAATGTAAGTCCCATGTCAATATAAATTAAAGTGAATTTTTCATAACAGCAGTTGTTATGAACAACTGCATTTACACTGTTGGAAAACGTTCAGAAAGAAAATATGAATTGTCACTGAGGGTAATTTCATTCAAACAATAAAAGGCCAGTTACTGGAAATGTATCACCACAGCCAAAATCATAATGCTGCTAAAACAATTAGTGTCCAAAAATTTTGGGGGGTTTGTGTTTTTTTTTTTAAATAACTTTACATATGACTTTTTATGAAGGCTGGGAGGGAATTAACACAGTGTCTCCATTCAGGGAGTGCATTTAAAAAATGGGGTAATCAAAACACTCAGTGTAATGACATGATCAATAACCTTCTTGTTGCAGCTGCCCACATTGGGGTTGGTATCAGTGGCCAGGAGGGGATGCAGGCAGTCTTGTCCAGTGACTTCTCCTTTGCACAGTTCCGTTACCTGCAGCGCCTGCTCTTGGTCCACGGCCGGTGGTCCTACATCCGCATGTGCAAGTTCCTCAAATACTTCTTCTATAAGAATTTTGCCTTCACGTTAGTGCACTTCTGGTATGGCTTCTTCTCTGGCTTCTCAGCACAGGTAGGTCCAGCTTCTGTTTTCTCATAGTCCTGTCTAGCATTTTCAAGCAAAGTATCTGGAAACATTCTAAAAGGAAATAAACTAAGCCATTCCTCCCACTTCACTGAACGGCACACCAGTCTGTCTTCTTCAGCTGTATGAGGACAAAGCAGATATTGTTGCCTTCATTGTGCTGCTGGTAGAGGACAGATGTCTGAGGACTTTTAGGTGCATTATGAAGCACATAGATCCCTCGTGGGATTTTCAAAAGTGTTCAAAGTGACTACAGCCATCAAACAAGGATACAGGTTACACAGAGGCCTGACCAGTTTGGCGAAGATCTAAGACATGTGCTTGCCCTGTTAGCATATTACAAGCAAACAGTTTAACCCCAGCTGTGCTTCAGCAGCTTGGGAGAGGAGCATATTGCCTGCAGCAAAAAATCTGGGGGGCTGAGGGTGCAGGGGTTCAGGCAGGGCAGTTGCTGTCCGCCCCTGCCCACTGGCTGCCTGGTGTGGGGTCGGGGGGTGATGGTGATGGGGTGGATCCTGTTCTGGTTGCGGCCGGCAGTGGATGCTGAGCAAACAGGGCTAGCGTAATGTCATCCTTCCCCCGTGTATTCCCACAGCTTATGGGGATGAGCTGTTTAGGGCTCCTGAGCTTGTGTCACCTTATACATTTGGTCTCAGTAGTATCTCAAACCAAGATGTTCCAGCATTTAATTGTGTATGCTTTCAAACAGGTGGAAAAGGCAGCCTTTTGCTAACTTCATGGTCTGTTGTTTGGGTTTTTTTTAGACTGTCTATGATGAGTGGTTCATTACGCTTTACAATTTGGTATATACCTCCCTCCCAGTGCTTGGAATGAGCCTCTTCGATCAGGTACTGTTTCTATCACCACTTGGATTTATTTCCAGGCACTTTGAGCTGGTTCCATGAAGCAAAAGCAGCTGACTTTTTGGCTTGCTATTGTGGCAGCCCCTGAAACAGTTTCCTGCCAGTGAGACCTGAGAGCACAAAAAAAGGGTGGACCAGGGAGGAGATGAGGTATTACTCTGATTTGGCCGGTGGGTTACAGTGTGTGATAAGACATTTGGGCTAGGCTGTTGACTACAGTAAAAGCTGCCATTGCGACACTCCCCTGAAGTAGCCATGTCTTACTAGCTGTGTTCCTGAAGCCTGACAAGCAACTTTTTAATAACCACACAAAACAATGAATGAACTAGTTCTCTGAAGGCAGGTGTTCCAGGTTCAACCTTTCTATTGGAAGTCCTTCTGCCGTGATTTCACATCCACATTTCTACTTCATTATTACTGTTTGGCAAGGCACAGAAGCAATAAAGCTCTTCCTATATGCCTTTTACAAGTTAAATAAGTAGGAACTTATTACACTGCCTTGGTTCACATTGTTTAGCTCTGGGTGCTTAGGGGACCCAAGTCAGACAGCCTTGCCTGTTTGTGGACCCAGGGGAGGTATTTTCTATCCCTTAGTTTCCAGGCAACTCTCTGGAGAGCAGATCATGCAGTCTGCTTAAGATGAAGTGTACCTTCATTTTTTTTTGCAGCACTTGTCAGTTTTCTCAGCGCAAGAAAGGAGAAATTCAATGTGGAAAATATGTCTAGGTGACCTTGGGATGTGGTGTGCTAGTCAGCACAACTGACTGAATTGTGCGCTAAGCCTGTTCTCATAGAAATGCATGACACAGGGACATGGCAACCCTAAGCGGTCTTGTGTGGTCAGTTGGGCAGGTGCCAGCAAATCTGACCATCTCACCTCTACTTTCAGGATGTGGATGATCGTTGGAGCATGCTATTTCCTCAGCTATATGTGCCTGGCCAGCAAAACCTGTATTTTAACAAAATAGTGTTTGTCAAGTGCATGATGCAAGGGATCTACAGTTCCCTCATTCTCTTCTTCATCCCCTATGGGGCCATGTACAATACAATGAGAAGTGACGGGAAGGCCATTGCTGACTATCAGTCCTTTGCACTGATGGCCCAGACCTGCTTACTGATTGTGGTGTCTGTACAGGTAAGGCATCCCAGGTAATATTTTTAAGAATTAGTGGTTGTTTTATGAAGGCAGCATCTGAAGGGCCACTTGGGATCTTGGTAGCATTGCATTTGCTGCTGCATCTTGCGTTCTTGCAAAAAAAGTTTCTTGACACCAGATTACTCTCCTCAGTTGAAGAGAACAACAGATTTGTATGTTATGAAAGAGCAAGGTGACAGGAAAGCAGAGTCTTTGCCTTGGGAAGTTTGCAGTCATAACAGACAGAACAGTTAAGGCTGTGAATAGAAAATGACTTATTCCAGTTTTATGGGAAGGGTTTGAAGCACAGGACTGCCTGTCTGCTGTCAAGCAGTTATTTATAGGGCCATCATTATGGGGCTGTCTCTGTAGCCTGTCCCCATGCATGATGCAGATGCTAGGCCTGCACTTGCTGGGAGAAGTAGCTAAGACTTGGTGGTACAAAATTCAGATGGTACTAGCAAGATGAGAGAAACTTCTTAAAAGAAAACCAATCAATCACCTCTGCCTAGATAATGATTTCTGCTGTCTGGTGTCTTGTAGGCTCCTTCTCCTAACTTCCAATGCTAGATCACAGCTTGGGGGTGGGGATATAAGCATGGCTCATTTGAACTTAGTATCCTGTCTCCAGTACTGGTCACTCATGAATGCTTGAGAAGAGGGCAACAACAAGGCAAACGTACTAATGCTTGCCTTGAATGGTCTCCCAGCATCCTATGATCTGTGGCTTTGTATTTCTTGAGACTTGAATGAATAACAGTCTCAGGGGCAGGTGTACAAAGCAGAGGACAAGCTGTGTTCAGCACAGATCAGCTAAATAATTAAGGCACTGACAATAGCTGTATTGCTCCATTCTTTCAGATTGGCTTGGACACCTCTTACTGGACAGTTGTGAATCAGTTCTTCATCTGGGGCAGCCTTTCCATTTATTTTGCTATCACCTTCACCATGTATAGTGATGGCATGTACCTGATCTTCACAGCCTCCTTTCCCTTTGTTGGTAAGACCTGGGACAAATCTAGATTGCACTCAAAATGGGCATGCTGTGGGGCTTAAATCTGTTGAGTATTTCTAGTACACATTATTGCCTCTCTAGAGGCAGTACCAATACATTGATCGCCTTTTCTACAAGAAATGCCAGGGTATTTCTGAGGGCTGCTGGGAATGCTTATTTTGAATTTCATCCATCCAGGCAAACATGTGCCACATTCATAAGGATGCACATTTACATGCAGCCACAGGAATGGTCCTTTAAATAAACCTACTGAGCTGGCTTGAATGCTGCTTTTTTATATTCTATTTCCAGGTGTCCAATTCTTACAGATATCTAGGAGCATTTTGTTTGCAGAAGGATGCATGTTCTTTTGTAAATAACGTGTTTTTATAGGAAAGCATAGAAGTACAATATCCAGTTAGACACGAGAAAAATGCCATGTGACTATGGTGAGCCTTCAGCCAGGTTAAATGGCAAATTCCCAGCAAAACAATTCCAGAGATAACCAGGTCACTAGAGTTACTCTACATAACAGATTTCTGAGCACATGCAAAAAGTGAAGGATAACGTAAAAATGAGTCCATCTCCTGAGACTTTAACCAGGAGGAAGATAAAAGCTTAGCAAAATATTTAGATGTTTTTAATAGCTCTGTGCATCCATAGCCAATATTAATACAGCATTGTTAGGAGACTCTACTTCTGAAATCCCAGAAAAGCTTTTTGCTTTAAGTCTCAGTTTGGTGTATTAATCAATGCCTTTATTTTTCGATGAATTCTTAAGCCAAGACCTGTTCTGCCCATCTTCACTGCAATACCAAGGTGCTTGGCTATTTTAGAAATATCTGACCTGCAGGTCAGTTGTTGCAACATATTTTCCAAGCAGATGGTCACATCCACTGTAAGATGGCTTTTAGTATCAAAAATGCTAAAGTGAGAGAAGGCAGAGTGTCTGTTCAATTTCCAAAGACAGGTGGTAACTCACTTGCCAGGGATATCTCTATCAGCTGCTCTACTGGTACTACGTAGGTCAAATTGGCCATAATGCTGAGGGCCACTTAATAAGGTCTCAGTCTGAAATCATTTGTAAGGAAAGTGTTTCTAGTCGGGACTCAGACAACTTGTTTAATTTCAGTGGAGTTGTGTTACAGCAGAATTGGGCCAACTGAAAAGAAAACATTCAGCAACTTTACTGCCAACAACAGCATCATTAAGCCCTGTAATGAGGGTTTTGCAGACTGTTTGTTCTATCTTACATTCCTTCAGTTTTGGAAGAGCCAGAAGTGAGCACTTTGGTTTAAAAGAAGGTGGCAGTGTCACACCAGCACATGGCAGTTGCTCTGCCAATATGCCCTTCAGGCTACATTGTCCATGCAGACACCCAGAGCAACACATGCTCCTCTAGTAAAGGGCTGTGATCCTATCATCTGCTGGGCAATCAGTACTCCATATGCTTCACGAAATGGTGCTGGTAAGTAAGAAAATTCCTCCTTTTGCATGAGAGTGCAAAATGAACGAGAGTTCTGGCAAAAGGTGAGAGGGCTGGACTGCTGCTGAAGAAAGTGTCCCAAACATTTGTACCAATCCTTTGCAGTGATTTGACTCTTTGTAAAGAGATGAGGCATTCACTCTGACATCCTTGTCTCCCTGAGCTGTTGCTGCCATTGTCTGCTGCTGTTGCGTTTTTCTTTGCTCATCCCAGACAGTGATATTGGTATTGCTGTCCTCTCTACAGCAAGCCGATTTCACTGTTGGAGATGGTGTCTACTTTATATGTTGGTCTGATTGCCAAGTGCTTTGGAATCACAGAGAGTGAAAGGTACAGGTGAATGATGGTGAGAGCTGCTGCTGTTTTGGTTTTAATCATGCGCTTTTTTTTTTTTTTCAGGTACAGCTCGAAACACTCTCAGCCAACCAAACGTGTGGCTAGCAATCTTCCTCAGCATCACCCTCTGTGTGCTGCCTGTAGTTGGCTTTCGATTCCTGAAGGCTCAGTTAAAGCCAACTCCCAGCGATAAAGTAAGGAGATACCTTATTAAACCAGAAATCCTGCTTACTACCACCTAAGCTTACCATGGAGCCATATTGCACGGGCTTAGCATTGCTTAGAGCATATGTCCCTGTAGGTGCAAGTACTGCCATCCATCTGTCCCTTGGTCTCTTGAGAAGGAGGACTGAAGTTGGGTTTTGGCACAGTTCAAACCATCTGCAGCTGGGGCCAAGGCTGAAACTATTTAGATGTGGATTAGACTGCACTGGAGCAAGGACGCTGCGCTATTGTTAGGTGCGGGGTTTAAGTGCTGTGGCTCAGTGGCAAAGCAATGCCATGTTCCTCCTGCCCTGCCACCGTACAATTTTTAGCCTGGCAGACCGCAGCCCTTCACCCTCCACCCAGGCATACGTGTTCGCTGGGCTCTTTTTTTACTTCGTTTGTACCCAAAGGTTATACACCCACTCTGAAACCAGCTGCCCTCCCATCCCCAGGAATACGAAGATGAGCCCACTTGGGCAAGGAGAGGCTGGGAGAGGTGGAGGGAGCAGAAAGCACACAGCTCACCACAGCCCATGGACCCCTCCTGACCCACCAGCATAAACACAGCTCCCCGGGCTCCCTTTCAGAGAGGAGCATCTGCTAAATGCTGCTGCCACCTGGTGCTCCCTTCCCCTTCCTGCAGGGAGCTGCCAGGAACGAGCGTCTGAGCGCAGCCCCAGGGACAGGCACCTCAGTGCGGCTCAGGGGCTGCCCTGATCACCCCTGGGGTGTCTGTGAAGCTCCCTAGGTGCTCCAGAACTGATGGAGAATGAGCGAAGGGGAATTCTCAGCCCTTGCAGAGGGGCTTGGTGGGTGCTAGAGGTGACTGCCAGGGCGTAGGGTCCTCAGGACACAGTTAGAGGCAGTTCAGGTGTGTAAACATGAGCTGAGTTTACCCTTCAGTTGATCAGAAGTCCGACACAGCTGTGGCCCAGAACCCCAGCCTCAGTGCTTGGGTTGAGCGTCTCTCTAGCACAAAATCACTTTATTTTTCTGCATCCTCTGAGAAGTGAATTGTCAGAGGAGAGAAGTGTTTGGGTTTCCTGCTGTACAGAGATCACCACTCGGCAGTAGGAGAGGAACTTAAACACAGACCTGATGCTTGGAGAGGCCAAGTACCTACAGCAGCCACTGTCCCAAGCAGGAATGACAGCAATCCAGTGGCTGGGGATTCTGCTGAGCCGCTGGCACTCAGTACTGGCCGCCTGCCTTTGACAGCCCCTTTCTGAAAAGATGCTTGTCTGCAGATGATCTCAGTGGCCACATGGGAGCAGAGAGCCCGCTACCTGCAAATAAAAAAGTGCATTGCTTCATTCCATTCTGCCAAGGAATGTGAGAATCTAGTGATCACCATTCTCATCATAAAAAGCTTTTATACACTGGAGATCCCCTTAGTAGTCTAGATTAAGTAAGTAATCTAGATTTCTAGATTAAATAAGACAATTTTTAAATGTTTCCTTGTTTTCTGGACTTTTGTCTATTGTTGAGATGATTTCTACATTTTGGGTTGACTGGAGCACCTAAAAGAACTGCAGTAATACCCCAACTAAGGCATGACAGAGCTGTGAGGAACAATGCAGTGAAATCATGCCCTCCCATGACTTACAGATCACACTCCCATTAACCCCTTTTAGAATAAGGTTGCACTTTCCTTTTAGTAGGCTGCCAACCTGTGCTGCCAGTTCAGCTCCTGCTCTGCAACCCCTCCTGCCACCCCGCTGCTTTGTCAATAATTTTTGGCTTTGGACCCCTGCTTCTGTTTCCCTTTCTTTGCTCCTCTTTAACTGTGCTTGTGAATAATGATGTGCTTCCCCCTTCTTACATCTTGTTTTCTGATTTCAGGTCCTGCTCAAGATCAAAGAAGCCAAAAAGCGTCCACCTCCACCCTCACCCAAGAGACGCCTGCGTCGGACCAGCACCCGCCGCTCCGGCTATGCCTTCTCCCATCAGCACGGCTTTGGAGCACTCATTATGTCTGGGAGAAACATGCGGGCAAAATCACCTTTTGCCACGACAGGAACATTTTCACCAAATAGTGACAAACATAAACATAAAGGACTGTAAAAAAAAAAAAAAAAAAAAAAAGAAAAGAAAAAAAGACAAAAAACAACAAAGCAAACCAAAGTAAAGGGCTGGCAGGAGAGGAGGCTGTGCTCCCTGCAAAGCACCAAGCCAGTGGCTGCCCAGATCTCTGCCCTCAGGGCTACGAAATCAAGGACTTGGGTCTTTCACCCATGTGCACACTCTGACTCCAGCTGCTCTTCCAAAGAGGTGTGCTGCTGTCAGGGAAGGTGGGCAGGGTGAATTAGAGCTGTTGTATGATATCCCAGAGGGTGTCCCTGCAACAAGAGAGAACATACTGTGGGAGGCATCTCCACTCCTTGAGATTGTTCGTAACGCTATTTTTTTTTCTCCCTTTAACCACATACCTCAGAGCAAGAGAAGTCCAGGCTGAGGAAAAGGCTGAATTGGTGATGTCTTTCTCATTCATGTGCCTTTGTTTCTGTTATGAATCCACTTTGGGCTGTATTACTGACAGCACTGACCCCAGGTGTGCCTTCGGTCCAGCCACGCAATCCCCAAATCCCCAATCTTTGTAATATGTGTAATTCTGCAGCCTTTTGACTGTACATAGGCACTTTGGAAGGAATGAGTTGGAAATAATCTCCTCCCAAACTAACGGTTAATCCACTTTCTCAAGAGGTGGCCAGTGCCCAAACACCGCCTTCTTCCTGCATCTGCAGTCCGGAAGTGCTGCAAGCTCAGAGGAACCCTTAGCTGGTCAAGGGACAAGGACTTGACATTCATCAGCCTGCTCTGTTCTATCTGCATTGCAAATCTGCTCTTGTGTAAGATCATTGTCCTCAGAGCCCTCTCAGGTTTTGTAGCTGGGCACCAGCCATTTCATTTAGACTTAAAATAAAAGGGCAGAAGAACCTTAGGCTCCCATATGGATCAAGCCATAAAATCTGGCCCTGAGAAGCCCATGTCACAGTTAGGGCTCATATGACCTGCCAGCACCAGGTGTCTCTCCCACCGTAACAGACTGAGGCACGTGCACATCTGACCTGATGGAGATCACACAAGCAGTATCAGAGGCAGAGATGCTATGTCACAGCTAGTGCAGGGTGTCCTGCCCTTTACTCCACCAGTGCTGTCGCTCAGTGTAAGGGATGGAGCATGACCTGGTGGCTCCTTCATCCTCCCTGAGGAGTGGTGTGGTTATGTTTCAGAGGAATTTAGTGAGGGCTCAGGAGCTTCTGCAGAATTTCTCTGTGCTGGCTAATATTTTATTTGGGAAGAATTCATTGGTCAACCATGAGTTGCAGAGAACTGAAAATCCTATCAGTCTGCCAGCAGAGGGACCTAAGATGCACAAACGCAGCCAAAGACATGGTGATCCTGAGGCACTGGGATTTGCTCACTGTTTTGTTAGACCAGCTCCAACATCAGCAGGGTTACTGGGTGGCAGGCCGGCGTGGCAGTGTCCAAGTCTGTCCTGCCAGCACTGCTGAGCTGCCTAAATGGAGCTTTTTTGTGCAGAGGACTAAACAGTATTGGCTGTTTCATTATTTTTCAGCTCCTTTATACAAATTTAGACTCCTTCCTTGTTTTGGATTTTTTTGCACAGTAACCATCTGGTATTTATTGGGAGCTCTCTGACTTCAGTCTCTGAGCTATCTGTGGAGGCAATGTATGAGTGCAACAGGGCAGCCATGTCCCCTTTTCATCAGGTCTGTGTATATCACCTTGCTGCCTGTGGTCCCAGTTTCAGCAGTTATCGTGCAAGATTGTTTAAGCGCTAACAAAAAGGTTTCATCTCCCTGGGTTTAACTCGGCACAGAGAAAAACTGTGGCACCTGCTGCTTTGGGAGGCTCATTGCAAACTGCACTATTAAATTTCAGAATGGCCAGTGCAAAACTAGAGCTGGGACAGGATCTCCAGACTTCAGCAGCCAAGAGCTGCTCGCTAGGGAAGCAGCAAACTCTAATCCACTCATCTCCCCTGCAAGGAGATACCTAAGTAAAGTGGGAGCCTGCACCCTGACTGAGGAAACCGCTGTGATATTTAGTGCTTGTCACAGCCCTCTGATTTATCATTCACTTTGCAGAGACAATCATGGCTTTCTGACGAGGATTATGTCTTTCACAGTCAGCCTCTCTGGGCGTAGAGGGAAAAGGAGAATTTATGCAGATAAGCAGACATCCCCACAATACCCAGACTGGTCTGTGGACCAAGAGTCCTGTCAAAGCTGGTTCCTAGCATGTAATGCAGCAGGATATAATGCAGAGCACCAGAGGCAGACCTTTTGCTGACAGAGCAAGGCAACTCTGAGACTGTGTCACTCTTCTCATATGGTTTATGTGCAAAGCACTCACCTTCTGGCTGAAGGGGATTTGCAAATGCTGCATAGCATGTGCAGGGGATAATAGAGCTGTTGGTGAACTTGCACCAGATACAAATATTTCAGTGGTTTGACAAGATCAGCATTTAAAATGTATCAGCTGGCAGTGATGTCTGTCCTACATCACTCCTGATTTTGTAATTATTTTTTTAAAATAAAAAGACAATATTGACCAATTTCTTGCCACTCTGCTAATTGATGAAAGGAGTTTATAACCAGATGTGTATGTTATTCCTGGACCTTTTAAAGCGGGAGGACGGTCTGTGGGCATATGGATCTGAGATGATAGGCCTTTTCATACCATATCCCGATTTGGGAAACAATCAAATTCCCAAACTTTGGATCCTATCAGGGATATTTTAAGAAGAAACTTAAGAGAAAACGTCAGACATCCTTAGAAGGACACCAACTCCCG
>JANZLQ010000079.1:71756993-71790110 GCA_026212715.1 Elanus axillaris | reverse complement strand
CCCTCTGTCTCATTATTCCGTTCTATAGAGGTTCATGGTTTGAACACTGTTCTGCTGGAGCGACTGAACACCAGCCCACTGGGCAGCAGTTTCAGGATCAAGAATGATAACACTTTGATGATAATAAGTGATGATATGGTTGATATGGTTTCTTTTCTCACACTGTAGCAAAGGAGGACTTAGGGCATCTTCTCTCTCCCCTGAATCCAACAGGGTGACGTGGAGCAACCTCTGCCACTGATAGTGTGGGGCATCAGGTGCTTTTGGGCAGAGGCATTTGATGGGTGTTTTACATGGCTAACTGCAGCACCTGCTATTCCTGCTAGGCTGCCCTGTGGCTCTCACTTTGTCACTGTGCGTCCACACAACTCTCTTCCACTGACCTGTAGCCTGGGAGTCATACTCGTGAGCAGCTGTTTCAGAATGGGAGAGCAAAGGAGCACTGCATGCTTGCCTTAGGTTCTCCAACTGGAGTGATCCTCAACAAAGTCTGTTGTAAGAAAGGAAATGTCTGAATAAGGGCCCATGCTAATTACCAGCTGGGAACAAAAAACAAGATTAAGGGACCTCTTGGATATCTGTGGGCATAGGTGCTCTGTTCTATGACCCCATCAGACCACTGATAAAACTTCATCTTAAAACCATCCATTCCAGCTGGAAAGCTTCCTCCTCTAACAGTTGATTTTTTCTTTTTTCCTCCCCCTCTAATTTTCAACCTAAATACGTTCACAGTGCATTTATTCTGGTGTTGTCGTGCCAGCATTATCCTTTTGCTTCAGCAGTTTTGTTTGTCTCCTGTGATATATTTAGAGAGCAATCCTATCCGCTCTCTGCCTACATTTGGCTAGGCTAAACAAGCCAGGCTCTTAAGTTTCTTCTTGTTTGATAGGTTTTCTCTTTCCCCCAGGCCCTTTCTGCACCTGTTCATTTGAGTTTATCATTTTTAAATGCGGGTGACCAGAATATTTTTTGTACAATGCTCCTGTCATCAGTGCCTGTACAATAGCACTGGTATTTCACTGCCTTGTCTAGACTGCATTTGCTTTTCTTACAGCCTCGGCATTTCTGTGATCCCTAATGCAGCTTTAGTGGTTTTTCCCCCTAACTTTACTTGTGAATATGCACAGTTGTTAGCTAAATAAATACCTCTCATCTCTCACTGTCTCATGCCTGCTGATGTGGGGAGGAGCTGAAGTCATCATAGCGTAAGTCTGCACACACTGATGCTTTAAACTGGTGTCTTGTCCCCAGGGGCAAGCTTTTTCCATGAGGGCTAGCAAGGGCTTTTTGCTACATCTACTTCACGTGTTGGCCGATGTTAGCACGCTGGAGTGAGGGAGCTGTCATTCCTCCCAGCAAAAGCAAGTTTCCAGCCCCAGCTCCCTGTCTGGGAGCTGCCTCTAGCCCTGTCCCAGTGATAGGGGATTGGGTTGCTGCAGGATGGATGCGATGCTGGGCTCAGAAGAAGAGCACAGGGCCCTGAAGCCTGGGCTTGACCTGCAAGTGCTTCTGGCCGTAGCTACAGCTCAGCTGCATTTCAGTTTTTCCAAAGCTAGTCTTCTGCTGCCCTACTTTTTATAATTCACGCAGAAGTAGAGAGTGTTTTTCTCTGCCTGGCACTCTGGAGGAGCAGCCTCCCTCCTGTCGCTCCCAGCTTGAAGGGAACTGGTTTTCATACCCCCGTCTCTCTCGCGAGCCTGGCTCTGCTGCTGGGTGGAGCAGGCTGTACTGAGCTGTCAGCTCCCTGCCTTTCCGCACAACGCTGACCCCTCTGCCAGACATTTCAGCTATAAATGGATCTGGCCTTTTCCAACCTCCCCCCCCCCCTTTCCCCACACCAAGAGATGTTGCGGGAAATCGGAGCCAGGCCAGGCTTCCTCTGAATTAGGAAAACATATGATCCAACCACTGGCTTTTCATAGGTTCTCTGGAAGCATCGTGACCGATTTTCGGGGAGCTGCCTGTGCCCCGGTGTGGGCTGTGCTGCCGAGTAGCTTGTTTGCACTGCAACAGCAGCTATTCCCAGACTGGAATGCAAAGCTGGGGCAGACCTATAGGTGCTATCTCCAGCCCTATCATCCTACAAACAAAGCGCTGTCTGATCTCAGCATTGTGTCTCAAGGGAAGGCCGATGTTTTTGTTACTGACTGCATCCTGCTTCCCCATCCGTATTAGGCACTTAATAAAAGAAGCCTGGTTTTGTACATAGTGAACAACGCTGTTTGCCTGTCTTAACTTTGGAATTTATGGCAGAGATCCCAGGATCTTTTAAGCTTTATTGCATTCTCCCTCCCCTGAGAGTCAGGGAGGATCAGTATCTTCTCATTCAGCAGGTAGCTGAGGCCTGAAATATGCAGACCAAGGTGACTCAATAGCTGCCCTGAATTTTAAACTGAAGCCTTTTGTGTCATCTGGAGTAGAGTGCTACCTTCCATCAGCCCCACAGGCATCCAGGCCATTCATTCCATGTACAGGTCTGTATTTAGAAAACTAATTTGTACTCTCATGTTGAAAAATTGTAGTCTTAAAGTCTCCTAGTTTGTGTTCTTCATAGAAGCTGCTGGGCCAGGTTCCAGTCTGGTGACCTTTCGCTGGCAGCAGTGGGTTTGCATCCTTTGGTCTTAGATAGCAATACCTAGAGCAGCTGCTTCAGAGACTTCCTTACCTCCTGGCAAGCGTCCCTCAAAACCTTCAGGCTGTGGATAAGGGAACATAGAATATTCAAAAGGTGAAAGCCTGGTTTTCGGTTGCCTGTATTCTGCCTGCAGTTCTGCTTCTGGTTCAGTTTTTGCTGTGGCAGCACATGCTGTCTGACACTTTTTCCTGTGCAGGATGCTTGGTAACCTGAGTTTTCTTTACTCAGTGGCTTGGTTGTGTTGCCTTTTCAATGGGCTGCTGGAGCTGTTTACTGAGCAGTGTTTGATGGGCAATGTGCAGGACATAGATCTGTTCTCTTTTTATGTGAGCTGGAGAATGTAATATCCCAGACCAGGATATTACATAGGGGTTATAGTTCACTGAAACGTCCATTCTGTCTTTCTGCTGGGATTGCAGGCAATATTTTGTGTGACACAGATGACAGACAGATGAAGTGCCTCCTTCACCCCTCCTCATGCCATCAAGCTGCTGTGTGGCAATGGTACCTTTTTGCTCTGGGAATAAATGAAATGAAGATATTGTGTGTAGCTGTAGCTGCCTGATGCTCTTCCCTGTGGTAAGCTCTGCTGAAGCTGGACCAGGCATCAGATCCTGATGGTTTGCCAGCTCAACTTGGAGTCCTTCAGGGTAAGCTTGGCTGGGAGGAGTTTTTCTGCTTGCCATATCCCTCCCAGATGTTCAGGGAGGCTGGCTACCCCAATTCTGCTTGGCCTTGCACAGTCTGCCTTCCACTGAACACTTAATTCCCAGTTCTTCACCAAAGCCTTGGGTGCATAGCAGGGTGTTCCCTGAGGTTTGTTGGCTATAGGTCTCTGTTCCTCTGATTCTGGAATGTGAAGCCTGGTTGGGGTTTTGCTTGTGGTATCTGCTGCTCATCCAAAGCCCATAGATTCTCTCCCTCCTCTTCCCATTCTTTTGTGTGCTTGCCTGGACTGGGAATATTGGTTTCCACAATTCACATCTGTTGTGCCTGGGGTGGGTATTTCCTGAGCATCTTTGTAGCCCTTAAGCCTTGCCCTGGACTCTGGACTTTCAACTGAGTCCTCAGAGGAGCTGTGGATGGGAGTGTGTGTCTGTCACCCAGCACTGACAGGTTCTTTTAGGGATCCTTGGCAAAATGATGATGGCACTAAATCATAGTTACAATTAAAGCTGTATTTTCTTAACAGGTTCCTGGGCACCAGGAACATTAAGGCCAGCAGGGAGGGGAAAAGGAAATCAGTTTGGTTTGTCTACTTGGTGCACAGGACCTTCAGGGCTTGATAATGAGGGGAAGGGGAGGAAAATGTCACCTGCTCAGTCACAGAGAATGGCTGCTCACCTCATAAAATGGCGTTAGTTGTGCTAACCACATTGCCAGGGATCAAGAGCAGGGGAACTGATCACAGTGTCCTCCTCCGGACTGCTCCTGTCTGAACAGTCTCCCCATGGACAGCTCTTGGGCTGCTGTCACAAATGTTCTGCTGACAGCAGTATCTGTCTGGCACAACCTGTAAAGGCTGCTGTTGGAGGACACTGCCTTAGGATGCTTTCAACCTCTCTGCTAGCTCAGTTGCTTTGCAGAAAACCATGCAGTACAGTGGTGGTGTCTCGTGGGTGACTTGTTCATGTCCTTCATGAGAAGAACTTCTTGTTGGCTGATTTCACAATGGGTGGTTCAGACTGCACCAGGATCCTCCACACGTGCCAGGGCAAGACACTGTTTCAGACAGTGGTGTGTGAATGCAAATTGCTGCTGATTTCATCCTAGCAGTGGGATGTGGAGTGTGGCCATCCTACTGCTGTAATGGTTGTGCTACCATATACACAGCATTGAGACTGTGCCTGGCAAAGCCTGTGGAGTATCTGGTACAGCTGTCTACCTGTGCAAGGCCCTGTGTCAGCACAAATTCAGGGGCAGATCACGAGTTTTAGAGCTCCACAGTTCCTTGCATCAGGCCATGGTGAGATATCCCACTGAGATGGAGCATTCCTGGTCACTGTGTTTACAGTGCTCCTTGTCAAATGCCATGCAGTGCATCGAAGGTCTGGTGCCTGCAGTGCCTGTGTTCTGTGGGGATCTCTGTGGAACAAATGCTGGGCAACACATCTAGCAATGGTTTGGAAGATGGAGCGACAACTGTAATTTTCTGATGAATCTAAGAAGCTAGTCAGGGTAGTCAGTTTGAAAACTGCCTGAAGAATTACAGGACTGTCTTGCAAAACTGCTGAAAAATGCCACAATTTTATGCATGCAATGATGATTTGTGGACAGTTTCTCACTGCCCACAAGAAGGCCTTTGGAGTGACTATGGATCATTAATCTGAGCACATCAGCTTAATGTTCAGCTGTAGCCAAAAAGGCAGACCTCATACTGGAAATAAAGAATAAATCAAAAAATGTGGGTATATAGTCTTGTATACTTAGGTATACAGTCATGTTGTGCCTGCATCTTTAACACATACAGTCTGGTGACCCTCTCTCAAAAAGAGTGGCATAGACCTGGACATGATACAGGAAAGGGGAATGAGGATGATTAAGGCACTGGAATAGCTTCTGTAGCAAGAGAGAATTAAACAAGGAAAAGTAGATGATAGTGGCAAAGAGTAAAGGCCTATAAAGTAGTATACAGTGGGAAGAAGTTGAGTAAGGGATGACCTTACTCAACTTTGCACAGAGGAAGCATGCCCAGCAAAATTATTTATTGGGCAGGAGGTTAAGGAAGTCCTTTTTCAACACAGTTGATTTGCAGAACATGTTGCTATGAGATGGCATGAAGGCTGAAAATACACACAGATTCCAAAAGGAACCAGACACCTCGATGGCAGAGATGTGTTTCAGTGGCTGTTGAACATGGTGGTCACAGTGCAACCTCAGTTCTAGAAGTTCCTTGACTGCTGATTGTTGCAGGCTGGAATAGTGTGGCGTTAGGAGACATCAGTCCATACTGTGTGATATGTATATGCTGGTGCCAAAATGTCAAGTATAGGGCACTAGACCAGACCAGAGGAATTCTTGTTGTGACCCAATATGGTGTTTCTTGTTACCAGAATGCGCTGAAACAGTGGGTTGATAATTAACTGATTTGGTTTTGAGCACTTCTAGTCTAATGGCTCTCCTGTGGCAGTTACGCACAGGTCACTACAGATTTTCTTCTATATCTTGTTAGCAAAACTGAACACACTTCCAGGAGAAAGGGACTGGTGCAGGCATAGCCCACCAGCTTGGTGTGCCAGACACTGTTGTGGTTGTTGCAGAGTATGCCAGTTCAGTGACTACTGCCCAGCCAGCCAGGTGAGATGCCTGGAGTTAGTCGTCTTATCCTATCTTTGCTCACCCTTGGCTTCTGATTAGGATCTGGATTATGTCTTGGTGGAACAAAGTCTGGATTCTTAGAGCCTTGTCTTCATATAACTGTGGGTGTTATTGTTATCCATCCAAATGTCTCGTACCACAGAGAAGGGAAAGAGCAGGCTATTGCGAATTCTATTGTGAATTCCTCTATCCTTTCCAAGTCCGATGTTGCAATTTCCTTCACAGTCTAAGCAGCAAAATGTCTCCAGTCTCCCTCCGCTGAGACCTGGGAAAGGCTGAAGCTGCACTGCCTTGGAAAGTCTGTTTGCTGATAATGGAGTGCTGTAGAAGCTCATTGTAGGAGCAATAGCCAGAACCGCTGTTATTTTCCGCTCACCCCATAGAAAACTTACCAAACCAATGTTTCTTGTCATGGAAGCTGGCTGAGGCCATAACAAAAGCAACCAGACAGTAATGGGCTTATGATTTTTGTCTGCCATTCAGCTTGCTGCAGGGGGATTCTTAACTCCCTAAGCCTGATCATGGTTTTGCGTGAGATTTTGGGAACACTGGACTCAGAATCAAGTCAGAATTTTACCTTTGCCTCGTTCCTTGAACCCAAATCTGTACGCTCACAAGCTCAAATGTTTGTGCCTCTTTCAATGGGATAGATAAAGAGTAGAAAGCCCCTGTTGTGCTGCCCAATTCCCTGCTCCCTGCAGAGAAAAAAAAAAGACTCTCCTGGCAGCCTCAAGCTGTTTTTAAACGAGACAAATGCCCGGGGTGCCTGTCTGCCAAAGCCCCCAGCCTGTACACCGAGTCCCTTTTTAGCACGCTTCTCCATGCAGCTATATCTGGCCCCAGTTCTTTGCTCTGGGAACGTGACCTCATCGTTGTTTTGGTATTTCCAGTGATTCAGCCGGGTCCGGGGTAGGGAGGAGTCATTCCTGGTGCAGGCTGACAGGGTGTTTGTGCGTTTCTGGAATTCCAGAGCAGTGCAGCCCCAGCCCTTCCGCTGCCTTGACAGCTCAGCTGAGGTTGGGCTGGTGCATTGCATTCCTGCCTGGCAGATGGCCTGGATGCAGCTGGTAGAGGGACTGAAGCTCCTGCTTTGGGGGGTAATGAGGATCCCTATCTTTGCAGCGTACCTGCCGTGGTGAGGGCAAAGAAAGCTACATGCAGTAGCTTGAATGCCTGGGAAAGCCACAAGGAGTCTCTGCTTTATGGGTGGAAGAAGAGTCTCACAGAATGCTCGTTACTGTTTACAGACTGACAGCATCCCGTAAAGAATATAACTGTACAACATCTGCAGCAACGTGGTAAGTGTTATGATCCTTATTTTACGGGGGGAAACCGAGGCACTGAAGGAGGTGGTCTGCTTGAGGCTTTATGCAGCTGAGCTGGAAAAGTAAAATCCTGTGAAGTGGTTCTGACTGTGCCCATCCTCTCCTGTAATGGCTGGTTTCCTCCAGTGAACAATGAACGTGGGCAGTGGGTCAGACTGAGGTGGAGCAGTACTTGTAGGGAATCATGAAATCATAAAATCAAAGAATGGTTTGGGTGGGAAGGAACCTTAAAGATCACCTAGTTCCAACCCCCCTGCCATGGGCAGGGACACCTTCCCAGAAGAGCAGGTCCCAAACTGAGACGAGGCCAGGCTGTACAGATTGCTAAACCACATTTTCTGTGGGTGTCACTTCCCACCATCTCTCCAGGTGTGGTCAGAAAGCACAGGAGAGAGCTTCTAGGTGGTGTTGCCCAGCCAAGGTCAATGCTCATGCTCCTGGGAGGCTGTGGATGCTGCAGGGCTGTCACTTGTGCCTTGGCAGGATTGCTTTTGCTGCAGATGTGGTGATCCTTATTGCAGCCTTCATCTAAACACTCTCAACTGCCTTGTTTGAGCCTGTGTTGTTGTGAATGGCTTTTAAACCCTTTGGGATCACCTGGTGGTTAGCCATTCCCTGGCTGAGAGTAGTGTGGCTGCAGAAGCAACTTGGTAGAAGATACGGCTTCAGCATTGTCTTGTGTAGCAGTGAACCAGCCTGTCACCCCAGGAGAGACCTGTCCTGGTCTGTCACTATGCAAGAATAAGTCTTGAACTGCTCATCATGTTTGGAGAAGCAGCCCCCTGCCTGGAGCCCTCTTGCCCGTGTTGATGAACACTTGGCGATTAAGTCCTGGCTGTATGTTGTCTCAGACAGACCTGGGGTCTCATACCAGATTCACTGTTGTTACACTGGGACATTTTCCCTTTCTCTTGTGCAAGGGTAGCTCGATGCCAGGAGGGTTGCCTCATCCCAAAGGTCAGCTGGGCTGGGCTGCGGTGGAGAACCTCTGTACTGTGGAGGGGGAAAGCATAAAACACCTTCCTCATTGCAGGCACTGTCATGCCAGGGAAAGGATATCGTCATTTTCAGGAATGGGGAGTTTTTACTCCAATAACCTCGCTTTCACAGTTGTGTGGAGGGGTTGCTGCTCTACCAGCAGTTTGCTGGAGAGAGGAGGCAGTAGATAATACAACCTGGCTGCTCTCATGAGCAAGGAGCATTTCAAGCTGGCTTGATGCCTGTCTGGCTTCACCTCTCTGGTAGGTATCACCAGGACATACACCTATTACTTTGGGGTCCTTGTGCTCTCCTTGAAGCTAGGTTTTTGATAGCACTCACTGAAGAAATTGGCCTAGTCAACTGTTTTCACACTTTTGAGAATAGGCAATATTTTTTCAAAGGAAGTCCCCCCAGCCTCCACAGAACAGACCTCAGTTGCTTCAGATCTACATGAACTCCCTGTCCTTTGTCACCAGTAGCACCCAGAGGTCACTGGCACTAGCTGTATGTCTGTCTGGCACTGGGCTTACTGAAAATAGGCTATGCCTGCTGTGATATGCATCCTGAAACAGCTCCTTCTCAGCCTCTTGCTGAGGTCTTCCAGTGCTGGTTTAATGGGCAGTGGCTGAAACCTGCAAAACCTCTCTACTGCTGGTTCCAATTGCAGGCACAACAGAGGCAAAGCCCCCAAGCCTTTTGACACATTGCTGCTTTGCCGAGCTAGTCCCTGTCCTCCATCTTCCTTACTCGGTATAAATCTGATTGCAATACAGCTTGTAAGTTACCCTGAAATGGCAAGGAAAGAAGGATCCTGGCAGGAGGTGCCAAAGGCAGTGAACTGGAGAGAGAGGGTAAGTCCCAATGTGGAGCCCTGAGCATGGGGAGAGTGCCTGGACAACAGGAATGGGCTTCTGCACTGTGAGCTGGTCACACACACAGATGGAGCAATGCTCTGATCAACCTTCCTCCCAGGCATGATGGGCTGCTGCAGCACTGTGCACCAGAGAAGGTGTGGGCCTGGGGCTGTCCCAGGTGAGGCGCAGGATGGAAAATTGTATAGGTTGGCATTACTGCTAGCCAGTGCTGTGTATGGAGCTGTAGGAGCTGCTAGAAAGTGTGAGTTGGGGGTCTCCCCTTGCTAGTGGTCACTGGACCCCACAGCTTCCCCTCACAGGCAGCTGCCCTCCCACCCCCCTGCCTGAGCCGGCAGACGGTGGAGTCAGCCCACACAGCCCCATCACATCATGCTCGCTTCTTTCTGAGCTCGCTGTAAATGGCTCTCTGTAACACGAGCTGCATTTCTGCCATAGTCCTCTCCAGAGTGCATCTGTATTTACACTGGGGCTTTCATTAGCAATCTGGCCCTTGCATTGCCAGCAGCCTGCAGCCCTCGCTTTTCCCTCTTGCCCACATGCTCTGTGAGTGAGACCAGCACCCTGGCACCACTGTGCCTGAGGAGAGGCAGGTGACTGGCAGCTGGAGGAATCCCTGAGCCAGCTCCTATCTGGAAGAAGAGCCTTGTCATGTTGCCTCTCACCTGTCATTCTACAGCAACAGGAGAGCTGCCTGCACAGACTCCCCAAAGCATGGCTCGCTGATCCCTGAGCCGACACGGGGACAAGCTGGTTTTGCTTTGGATTATCACTGGCTCTGCATGCTGTATTCTTCCTGCTGCTCTCGTAGCCATTGCTGCTGCACCCAGCTTCCAGCTGCAGTGAGCTGAGCCCATGATCTGGGGAGATTGCATCTGACAAGGTAGGAGCTGATCCCTTCCATTTGTTCTTCTAAGAGTAATGTGGACAGTCCTGCCGCTGCCTGGAGAGCATGCTTCAATTAGTAGTGTGTATGTGGTTTTATTTTGCATTGTTCTGTAGCTCTGATGAACAGTCAGTATGCTGCTCAGGCTTTAGCCTCTATTACACGGAAAGAAAATTATTTTTACCTACACACTGGAAAATCAAACTCTGGTTCCCTTTCTACTCCGGGGTGGTGTGCTGGTGCTCCAGAGCCTGTCTGTCTTCTCTGTTCTCGTGCAGCATCCTGTGCATGTTCTGCACATTGTGTCACCTGCTTCTCCAGGGGACATGAAAGTAGGGAGCGGTCTGAATGTGTCTTGGGCCAAAGGGGAAGGAGAAGAAACTCACAGAAGACAAAAATTAAGGAAGTTCAATAGGCACAGAAGTGGCTTTAGAGAAGTTATTTTTACCTCAGAAAATTAGACAGGGGAAGAGCCTCCTTTCTCTAGATAGTCTCAAAAGGGTTGGTTGTTTGTTTTTTTTCCTTCAGTCCCTTTGAGCAAGCTGTTTTGATATGGAGAAGCCTGAGGTTGGTGGTGTGCCTAGGGGTGAAGGAGGGTCAGTCTTGTTAGTCTGGTGCCTTCTTTCCAGTGAACCTCACTGGTATCTAATGCTTCACCTTCCCCTGCCACTGCACACCTGTACTGGAGCTGTATAGGGAAAAGAGTTGATGACCAAGACACCCTGTCCCTGCTGGATTTCCCTGTAGTAGCCAAGGACAGATAAAATAGGAGGGCAGCAGCATTTTCTTCTGACCTAGCTGGTATTTAGGCACAACAGTTCCCTTTTTAGCCCACAGCAGCTGGGATGTGCCTGCCCCTGGACACACAGCCATCCATCATCCCCAAGCTTGCTGTACCTGGGATTCTCTCTCATGTAGACAAGAGTCTTCTGAACAGGACAGACAAGGATATCAAGCCTTCTGCAGGTGGTGGTTCACTTCTGAGAACTAGGCCAAACAACAAACCATGTTTCAGGGCTCCCCTATATTCCTAGTTGCTAAGCTTTGAGGAGGGAAGGGGGTCCTCTAGCTTTCCCTCCATAGCATACCCTGCTGTGCTGCCAGTGGGTGTATAAATAGTGCCCACAGTATACTATTTTGGTGACAAGCTCTTCCCAGGATTCATCCAAAGAATTATGTGAGCAAGTGTTAAAAATAAAACCAAGCCCTGCCCAAATGCTGGCATCGTTTCAGCCAAAGTGTTGGGAATCTTCCATAGAGAGTAGCCTTGGACCCTTTGGAGAGGGCAACAGGAGGGTGTCCGGCACGGCTCCCCATGTTTTCCTCTTCTTGCTGCCCTGCTGACCACAGAGGCCTCTGACCCTCGGGTTCAGCAGATGTGCCGGTCACAAAGAGGATGTGAGACTTTCACTTCTAATTAGGTTATTTGCTACTGAGCTTTCCCTCTGTGTTCTGAGTATTATCATTAGGTCTAATGAGAGGCACAGGAATTGCAGGAGGGGTTAACCTGAGCTTTAATCTAGCCTGCTGCCAGGTCCCTGCTGGTGGCTAGAGCTAGCTGCTTCCCTAAAAATTTTGGGATGTAGCAATGGCATGTGGAGGGATTCTGGCCCTGTGTTACGTTTATCCCAAGGACTGGTAGCTGGAGATGAGTTTAATTGTGGAAGGCATATTAAATCTGTAAGTTGAATGAGCAGCTATAGCTCTAGACATTCTTGCTATCCATATAAACACAAAAGTTATTCCAAAATTCTGCCCTTTCCATGGTGTGGTCAGTGCCTATAACTGAAAACAGGACAACACTGCAGAGGTTGCTGGGGACCCATGCTCCTTGGGCTATGTAGCCAGTGCAGGATGCACTGACCCATAGCGGAGCTGGAAGCTGCGGTTTGTTTCCCTCAGGCTGGGTTTTGCCTGTTGTTGGTAAAGTCCAATGCTAGGTATGCAATTCAGCTGCTCTTACGCTGCTGCAGCTTCAGCCCCTGCTGTGTGCTACAAAACAGGAGACCCCACTAGAAAGCAGCAGACCCCACTGAGTCCTTGTGTTCAGTGTATGGAGCCTAGAGCTCACAGAAAGGCTTCTTGGAGGGCTCATGCTCCAAGAAGCCCCATCTGAAGACAGAGATGCTCCTTCCTGCAGGTAGATGATGTGGCTCCACTCTTGCCTCATCTAACATGGGATGAAGGAGAAGTTACCTCTGGGAGTGGCACATCCATTGCTGTTACATGGCTTAATACATGGAGCCTTGCACACTGAAGAAGAGGAAAAGAGCCAAGATGTCTCCTGGCTGCCAACTTGGGGGCAGTGCTTGGGCTTACCTAGTTGCTCAGAGTTGAAAGCAGCAGTGTCATGGAGAGGGGAGACTACGCTTCTCTTTCAGATGCTGGAGTCCAGGACTACAGTATTAATCCCGCTCTTAGCTTCTTGGCCTCCACGTTTGTGCCCTGCTAGTTTCCGGCTTTGTAGAGGGAAGGCGAGACGCTTCTGAAATCTCTGAGTACTTTACTTTCAGAAGGGCTGCATTTATTTTTAGCTGATACAAAAAGTTGCTGTGAAAGCAGCAGATGTGCAAAAATTACTGGAAAGGTCGCAAGCCCTGTTTGGCACTCCATGCTTCACCTTCTCTGATAACGGGATTCCTAATTCTGGCAGATGTTCCCAGGGATGGAGAGCAGGTCCTCTTAGAGCATCATGACTGAGCGTTTTCTCTGGCTGTTGCACTGAGAACGCATGAGAGCAGAGCAGCCGCTCATCTTCTGGCTTGGACTGTTGTACCTCACATGCTCAGCCCTTGCTAGCCTTCCTCCCCATCTCACCATTTAGCTGGTCTTCTGTTTTCCTTGCTGTGTGTTGAGGGTTTGTGCACAGGGTTTGTGCACAGGATAGAGTACTTTCTTAAGTGTGTATTGAAAACACAGACTTCAGAAGAGTCCAGAGATGGAAATACACCATGAAGATGAAAAGCATGTTTTTGGTTTTCCAGGAGCATGCTCTGGGCAATCAGTCCTTCATCAGGGGCTTCCTGCTCCTCCATTCCTCTGCTCCTTCCTGCTCCTTTCCCATGTCCAGCCAACAAAGGAGCTCTCTGAGTCATCATCGTTGCTGCTTATTATTAGGCCTGAGCCAAGACTCTGTGTATCATTATACGTTACAGAGCTTTTGAGGGTTCTTTCAGGGCTCTTTCCACCCTGGCATGCTCTTGTTCTCCTGATCGGAATGTGTCTGGGGTGCATGAGGACACATGGCCTTCTTTGTTGTCTTTAAGCACCTCTTTACTGGATGTTTCTCAAGAGTCTTCTATGGTGCCAGAGCCCCAGACCATGGTTTCCAGCTGTTCCTGAAGTGCTGAAATGTCTCCATGGGGAGCTGCGTAGAGCAGTGTGCCCCAGCTCTTTCATGTGCTTCATATGAGGTTGATCCCTGTTTCAGTCTGTCCAACACAATCTAAGCTTGGTGTGTTTGTCAGGCATCTCCTGTGACCTGCTTTGCCTTTGTGGCCTGCCTCTGCCAGCTTTTATTTTCTATTTTAAAGAACATGGCAGGATTTTCTCCCACGCACGGATCCCCTTTATCCCTATAGCATTGCCTTCACTGCGGGTCTTTCTCCAACCTGAGCAAAATTGTTGCACGCGGTCAACAGGTATGTACTTCCCAGTTCTGCCTCTGTGTGCCTGCCTCCATATGGGATGGCTGTTTGTTGGTTGAACACATCTTTTGGAGGATGTAGACCTTGCACAACTGGCTGCACGGCAGCTAGGTGCTGCAGATTAGACTCTGTGCCAATTAAGCATACACCAATAAGCACATACAGCCAAAAGGTTGTTTAATCATGGGCTGACCTGGCATGGAGACTTCGAGTACAGCTGATGGATGATCCAGGACAGCCTGCTCTATTAGATGGGAAGAGGTTAATAATAACCAGAGAGAAACTTAGAAGGCTTCTCAGCTGTAGTAAAGGATCAGCTTCAACAAGACTGAATTAATGAGAAAAAGTTTCATCACTGTGGTAGGTGGAAGGAGGATGATTCCATTGGCTGAAAGCTGGTGCTAAGCATATTCCATTTAGGAAAAAAAAAAAAGGAGTATGTTTTTAACAGCCAGGTGGATTAGCTACCAGATCAGCTGGCATGGGATGCTTTCCATCTCAGGCTGTACCTGTAGGTTTGCTGTGTCTTTACAGGAGCATGTTTCTGTTTATCTGGGTATTCTGCCTCACAGAATAAACTGCTCAGAGCTTTTAATCCTGCATTAGAGGCTTCCAGCTCCTCTGAGTCCAACAGAAATCATACAAGAATAAGACCTCCAGAAGCCATATAATTACGTCTCCCTGACTCAGGCATAGTGGACTCGGGCTATGCCATTCCTTTTGTCTCTTCATCTCTCTAGAAGCTCCCAGTGATTGGGACATTATCTGCTGCATCCTGCTTCTTAGGTCCCTCTATTGATATCTCCTGATGGCATGTCACACTGGGTTGGCCAAGACCCTAAGATGGGCATCTCTTCAGCAGCAAAGCCAGAAAAATAAATTGTTTCCAATTTCTGACACTTAGGGCTTGTGAAAATTAATAGGAATGCATGCCTCTAAATAAGTAAAGCAAAGAGCTGTTAAAACAGACAAGACGATGCCAAATGTTAAGAAAACCAGTCTTACCTCCTGACTACTGTGCTTTTTTGGTGGAATAATGAATGGCTAGTCTTGTTTGTTACACCTTATGTCTAACCTAAACTTCCCTGGTTGCCCCTCAGGGAGCCTATTCCTGTTGTCAAGGATATGGAGAACAGCTTACTTACTTGCTCTTGGCAGCAGCCTTTTACACATTTCAGAACAGCTTTCATGTACCCCCTAGTTTTCTACAGAGAAGTAACCCGCTTGCTTTGCAATGTACTCCTTCCTGGATTTCCTTGCTGTCTTTGAACTCATACCAGTTTGTCCATATAGAACATGTCCGTGAGCCACGTGCCAGTGTTAGGCAGAGAGGAAGGATTGCTCCACATCTTGCATATGACATGCCTATTCATACAGCTTTACATGCTGTTTGTCTGCTTCAGAGCAAAATGCCCCTATTACTCAAGTTCAGCCTGTCATCTACGGTAACCACAGATCCCTTCTGAATGAGCAGGTCACGTGTGATGCTTATGGGTGGGGATGTGCAATCTGTGCCGTGTGAGGTGTCATGGTAATGATTATAATTTGTGTCACTTTGCTCTTTATGTATAGACCTTATCACTTCAGCTAATGGTGTCAGTAGCGTAGACGATATAGGTGAAGAAGAGTAAAAACACTGCTCCATCTGAGAGCCACCAGGTTAAATGCAGAAGTGGTAGATGGGGTGTCCAGGATTTAGTTCAGAGGATTTTTAGCAGAAGTTTTCAGTAGCTCTGTTTCCTCTCCCCTTTGCAGCTTTTCTAGGTGCCTACTGGGGTGTGGGTGCTCAGGAGCACTGGCAGTCTCTTGGGTGGCACTGGAGTCCTATAACTGCCAATATTGTGCTGTGGCATTGGTGCTAGTGGGTGGGTTTTCAGTGTACCTTCACTAGTCTCTTTCAATCACAGAGTGCTTTGCAGAAGCACAAGCTGTCTAGACGTTGCTTTATTTGCCACTAAAATACAGCCAGCTGGGGCAGGTAACACTTCAGAGCCGCACTGCATGTCCAGTTTGGCTGGTAAATGGGGAAACTTAGGGGAAAAAATAAGTATAAACAACCATAATTAATATCACATGTCTCTAATAAATCAGCTGTTGGTTATGTGCTCCCTGGGTTTTGTTGCAAAGGTGGGAGTCTTTGAGAACAGGGAGGTCTGCTAGGAACTCACTTTGTGGTGAGTTGACAGATCTCACTGCTTGGCTTTCGCTGTTGCTCTGAGCAGTGATGGCAGGGAAGTGCTTTGACATGTGCAGAGGGAGGTGAATGTGGGTTTTTCTGCATGAAATCCAGGGTGGTTTTCATACTTACTGTTGCCTTGGAAAACGAATATTTATGACTCAGTACTGAAGCAGGAGGGCAGGAGGCTTTTTCCATTCTCGGATGTGGCCTCTCTTGTGTCCAACAGTGATGTTTTTCTTCTTGTCTGCTCGCCCCTTTCCTGCTACATCCCTTCCATTGCAGTCTCTGTGAGCTGAGGCTTGTTTGCAGTGCAGTCACCCTCACTTTGAGTCAGCCAGGCAATGCCCCTGGAGTGAGAAGGGAATGTCACTTTGGTGTACATCATGGGAACCATAAGCAGTCACCTTCCTTGAGCAGTGCGTGCTGTGTACACAGCAGTCTGTGGTTGTGCTTAGTATCTAGACAGTGAACCATTTCAGGGCTGTGCATTCAGCTCAGCCCTGCAGCTTTTTGGCTGCTTAGTTGGAAATACATAATTTTTATTTGGGGTCAGAATACAAACCGAAGAATACAGCAGAACTGCAGCTGCCAAATTCACCTGCTCCGATATAGTATATAATGTGGCAACTTAAGGCTTTCCACATGGCAGTGGGGAACTATTAAGTTACAGTGGAACTAATGGTTTAGGTAAATTGTGCTGTAGAGGCAGTATTGACCCATTTTGAAAAATCATTTCAATAGGAATGAAGCCAGTAACACCTTCATATCTGCTGTTACCATGGGCTGCTCAGAGCAATTGGTTGGTGGATTAGAAGGCATTATCTTTTTTGTAATAATACCCTTTCTGCTCCTTTTGCCAAGGCTTTGACTGGTGAAAGAGTTTATATTCCCACTCAGCGTATCATCAATATTTGAGTGAGTGCTTGAAGAAACAGGGTTGCTCTTAGAGCTGAGCTCCTGCTTCAAACACACTGAAATCTCAGGCTGGATCAGTTATGTCCAGGCTTTGCTTTAATTCAAGGTCTTCTGCACAGCTTTATGAGCTTGGTTTATTAGACTGAACCCGAGGCTTCAGGCATAATTCAGGAGTGGCTGTGTTGTTTTTGTCCTAATTTCCTTCTGCCTAAAAATGTTCAGCTATTGCTTTGTGCTATTGCTTGGGCAGTACTAAGTATTAGGGCTAAAAGATGGGCACTGGAATTGTAGGATCAGCTCTCCCCTTCCCACAGCCTTCCAAGTGATCACATCTCCTTGCTGCCCCAGTCTCCTGCATGCAAAATGTTGATAGCAGCACTTTTCTAGAAAAAGAGTACAAACATACTGGAGTCCTGGGCTGGAAGAGACTGGAGACAGACAGCTGGCTGTGGCCTGGGTTTGGTTTTCCCGTAGATATCTCAGTATTGTAGAGGTATGTGGAACCCTGCACAGCCCCGTGGGGAGCCTTGCCAGCACTAGCCCTATCTGGTAGTTGTGACTTTTTATGGAGCTTGTGAAAACCAATGTTCTTGGGCAGTGAGGCATCAGCTGCTAGCAGTAGGAAAGATTTGACCTTAATACAGGAAGGTGGAAATCAAGATAGTGATAAGGATGAAGGAACCACCTTGCCCAGTATGATTTTTCCAAAAGTGGTTGCAGGTGGTCAGCTAGGGAGGAGTGGGAGCAGGGCAGGCAGATTTCATATCCTAATTATTTTTTTTTCCAGGGGATTTGCCAAGTCTATTGTATTTTATCTGTTTGGTAAGCTGAAATGGATGTCTCAAGTGCTTGTCCTGCCTCCCCTTGAACCCATGTGGACTTCTTCCATCCATAATACCTTTTGAGAACTGAGAAGCAGTAAACAGACTAGAGGAAGATAACTGGAATGTTGAAAGAGGAACTGCTGATCTGAAGGGAAGTTGTTAGTAGAGAGTAGCCTCAATATGGAAGCTATTCAACATGTCAAATAGTGCTCTGAGAATTAAAAAGTAAGACTTTACTAGTGATGTTTCCTAAAGACACAAAGATAGGAAGCATCATCAGAGGCAGTTCAGGGTTATTCAGCAGGAAGAGCTTGGATGTCCTTAAGGACTGATACAAATGGGAACTGGATAGTTCAAAATTGCATGGTTGTGTGCATGAGAAACGAGCAAAAAGTTCAGCTCCAGCTGGGAGCTCATTGGGGAAAGTGAGAGAGACAAGGGAAAACCCAGGGTCTGCTGGTGATGTGCAGGATAACTACAAGCAGCTAGTATGGTGCAGCTATCAAAAACATAAATGTCATCCAATGTTACACACTGGACAAAATATTTGTAGCAGAGATGGGGAAATTTTAGTGTATTAAGGCACGGTGAGAGCTTGCTTGGAAGACTGTGTACATTTCCAGTCTCTCTCTGAAGGCTGTATGCAAACTGGGTCAGGTCCAGAAAAGGGATACTGGTATCAAAGAAATGAAGAGCCTGCCTAATGTGAAGTGATTAAAGAACTCAGATGATGTAACTTTAAACACAGACTGGATAAACGCTGACGTTAAAGCTCATTTTTGGAACATGAGTGAATAGGGGTGAGCTGTGCATGGATAAAGATAAGCTGGAAATTTAGAGAATGTAATTAAACATCAGAGGAATTTATTTGGGGAATTAATTCTGTTAGAAAACAGTTAGCAAACAAAAAAGGAATGTCTGATTTTTTTGAGAAAACAGCAACAAATTTCTCTTCTCAAGCCATTTTTCTTCTATGGAGGAGTGACTCCTGCCTTGGGTTGCTAGCCTGGAAGAAGTCAGCACTGCTGCTCTGGGCAGTGGGCAGGGCTTGCTGGGGCAGGATCATCATGGAAGGGCTGGTGAATCCTGCTGTTGTGAATGTGTCTCAACTGGCATAACCCCACAGACTCTTGTGCCTCTGTCCTCAGATCCCCTTGGCAGGCAAGCCTAGTGGGGGGGGATTGGTCAGTGACCCCCCAGGGAAATGTGAGGACTGAGGGCAGGCATTGTCACTAAGCTAATGTGTGCTTTTCTCAAATCTTCAGTTCTGACCTGTCACTCAAAAATTCCCATATTTGTTCCCACCAAACAGAAAAGTTGTCAAGCGCATGTTGGTAACGATCAGCCTGTATTGATCTCTGTGTGTTTGAGAGAGGGAGGTTGTTGACCTTGAAAGGCTGGGTTGGCAGGGATGGGGAGTGAGTTTTTTTCTTTCTCAGGATTTTTATAAAGTTGTCAGCACCTCCTGCTTTCCTGTTGGTCTCTGTGTTCTGGTCCCCCTTGCTCCAGTTGAGCAGAACCATGCTCTTAATTCGGCTCTGACCGATGTCGCTCTCTCTGCCATTCCTGAAATGTCCTCAGCAGTGGTCGACGGGCTTGCCATGTCTTGAGGATTCAGATTTCTGCCATGAGCAATCAGTAAGTGAGGTGGAGAGGCACTGAATGTCTCCCACCTTGCTCCTGAGTGGTCCAACATGTGGGAAAAAGTGATGATGTCCATCCCTCCCGTGGCAATGCTACAGATGGGGTCATGATGAGCCAGAAACTGTAGCCTAGACATGTTCATGCTGTTTCACCCGTAGATAGCAAGGCACAGATTGTCTGCTGTGATGATGAGCTTGCTGTTGCTTGTACCGCTTTCGATTTGCTTGAGAGGCATGGGCATGCTGCAGGTAGTGAGGGCTAGGTCAAAATATCCACCCTTGAGGGAGAGGCTGGGTTATAGCCGTGATCTGCAGTGGAGAGGTGGCAGCCCTGGGGCTGTCTGGCTGTTGTGAGGGTGGGCAGGTTGTGCGTCATGTCTGACAGTGAGGGGTGAGTACAAACCCATTTCTGGCTGACGCTTGGTGTCAGAGCTACAGCCCAGGCAGCCAGCTGGGATCTGGGGCTGAGCTATTTCCACTTCACAGATCACCAGAGCAGATTTGCAGCAAATAGCCTGGGCTGCTGGGTGGATGATTTTGCTGTACAACTGCAGCAAAAGTGGAAAGTTTTCTTCCTTCTTGTATGTGGGGGTGTGCTGACCTTAGCAGCCAGTTCCTGCATGGTATGTGAAGGAAGGAGCCCAAAGCCAAGTCAGAAATATGTTTGGCTTTTTTCTGTCTAGATGATCTACTTGTGTCCTGGTTGTTGTCAGCAAGCACTCCAGGTACGCACACAGCTCATGTCCAGTGTGAGTGCAGGACATGGGGCTCCCCTGAAGTGGTGAGCTCTGCTGCAGCCTGGCACTGGAAATGGGATGTGCCTGCTTGCTGGAATTCACATGCGGGAGAACGTGTTGTGCATTGAGTTCTCACACTCTTGGAGGAAGGGGGAAGGAGGTGACATGACAAAAACCCTGCCTGACACCTGGGATGCCTGTGAGTAATGAGACTGACGTTACTTCATAAGCAATTTTCTCCTGCCAAGCCGCACCCCGCAGTGCTGGGATGTGTGGGAAGCACCTGTCCCTACCTCGCCAGGCCAAGCAGGGCAGGCACCCCTGTTACTGTAGGGGCAGGCATGTCCTGGCACCTCCATCTCCCTCACCTTGTGTCTCTGAGGAGCACAGTCACCGGCCTGCAGTATCCCTGCTCCCCTCTGTGCATGAGACTGTGGAGTCAGCCATGCTCTGCTTCTTGTACCGACTCATCTTTGTGATCAAAGAGAAGTCATCTCCTAAAGACAGTCCCCAGGAAAGAGCTTTCTTCTTCCTCATTAGTGCCTGTAATCTCTTACTACCTATGAAGCTCTGGGACAGCCCATCAGTTTTTAGTGCTGTTGCTGAGGGGGCAGATGCTGGGAGGGAGATGCAGCAAAGGGGTGCTGCAGAGAGGCAAGGCCACGTGAGCTTGGGCTGGGGGGAGCAGGGGGAACGTGTCTTGTGGAGGAGGATACAAATATTTATGTTGGGAACAGATAATGTAAATAGGTGTATTTCTCTGGGACCCCTTTTGCTGCATTGCTCTGTCTAATTTTTAGCAAAACAGCCCCCTGACTCCATCTACTCTGGTGTGTGTGTCTGCTACACAATCCAGGCATTGCTGTCAGTGAATTGGTTAATGCCAGTGTCCTGTGGCGGGGACAGGGATGCAGGCAAGCACTCAGCCTGCCAGCATTTATACCTCCTGGCGTCAGCATTGGCAATGCTTGTGGAGGACTGGGGAGGGCACCGAAATAGTTTCCATTCTCCTCTCTGCTGTGGGAACCAGTCTCCTGGGTAACAAACGCTCCTTGTTCTGCACAGAGCTCCACAGCTGAGACTCTGTGTCTCCTTCCTCACTGCTGCTCCATGGCTGTCCCAGCTGAACAGGCCAGAGACGTCTGCTTGAGCCTGCCTTAATTAATGCTGACAATACAATGGGACTGGCCGTACGGGGGTCCAGGGGCTGCACGCTAATGGGAGCACAGTAAATAGTCTCATTTACTGCAGCTCGGGTGGAGCAGAACCCGGCAGGACTAGCTTTCTGCTTGCTGTAATGGCCAGGCGTGGAGGAGGTACATCCCTCTCTCCTGCATCCTCCCTGGGGCTTGTCCCTGCTGCTTGAACGGGACCAGGTGGTGGTGAGGGTCCCGAGCATCCAAGGAAAGGCAAGCAGTGGGCTGGGAAGCGTGAAGTACCACAGATGGGGCAGATGCATCGGCCTCGTCGCAAGGACCTGTGGAGCCTGAGGTTTGGGCTAGGCTGAGGGGTCATGCCCAGTGTTTTGGAGGTGAGTAGCAGAGCTGTGTCTGTGGTGGTGGCTCCGGTGCATTGCAAACAGGCTGCACAGCCCACAGCCAGCCCAAGGCCCCTTCTCTTTTTTCGCTGGAAGGGTCTTTCTGCACCGGGGTGGGGGGTGACTCCAGAGGCAGAAGCTTCTGCAAAGTGTTGTATTATCTAGGCTGTTGTATCTGTTTTATTTGGTTGATGCTTTGGTGCATCATGGCATAGAACAAAAAGTACTCAGGCATGTGAGGGTTCTTCATTTCTTTGAATTGTGTGTCTGTGTGACATTTTTACCTCTTCTCTAACTTACCACTCTTAATGGAGCCTCAGTTTAGGAGACGGGGTTTGGTTCGGGCTTGTAGGATGCTCCGTTTTCTGAGCTCCACTTAGCTCATCGCAGGGCAGGGGCTATAGCAGCAGGACTAGCTGATAAAGTGCAGTAACATGAGCAGTCCGTCTGGGATGGCTGTCTCAGGGCAGCTGCTTCAGGACTAGAAACATCTCCCCTGGCACAGCCTGGAGCACAGCTGAGTCTCTGGGGTGTATAGTCATGCCCAGACCATGGTAGAAGAACAAAAGTAGCCACACAGGTCCCTTGGCGAAGCTACCTGTGCCCTATCAGGACCTGTACTGGCTTGCCTATGGAGCAGGTTGCAGCTCAGCTGCCTCTGATGAGAGGGGGTGATGGAAAAATCCTTCCACATGGCCCCAGGATACCAAGAGAGCCTGGGCTTTTGCAGGTGGTGATCCCTTGTTTCAGGAAGGAGGGTCTGCCATGGATTGCTTTGCAGAGATGCTGGGATTTAGTCCAGGTTATGGGCAGCAATTTAATCACAAGCTGTAAGTTAATAGTTGCTGGGATCTTGATTTGAGATTCCCTGTGAAAGCAGGGACTTCAGCCATCCTGTCCCTGCCAAGTGTGTTTGGCCCTGGGGGAAGTGCTGGTGGTTGCATCTCACTCCGGGGCTGTCTGCGTTTCAGGGGTGCTGTGCAGATACTGTTGGTGAAGCTCTTTAGGACAAGGCACTACAGAAATGTGGAAGAAGCTTCACGAAGCTTCTTGTAGTCTTCCTGATGCCTCAGGAATAAGTCCTCCCGTCCTCATCCTCCTGCGCGTTGCTTTGCAGACTAGCGTTTTATCTCCAAGGGCTCTGGCTGCCATTACCAATAGTAGGAGCACAGCACTCCAGTTCCTTCTGCTTTCCTTTGCAAAGCCAGGAGAAGAGATCAGGTAGCTTGCAACTACACAGCGTCTGAAACCCAAGCTCATCACAGAAAAAGATGCTGCAGCTCTGTTTTGTGGCATGGGTTTTAGTCTTTTTACTCCTCCTCATGCTACCTTCCTCATTTCCCAGTTCCTGTAAGAATCAATCCTCCATCTTCCAGCTCGACTTATCTCCCCTCCTCTCCTTCTCCGCTCCCTCCCATCCCCTGCCTTGTCTGAGGTCCCGCAGGGAGTGATCGCAAGCCGGAGCAGCGGTGCTGTGGGCATGCTTGCTCCTTCACACGCAGCAACGTCACAGCAGCAGCAGCAGCAGCAGGAGCATTGGAGATGTGATTGCGCAGACCCTCTGCATTGCCAGGGATGCAGCTGTGAAAAAAAAAAAATTAAAAAAAATTGACTCTGTGTTTCCCACAGCATCCTGGTGAGAGAGCACGGAGCCCGCTGGAATCTGAGTGCTCAGCAGTGCCGGAGCAGTGTCTGCGCAGTGAGAGGAGACAGGGAACAGAGGATCTGTGCAAAGGTGAGATGGAGAAATGGTCGGGGTGGGCATTAGTCGTACTGATGGTTTTCAGGCTGTTCGTCGTCCTGCAAAGTGGCCCATTTGTTTTTGTAGAGATTGCCAGCTACCCGATGAAGCTTAAAAGATTTTAGGATTGCTTTGTCTCTTCAGAGGCTGTGTTGCTTTGGAGCTGCTGTGATTGTAAGGAATGTAAGCGAGTGAGGAGGCTGGTGTCGCTGCGCAGAATGCATGTTTGTCCGTTGTAGCTATGAAATAGCAGTTGTCATGTCCGGGGCTGGTTGTGCAGAGGCGAGCCGTGCTTCACCCCAACAATGCCGTCGCACAGCTCTCCATTGTGCCTGCCGTCACAGCAGAGCCCACACGGATTGTTTTGGTCCCGCCAGCTACCATGCTCTCTGTGCATCCCTGGCGGTGATGCTGCTGTGCAGCTCAAAAGCTGTTTTGACAGACAGCGCTTCCATGAAAACCCAGAAACAAAGGACGCAGACAGAGGAAAGGCTGCTGTCAGTGCGGTTTTGGGCTTTTTTCTTTTTCTTTTTTTTTTTTCTTCCTAAATACTGGTAAATCAATTGCTCAAAAGGCATTGGGATAAAACATTGTGGCAGGTAAAACCCTGCTCTTCTGCTTAGAGATAGATGGGCTCTATGCAGGAGGTAGTTCTTTGTGTTGCCCAGGGTGTGTCTGTGCTGGCTGTGTAAATGGATGCTTTCTCCCCACCTTTTTTCACAGATCGGATGAGAAAGGTTGTCTAAGAATGGAAGAATTACTACTTTTAATTACTGAAATGAGGGGTCCAGGCTGGGTACCAGTTACTAGAGCTTAATTACATGGTCTTGTTATAGCCAAATCCCTCTATTTCCCTCCCTGCCTTCCTTCTTCCCTCCCCCACGCTCTGCACAAATCCTTCCATCAAATTGCCTCTGCAAACACAAAGGGAGAAGGGCTTGAACAAAGAGAAGGCTATATGTAGGATAGGGTGTAGATGCTGGAGAGACGATGTTCAGGATGACAGTCAGTGACAACAATAAGGCAAAGGTATAAAAGAATGAGATAATCAGAATGTGTGGTACAGTGATGTGGCTGTAGGGGAATGTACACACAGGAACGCAGTAGCAAAAGGGATAAGCAAATAGCAGGTGCAGTGTTTTGAGGTTATGGAAGATGCTCAGCATGTGGGGTTGCAACTGCAGGTGTTTGGGGGGCAATGTGGTGTTAATGGGAGTTACATTAGCACTGGCTGTTGAGGAACAGATCATACAGGGTCTGGACTGATGGGTGTCATAAAGGTGTATGGAGTATGGGGGAAATAAAGGTCTGGTTTTTTACCTCCAGTCACCTACAGCCTCAAATATCACTGTTGCTAAAGAGCAAGCTTGGCAGGTCTAGCCTATTAACAAAAGCTTTCTGCAGTTTTCCAGTGACCCAAGAATAATTCAGATAAAGCACCTTTAGGCCTTTTAGGAGCAACAGGATGGTAGGAAAAATGTAGATAAAATGGTAAATATTTGGCAAAGCTGTAGAGGAACCATGAAGCAGAAGAGGCAGGTGTGAGGGGCACTGCAGAGCTGGAGGAACAGGAGGTTGTTGGTCAGAGACCAGCTGTGGAGGGCACAGAGGAGGAAATTCAGGGCTGTGATTGTCAGGGAATGTAAATGTGTCATTTGTACTGTCATTCTCCAGCCTCTCACTGTGTTGCCTGAGATGGTCAGTGCTGTGTGCAGTCCCAAGGGATTTGTGGAGGTGGGAGCAATCCTCAACACAGCCTTTTCTGCAGCAGTTTTCTGAAGGAACCATTTTGCTCTGCAGGTTCTCAGTTGGTTGCTCCTCCTCTATGCCTATGGAGTGGCAAGGCTTTCTGGCCTTTACACACGGTGGAGAAGATAAACCCAGAGTTTCAGTGCAGTGTGCCAGGAGGGAAGGAGAGGGCTTCCAGCAAAGCCACGGAGCAGAGTGCATTCTGCTCACAGCTCTGTGACAATGTCCTGGCAGCACCGTAGGGCTTCCTAAACTGCAGCTCCTTCTCATCCCTTTCTTGCCCTGGGACCTGGGAATTGTGTCTCCAGGTCTCTGTGCCATTCCGCCCGATGGGAGCGGGGAGCAGGATATGTCGGTGTGTCCCAGACTGTGTTTGTGGTGCTGCTGCAGAACAGGCTCCTGCAGAAGCTTGGAGGGGCTGGGGGGTAACAACAGCATGTGTGTGTTTGTAGGTACATCGTGGGCCAGAGGACAGGACATGCAACAGGACATATCTGTGCAGGATACACATACTTGTATTGGGGTGTGGACGAAAAATTGTGTATAGTTTGTACAATGCTTGCCTAAAGGAATAAAAAGAAGGTGATGCAGCCTTCTTTGCTGCGTGGGATGGGAACGCTCCCCAGAAGATACAGGCTGTGCCTAGCTAGTAGGTGCCACTCTTACAAGAGCATCTGTTAAGCAGTGAGAGTGCACAGATAATCTCCGCCTTGAGATGCTTAAAAGATGGGCAAGAGCTTCTGGCAACTGGAGCTGACCGAAATGATTCACAGGAAGGAGATCTAATCACTGCTGTGTATCTTCCTTGCTGCATTGATGCAGAATGCTGGAGATAAAGTGCAGCTGGATCTCTAGATCCAAGGGACTTGGACCTGCATTGCAGAAAGTGCAGGTGGCCCAGGAGAATATGCCGTGGACTTTGGAATGGCCTGCCCATGGCTCCATTACTGCCTCTCAGGTGTCTGAGGCTGTGATAGCAAGCAAAGAACGAATTCTCTGTCCCAGAGATCATTTTCTTCCAGTCTCAAAGCCAGTCAAGATCACACTCTGGTATTATTGCTGGTAGCCAGACAGTAGCCCACCTTTTGCAACCCCATGTTGTGCTTTGCCCCATTTTTCATTTATTTCCCAGTCTTATTCTTCTTTTCCAATGTTTTCTGAAAGCCTTATGTAGTACTAAGGGCAGGTTGATAAATCTAACACGGGTCACTTTCCTTCCTCTTTCGGAACAGGTACAGACTTTATTATTCACCAGCCACACAGCATCCCCTCCTTTCTCTCTTTCTTTACATCAAAAGCCTTGTTGCCAGCTGCGATCATGCAACTATTCTTTCATTGTTCTAGGGTCAAGAATGTCTTGTCCCTCTGACTTGAGTGTATTCATCTTGAATTTGTTTCCACTTCGAAAGAACATTTCCTTTTTCTGCACTCTTTTTCCTCTGTATTATCTAACCTGTCATTGCCGCAGCTTCAGTATTCTTGCCAAAATGGCACCCAAGATGCTGTTTTACTTATCTCTAATACTCTTCTTGGTGTGGTTATTTATTCAGGTTGGTCAGGAGCCATGCTCTTCTAATTTCCTCACCTTGCTTGGTGATTCCACTTTTTTTTTTTTTACTTACAATGTACATTCAAAGTCTTTTTTGCAGTACTTCTCCAAGGTCTTTGTTCTTGTTGGCTTTATAACTGTTTTCCCTCATACTCCAGAGATCTGCTCTTTAAAAATTAAAAAGGTCTCATTACAGACCTGTTTGCTTTTTACCCTTCTGTTTCATATAAGCTGGGTCATCTTGAGATATTCAGTCCAAAGCCACTTCTGTATTGCAGATGCTGGGTGATAACTCTTCTCAGTAGGCACAGTTCTTACGGTTAAACCCAAGAAAAGCAAACTGAAAGTGAGACATGCGGAAATCTGTGCAGGTGGTTGAGCGGCAGAGGATCAGAGGTGGAGGTGCCTCCTTGTCAGCTGTGGAATCGCAGGACAGTACTGTATGAGGAGATTTGTCCCCGTGTTTGTGGAAGCCATTGAAATCTGACTGGTAGTGGGAAAGCTCACTTGTCTTCTACCTGTGCTGCTCTGTGGGAAGAGTTCTGATGTGGATAAAGTGCTTCTGGCAGTTCAGTCTTTAAGTCCAAAAGAGCCAGAAGTTCACCCTCTTCCAGAGCTCTATGAAAGGCAGCAGGATAAGGCTTGAAGGAGCTGAGAGAGCTCAGCTGGCAGGGGGTGAAATCCATAGCAATGATCAATGACAGATGTGTTGGTAACTAGCCTTAGCAGGGATTTGTCATGTTATCTGCTGAGCAGGTTCCCTGCATGCCCTAGAACTCATCTGAAAGTTGGTTACTCTCCAAAGGGAAAGAAACGGGCTGTCAAAACGGCTCTAGTCCCTGATTGTGCTCCAGTTTTCTCTTTTAAGAATTATTTTAATGTTCATTTACTGAAAGAAGTGGGTCAAAGCAGGGACATACCAGTTAAGATGAGCGCAAAAGCAGGTTCGTCCACGAACTCTTCCTCTCCCCCCTGCAGTTGTGTTGCAGGCTCAGGGTCATGTAGACAATGTTTTTTTCTGTCCATCAGACACATGCAGCTATTTCTTACTGGGCAAGGCTGATGGTGGTTATATCAGCAGATGGCAGGGTGGGGGGGGGAAGACTGCAGTTGCTAGCTGTTGTAAATGTGAGGGAGGCAGAGGGCAGAGCTGATGAGTGGCTGTAATATAGGTGATGGCAACTTCTGGCTCAAGCTCATTCTCTAAGTTTGATTGAACTCCTGGGACAGAGAGCATGTGTTGGTCTTTGTGCAGTGGTGAGGGTGTGGGGCTGGCAGTACCTTTGAGTAATAAATAATAAATATTTGAGTGATGGCAGCAGTGCTTTGTACTGACATTGGCAAGTAATGGAAAACTGACACTACCACCAAACTCTCTCTTTTTGCTCCAGCATAAGGTGCTCTCTGGAAGTAGAAAGCAAGTGTCACTGCCTTGTTATTGTGCTTTTTGGGCCAGTGGCACAGACATCTCAGAGTGATGAGAGCTAGCAGTTCCTTCTGGCAAGAGGGGATTTTCTCCTCTGAGAGTTACAGGAAAAAATAAATTACAGCCTGTAGGGAAGACCTTGGCAAAAATAGAGCAGATTTTCACCTGACACTTCCCTTGAACCCACTGTTAACCTCAGACGAGACTGTGCTCTGTTCTTGGGAAGGGTGGGACACATGGACAAGGAATGGGTACCAGACTGGGAGAGTCTTCCTTCCCCTTGGTTCTGAGATGTGCAAGAGACTCACCTGAGCATCTGTGGCTCTAGCAAACACTCAGGAGCTCTCCTACATACCAGTGCCAGAAAAAAAAGTGCATACAGTTGCAGGAAAATGAGTTTTTCACGAGAACTCAAGTTGTGATGTGAGATTTGAGCTGATGAGCTGCTTAACAGTGATGCAGTCAACCCTGGGGAAAATCTGTGCTCCTGAGCATTGGCTAACACAGACTCAGTTCAGCAACAGTGAGATAATCTCTCTCAGCTCCTTCTGACCCTCAGGGAATAGGCTTTTTGGGTGTTACTCTTCAACGGAGCAGGGAGTCCTTGCTCCCTACATAGTTAGACTAGTCTAATCAGTTTAAGTCCAGAACTGCACCTTATTCTTTGTAAACTGGCACCGGCTGCCATCACTTCTAGAAGAGTGTGAGCTAAATGCTTTCAGTGGGCAAGCTCTTCTCCATTCTGCTCTGCCTGCATTGGTGCAGGACCAACCGCATGCTTACTTAGCCTCCTTTTGCCTAGTAGGTCCAGTTGACCTGAATTGTTTAGCAGTTCACCTTCTTTTGGTCCTTCTCTGGTTTTCCGGTGGTGAAGAGTGGGGACGTGTGCCTCATGCTGCCGTGTCATGTGTCTTCGATGTAAACTCAGATAGCATGGCTGTCCTCACAGATGTCCTTCTCAGCAGGGAGAATGACCTGTCTGGACCATTGTGCTAGTGCAATTTTGTGTTTTTAGTAGTGAGGCTAGTTCCAGTGTCTGCTTGCACAGCACTTTTCCCTGTAGTCCCACCTTCAGACCTTTTCCAGTAACTCAGGTGGCGGATTCATAAGCCCACATATGAGAAGATCCAGTGGGAGGTATAAATAATTCATATCTCTGGTCCCAAGATATTGTTGGCCCACACAGTATATCATCCTTGGCTTTGCCTAATTCATTCTAATGATTGATACCCGGAGTGACACATCTGCCCTGGGGTTTGGCTTATTCTGGTTGACCTCTCCTTCACCACTTGTTAGTATGCGAGTTGTTTTGGCTCCTAAGGGATTTCTTGCCTGAACGTGGCTTATCATGAGCAGTGATTGTAGCTTAACCCTTCAGAAGAACAGCAAGAGGATTTCAGCATGCATCTGTACTTAGCCATTTTCTACTGGCAACAAGCTGTTCTCTCTTGTCCACAGTCAGTGGCATCTAACCTAATGTACTGCTGAGATTATACTCCAGCTGCAGGTCGTAGTGCTTGAAATGGCCATTGAGGAGAGCATCTTCCTTACCGGATGTCTTCTCCTGCCTTCAGCTCCATGTCATATGCCTCATTTTCATTTCTGCAGGCACTTGCTATTTATAATTCCTGTATTTATAAAGCACTCTGAAGGTGTTGACTACTTCTTATTACAGTAAGCCTGACAGCCTTTTTGTTCCCATGTGCTTCCCTTTCTTGCTTCCTCTTAGACTGGCTGTTTTTGAAGGAGGACTGTGCCAATGGAAAGGTGAGGCTGCATGGAGCACGGGGAGACCTCAGACATCCCTGGAGGTCTCTAGACCCTAGTGCAGCAGGGCTAGCCAGTTCAAGGCACAATAACAGAGGAGGAGAGGAGGAACTGCCAGAAACAGGTATGCCCCAGCACTAACAAGCCATGGCACAAGGGTGGTTAATGCACAAAGGTGGCAATGCTGTAGTCACATGTCAATCATTTTAAGTTTGGCCATATCTTGTTGAGACACTGATAGTAGTTGTTGATCGATTGGGGTTTCTAATACCTCTGCTTCTGTTGGTGACTTTGCACAAGCTTCAGAGATCCCAAAGAATGTCTCCATCTCCATAAGCCTGACCTTTCCCAGGCTGCATGCTGCTGACAAGATTTGGTACTGCAGCGTGGAGAAACACCCCAAACTGAAGCAATGCATCTGTATTTTTCTTGGAGGCACTGAGGGGTGGTTCCCCTCTGTACCAGAGCATGTTCAGCAGCCAGTAGCTTGGTCTACTGCCCTGTTGTCTGCTTTCCCCTTGGCACAGCCTGAGGTTGAAAAGAAAAACCGCAACATCTTGGCCTGCCCATCAAAATGGGAGTGTAATCTTCTTTCACGGAAGCAAGCCACCAGACCTCACTGATTTAATGAGGCAAATTCACCAGGGAAGATATCCTTCAGCCCAGACCTTAGTCAGGCATTGAGGACCCTGTTATCTCTTGGGGCACCACAAAGAGAATTTGCATGGGGATTGGGAAACCTCCACACGCAAGCCTACAGCAAGAATTTGTGCAACTTGAGGGACTAACCTGCCAAAACCCACACTCCACAGGCAGGGAAAAGAAACTCCTTTCCTCAGAGAACAAATATGTAAGAAAAATTCCCTGGTTTGTTCTAGGCTAGTTTTGTTGTAAACGTTGATTTTTTGGGCTTGATGCTAAGTTATATAAATGTGTGTAACAGAAGATAGTCACAAAAGTACACTTTGTCAGATTCCAAATCATTAAACTGATTAAATTGATTCCAGCTCATTAAAAAGATGTCATTAAACTGCAAAAAGTACCTGGATGTCACCCTGGTCATAATGGACTTTACTTGGTGAGTGTCTGCATATGAATGTTAAGGTACTGTCGTGGTTTAACCCCAGCCAGCAGCTAAGCACCATGCAACCACTCGCTCACTCCCCACCCCCCACAGTGGGTTGGGGGAAAGAATCAGGCAAAACCAGCAAAATTCATGGATTGAAATAAAGACAGTTTAATAGGACAGAAAGGAAGAAAATAATAATAGAATTGGAATATACAAAACAAGTGAAGCACAATGCAGTTGCTCACCGCTTGCCAACTGATGCCCAGTTAGTTCCCGAGCAGCTATCCCCCCCCAGGCCAACTCCCCCGAGTTCATATATAGGGCATGACATCACATGGTATGGAATACCCTGTTGGCCACTTTGGGTCAGCTGCCCTGGCTGTGTCCCCTCCCACCTTCTTGTGCCCCTCCAGCCTTCTCGCTGGCTCGTCATGAGAAGCTGAAAAATCCTTGACTTCAGACTAAACAGTACTTAGCAGCAACTGAAAATGTCAGTGTGTTACCAACATTATTCTCATACTAAATAAAAAATGTAACACTATACCAGCTACTAGAAAGAAAATTAACTCTATGCCAGCCAAAACCAGGACAGGTGCATAAGAAATGGAATGGTAAATTACGGTACAGAGTCCTCTAATGTTGATATGGAAAGCAAGAACATCCCCCTGTTGATTGGGAAACTGTGTGCAATTAGTCACCCCAGCTCAGAACCATGACTGCAGAGTTGGAGGGAACTGAGAAACTGCCTAGGAAACTGTACAAAGTCCTGGAAAACTCTTGTAAGTGGAGAGACTGAAGAAATGGGAATTATTTGTGTTAAATGGGAAACTGTAGGGTTTGTGACACAAAATAATGAACAGCCTAGAGAAAGACAATAATGATTTATGAGGTGTCCTGCTTGTAACATGGAAGTATTCCAGGAAATTAAGGGAGGTTATTTGAAACTGGTAATAGGAATAAGTTTCACATACTGTGATTAATTAGTCCACAAATCTTGCTGTCAAACTTCAAAGCCCAGCAGTATTCCCAAATGGTTTGGCATTTGTGTGAATAAGACTGCTCAGTGTATTTATAGTACATGTTCAGAAGTTGCGGAGTTTTGAAAAGTCCTGGTTGAGCTGAGGCCCATCTCAGTGCAAGGGCTTAGGAGAGGCAAACTGTCCCTCACCACTTGTTGCAGGTACTTGTTCTTTTCTCTGACACATCTGGTAAAGAAAGGACATGACAGCTTCAGGAGAGGAGGTGTCCAAATGTGAGCATGTCCTAGCTGGGAAGATCTGGGAGCCTGCAGTCTTAAGGCATCTCCTCAGCCCTCTCAAACACCCTTGAAGTGATTAAAAGCAGAGTGGTCATCCCTCCGGTAGACTTGGTGTGTCCCCTGGGACTCTGACCTGCTCTTCCAGAGCGGAGCCAAGGATCATCCCTCTTTGCCCTCCTTTTTTTTCTCCTAGTGAATAGGTCTGTGCATCCTCTGCAGCCCAGCAAGACTTTCCTCAGCAGAAGACCTTGGTTAATCCTGGGTTATCAGATTTAGTTAGTTAGACCCTTAATGCTCTGTTGAGCCCAGTCATTGCAAGCCTAATTAGCACGTGAGCTATCTTGTGGAGTGATATCCTAAAATAAACTGTCCCGAATAGAGCTTTACAAGATGAGTTTGGTTTGGGTTGCCAGCACCTGCAAGGGATAAGTTTCTCCTCTCAGAATAAAAGTATGTGTAATCATTAGGAGTGCCCGGTCTGCTTCATAAGTATTTTATTAAGGTTCTGGCTTGCCTTTTGTTGCATGGAAAATAATCTGTTACGTAAATTGATGCTGCGGTTTCATCCAGATCCTCTTGAGTTCTGCCTTGCTGCCAGCCATGTGAACATACATCAGGAGGACACTTGGAGAGAGGTTGGCAACTGGACCAGGGATCTGGGAATACTCCTATATGTGAGCAGAATGAAAAGCTTGGGACTGCTCAGAGGGGTGGCAAATGTAGTAGAAAATACAATATTCTCCCTGCCTTAGCCCAAGGACAAGCAATGAAGTTAAATGCCCATATGTTCAAAAGGACTGACAAATAACTACTACTATGGTGTGTAATTTGGTGTGGAACTCACTGGTTCAGGAAGTTACAAGCCCTAAAAGTTGCAAGAATTTGTAAAAAAAAAAGGGGACGCTACAGGGGATGTCAAGAATATATAGCACTATGATTGTATAGGCTCCTAACTTTCTATGAGAGGGTCATGAAACCCATTTCTAGATGTAAACTGTTCTCATATGGAGGACACTGCCTGTGACCGGGGCCGGGGGGGGGGGCGGGGGGGGCGGGGTG
>JANZLQ010000079.1:71743464-71756893 GCA_026212715.1 Elanus axillaris | reverse complement strand
CCCCCCCCCCCCCCCCCCCCCAGGGGTGGAAATGGAGCAGTCAGTCACTCATTTGCTCACTTTGGGGTTATTACACATGATGCAGAGCATCTGAACTGTGCTGGCAGAGATGGAGGATGGGGCTTTACCCATCTGATTCAGTCCACAGATGTCTTTGTTCCTGTTCTGAAATCAAAACTTCCCTGTAGCAGTTGATCTATGAAGACTAAATATGTTCATCTGTCCATTGCATCTTTTCTCCTCCCTCATATTTGTGAGCTGGTGGAAACAGTTGCCCTTGATTTTTGTCTTTCTTGAGAAGAGCGTTCCCATTGTGTCTGGATTGTTCACTATGTGTCCGTTGCTTTCCAAGTATCCCACATTAATAGACTTGTTTTGGCCAGGGAAGTCATGTCAAGACCTTCTGTGTGGTGCAAAGGGCCATTTCTAATCTTGCACAGTCTTACTATGCTTGCACAGTCTTACTATGGTCCAAGGATTTGTTCCCAGATCCTCTTGTCCCATCATCCTGGGAATCATTCTGCTTTTTTTTTTCCCCACCCTGAGTTCTGCTTAAGTGAGATTCAGACAGCATTTGGACATGATTGCAGAGAACCTGTTTGTTCAGGGACCTAGCCAAAAAAGGGTCAAGAAGTGCACAGTCTTAACAGTGATCAGGCAAATTCCCTTTTCAAAACTGTGTGCTACAAGATCCTTTCCTCCAGCTATCTTCAAGGGATTACAAAATCCAGCCTGTGGTCTAAAAGCAGTTAGATCTATCGGCAGCAGAAGTTTATGTGGTACTGATGTCCTTCAGAGGGCAGGATAAATTTTATGCATTAGTCTTACCAGATGCTGCCTTTACTGGGCTGATACTCAGCCTTTTTGCTTTGTAGCGTGCTATATCATCCCCTAATCAGGGTGCTGCCAGCCTCCAGACCATTAAATTGCTTATTGTGTATTCATGCCTTGGAGAGACAGAAATTTTTTTCCTGTGTATCCAGTTACTGCTTCTGGTCTTGGGAAAACTACCTAGAGCTAGGAAGGGTTAAAATTCCTGCAGTCCTAGCAGCAGTCAGCTGTTGGACGTAGCTGCTGTTTGAAAAACCATTTAGATGTGCACTGTGAAGAGGAACATCTAAAAAAGCAGGTGGCTGCTGGGATGTTTTCTGTTTGTGCTTGATTTTAGAGCTCCTGATCTGCTTGCACGCAGTGTGTATTAAATTCCATGTAGGATTGTATCATTTACAAATAATACAGCTCTGCAGATGCAGGCATCCTGGCTCTCTGGCAGAACTGATGCCCATCACAGTTAGGTAACGCCATACTGGCATTGCTTCTCCTATTCACTGGGACGTGGCTACCTAGTCCTGGTAGCAAACCATTACACCACCGCAGCATTCAAGCCTGAAAATAATCCTGCTGGGGCTTTTTGACATCTCTATGTGCTTTATTTATGGTAGCTTGTGGAGTGATACTTTAGTTATTTCAGGGACTTGGCCCTGCTGTGGTTTTACTTCACTCTCACGTAGCTACCCATGCTGGCTGTTCTGCTTTTGCTGTGTTGCTACGTGAGGTTGTACATTTATAATCTGCCATCCAAGAAATGTTTTTTTTTCACTTGATAGCAAGTGATTCCTGTATATGTGGAGCTCTGGGCTGAACAGACAGTAAAAATGATTTTACAGCCTTTTTAACTGAGTTATCTTAAGACTGAGTTCCTTATTTCTCAGGCTTTCTCCAGTGGTCACTGATGCATTTGCTGTGCAGGGACCATTCAGGATTGTTTGGCAGCTGTGATTCCTGCAATGCATGATCTGGACAGAAATGCAATGCCAGTTTTAATCTGGATAGAGGGGAAGCAATAATGAAGATACGCAGCCATGGAGTCTGGATGTGCTGACCTGTACTGCAGTGTGGTCTTACTCACTGTGAAGACAGACCTTTGCTTTTAGAGCTTAACTCATCTCTTTTCCCCAAGTCATGAAGTTAATAGAGGATCTAGGACTATTGAGGTGGAGCTGTCCTCATGTGCTTTTTCTTTGTGCAGATGAAACTTGCTTCTGAAAATATCCTCCCATAAGCCTTGGATAAGCAGGGCCTCTCCTTAGCTATGGTCTGGGCAGCACCAAGTTGTCTGAAGCCAGATATCAGTAAATGTTAGGCAGGAAAGTCCTGAGGGCCTCGTGGAAGTGATTTGTGACGTCTCATTGAGACATCTTTCCAAAGTATAGTAATTCTAGGGATGCTACAGATCCCCAGCAACTTCCGAAATGTCCAGTGCTGTTGAGAGTATCTCCATCCATATGAAGCATCCATGCCCTCTCCACCCCTTGGTATTACCTCGGGAGCCTTGGCCCCTGCAGCGCACACCTAAGCAAGAACAGCTGCTTGTTCAGTGTTGCATGTAGCCATATAACAGACTTTGTGAGCAGCTTTGTGATCTTGTATGCCTGCAGCACAGGTCAGCAAGCCAGCTTTGATTCACAGAGGTGTGCAGAGTTTGATGCCCAGCTCCCTTGGCAGGACACTTTCCTGTGGCTGCTGTGGTGGAGAGTTTTTTGCTTACAGCTCCCAGGCATAGAAGTTCATGGGAAAACCTTCAGTCCACACTGCTGCTAGCTTTGACTCTGGTTCACCCACAACTGCTGGCTGTGTTTTTGTTACTACTCAACTGCAGCCTCTGCTTCGTAGGGTCCTTGGGCAGGTCTCTAAAAGGAGCACATTCACGAGGCACCCAGCTGACAGCCCTGCTTTGCAGCTAAGCCCTGGTCAAAGCTGTGGGGTTAAGGAGTTAAGCTTGGCATCTTCAGCTACTGACTCTGCCCAGCAGTTTCATTTGCTTACAGGATTTTTTCTCTCTGTGTGAGTTCTTAAGTGCTCTGGGAACCCTGCAGCAGCCAGGCTCCAGCACCCAGGCAGATCCATGTTTCACAAAAGAATTGTGTAATTTCTGCTCTCCTAAGATCTTCAGTATGCTTTCAGAGTGCTCAGGCAGAAAGGTGCTATAGAAGAATAGCCCCTCCTCCTGCTGCTGCTGCTACTAGAGTGTCTGTCATAAGAAAGGATTTACTGTGTCTGCAGTTTAATTCAGCAGCAATGTTGGTGTGATATTAACAGCTAGAAGCATCAGTCTTTTTCTCCTCTGTGGATTTCCATATAATAATTAGGAGCATATGTGGTGGGGGCTGGGGCAGAGGATGGCTGGTGGGGACAAGGAGGAGCAGGTTCCAGCCCAGATCACCTCGGTGGACGGTGGATGCTTGTGAGTCACAGCCTTTAAGTGGCTCCTGCCAAGTGCCACATGCCAGATGATGAGTCATGGAGCAAGAGAGCACAGAAATGGGAGAAACTGGTTCAGTCACTGTCCGGCTGCTGTGTTAGCTGGTATAGAACTGTTGCTTGAGCTATTTCTGATGTCTTGTATAACTCAAAATGCCCAAAGCAGCTGGGGCTTCTTTTCCTCTGACTGGGAGGCAGTACCTGGCTCATGCTAGCTGTGTTATTGGCAGGGATACACATACTACCTATTGCTTGTTTTTGTCTCACAGACCCTCTCATCTCTGCTGGCAAGCCCCTCATCCCTGACCTGTGCAGCTCCTTGGTGCCATGCGCGCAAGGGCTGTGATTGATCGTCATGTGCTGCAGTTTCCATTTTGAACACATCATAATCCTATATAGTTCTGGGATGTAATGATACATTAATCACGGGCTTAGTCAGGCTGTCCTGGAAACCACTGGAAAAAGCCCGGGCCCAGGCAGCACCTCACTGTGGAAAGAAAAGGGAAGTTGTCTTTTCAGGAATCACTGTTTGCTCAGCACCACAAGAGGAACCAGCCTGAGCTGAGGCAGAAATTTAGGAAGCTATTAGTCTTTCTATCTTGCTGCAGCCCCCTTTAAACACTGAGTGCTAGAATATTCACGCAGGGACCAGTCAGACCACCCTCAGTATGCTCCCTTACCCCTGAGGTAGGGAAGGAGAGCTGGAGGTTTAGGGTGAATCAACCAACCAGTATTTCCTTTTACACCTTTTCTTTCATTAAATGTGCTGGATGATTTACTAAAGCATTTAATGAAGGCGTGAATTTGGCAGAGATGTATTAGCTGGCGAGAAGTAAACAGTTGCCCAAAGAAATACTACTAGCTAGTCCCACCCTACAACTTTCTTCCTCATCTCCACCCTCTTCTTACTCAGGCAGATGGTTCAGACCCATCCCCAGGCCACTCATGCTGTGCCCCTCACCCCCACCTCTTCACTGTTCCTTCTCCCTGAGTGCCCTCCAGCTTCCTGGACTTTTTCTGTTAAGTTTTTTTTTAAAACCATTCTGTACTTTCTGGCAGCTTTCAGAGTGGCAAAACTGGGGCAGGGACAAGCTGCGTTACTGGGGTCCTGGAAACTGGTGCTGGAACCAGTGAGCCCTGAGATCCCCCACACTGTCTGAAGAGTGGCTTTCAGTTTGGATTCATCTCCCAGCCCTTTTGACAGGAGGTAGACTTACAGGGAGTAAACTGAATATATTCCCCCGCCTGTGGAGCAAAGAGGAGACATCTGTATTGTGCCCCTGTCTGCAAGCTCACACAAACCGTTGCTTTTTGCAGCATTTCTGCTTGTGCTTGTTTTGTAGAGCTGTGTGGTTTCTTCAGGCATGTTAATGCAAATGCTCTGTAGGAGTCAGGGATTCACATGGAACAACCCTCAAAGAACAAGCAGCTCCAATACAAAAGCATTTTTGCTGGTTCATCTGTGAAACTGAATGCCCAGCTTTTAACCCTATTTTTCCATCTTTCACCCTTGAGTGATGTGATGGATCTTGTTCTCTCTGAGGAAGATGATGATGACAGTGAAACCATAGCCATTCAGAAAGAGGCAGCAAGAACCCTCACAGTTAAAGGTTGCCACTGGGCATTCAATTTCATAGATGAAGTGACTGAGATTTGTAGAAACAGTAATCTGTTCAGAAAAGCCAGCATCCAAAAAGCCAGCATCGCCTCCAGCTGACAGTTCTGATGATCTTGCTCCTGCCTCTTCATCCTCTGTCCTGTATGTGCAATCTTTTTATAGTTAAATCACATTTATTTCTTAAATCTCTGCATGCCTCCCCTGCTATTGCATTACATTTTATGAGGAAACTTGTGTTGCTGTTTGTTGAACCCCGTCGCCCCGTGTGTGCAGCTGACAGTGCTGAGCAGACCTCAGGGTACTAAGCAATCAGTGATGGAACTCCAAAAGCGTGGCTGGAGTGGTAACAGATAGCAGGGTATGCCTGGAGGTATGTGACCACCACACCTAAGGCATCAGCACTTGGAGGCAAGGCTGGTGTTTGCACCAGCCCCTTCTAATAGAAGCAGAGCCTTGCAGGCCAGTTTAGAGCCAGCTCTGATGGCTTCTGCCTCTTGTCAGCAATATTGCAGAGGCAGGAGGTTGTACTCCAAAAGCCATGGAGCTGCACCGACCACTCTTAAATTAGCTCAACGTCCTCAGTCTTTGAGGGTATGACAGAAGAGGGCTTTGAGGGCCTCTATGTAGTGCTCAGCAAGGACTTACATGGCATGAAGTGCAGAGCCTGAAGGGCTAAGCTCTGCAAGGTGCTGCATGCCCCTCTTAGCTGCAGCGTGCTGGTTCCCTTCTAAAGCACAGACACAGCTTGGTAGACAGCTCTCAGATCAGTTGCTGAACCATCCTTTGTTGCTCTGCACTCATCTACTTAGAGCTTTGCTGCAGCTAAGGAGTTTTTGTCATGTATATATACATACACACATGGGGGTACAAGCATTCATGAGCAATTCCACACTACGCCATAGGTGTCTCACAAAAAGCCATCCTTCTCTGCTTTCTACCATCTTGACTGGAATGAAACATCCACACGTAATGAAATGTCTGGCCCTCGCCTTCTCCAGGTAACCCTTAGCACCTCAAGAAAGAGCTGACTGAGTAAACAACCCATATCTCCCATGTAGCAGCAGATGGTGTCAGTATGGAAAAGGCAAAGAATTTTGACATTTGCAAATAAAATGGCTGTTGTACTGATGCGTCTAGAGTCATAGTTCTCCCTGCATGCTTGCCTGCCTTGCACTGCCATGACATGCTTTTCTGGGCACAGATCATTCCTGGATGCTGTGTTTGCTGTTGTATGTGTAGGATTGAGCAGATTGCCTGTCCACATCTGACAACTTCCCCTTGCAAAGGGGTGTGACGGCTTTACAAAGAGCTGATCAAAACCAACAGAATCTGACACTACACTGCTTGCTGGATTTTATGCCCCAGTATCAATCCCAGCCTACCAGACCCTGAAGAGGAAGAGGGAGGATCCTTCTGTAGTCTTCCAGAATCTGGGAGGCAGAGTCAAGGGATAATACAGCCACAGGGGATGCTCTGGTCTTGGGAATGGAATAATCCCTGCACTGGCAGTGTCATTGCCCAACCTCCCTGCATCCCTAAGACAGGACGAAGCCAGGAGAGGTGTCCCAAGGGAAAAAGGAGGGGTACCTAGGGCACAAAAAGTCATGCATATCCCTAGGCAAGCTGTCAGAATGGCTTCCGTTAGGAGCTAGCTGTGTGCCACCTGTGGTATTGGACCGCAGAGCCTTGTGCTAGGAGCAGGCTGTGGGTGCAAGCAGAGTGGGCATCCGTCTGTTGCAGCATCTGTGACAGCCAGTGAATCACAGTCCACCTGGGTAGCCTGTGCTGCCACTGAAACCAGATAGCTGGGCAGAGTTGCATGTCACAGCCAGAGCTGCAGAGAGACAGCTGGGAAACGGCTGTGTGTCAGCTCTCTTGACGTTTTGTTGTCAAATGTCAAAGTGTGCTTGTGTGTCCTGGTTTTGGCTGGGAACTAACTGGGCATTGGTCAGCGAGTGCTGAGCAATTGCACTGTGCATTGCTTGTTTTGTATATTTCAATCCTTTTATTTATTATTTTTATTTTATTGTTGTTACTACTAGCTTTATTATTTTCTTCCCTCCTGTCCTATTAAACTGTTCTTATCTCAGCCCACCAGTTTTACTTTCTTTTTTTCCCAGTTCTCTCCCCATCCCACTGTGGGGGTGGGTAGTGAGCAAGCAGCTGCGTGGTGCTTAGTTGCTGGCTGGGGTTAAACCACGACAATATGCAAGCCTTGTCCTCCCACAGCAGCTTCTGCAGCAACGTGAAGTTTGCATTGCTCAGCAGGACTTGTCAGCAGATCAGTGCTGGTGCTGGGAGCCAGCTCCAAGCAGCCATTTCCCAGAGGCAGCAGGGACCTGGTGCTTCAGCAGTGAAGTCTGCTGTCATCACGGTCTGTATCCTCAAAATTATGCTTTTCACGTGGTTGCATTGTGGCAACACTCAAAATATAGCAAAGCTTTATGGAGAGATGTGATCTAAGCATTATAATCAGCTACGCAGGCAGTAACAAGGGCAGGGTAGGCCTGCATAAGCAGATAAGCACTGGGGGACTAGTTTTTTTCCCATAATGCTGGTGAGGGGTTGGGGGAGACAGGATAAACAGAGGCTCCTGCTGCTACATGTGCCATGATCAATGATGCACAAGGTCCAACATGGGGCATGAACACTGTTCCAGCTGCTGAACACCACTTCCAGCACATGTGTGTGCTAGGCACAGAGTCAGGAGCTGCTGTTATCCACGGTGGTTCTTGAGCAATGTGATCTCAGGAATCTCTGTTGTAAAAGATCTCCTCCCAGGAACCGGGCTGAGGACAGAGTCATTCCTTTCAGCCTCTGCGGCAGCAGCTGTGGGAGAGGAGCCAGAAACCTGTAAGACAGAGGAGTCAGTAAAATGGGAGTGAGGAGTGAGTGATAGAGGGCTAGGGAGGCTATAGGTGAGGGAGAGTTCTGGGCCGCACAACAGTCCAACTGGATATAGTCTAAGTGGTCCAGGTGACCTGTCTACTTCAGAGCCTAATCCTGGGTGAAACATCCCAGCAGAAGCAGAAATGAGGGTGAGTGTGCCCCTCATGTAGGTCTCATGCTGATCACTGGTAGAGTCTACCAGAAGGCTTGTCTGTTCCCTAACAGTGGTGTTAGCATTAACTTTTATATCATTGGGTGTTTACTGTAAACATTAGGTCCATTTCCATCTTTGTATTTTTTCTTCCTGCCAGCATCATCCTGTGTCTGTGAGAAGCACTATTAAGCGTGGGAGGAAAGTACTTCTTTTGATAATTTTTTTTAGCATCTTTTAATTGCTATTCTTATGCCATGAAGCTGAAAGAACTGAAGTTCCTGATCTTTCTGTGGAGCTGTCTCACTGCTTACACCGTTGTTCTAAATTCACTTATCCCACATTTCTCAATTTCCCTCCTGGCCTCACATGTGCCTTTGCAGCTCTGCTCCAAATCCATTATCATCCCATTGTCACAAATGTCGGGGTAAGGTAGGTGAAGACAGACCCTGTGAATGCCACTTTCTGGAATCTGAAGGTCAGTGGTGGCAGCAGACCCGGGGTCCCAGACCCCAGAGCAGGATCACAGTATGTGATGTCAGGGTGCTGTGAGCACTGAGGATGCCTGGATGAGATATGGGATGTGGATTGCTGACCAAGGGTGTTTGGGACAGGGTTATCAGAACAAGTGGTGTATCTGTGAGGGCACTAGGTCATTTTTTTAATCCCTCAGAATCATCCTGGATCACTGTTGTCTTTTGTGCTTTCTCCCTCTCCTTGCTGCCTTAGCTGCGTTCCTGTGCACTTCTCTGCATTGGCTTCTCCGACATGTAGAAGGGAAGGCAAGAGGGAAACCCTTTCCAGACTGTCCTGGAGGCACTTGCAGGCTGGACTTCTGGGTTCGGTGGGGAAGGAGGAATGAATATGTGCTCTGTTCTCCCATATCAAATGCTGGTGAATATCTTCCTCGAGCTTTATGAGAACCTGCTGTTTACTGAACTCTGAGGGAGTGGGGCTCATAGTGCCCTGCCTGTACGGCTCTTGGGATTGTGGGCTGAGGTAGTTGTACTGTTGTGAAGTGCAGCAGGTAATAACCAGGTAAGCGCTACAGATAATGTGGTAGAGTGTCAGAGAACTGTGAACCGGGCACCCCAGACCACAAGAGGAACCAGTTTGAGCTGAGGTTTCACAATCAGCAAAGGGTCAGGAGAAGGCAATGTGCTGTGTGGAACCTATTTAACCATCACCAGTGGCTCCCCATGGCCCCACTGAAGTCATCTGCTCCTTTTTACATGAGAGGCCCTTGTGTGCATAAGTAGTTGCATACTTTGGCATGCTCCCCTGGCACCATTAAAAGAGCTCAGGACCTCGTGGGGGCTCCTGGATTTTGGAGAGGAATGGTTGTTGTGCTTTCCTGTTCCAGTCTGTTCCTGCTTTCCAGCCTCTGCCTGAACTTGTGTGTCTCTAATGTTGCAAGGCCTGGCAGTGCAGTTTAGTGTTTGGTTCTTAAAGGAAAGTTCAAGGTACCTAAAGGGAGACAAAGATATTTAAGCCAGTGGGAGAAGATGGGCTGCTCTCATCAGAGTGCAGCACATCATTTCAGACCCTGTGTTGTCTGCCTGTTTTCCTGTGAGCATACAGTGCCATCCACAGTGAGGTATTCATTTGGCCCAAAGCCTGTGCAGCCCTTTGGCCACTTGTGTGAAATCAGTTACTCACTTCAGATAAGTTTGAGAGGGGTCAGATGGAAGCACAAATGTTGTCCCAGAAGTCTGCAGAGGGGGGAATGTGTTGTCTTACATTACAGTGCTTTCCCTGAAGAAGGACAACTCAGGACCTTGTGCTCAGGTATTTGTGCTGACAAGGACCAGTCTGTTTGGTCCTTGACAGCACATAAAGTGTGCAGTCAAACCAAGGGTGCTTTAAGTAGTCACTGCCTTTCCTGAGAGGTGACTTCCTTTGTGTTTTTGTCTCTATTTAGGTATCTGAATTCCCTCATGAGAAGTGTCTTCCCTCCCTCTCATGTGCAGCCCTACCTGTCCATGGGTAGCACCAGCTTAACTGATGTCCTGAAGAGCATTCCTCACCATGGATAGTCCACCCAAACTGACTGGTGAGACACTGATTGTCCATCACATTCCCCTGGTGCATTGCCAGGTCCCCGACAGACAGTGCTGCTCCGTGAGCAAAAGGACCAATCCTTTCTGCCAGCCAGAGCTCAGCATTACACGGACCTCTGCCCTTCCAGACAGAGACCTTTCACAGACTGACTCCTTGGTATACAGCAGCTTTCTCCAGACCTCCGAAACTTCAGCAGAGGCCTCAGACAACAAAGAAGGCAAAGCAAGGGATTTGATTGTCCCTAGTGTCAGTAAGCGACACAACCCTTTCCTGCTGAGTGAGGGTGAAGATCTCAGCATCTTTGGGGATGACCTGGGTCAAAAATCTTTCCATCTTCACAACTCACTTGTGTCTGGCAAACCTCCCTTTCATCTGCACGAGCTGGCCTTGCCCCCTTTCCACCTCCACGACTCTAACCACATTGTGAAATCCTGGAACATGGCTAGCCGGTCTGGTGTGGTAGATGGGCAAGAGGACAAAATCAGCAGTGATGACATCCAGAAAAGGAACAACGCAAACAGGTGTCACCATGCCTCAGAACGCATGGAGCTGGATGAATGCAGCTGCCATCGTGGCAGTGCCTCCAGCTTTTCCTTCGACAGTGGTGACCAGGAGTGGAACCAGAACACGGGTGAATCGTTGAGGAATCAGGATGCCCTGCACAGCCGGACATGCAGCTGTTCCAGTTCGGAGCTCCAGCACTGTCGCTGCTACAGTTCGTCAAGTCAGTCTGAAGTGATTGACCAGCAGATGGGTTACATCAGTGACTCTTCCTGCAACAGCTCTGATGGGGTGCTGGTGAACTTCAGTGCTCTCTACAACAAAATGAATAGTCAGTCTCGATCTAACCTGAATTCAGCCAACCTGTCCTGTGACTCTTCCTTCTGCAGCCACTCAGACACAGGAGCTTTCTACCTGGATTTGCATTCATCACCCACAGAATCCAAGATGTCTTGCGAGTCACATCACCCGGAGAGTTCAGGGAAGGTGTGTGGGTGTCAGCACTCCTCCTCACCTGTCCTTGATGCTAACTGCAACTCCTACCACCTCCACTGTGAGCCTTGCACTTCAGAGAGCTCAGACCTCACTGCCTGCTTACAGAGCCAAGCACGGCTCGTTGTGGCTACTCAGAATTACTATAAGTTAGTCACATGTGACTTGTCTTCCCAGTCATCCCCCAGCCCGGCAGGATCTTCCATAACTAGCTGCTCAGAAGACCATACCAAAGGTAGTCCAGCCCAGCCCACTGAATACTATCTGTTTAGAAGGCCTGATGTGAGACAAGAAGAAAGCAACGTGGAGTGCAGTGAAGAGGAGGCAAAGGGAGAATCCACCCAGAACATGATTGAGGGTCAGGTCTATGTGAATGTGTCACCACCTAACCTCAACACAAGCCGGCAGCGCTCCAGGAGCTATGACCAGAACCTGGACAGGAGTCCCAGTGGCAGGCTGGGCTCCTTGGAGCGCATGGTGAGCTGTCCGGTCAAGCTGAGTGAAAGTCCAGCAATACCTATCCAGAGTTCTCCACCGAAGCGAGTGACATCTTTTGCAGAACTGGCCAAAGGCCGGAAAAGGAATGGCACCTCCCCACCACTCCGGTCCAGTGGCGATTCCTCCTTGGAGTTCTCCCCTATCCCTGAGACACAGCGGGATTGTCCAACCTTCCTTGAAGAAAGAGCTCGCCGCAGCCAGAGTCTTCCACCCATGCCTTTTGTCCATGGCCTGAACCGGAGCTGCGAGGGCTTCTGTTTGAATCATGCTTTTGGGGACAGCCAGGCTTTGAGTTCCAACAAAGACTCGGTCCTCAGTGAGAAGGTCCCCAGTGGGCATGGGGCAGGTGAGCAAGCCTCTTTCTCCCTGCTGACGGAGGTAGATGCCAGCTTCTCAGGCAGCTCTGCCAGTGGCCACGGACAAAGAGGTGCTAGAGCCCGAGCAGACGGTAAGGAGCCAAACTAGGCAAAATGGAGAAGTAAAAAGAAAGGCTGCTCTTTGGGACATCAGGGGAGCAGCAGAGGAACCTGCATGGCGATGGGAGACCAGTGCCTGTGCAGTTTGTTTCCAGGTCTACCACTCCCTGTGACAAAGCCCTGCTGTACTTATTGCAGACCTAGATCAGTGCAAGTGTCTTGTCCTTGTGTTTCTAAAGCCTCTTGAGGTTTTGTGGAAACCTCTCATATCATGTAAGGGAGGACATGGCATTAGCACTTAGGGTCTGTGCAGCTTGGAGGATTGTCTCCCTTCCAGGGTGTTGTACTCCCCCAGTGAGTCCATGAGAATCACCTGCCTTTAGCTCCTAAGACAGAGATGTCAAGATGCTCAGCAGAGTCACATTCCCAGCAGATAAAGGGAAGGGAACCATTGACAAGTTTTTGGGGCAGAGGTGGAGAGGGAAGAGGCACAGCCAGCAGTCTTGTCTCAGGGTCAGGGAGCTCACACAGTCTCTGCTGGCACTTACAGCATGAGTCCTGCAGAGACTAGAGGAGCTGTGTGTCTCTGCTGGAATATCCTCGTCATATCCTCCACAATGCATTGGATTGCTGCAAAGGTTCCTATGGAGGGTAATTGTCACAGTTCCCCTGTAATACATGAGTTGCTTTCCACCTTGACATTGCTGTCACTTGTCCTGGTGACGAAGCTGCATGACAGCCCCATCAGAGGTATGGCTTTTCTCCAGCATGGCAAGGGACCTCTATTATTCCCCTAGGCAATTCTTGTACCTGCTTCACAGGTAGGAGCCTGTCTAAAATGCCTTGGACCAGACTGCTGCGGTAGGTAGCCCCTAACATGCCAAGGACCAGACTGTTTCTCCATTTGTTGCCCTGAAGATTTCTGGCAGAAGATAGGAACAACATGTCATTCATTGCCATGGCAGGTGTGGGAGAGATTTTGGCCTTTGGAGCAAGAGGTTTTTAAGAATTGTGCTGTTTGTTTATTTAGCCTTGAATGTGTACTCGGTAGGGGATGGCAGGGAAGGCAGGTCTCTGCTGGGAGAAGGCAGCATGGGAGCAGCCCTCTTGATTTGCAGAGGGAGTGCTTAGAAGGAGCAAGAGCTGCTCAGGCAGGAGGGGGCAGACAGGAGCTCTCGAGGCAATAGAACCCAACAGTTCCTGCACCCCTGCTGTGGTCCCTTCTTTGCACTGTGACAGCAAGGCAGGCATTAGTGCTGTGCAGAAAGTTCCTGCCTGCAGCTGGAGATAGAGGCAGAGCTACCTTGCTCCAGCTGAGAACAGCATGCAAGCCAAGAGAGTCTGAGAAGGGACTAGAGGGAAAGCAAGCCCTGCTAAAAGCTAGTTATAGGGAGAAAGGCCTGGCACACCCCACAGGCAGCAGGTTAACAACAGGGCTGTGCTTGGGACAGGTCCTTTGTCCCAGGTTTTGCTCTGGGCTGGAGGAGGTTTTGGGGGGGGGGGGGGGAGCACGGGATAAGTTGCAACACTGTGCTGGGGTCC
>JANZLQ010000079.1:71729229-71743364 GCA_026212715.1 Elanus axillaris | reverse complement strand
CCCCCCCCCCCCCCCCCCCCCCCGGGAGACGGTGCCACACTGTGCTGGGGTCCGGTGCAGCTGGTGATCAGGCATCCCAGTCAGCCAGGCGTGTGCATCCAGTGTTGTGTGTCATGCAGAGTGCAGCGTGTCATGCTTCAGCTGTGTCCCTCAGGATATTGTGGCCCCACCAGGAGCTGGAGGCATGCATGCATAGGAGGTAGCCCAGCACACTCCCTTGGAACATCCCCATCCATCATTTGCTGGAGAAGACCTGTGCTTTCCAGGGTCAGAAGCTCTTCTGTTTCTGCTGTGATCCTGATTTGGATGGGAACATCCTGCTTAGGTCTGGTACAGGCAGGGGAATGAAGGGAGCTGTGTGTTCAGAGGGGGGACAGTTACAGGAGAAAGAAGAGGGAGGGAGAATGGGAAGCAAGCAGCCTTTCCAACAGCAGAAGTGCGATGTGGGATGCAGAGCTGCGGTGCTATTGCATGTAATGCTTGTGCTCAGCTGGGTGAGTTCTCAGCACGCGTGGAGGGGACAGTCCTTCAGGATAAGAAACCTTGCTGTACCACAGTGTGTTGGGCCATGTCTTTGTGGCACTGCCTGGGCGGAGGCAGGTCGAGGGCAGGCACTTGGGGCCATGACTTTGTGCTGTCCTAGGAGCAAGGGATGCTGAAGGGATGTGAAGCTGGGGCCCTGCCAGGAGAGACAAGCTCCTGGTGCAGCACTCTTCCAGACAGCTGTTAATAGCTGGAAACTCTGCATTTATGGTTACGTGTCTTTACGCTGCCAGCTCGCGATGTGTGTAACCAGTTCAGACTTGAACCACTCTGCCTGTGTCACTGGCCTCTAGCTATCCTCTTCCTCCCACAGCAAAGAGCACATTTCCTTTTGCCTGCAATCTGCCAGGCTGATGATGATTGTCCCTGTGCCCATCCTCACACTTTGTCCACCTTTTTCTCCCCAAAGGTGGTGGCACAGACAGCAAGCCTGTGGTACGCTACAGCAAGGACCAGCGTCCCACGACTCTGCCCATCCAGCCCTTTGTTTTCCAGCACCATTTCAGCAAGCCACCCAAGGCCCGTGCCCTGCACAGCCATTTTGCTTCCAGCCTTTCCCAGCTCTACACCTTGTCCAGCAACCGATCTGCCAGCCAGCAGATCTCCTCCAGTTCCCAGTCCTCAGCCTCGGCCACCTTGGCAGAGCAGGCAGCAGTGGCAGGGAGCCAAGCCCACAGCACACTCCTGACCCAACGTTCAGCGGATGGAGCTGCCTCGCGCAATGATGGCTGCATTAAGAAGCCTGCACCCGAGACAACCCGGCCATCCCCCCTGGGGAGTTACTCTCCTGTGCGATGCAACGTGCCTTTCTTTCAAAGCGTGGACTCCTCTTCCTCACCCACAGTGGAGAGAGCTGGAGACAGCCAGCCCCCCAGGAGCAGGTCCTGCCCCATCTCTGCCAGCCTGCTTCCCACGAGGTCTTCCCCAGCTGTCAGTGCCATGCAGCCCTCCCAGGCCACCAAAGCTGATGCCCTGAGGCAAAAGGAGAACCCCAAGCCAGTTCTCAAGAAGGAGGCACCTCTGGAGCCAAGCCCACCACTCTCTGAGTACCGGCTCCACACTGGGTCCCTCCCACCCCTCTCGGTGGGTGGTATGCCCATGAGCAGAGTAGGAAGCCACGCAGATCCCCACTGGAGAAGTGGTGGTGAGACCAGCAGCTCTGGTCCCCTGAGCAGCATGGGAATACGGCCCCTCAATGGTAGGTACCCATCCGCCAGGACGTGCTGGTCTGGAACATCTCCAGCTCCCTATGGCTATGGCTGTTCCCTCTAGCACTACCCTTTCTTAGAGGTACAGCCCAGGGCAAAATTGCATCTGGGTGCGGCAGTGCCCAACAGCCCTTACCATCACTTTGCCTTGCAAAAGAAAGTCCTACGCTAAGAGCATGTGCCCCCAGTCCCAACTCCTACACTGTGTCTCTGGCAAGGGCAGCAGGGGCTGGGCTGCTGATCTTACAGCACCCCATTGCCAGGTGCTTGTGCCCCAAACCTGCTCCCTCTATGCCCACAGCCTCAAGGCCACCCAGCGTCCTGCCCTGCTCTGCCAGGCTGTGGCCTCCACCTCCCTATATGTATGTGTGCTAATGTCCTGAAATGCTGCTGGACTTTTAACTAATGTGCTGTTTCTCTTTCTCTGTCCTTCCTCTTTCTCATCTTCTTTCTCCCTGTTTCCCCTCCACATGCTGCTGTCTGCTCATACCCTCCCATCTGGTGCTCACTGCCAATGGCATCCTAGCGAACCACCTCTCTCCCCAAGCGCTGAAGTGGCGGGAGTACAGGCGGAGGAACCCCCTGGGTCTGGACCGCATTTCGGGGCTGCCCAGCTTAGCAGGCAGCCTAGACAGGAGGCAGCAAGAGCCTCGGCTGAACCGGGGGAACCCGATCTTTGAGCTCCCTGGCACTCTCAACACCAGCCATTTCCACTGCAAGCTGAACGGTGCGCACCACCTTTCTGCTGGGGTGTCTTGGGAGGTGACCTTGGGGCTCAGGTTCAGCCTGGCTTCATCACTGCTCTGCCTGCTTTGAGCAGGAGGGATGATGCGTCTGCTCGCAGCGGGGCCGAGGGGTGCAAGAGGAGGGTGGAAATTGCCTCACTGATGGGTACAATCTGTGTGGAGCCTCCGTTCTCCATGAGCCGAGAGCAGTCGGGTCCGGCTCTGGGATGGATTGAAGGGGAAAATGAATGGCCCAAGAGCCTGCTCAGAGCTCAGCAAATGTTCCTGGACTGTGTCAAGCTTGCAGTTAGTCTCTCACACAGGAGTTGTGGCCCTTGGAGATCTCATCTCAGTGCCCCACAGTGTCTGCCCTTCTGCCCCAACCCTGGCAGCATGCTAGGTGCTGGGCTGCAGCTTTCACGGGGCAGCTGGCAATACTGTAGGGCTCTATGGGGCTCTTCTTCTCCATGCTTTGCCCTTAAGGTCTTTGCTATACTCCAAAACCTATGCAGGAAGGTCTGAGAGCGACAGGCTACTTTTGGCTGAACCTTTGAGAGTCCTCTGGGAAGAGCAGTGTCGTCTCTGTGGGGAGGGAGAGTGTTCTTCGGGTCAGCCTCAAGTCATGGAGGGAATTCCCCGAAGCTCTACACCTCACTCTGCCAACCCAGCAGTTTCTCCATCCCTCCTTCATGGGAGAATGCCTCGCAGAGGGCTGGAGAATCAACCATATTGAAATTGAGCACATGAAAGAGCTCCTGCAGAAGGCATCCCTTGAAAACAGAGGCCGTTCCAGGGGACAGGGAGGGGACATGTAGTTTGTTGCCTGTGCATGCCTGTGTGTGACAAGTAGGGATTCTCTCTGTGCTCTACATTTGACCCCACTTGCTGGGGCTATCAGCGCAGCAGCCCCGGGAGTCTCGTGCAGCGAGGTTTCCCTTAGCACCAGCCCATGAGAGTGAACCTCCCACAGCATCTCCCAGGGCCCATGGGCCCCCGGTCAAGCTGGAGATAGATGTTGGGTAAGCTGTGGGGGTTGAACTTACAGGCTCACATTGCAAACCACTGCTGGGAGAGTAACAAGCCTGTGGCCTTGCTGTCCCAGCCTTGGACAGGCTGGAGTGAAGACTGCTGCTGATGCAGCGTGTTTCTGGGAGAAGCAAACTATGTGGGAGAGGCTTTGGTATAAGGGCTTGGGGCTGATCCTTCTCCCCCCTGTCTTGGCCCTGCAGGACAGTCTATGAGGCAACTCCAGCTTACCTACACTGACTTCTTCCCTGACTACTTCTCGCTAACAGAGAAACCCCCCGCTGAGTTCTGCCTCTCCCCAGACGGCAACACAGAGTCCATCTCCATCGACTTGCTCCAGAAGAAGGGTGAGTCCATGTATCTCTTGCGGACAAGAGTGTGGTGTAGCGCAGCATAAGGTGAAAAGTACTTCTCTCTGTCTCATCTCTGTAGACATAATGGCTTCTTTCCCTGCCCTTCGCTACTGTAGCATCGTAACTACATGTCCCCCTGGACTGATGGCTGTTTCTATGGCAGGTTCTTGTGTTCTCTGCACCACGCAATGTGCCACAGAGTATGTTTGAGCTGCTCATCACAGGAAGTATGATTAGAAAGAGTCCACAAGAAAGGGCAGAGAGCAGACAGGCACAGGAGTATGACCCTAAGGCAGGGCATGCTGCCCGCCCCCCCCCCATCTCAATACACAAGGGTGGATCTGTGGATCTGTGTGATGTTGCAGATGTGCTAGCCTGAGATTTTGTAATTTAGGTAGGAGGTCTGTTGGGTGCTACATGGTGAATTGTTTATATAAAAGGGTGGGAGAAAGGATTCCAAAGCAGGACAAGATATGGCTGTGGTGAGATCCATGCTGGGGGCAGGGTTGGGGACTGGGTTGTTGACAGCTGCCTCCGTATCATTTCAGAGGCAAGAGAGCTGCAGAAAGGTTCCCATGCCTTTGCCAGCTATGTGTTGGTGATTACCAGGTGGCAGCTTTCCCCTCTATTTCACTTCTCTTCTTGCATCATACTGATGCAGATACCAGATTACCCACCACTGGCTTGTAACTGAAAGTCATTACATAGCTTGCCAAAGGCATGGCTTCTGCCTTGCCACCCTGTAGGATCAAAGCAGCAAATGACTCATTGCCTCAGACCCCATCTCTGCTGCCTCAAGGGATGGTGTGTGGAAGGTGATGGTCCATGTCCCTTGGGAATATTAACAGGGTATCTTATGCTTCAGCTGCTTCTAAGGGTTGTCCTACTGTCAGGCTGATAGGTGAGTGTTGGAACCAGCAGGGACAGATTTGGTGAGGAGTTAGTAGGGGCTCTGCATGTTTTTGGCTGAGAGGGCATGTGTGCTGACATGGGCTTGAAATGCCCCTGCCAGATTTCTTCGTGAAGTGTTTGGTCAGGGTCTGTCCTAGAAGCCTCTCAGGCAGCTCTCTGACTGATTCTTTCCCTCTAGGTCTGGTGAAGGCAATCAACACTGCCGTTGACCTGATTGTGGCTCACTTTGGAACCAGCAGGGATCCAGGTGTGAAGGTATGTTTTGTTTTCAACATCATATGTGACATGGAGAAGATGGAAAAAGATTGCCTCTCCATTCTCATCCAGTCAAAAACTACAGGGTATCCAGTGAGGATAGTAGTACCAAGAACAAAGCAAAGGCAGTGGTACACCATGCAGCAAATAGTAAATCTATGACAATTTTTGCTCCATGATGCTGGAGGTGCTGAAAGAGTATGTGGATTTAAGGGAAGATCAGAAAAACACAGGGAAGGGAAATTCACTGACGTCTATTAAACACATAGGAATAATGTCCAGCTTAAGTAGTCTCTGAGTTGAAAGTAGCTGTAGGCTGCAAGAGTATTAAGGGCAAGTATTACATATGTTTGCTCTTGTTTGACTCTTTTTTTATGTACTTATTCATTGTTCTTTATAAGAAAAAATACCAGGCCAGCTGGACTTCTGGTCTGATGCAGTACAGCAGCTTTTTGTCATACAGTGGGGAGTTGTGTCTCCTTCCTCCACACATCCTGTGCAGGGGGTACCAGGACACAGTGGAGTGTCCCCAGTCCCTTGATGTGTCACAGGGCTCCATAACAATAAAAAAGTGCATCAGTCATTGCCCATCTGGGGCAGATGGGCATCCCCTATAGCCCTTGCCATGAACCCACTAGCTTCAGAGTGCATCTAGGTTGCTTGTGGAACTGGCTGCTTTTGGCCTGTGCTCCCCTCATCTCCCATTTCTGGAATAACACAGCAGCAGAACAAGTTTGCTTCCATTTATACCAGGCAGTGTTTGCAGTCCTGTGACACCCAGCATGTTTGTGGTGCCTCCTCTCAAGGCTGAATGCTCTGCTTCAGTCAGGGGACTCTGGGGGCAGCAACATGACACTATTTGGACATGACGACTGCCCTGGAATGCCATCCCCAAGGAGAAATCTGACTGGGACAGATTCCAAGCCCATTCAGTCTTATCTCAGAGCTGAGGGTAATTTGCCCCTAATTACAATTGTTGCTGAGGTAGAGGTTGCTGTGCATCACAACTGGAACTGTTGGGATTCCCACCACTTTTTAAGGCTTCACTGTGAATTTCCTATTCTTGCAGTATTGGTTTGGTGAATAATTGCAACATTCCCCTATTACTTTACTTACCAGACAACCCTGGTAAGTAAATGCTGGGGTTTTGTTATCTGCCAGTGTGCCAAGGGCTGAGCATTCACCTGTCAAAAGGCAGCACCCATCCCTGATACTCCCACACTCAATGAATCTGACAGGATTATTCCTGACCCAGAAGTTCAGTCTCAGTTCAGGGCCTTTGTGGACCCATGCCAACTGGCCAGTATAATTCCAGCTCAGCTGCTAAAATCTGTGCCCTGAACACAACTGCCTGGGACCACCAACATGACGTACAAGGCCTAGGGCTCACCCCTTTGCATAGACCCCTCAGCAGCTCAAAGACTGTATGCAGCAGAATATGTCCCCACTCTGCTGATGCTGGGCTCTTATGTGCTTCATCACCTCAGCCTGAGCTCTGTCCATCCATTTTGCCCTCACCCTGTTTATTTATAGTAATCCCTAGGAATTATAGCTCCGCATGTCGCTGAGTTAAGTGTTCCTTAACCCCTCGGTGCTGGTAGTTCCTATGTGGCTTCAGGCTTCCTGCTTCAAAAATAGCAACAAGAAAATCTGCAGCAGAAAAATGCCATACTCTTTTCTTCCTCCAGCAGCACAGCCTTGTTATACCTGTAGACAGATCTAGACATACATTCTAATTGGGATATCCTCTTCCCAAGCTGTTGCTTCATCCCAGCCTGGGGCAGACCTTGCAGGGAGCAATCCAGAACTGGTGTATGAAGCAGCAGGGGTGAATGGGAAGAGACTGCCTGTTTAAAGAGCTGCTGAGCACCATCGTAGCCTGGCTATTGCCTGCTGGGTGTCTGTAGTAGGCAAGTGGGGCTGGACTGTTTGCTTGCATCGTACCTCATAAAGCAGTTACCAACAATCTTCCTGTTGCCTGTTGTCCCTTAGGCCAAACTTGGGAACAGCTCCGTGAGCCCCAATGTGGGGCATCTCATCCTGAAATACCTGTGCCCTGCTGTCCGGGACATTCTGAGCGATGGGCTCAAGGCTTATGTCCTGGACATGATCATTGGCCAGAGGAGGAACATTCCCTGGAGCGTGGTGGAGGCATCCACCCAGCTAGGTATGGAGGGTGTGCAATGATGCCCACTGCTCTGCGGTACTCCTGTGTTATGGCTGGGAGGTGCTGGGGAGGGTTGACTATAAGGATGGGAAAGCAAAGTAATACCCATCTCCCTGCATGGAATGGGGTGCACCTGGACCTTCTCTTGCAAGATGGGAGAGCCACTGCTCTGTTCTGCCCAAATATTTATTGTCATTTCCCCTGAAATTTCCAAGTTCTCCTGTAACAGGCTCTATCAATGGAAAAATGAAAAAAAAAAAAAAAAGAATGCCCCTTTCCCCCCCTTCTAAGATTCCAGGGTGTTTCTAGACCTTTATCTTTAGCTATGCATAGATACTGTGTAAGGTAGAGCTGTGCTCTAGCCTGGTCTGTAAGAAAATTTGCACTCAAGCTCACTTGGCTTAAGCATGCCCACCACACATGCACCCTCTGCTAGTACCAGTCTGTACTCTGGATTGTGGCAGTGGCTACCATCCAGGATAACTCCTTTCTGAGGTTACAGATGGCAGGGCCACACTGATTTCTGCATCATCAAGAGCTTACATCCAGGGCTGGGAAGCCTCCTAGCCTGTTTGTGGCAAATCTCCATCTCTGGGGTTCTCTCTGTGATTACAGATACCCCAAATTAAAACCAACCACTACAATATTCTGTTTACCTGCTGATTTTGAGCCAAGGCCTGTGATTGTCACTGACGTGTGGGAGGCAAAACCTTGTGGTATTCTCTTCCAAAGTTTCAGAGTGGCAGTCTGGGACAGACCACAACCCATCTCCCTTGTGGAGCCTAACTGTTGGGATGGAGTGAGCTCATCTTGGTGTTTGGTGGAGGGGCATTGCACACACAGGCATGGGCACCCAGCCAACATCTGTCTTTGCCTTGATGCTCCTTCCCATGGTGCCATTTTGACTTTCCTGGCCACAACTGATCTAAATCAACGTTCTGCTTCTTTCCATAGGCCCCTCTACCAAGCTGCTGCACAGCCTCTATAGCAAGATCAGCCAGTACGTGGAGCTCACCAACCACACCATGAGGTTCAACGCATTCATCTTTGGCCTCCTCAAGTAAGCAGGCGCCCTGGGCTGGCTGCATGTCACTGTCCAGGGCTGGCAGCGAGTGCTGGTCCTTGACTGCACGGAGGCCCAGTTGCCAATGAAAAGATGTAAGAAACTGGGAAGCAGCTCCCCAGCTGTAGGTGAGGGAAGGAAGAAGCTGTGAGCCTTGGAGAACTCCAGAAGGATCAAAACCTACCCTACCAGGCCAGGACTCAGAAGTTGTGGCTGTAGCCCACTGAAGAATGTTGTCAGCTTGTTTTAGCCCCAAAACATTAGGTGGGAAGAGTCTGTCTGTCAGGGTTCATGCAAGGTTAGACATAACATATGCATAAATTACTCCTGGAAATCCCTGCTTAAATCACTGCTTCCTGGGCCTGAAGTGAATCCTAGGGCACTGTAGCGTGCACACTCCTTATCCAACCTGGAAGGGCCAGCCTTGAGTCCTGGACCAGGGAAATTTCTCCTTCAGAGCCTCATGCCCTAGGATTCACTTGGTGAAGTGCCAGTGCGGGGATAAGTGCTACTAGGATGGTATTTCCCTGCTCCTCTCTGGTGGCTGGCAAAAGCTCTGGCAGTAGCAAACAGAGTCCCCAAGATCTCCAGATGTTGGAGGATCCCTACAAGCACGAGCAAGCTCTGTTCTGCTCTCCCCTGCTGGCACAGGGTACCGGCATAGTTTGGGCCAGGCCTGCAGCAATGATCTTATGTTTGTAGATGACTTGCCTCTTCCACATGAGCCCCTCTCAGCAAAGCCAAGTTCTGCCAGGGACGTAGGAGCTAAATGGTGAGGAAACTTGCTGGAAAAGTGGTTGTTATGGGTTACAGTTGCACAAATCAAACTGGATGGCTCTTAGACAGGCTGGGTGGCTGTGGTCAGTGCATGCTGATGGGAGTGAGCCACTGTCCTTTCAATAGGTCTTGAGGTTCACAGGTTCATGCTGTGTAAATGCCCTTTTCCAGCCACACTTCTTTTTGTAGAACAGCAAGGATGAAGGGAGTGAACGGATTTTTACTCTTTCTTTCTTTCTTTCTTTCCCTGCTTATTTTCCCATCCTGCAGTATCCGGTCCTTGGAGTTCTGGTTCAACCACCTCTACAACCATGAAGGTAGGAGCCTGAGGGCTGTGGGCTGCAGTGGGGGCCGAATTCTGCACACTGTAGAGCATGGGAGGGACATGCGTTTCTCTGGTTGGTCTCTTAGCCTAGGCTGCTCCCCTCTGCTCTGAGCTGACTATATGCAGTCCCAGTGTACCAGGGAGGACCCAGGTGGAAATCCAATGCAGCTCCCGCCACCTGACCCTGGCCAGCCATGTGCTTCCCAGCTGCAGGTAGTACCCAAGGCTATCACCTCCAATGCAGATCCCTCAGTCTACCCACAGGAGACCAGATCTAAGCCTCTGCACATTTCTGTGTTCCCTGAGAGCTCTGTACAGCTGGAGATGTGCACACTTGGCTGAAACCCTTCAGGAATGAGAAATGGAAAGAAATGGAAAGGAAAACCTCCTGAGACACAAAAAGCAGATTTTGCTGGATGTATCTGGTTTTTTTCAATGAGAAGTGTTTCTAGAGCGTGCAGATAACCCAGCAGCAGGATCAAGCTGCCCGATGCCTAGAAGCAGCATGACTAAGCGCTAAGTGCACAGTGAGACAGGTGCCCTCGACCTGCTGGATCCCCCACGAGTGCTGCTGGCTCAGCCTATGCTCAGCCCAGGGGCACATGCAGGAAGTTCAGCCCAGTGTCTTCTCGCAGGTTTGGGGGCTGACAGCAGACATTTTCTAGGCCTGCGTGTGTGGTCAACACTTTTCTCTGGAGCAGACAGGAGAGTAGGCTTGCCTTTGTACTGAGCAGTGTGGCAAGAGAAAGCATCCTGGTTTTCTGGAGCAGAAGACAACCATCTGTTTCAAGCCATCATTAAGAGCTGGAAGTGTTAGCAAAAGCTAGGGCTGTCAGGATGATGAAGGCTGGGCAAAGGGGTTGGAGATAAGGTGCAAGTCCTGTCTCTGGTATAAGTTTGTTATCTCACTGCGACCAAACGGCCACAAAACCTGTTCCCAGCTCTCTCCCTGGGAGTGAGACCTGACAGCAAAGCTGGGGTGGGCACTGTGGATGCTAGTCCATTTTCTGTTAGGATCCACAGTTCAGCCCAGCTAGGTCCCTGGAAAGACTGTATTCAGCTGTCCCTGACACCTCTCTCTGCAGGGGACTGGTACTGGCCAGATCTGCAGCTCCTTGTTCATCTCCAGGAAGAGAATTTTAACGTGTGCCATCCCTTTGATGCTCTTTATACTCACCCTACCCCCATGGTATTTTGTGGCAGAGATCATCCTGGTGGATAGTCTGATGGGCAGGTCTGGGCTGCAGGTGCGACTGGAAGCAGGACCTGGGCCAGTTTGCCCAGAGCTCACGGACCATCTCGTGCTCCCTGACCCAGTGCTGAGCCTCACACTGCAGCCACAGCTGTGACCAAAAGCTAGTGTCCAACTCCTTTCCCCATAGCTTCAGCAGCTTCTTGGTGGCTTGGCAAAGCTGGCAGGGGCCTCTCCTCTAATTAATGCTTTCTCCTCTAATTAATGTCTCTTGCCCTACAGATATCATCCTGGCACACTACCAGCCAGTGGGCTTCTTGTGCCTGTCTCACAGCGTGTGCCAGCCCCTTTTTGAGGAGCTCTTGCTCCTGCTCCAGCCTCTCTCCCTGCTGCCCTTCAACCTAGACCTCCTTTTCGAGCACCACCTGATGCAGATGGGCAAAGAGCAGCAGCAGCAAAAGGAGCTGCTGCGTGTGAAGCAAGACCTGCTGCTTTCCGCACACTCCACGCTGCAGCTGATGCGGACGCGGGGCAGCAGTGAGGATCCCGATGGCTGCAGCACTGCCCCTGAAGCATGCAGAGTGAGTGCCAGAGATGGTGACATCTCACCAGGCCACAGCCCCCAGCAAGCTGCGAGTGAACGGGTCAAGGGGGTGGGTGCCTCCTGTGGAGATGGTGACAAGGAGGAAGAGGGGAGGAAGACGCAAGAGAGCACGTGGGAGGGGAAGAAGGACAAGCAGGCAGGCTGGTGGTACCAGCTCATGCAGAGCTCTCAGATTTACATTGAGGGCTCGGCTGAAGGCTCAAAGTTCATCCGCTATGAGAAGAAGAAGAAGGCTTTGAATACTGTGCCTAGGTCAGTGGAGGCCCACAAGGTGCCACCCCCCCGCGAAGGGGTTGTGGAGGGTGCGGAGGCTTGCCCCATTGCTGAGGGCACCTTGGAGGAGAGGCCCAAGGCTGCCAGCAAGCCAAGTCCTGAAGCCATGGAAGAGCCCTTGGAAAAGCCCCATCAGGTACCGGTTGGCGAAGAGGTGAGGGAACGGAGCTGGCCCTTCTGGATGGGCAGTCCCCCAGACTCGGTGCTTACAGAGCTGAAGGGCAGCAAGGAGAAGGAGACTGGTACTCAGCAAAGAGTGGGAACAGCAGCAGCAGCCTCCAGAGAGGAGAGCAGCACCAGTGCATCAGAGGGCAGCCAGCCCATCAAGTGGGGACACTTGTTTGGGTCCAGGAAGGTGCAAAAAGAGCACAGGCAGCCTAACAGGTAAGAGCAGGGATGGTTTGGGGCTGGGGAGGGCTGGTTAACCTGGGGTTGCAGCAGTGCAGGTGGAGGTCAGGCCAATAGCCGACTGCTGGGCTACACCATGGTGGTATAGCAGACTCAGTGTGTCAACAGAGAGGACTGTCACCCCTGCCAGCCTGCCAGCCTGCCTTAATTCCTCCCACACCACCATTCCCCTCGGCTCCTACCCTTGTTCAATCCACCTCATGGGCTTTCCTTTTCTGCCTGAGCTCTACCGCTGCCTTTGCGCCTAAGCCCCCCTCTCCGGGGGAAGGGCCCCTGCTGCATGGCCCCTATCATCACCTCATCCCTCCCAAAACCACATATTAAGAATAGAACATGGAGCCATCCCTGTTGTGCACAACCCATGAGGAGGTGTGAAGTTGTCCCATGTAGCTGAGACCTCCTGCGCTGCCTATCCATCTGTACCCTTACTGCTTCTACGGCCACTGGAAACGTCCTTCCCAGTCCAGGCCATGGTGTGTCTGGAGGATGCTGAGCCCTCCCCACCAGAAGACAGCCTGGGGACCACAGTGCACGTTGTGCATGGAGCCAGACCTCTAAGGCATGAGCTTGCCATGAGGGAGGCTGCTCCTTGACCCTGGGTATGCTCCCCTGCCACTACCTGCTTCTGTCTTCTTGCAGGTTGCCCTCTGGCTGGCTGAGCTTGGACAAGTCCGTCTTCCAGCTGGTGGCCCAGACGGTCGGAGCAAGCATGTGGCGAGAAACAGCTCCTGAGCCAGACCCCCCCCAGCCAGAGCCACCTGAAGTGCCCCCTGTGGCGCAGCCAGCCCAGGGGCTGTCTCACCAGCCTCCCTGGTGAGTGGGCACCATGTGGCTGTCCTGCAGGTGCCGGGATGTGGTGGGTTGGGGTTGGCATGGCTCTGCCTGTTGCAGTTTGCCTGGTCCCCTTTGTACTCATGGACCAGGGCACAATTCGGGGCAGTGATGCAGCTTGCGCATCCATCCACACCAACTCTGCAATCTGCAGGTGAGAGGCAGCTGGGAGCCTGCCTGGGTGAGGAGGCAGAGCGTCTTTTCCATGCTCCTCTGTACCCATGGTGGTCCCTGGGCTTCAGCAGGGTGAGTGTCCTGTGGCGAGCTAACCCTTCCTCCCTTCTCTTTGCCTGCAGCGAGGTTAAAGCTCTTTGCCATCACATTGCCACCGAAGCAGGACAGCTGAGCTTCAATAAAGGGGATATCCTGCAGGTCATCTCCAAAGTGGATGGTGACTGGCTGCAGTGCAGCCTCGGCTCCGAGAAGGGACTGGTGCCCATCATGTACGTCACCCACCCGGAGGATGAGGACTATTGACGTGGCTGGGAGGCCAAGCACAGTACCGTGGGCTGCTGAGGCTCCTCTGGGGAAGCCCACCCTGCCAGAGGAACAGACACAGCTTCTTGCTAGTTTCTTACCTTTCTTGCCATTACAGAATACAGTAACCATAGGTGGTTCCTTCTTGCTCCTCCTTGTGCAGCTGCCAAAGGCCAGCTTGGCCCCTGGGGGTTTTCTGTGAGCTGCACCTCGTATTGCCAGGCACCGCCGTGCATGCAGCCACGCTGGGGACCACCTGAGCCCCCTCCACCCCATGCCATCTCCAGCACCTGTAGGCTGTAGACTCGTACATAGCAGGAACCCAAGCAGCCCCTGCCAAGGCAGCACTGCCCCACTGCCCAGCTCAGTTTCCCACTGGAGGGTGCAGGATGCTGGCTGTCCCTTTCCCGAGGGTGAGTGCAGTCTGCAGCCTTCAGCATCCCCGGCATCATCAGCCACACAGGGGTGGGAGCACCATGCTTTGGCAAGGTCTCTGCAAGGCTGGTCTGATGGGTTGCATTGCAGCTTGATGGGGGGCGGGGGGAGCTGCAAGGTAGATTCCCTTATGCTGGAGCAGCCCTGTCATAACGTGTTATAGTTGTGCCTGGTGGGTTGTATTGGGCCAAGTGGCCTGGCACTGCACCGTGGCAGGGCTGAGGCTGTGCCTGGCCACAGCCAGGGGAGGGGGACGGGGTATGTGTGTGTGTGCAGAGTAAAGAGGTGTGTGGGGTCACGAGGAAGGCGTGTGGATGTTCAGTGTTACGTAGGTCCGGGATGGGTAGTGCCACCCTGTGCAGAGATGGGTGCTTTGGGGGGGTGGCCCTGTGCCCTCCACGCCGAGTAGGGAGCCAGTGCCTGGGAAGCCCTGGGATGCTCAGTGGATGGGGGTTGGAGGGGAGGTGGTGAGGCCAAGGTCCCTGACTGGGCTAGGGATGCTCTTTGGAGTGGGGGGCAGTGCTCCTGGCAGGTAGATTGGGGGATGCTCCCAGAGGGAGC
>JANZLQ010000079.1:71715023-71729129 GCA_026212715.1 Elanus axillaris | reverse complement strand
AGGAATGCAGAGGTTTCCTCCTGTTGTGGTTGATGCTCAGGTTTTTCTAAAGAAGCTAAAAGGTTGCAGTTCAGATGTGGGCTGGTGCTCCCTTTGGCGTAGGTTTTCTGGTCTTGCTGAGCAGTGCTGTGGGGTATGGGGGAACAAGTGTTGTGCACAAGCCCAAGGGGCTGCTGGGGGGTCCTGGGGTCCTTGGTAGACGCAAAGCCAGTCAATCCCTTCCTTGCCATGTTCATGCCGCCCACAGGCGTGGGGATCTTAACCTGCCTGTCAGGTGGGGAACAGTGTTAGTGAAAGGCCATGCCAGTATTTGGTGCCTTGGCCGGGTTGACACTGTTCACAGCATTGTGCCTGGGCTGGCTTCTACATGGCGAGGAGCCCTGGTCTTGCAAGGTTACCTCCTGCTTGTACATCGCTTAGCGGACATTGCACCATATTTAATTTGTATTTCCCCATTAGAATGAGGTGTCTTGCCTTTATTTATTTCTTTATTTATGATGCATATTAATAAAAAAGGTGCTGATTGAGCTCCCTGCTATGCAGCCTTGTGATTTCAGCCCATCCCTGGGAAGGGTCTCAGGGTTACCTGTGCTGGGACACTGCACTGCAGGCTTTGTCCTGCCTCCACCTCAGCCAACACCAGACCTTCAGAAGGAGAGAGGTTGCCCACATCTGCCAGACCTGTCAGTTCAGGCTGGGGGTACTATATCACATCACCCGAGGATGGTATGTCTTGGTGAGGCAGTGTTGTTCAAGGTTCCTTGTCTTTACTCCTTGTGCATGCTGGTGGGGGACCAAGCAAGTTTCAGACGGGAGTTCACACCATTTCAGTCTGGCATCTGCTTCCCCAGGGTGCTTGAGGTGTTGCCAGTAAAGTGTCAGTAGGTGCGGCCAAACTGGAACTTGTAACCTGCATGCAGTGGAAGGAAGACCTGAGCAGTGTGGGAAGGAGGTGAAGAATGGGTTGTGGGGCTGGGACCCAGAGCCTGGGACAACCTGGGCATGAGGCTGCAGGTGACTCATGAGGAAAGGCTCCAGGGCTTTTAAACTTTGACTCACACAAGCATCGGACCTCCAAGTCCATCAGGAATGAGCCCCAAGAGCCCATCCCTTCCCTTTATGCCTCAGTAGCTCCCAGGAAAAGGGAAAAGCTCTGCTTGAGGCTCCAGCCTTTGATGCAAGGACACCATGCTGGAGTTTGTTGCAACCACATGGACAAATGGTCTGCAGTGGTGGAGTGAGTCAAAACAGTTGAAAAAAATCCAGAAATGAAGCAGCATAAGCCCCTGTCCTGGCTTGGAGAGGGCTTGCACATGGGCTGCATTAATTAACCTCTCAGAGGGGGTGGTGGACAGGGCTGTTTACAAATTGCACTGAGCCAGGCTGTTCCTGCCATGTGCACGGGCTGGCCCAAATGGGGAAGGGGACCCTGTCCTGACCAACAGCCCTGTGGGCTCCAGAGTCAGCCCCCAGGGGTGGGAAAGGGGATTTACAGCTGCTTGTGCTGCCAGCGCTGACATGGAGCTGCTCGCTGGGTGCTTGCTGCTGGGGCAGCCTCGGATGCAGGGGGGGCATAGCGGGGTGGTTATGGTGTTAGAGGCTGGATTTGTGGTTGCTGCTATGGGGTTTGCAGCTGCTGAACTATTCTTTGGGGTCATCTGGCTAAACTCAAGCAGGTCCTGTTGGTGGCTATCAGATAGCCTGTCCCAGTCAGGAACTGGCCATGGGTCAGGAAGCCCGTGAAGCCTGCAAGTCTGGAAGGCACGCAGCAATGTGTATGGGCAGTGGCTGCCAGCGCTGCTGCTGTGGCTGGGTGGCCCTGCTGGTATCCTTGTCCTGGAGGTTCAGCTGCAGGATGCTGATGGGGATGTGGGGCTGTGAGTACCGCCAAGGGCAGGGTGAGCAGGGACAGGAGCCGCAGGGTGCTGCTATGTCCTGGAGGTGGGGAGGACCTCCTGGTCTGGGGAGGGCAGCTCAGGCAGCCCCCAACACAGGTTGTTCAGCATCCCTTGGCACCCTTTCAGCTGGGACATGGTAGCAGAAAGGTGGGTGCTGTGGGATGTGGGTGGCAATGGAGAGAGGGGTGGGTGCTGGCCCACAGCCTTGTCAGCACCTCCAGAGGAGATGGGAGCAGGTAAGGTTGTCATGCTGTATGGTCATGACCCCTCCTGGGTGCTTCCCTGCACCCAAAAGCTGCAGCAACCCTTCACTAACAAGCAGTGTGGGTCCCTGGCCTCGTTACTGCACAAAGTCCCTTCCCAACCTTCCAGTGTCAGGCTGCCTGCCAGGCCCAGCCCCACGTCCCCTGCCCTCCACGGGCACAGGGCAGAGCAGTCGCTGGCCCCAGCACCAGTGTCACCCCAGCACTGATGCCCACCTCGCATGTCCTGATGTGCAGTGGCCATGGGCAGCTCTGGACCAGCACCAAGATGCACGGTTAGTCCTGCCTGTCTCATATCACCTGTGAGGGGGTCCTGGAGCAGCGTCAGTGTCCTCCACTCCTGCTCCTTGCAGGCAGCTCTCAGCCACTGCTTGGCAAAGTTGTTCCTGATGTTCTTGCAGATCTTGGAGTAGGTCTTAGCAAAGAAATGCTGCGCTCTGAGGATGAACCCTAGGAGCAGAGCATCTGGCATGTGGGAAGCAAAGAGGAGCCCACCTCTGTGGTACAGGGGTCTGCTTTGGAGTGGTGATGGTGGTGGACTATGGGACCCAGCAGTGGGGGAACATAAAACCATGGAATGACAGTGTGGCTGGGGGCTGGCTAAGGGTGCAGTGGGAGCCCAGATGCACATGACAATCTGAGGGACATGTGCCAGCTGAGAGGTGGAGACATGCTAGTCCGAAGTGCTACGGGTCCTGGCAGGTCCCCTTGGACCTTCTATGTTCAGGTTGTCAGGACCTGGCTTATCTTCAGGGCAAAGGCTGTGACCCATGGCCCCTGGATGCCTGCCAGGGCTGAAGCAAAGCTAAGAACAGAGAAGGCACCCGAGCACCAGCAAACTGCCAAGCTGCCTTGGGCATGCAGATGGCTCTGACACCTCTGCAGCCGCTGCTTTGGGGACATCAAACCATGTATGAACTTGTATTAGCCCCTGAAAGCTTTGGCATGCTCAGAACAGCTGAATATCCAGCTTTCAGTCTAGCCCAGCTGCAACATAGCCTGGGGAGAGGCCAGCTCCCTCCACAGTGGCTGTCCCAGCCTGGGATCACAGGATCTGCTTCCCAGGTCCCTGATTGTTGTGACCCTGCTCGTGGCAGTAGCTCAGGAATGCTGAGGCAAGACCAGGTGCTGGGGTGCAAGCCCAGTTCCCTCTCAGCTGGAGGAAGGATAGTGCTGCGATTGCAGCATTGTCCTGGGACTCAGCACTCACATCAGCGTGTGCCGTGTGGACTTCCTTCCTCATCCCCTTTGCTGACTCCCTCTCTGCCTCAGTGCCCTCATCTGTACAATGAAACCCAGGAGGTTTCCTCTGAATGAACTTTAGTGGCAGCCTTGCCCACGAGCAGCTTTCACAGCTCAGAGCCCCCGTTTCCCCTTGCTGTGATGTTCGTGGGGCAAGAGGCAGTCTCTGCGCATCAGCAGTTGCCTGCAGTCCATGGGTGACAGCACAGGGGAGATTTAGGTGAAGACTAGCAAGCCAGGTGCTGCTCCTGGAGAGCATCACGCAGGAGGGTAGCACACATGGGTGCAAGCACCGACTTCCAGCTGCAGGCAGGAGGCCAGGAGCAGGCAGGACCCCTTTCTCCAAAGTGTGGCCCCAGCAATGGGGTCCCCAATTTAGAAGAGGGATGCAGACCTGTTTGCACCACAGATACACTTTTGGGAAGAGGGATGCTCAGCAAAAGAAAGAGGCAAGTTATAGTACTACTGCTGTTGGTCTTCAAGCATCCTGATAGCTGGTTTGCAAATAACAGGCAGAGGCAAGCAAGGCGTCGGTGTGCCACTCCTCTACGTATGCCACAAGGCCGGGGAGGAAGATGGGGAACTGAGCTCTGTGCAGGACTGGGCTAAACATGTGCTCAGGAAAGGGCTGTCCACTGCTGACATCCACAACAAGCTTCATTTCCATGACCCTGTGTAGTCACAAAAGATTGAAAAGTCTACTGGCATCTTGTTCAGCTTCAGAAAGGGGAAATGCATGAAATGAGGAAACTGGATAAAATGAAGCTAAAAGAAGCAGCATGGTCACACAGTGTCCAGCAAGTTTGTAAAGATTTAAGGCAACTTTCCAAGGCTCTTGGTATCAGAAGGTAGAGAGGACCCAGCAGGGCTAACCACGAGGGCCAGAGGTTATTCAAATCATAGAGGGCCCTTCAAATAGCTGAAGTCATGTCTAAATGAGAAGAGATAGTATCAGTCAGGTAAGATGTAAAAGCTCAATAGGTCAAACAAAAAAGAAAGCAAAGAATGGCCTGTAGAAGGAGTCAGCAGTCCTTTTTGCAAACACTTCAAGAGCATCAAACCTGTCACAAACTCCGCAGGGTCTGTAGAAGAGCACGTCCTCGCAGTGGAGGAGTGACGTTCCCCAGGGTAGTAAGACTGCTGCGAAACATGGCTCAAATGTCAGTGCACTGCAAGGTCTGTGGCAAAATAAGACACATCTGTGGCAGCATGCCCGGACCCTGGCATCGCAGCAGGACGTGGCTCACTGCCTACACCCTGCTGAAATACGCCCTGGCCATCCTCCTGGCTGTGCCAGATCGGCTGGGTGTGCTCTGCAATGGGGTGACACTGGGGAGACAGTGGGACCTACCAGACCAAGAAGCCCAAGGACACCTACATCCTGTCTTGTTGGCTTTGGGTTTGCCTTGTGTGACCAGAGCACACAGCTACTGGACCTACTGGGGGAGGTGGCAACAGCTTGCAACACTCCTCCGTCCTCTGTGCAAGAGCCCGGGTTATGCTCAAGGCTGGATTTTTCCGATGTGGAGCAAGGGGAAGCGTGAAGAGCAAGAACACGAGAGGGCTTCCTGGCAACTGCTTGGGCCACACTTCCTCCATGGCTTTTGAGGTTTCAGATAGGGTAATGAAGGACTTTTGGAGATCCATATACTGGTAACATAGGAGCTGACAACCACTGTGCTGGGATTGGTGCACAGAGCGACTGGGAATCTGACTTTTTTAGGGTTTGTTTTTTAATTTATGGAATTGCCCTACTCATTTTCCAAAGATCCTCCATATGAGGAACCTATTCCTGCTTATATAGTTTTCTTTTGCAGCTCTTTAATCATTTCTTGGAAAACCCAGAAGCACCAAGGGGCAGGGAGAGGTGATGTCTGAACTACTGCTGTTGCTGGAGGCAGAAGAGCAGTTGCTTTCCCCCATCCCACAAACCTGCCACCGGAGGCAGAGCACAGCTACCTCCCAGGCTGTGACCTGCTGCAATGCCAGGGTCCTGAGTGTGCACTTGCAGCCCCAGGGCACTTCTGCCAAGGCAAGTGTGTTTGAATTTGGTAAACTCTCTATCAGTGAGCTTTGCATCTGAGCAAAGGAAACAAAAAGGCATGTTCCTGGGGGAGACCACTGGCCCTGCCAACTCTGTTGCAGGAAGAGGTGAAACACCGGCAAGGGAGAAGAGGCTAAGACTGCCTTTCAGAGCATAGGAAGGCACAAGGAAGGTGACCAGGCAGACTCCAACTCTGTCCCCGAGAGGTAAAAGACTGCTGGAGGATCTTCCCTCCATAATTGCAGGGGGGGCAGGGGGGCAAACACCAAAACAAACAAACAAACAAACAAACAAACAAACAAACCCCAATCAACAAACAAAAAAACCCTGCTGAAACATAAGACTTCTACCACATTTTGCTCAGGGTCAGATTTTTGGGGTGGCTGTGGAGAGTGTATTTGGAGAGGGCCACCCCACACTGGCCTGCTCAATGCTGCTGAATAAAGGTGTTACAGGGTGTGCAAATTAAGTGAAGCATGCACATTGGCAGAAAGCAGAGCCTGGCCCCAGGCTGGGGAGTACTGGGCATTGCTGAAGAGCACAATAAAGAGGAAGGCCATCACAAGGGGCTGCAGTTCTGCTGCGAAGCCTCAGAAAAGATTTCAGGGCTTGTTTTTCTCCCAGCTGTGTGTTGCAGCTGGGACGAGGGCCAAGCACATCCAGCAAGGGCTGCTGGGTTGCTGGGGAAGCTGAAGCTCAAATTCAGTGACTCCTGCCCTGGGCAACCTCTGATGGTCAGGTCTGCTGCCATGGCCAGTGCCACCAGCCTCCAACTGCACAGACAGTCTCACCGACAGCCCCTTACCTGCCCACTTCTGTGCCTGTGCCACCTCCTGACCCCTTCATGGTCATTCCTGTTCCCAGCATGTGTTGGCAACACAACCTGACGCAACACTTGGGCTCCAGAACCCCAGGGCTCTCATCAGCTTGATCCTGAGCCCAGCCTCTCTCAGCACAGTCTTGAGCACCCAGCCACTTCTGCCAAAACTTTGGCTTTCCTGCCTATGGCATGCATTGCCAGGTAATTAAGATCACCAGTGCACTTCAGAAGTCCTTTTTATCACAGTCTTTATCAGGCAGTAACAAGGTGAGTGTTGTCCTGATGTAGTCTCTGCTTGACTTTACTGTGTGAGTATGGAAGCCACATCTTCCTGCAAAACCCCACTCAAGGACCAGCACAGCTTACAAGTCCTCCTGGGACAGCTGAGATCTGTTCTGGGAGAGGAGGCAACCCAGCTGTTGTGTCTAGTAGCTGCTTCTGCCAGAAAGGCTGAAAACTGGTTGTCAGAGAAGAGATCAGAGAGCAGCAAGATTGCAAAGGGGCGTGAAGCTGCCCTGGTGTACAGGGGAGAAGAACGAAAGCAGCACTGGCACTGGCAGAGGTTCTGACTCCAATGAGGAAGCCTCTTGCACCATATGTGATTTCTCTGCGTGGCTGTTTCCTTTCTGTGCTTTCATCTCTTGCAATCAGACAAGTGTGCTGTGAGGCAGCCAGTGGGACTGAGACCTTACTCCTGCCCTGGGAGCATAAGCAAATATGGCCCTGCGATGGACATTTTTCCTGCTCCTCACACCTCTGCTGGCAGCACAGAAGCAGGAAGAACCAGACCCCAACATCTCTGGAGAACCCCAGGGAACAGGTAAGAGTGCTCGCTCCTCTCCTCACAAGAGAAGGTTTCACTGCTTTCCTGCTGCAAGGTTGCTGCATGTCTTTACCACATGCATGATGCAGAAGCTGTATCAGAAAGAACAGGAGCTGATGTCCACACCAGGGCCCAAAACACTTGGGCATCCGTTGGGCTGTGGTGGGGTGGAGTTCTGTTTGGGGATGGAGGACAGCAAACCTCAGTGTGCCGGGAAAGCCGCTGCAGGGGCCATAATGTTCGTCCACAGAGTGGGCAGTGTCCATGGGAGCACAAGGTGGTCATCTCTCTTTGCACAGTGTGCAGATGCCACGTCCTCACCGCAGTGGAGATGGGTGCTAGTGCCCAGCAAAAACCTGGAGACCAATGAACTGAGCCCCTGTGTGTCCAAGGAGACCCTGGGGGGTGGGAGTTATGATGTGCTGGGATTGCTCTTTAATGGGCTTCCTTCATGCTGGAAGTCCAGGACACCCCCAGGGCTCTTCTGGGCACTTACTACACAGGCTGCATGTGTTCAATGCAGCAGAATCAGTTGGTGGGTATCTGTAGGCTCAGATGTTCTCTAACTGCCTGGGAGGCTGCACTGTCTGGGGTTTGAGCTGTGGTCCAGAAGCTGTGACTTTGCATTGCTCTGCAGCTGTCTGAATTGGAGTATTTCTCTAAACCAATCTTGCCGGAGCTAGGTGATAAAAATCATTAAACTAGCATTTAATCATGTTGTCCCAGTCCACTGAGGGGATGTGTCTGGGCTGATGAAGGCTAGAGAAACCTGATGATTAAGTACCATGGCTATGATGGAGGCCAGGGAACAGGACCAGGATCTTTAGTCACAGATGTGAAGTGGGGGCAGGGTCTCTACAGTGTGATAGGGGCCCTAGGAGCCCGTTCCCAGGGAAAATGTGTCCCTATGGTTGCAGGGGGCATGAGCACAGTACCATGTTGCTCAAAAACCAAGGGCTAAACCTGCAACAGAGGATATCCTCCTGCCCAGAGTGGCTTCCCCTTGCCCAGATACCCCACTGAAGCTGTCTTCCCAGGCCAGCATGTGCAACCATGCCCAAGCATTGCGTGGCTCTCCAGGATCTGGCCATCCTGTGTGTGGTAGGACGCAGCAGGGACCCAGTGGCTGGCAGACTCTTGGTTCGCTCTGCACATCTCAGTCACCCAGCCATCCCTGGAGGAGTTTGGGGCTGTTTGCAGCAGAGTTGGAATTGCTGAGTTTGCACCTTGGTGTTTGTAAAAAGAGGAACCAAGACAAAAACATTTGGCAGCCACACCCAGCAGTGCGGGCAGCCCTGACTGCATCCTTAGCAGGTGGCCTCATCCATCCCAGGACCTGTGCCATGGTCCCCACCTGATAGATCAGGGCCTTCTCTTGCTGAGGGACAGGACAAGGGAATGGGTCCCTGTGGGGCAGACAGTGGCAGTGGTACAGAGTAAAGCTGTTGGGCAGAGATAGGGGACATGGGGACAGGACATGGCCCAAGGGTCCCTCTTCCCAGGGATCCCTGAGCAGCTCCCATGACCCTGGCAGATGTAGGGTACAATCAGGGAGAGGGCACAGCCCAGTGGAGACAGTGGACAAGCTGCTCCCACTGCCCATTGCTGTCCCCTTCCAGGCACCCACAAAGCCTCCCCATGCTGGGAGGACCAGCGCACCGCACAGTGTGGGCTGTCCCTGTTCAGCACAGCTCCTGCATGCCCAAATCACTCGGCCAGCTTCCCCTCATCACCCTGTCTCCCACCCCCAGCAATGAGCACTGGCAGCACGGGTTCCTGAAAAGCCACAGGCATGGCAGTAATTTTGGGGAAGGTCCGTGGGCCACGGGGCCTGGTGCTCGCTGAGGAAATGAGGACAGATAGCAGAGCCATATCCCAGCACTGGGCAGGAGGTGAGTGCACACGCGGTGCTGCTGGGAGCCTGCAGAAGAGCAGAGCAGCTGCAGGCAGAGGATGTGGTCAACGCGTGTGGTACAAGTGTGAGCCAGCACAGCACTGCTGCTCTGATCACCCCATCATGGGGGAACCACGCACTGAGCAGGGTGTGTTGTCTCATTGTCCTATTGTCACCTTATTGTCTCGCTGTGCTGTTCTTACAGTGTTTTTCTCCACCCTGAGATGCCACACCTGTACGAAAGCCTCATCCCCTTACAGTCCCAGTGCGCCTGGGACGCAGATTGAAAAATTTTTAGGGAATGTTTTCCCTGCAGAGGCAGGATCTGTGATCCAGGCTTGGCCCTGGGCCCTTTCTCAATAGCCTTGCTTGACATTACACAGTGATTTATCAGCAGCTGACAAGGTGCCCTAACTAGGGCCATAGCTGCAAAGCCCAGTGGGTGGGAGGGTGCTAGGTAAAATAAGGCCACAATCAATCTGAAAAGTTTTATGTTGGTGGGACTTGAATTTCAAACAGTGCCTAGAGTAAATCCTGTGGGGAACACAAACACTAAGACATGCTGCAGAGGAGCACCTTGGGGCTTGACACCCTTGGGGCTGTGAACTGTGTGCTCCACCATGCTTCCACTTCCCATTACCAGAGTACAGATTCTGGAAACAAGTATTTCACCTCCTTAAAGCCCTGTCAGATGCCCTTTTGCATGGCAGAGCAGCACAGGTTAAAGTGCCATCATTTCCCTGCTCTTCCCGCAGTGCCTTGTTCAGTGACCTGCTTTGCCACCTCCCTTCCCTGGCACCGGTCCCAAGCGGAGCAGCCCTGAGGTCCCTGTGCCCCTTCACCACCCTTACACTGCCCATTGCTCTTGAAGACCCACTCAGTATCTTTGGTTGCTAGCAATGAGTACAGAGATGGTTTAAGACACGTGCATGTCTTCTCCATAGCTTGTGATACCACTTTCCGCTGGTGGAAACAGTGGCTGCTTTTCTTAGCTCCTCTAAGCAAGCACACAGCATCAAATGCAGCAAGACTCCAGCATGCTTTGCTGTTACTTCTGTTAGCTGCTGAGCTGCCATGGGAAAAGGGTTGAACTTTGCCTGCTGCTCCTTAGATTTCACCTTGTCTCTTATTCTTCGTGTATGGGATAATATAATGTAAGAAAGTACATCTTTTGCTGGTAAGCAAGGGGCTGAACCCAGGAGCCTGACCTGAATTACCAGCGTAGCTATTTCTCCTTTCTCCTGATCCTCCCTGACATCTGCTTCTGGGGCATGCTGGGGCTTTGTTTTGCCTGCCAGACTCATAACTCCTTTGCAGAAGGGACAGGCAGTCCAGATATTTCTGTAAAATGTTTTCTATATTCATGGGTATTAAACCATATTAACAAGGAGGGTATTTATTTAATAGCATCAACTGAAAAAAAAAGGTAACAGTTAATCTCTGACTACATGAGGCAAATAGGCTAACCTTTCATTACAACTCCTGCCTAGGGATTCAGCATCCTCCATTTTGCAGTGAGCACACATTGCACATTATAAGAGGTGCCTGTTTGGTCACATCTACACCATATTTTCCATGCTGAAATTTCACTTGTCTCTGCCTCTTTCCCATAATTGGGGGCGGAGGGCCTGTGGGTGGCTGCAGAGTGAGAAACAGTATCTGATGACTGTTTCTTTACTCTCCCGGATGCTATTAGTCCCTATTAGGCTAGAAGCCAGGCGTTTCTTTCCCCTTTCTCTCTGAGCACCCTCCCTTCCCCAGCAGTGCCCCATCACCCTGCACACAGGTGTTTGCATCTGTCTCCTTTGCACAAGTGGTGAGCTCCAGCCTGGTGGAGATCCAACACCCTCTGAGTCACATATGCCACACAGCTTCCCATGGCCACCACTGAAGCACAGAAACAGCCACCTTGGGTTAGAGCAAAGGCACCTTTGCTCGAAGGAGATCTTTTCCCATGGCAAATGTTATGGAGTGATTGGGGAAGGAGTGTAAGAAAGAGGGTGAGGACAGCAGTGTCCCCCCTAGCCTGTGCATCTTGACAGCACCCAGCAGTCTCAGATTAGTTTCTCCCAGTGAGACACAAGTCATAATCACATGCCTGCTAGGTTTGGGCTTATTGGAGAAGTGAGGTTGAATTGGATCGTATTCAGCGATGTTCTTGAGACAAAAACAGAAGTGGACTGAAAGTGTCCTCTCTTCCCTCTTCTGTGGGGAAGCAGAGACTTCTAGGCTTTACCTTCAAGCATTCATAGGAAATGCCACCAGGAAGGGCTCTGAGTGGCTGCAGATGCCTGAATGCAGATGGTGTCGGTGCTGTGACACCCTGCATGTCTTCAGCTCCTCTGCAGCAGCAGGAGTGAGGGTAGGAGACAAGCCCCAAACCTGGAGGGGATGTGACCGCATGGGCACTGCTAGCAGGATGGTCTGTGTACAGGAGGTAAATAGGCTTTGGCAGCCTCGTGAGCTGTCTCACTGGTGAACACTACCCTTTTGCAAGGCAAGCAAGCTAATTTTGTCATACCCGTCCCTCTGTCACACAGCGTTAATTCCCAGGCTAATTTCTGAGACTGGTGCATTCTCCTAGAGCAGCACTCTCCAGGCTCTGGCTTCTCTGAGGACAGGGATGAGCTGTGGCCTCTGCCCACCTTTTCTGAGCTCTCCCACCCAGCCCTCAGAATCTGCCTGGCATGGTCCATGCCTAGCCTGGGTCCGGGTGCTGTTATCAGCCCCTGCGTACCCCGTGCATGAGCTTGGCAGGGCCACATCTGGCAGCCCAAAGTGCACAGGGGAGCCTGTGGGGAAGAAAAAAGTGGGCCAAATGACCACCCCCACAGCTCAGGGGGCTTGTAAAGGAAAGGACGAGTTGCAGAGGACCGGCATCCCAATGGTGCTTGCAAGGGGCTCTGCAGGCACAGCCAGATACAAGAAGGGAGCAAGAGGGTTTGTTCGCCTGTGGGACTGCTCACTGGTGTAGTCTTTGTGCCTGAAAGGCAGACATGACCACTGACACACTGCTGGCACACATGCGGTCTTTGCAGAAGCATGTTTCAGCCATCTGGCCTTGCCTGATGCCACACTGGAAACCATGCTGGATCATAGCAGCACCCCATCACCCCCTCCCAGCAGACACTGACAGAGGTCTGAGGAAGACCTGGAGCAAAACTGCACCACTGTCAACCCCTTTTCACCTGAAAAAAAGGGAAAAGATGCTGACACGTCTGGCAAAGCGTTTGGGCTGATAAATCCCCAAGTTTAAGAGAAGTGATCCACTGGAGTCCTGATGAAGACGGCCAGCCTAGTCAGAAATGCATGGCTATTGTGACAGCTCAGTCCAAGGGATCCCTTCACACCTGCCTCCAGCCCATGATCCTTACACAGCACCTATTTACTTGTACTTTAGTGAATTGACCATAACTAAGGGAAAGGTTGAATCAATTGTAAGTGCCTGTCAACAATAATTAGTATAATGCTGAATACATGTAATTTCAGCATGCAGAAGCTTCACCTTTTAGTTAAAAAAAAAATCATTAACTTTAAACAAAGACTAATTCCCCACTGTACTACAGTAAGTCTGCACTGTATTACACCTCTAAAGCAGCAACCATGAGATGCAACCTTTTAAAATGTCATGTCACCCTTGGTCTCCATAAGGAAGCACCACACAAGGCCAAAAACCTCTACAGAGTTCATTCATGGTTGTATCAGCAGCAGATGCTTTGCTGCAAAAGGGCACTAGAAGTTTTGGTGTGAGGTTCATGGAGGGCTGGCAGCAAGGCAGAGATCTAGCGTACAGCTGCAAGCACCCCTGCCAGCAAAGCATTGGTGTTTGTAGGAAGACACTGTTCCATATATCTCTCAAAATCTGCAGGTTGCACTCAAAGGAGACTGTCTTTTTTCTTCCTTGTTTCCTGCCCAGCAGATTGCCATGTCCTGTGCTACCAGTGGGGTTTGTGTTACTGCTGGGACTGTAACAGCTACCAGGAGGTATGGAAGCACTTACAAAAGGAAAAACAAGCCCCTTTGCACTGAAGGTCAAGACTGGGGCAGTCTGGGAGAGGCCAGCCATGCTCATAAACACTTGTAGCTCCCTCGACTCTTAGGGCTGTCTCCGCTGGAGGGGTTTGATTCCCTCAAACGGCTTCTTGCTTGAGGTCAGGCCCCACAAACCTCTTTTCAAGCAAGGGTTGTTCATGTTTCTGCTGTAACTGTAAGCTAGAAGGATCCCCATCGATGAATAAACTTTGTACAGGCATGATTTGGGGCCCTGAAATGCAAAATGAAACACTGGAAATACCTTCATGAGTAGCTCTCACCTGCCTCAAATAATTGTTGCTCAATTTGCCAGTCTGGTGGGATTTTACTCCATTTATTTGGCAGGGGCTTTATTCTGGCTGAGATGACACAGCTGTTGTGGTCTGTTGGCCTGCTGCACAAGAAATGCAGAGCAATCATGGTTTTCATGGGGAGTTCTAATGCTATTTGGGTGTGTTGGGAAGTGCAACACACTGTGCCTGCCTGGCTGCACCCCAGTAACATAGACAATGTTTACAGCTGAATCTGTTGGATGAAGAGATCTCACAGAGAGGGACATGTCTTATTACATGAAAATTGATATCTGATCAGAGGGTAGAGACCCAAATTACTGCCGTGCAGAGAGTCAGTAGCACTCCTGTTTAGAAACTAATGGAAAATGAGTATGAAGATTTACTTCCATCAATTGCCCAATCTACATGTTGAAAATGCAACTAAACATGCAGCTGGTTAAGTATGTACCTGCAGTCCCTGTTGAGTCTTTTCGGCCAACCCAGATGTGATGATGTTGTCCCTCCAGCGTGAGGATGGGAGGAATATGGGACAGTAGGTACCCAGTCCTAGAAGCCAGCAGGTATTTTGGGCAACATATGGAGAGAAGAAAAAACCTGCACAGCAAAAGAAAATGGGCAACTTGAGTAGGCTTTTTGCTGCAAATAAGCATGCACATGGGTGTGAGCAAGTACTGCCCAGCAGGATGACAGGAATGCAGGTGAGTGGTACCAGCACAAATTCACTGGGTCGGGTGCACTCCCACAGCCCCTGCCTTTGGGGAAGAAAGTGCAGGAGAGAGCAGCACCCACTGGGCTGC
>JANZLQ010000079.1:71694145-71706944 GCA_026212715.1 Elanus axillaris | reverse complement strand
ACCGGAGTGTTGGCTCTTGTTGTCCTACTTTCACCTTCTTCGAGGTTCTCTAGATATTGAGCCTATCTATGGTGTGTGGGCTTTGGGCAACCTCAGGCCGCGTGGGCAGTTGTGACACCAGTGACAGCTGGACACTGTGCAACATCTCTGCCATCGTCGCATAGTGCATCTTAACCTTATTGCTCCCTTTGTGCATGTGCAACCCCAGAAATGCAAACATCTCGCAGGCTCTGGTCATGCCTGGGGCTGTAAGGGATATAGGGCCCACACTGGAGGGTATTGCACCAAGCAAGCACCTACTCTTTCTGCACCAGCTAGCTATTCTCCAATGCAATGCTTGTGGTGGGAGATGAGGGAAGCTCCTTTTCACCCCATACTCCTATGAGATCTCCCAACGCCTGGTTCAGGCTGCATGGTGGTCTGAGTCTGGGCTGTGCTGGTTGCAGAGCAGGAGCCGGTGCCTCTGCTGAACAGGATTCCCGTGGTTATAGCAGTAACACTGGTCATTGCCCTCCTGGCACTGGGGATTTTGCTGCTCTTCGTGCTCTTCAGGTCAGTATGTGCCTCACCTTTCCTGCTCTCTGTGAGGCATCCAGCACCTTGCACTGCCAGGGAGTGTCCAAGTGGACCCTGAGATAAAGCAAGGTGGGAGGCATGGCTGTTACATGAGCAACCACCTCTCCTCTGTCTTTCTTTTCTGCTGGTCTCTGGGCCTGACTTGCTGTTTTGCAGGCGAAAGTACAACAGTTCAAAAACCTCGGAGAACAACAGCACTATCCCCCTGCGAAGATGTAGAGGAGGTGCAGTATGAGCAGAGGCCCTGCATGCCTTATCTGGACAGGCTGTCTGTTCAAAGCACAGGCAGGGTGCTTACAGGCTCTGTAAGGTCCTTACGGGAACAAGGGGATCAGAACTGGCTGGCATGGGGAAAGGGACACCTCCCAGGAGAAAGGGACCTGCATGGGAAGGGACAATCTAGGGTTTGCTGGGGTCCTGACCACCACAATGCCAGCTCAATCCCAGCTGCAGAGCTCCAGGGCCAGCCTTCAGGTGCATACTAAACTCCTGGCCTCATGGTCTCCATAGGTGCGTGCAAGCTGAACACACAGATCCCGGTGGAGGAACTGCTGGAGGCGCTGAAGAGGTTTAAGAGGGCAGAAATAGAGGCAGAGCAGACAGAGGATGAATCAGTCGACAGGCATGACGCTGGACGTCTGAGAGAGTATCAGGTCTGTTTTAGCTTTGCTTTCCCACCTGGCTGCACGGTCCACCCAGCCCTCACCCTTTCCTTGGGTGTGTGATGCAGTTGGCCTTGGCCAGACCCAGAACACATGCCAATGCAGAGTGGGCTTGTCTTCTTCCTCTGCAGCAACTGTCCTCCACTTTGTTGCATCCCTGCGATGCTGGGAAGGAGCTATGTAATCAGAGCAAGAACCGCTACAAGAGCATCATCCCATGTAAGCAGAGCTCTCCAGAATCTGGCACAGGGACTCGGAGGTGGCTGGGCTGTACAGTGTGCTGAGCTCGTGTAGGTGCCCCTCCAGCTCTTCAGCAATGCTGAGCTCCTTGTCTCATCCTTTGTGGCCACTGAAACCCAGAGAGATTTTCCAAAATCATCATGTTGGCCCCACTGTTCAATATCCAGTTGGAGAATCCCTGTTCTGCCCCTCAAATCTCCCTGCAAGCTTAATCATTCATCATCGTATTCCCATTCCTTCTGTTAGTCATCACTGAGGACTGCCGTGTCCCATCCAGAGGTGGCTATCTGTGGGAAAGCAGAGGGAGTGACCCAATTTCTATCAAAACTTAAAGCTCTTCTGGGCCCCACATGGTGTGTACATTTGGCCATTGCATTAACAGTCTTCCCCAAAAACACATTGCATTTCCTGCTGTGCCATGTCACCATTCATCTCACTGGCTCTTCTTTACCTTTGAACTTGTCCTGAGGCCTGCAGTGCTGCTGAGGAGGGAGTGGACGATCCCAGAAATTCCTAAATTACGTCCCCCTCCTTAAACAGTCACTTTGTTGCTACCCCAAAGAGACAGTCCACCAATTCCCACCTCCCTTCTCTTTCAGACGACCATTGCCGTGTGGTGCTCCAGCCCTCTGACACAGGGAATGACTACATCAATGCCAGCTACGTGGATGTAGGTAGCAAGGAATTGCTGCCCTGGGCAGGGTAGAGGTGTCTGGGCGAGTAGCAGAGGTGCCTGGCTGCGCTGGGTGAGGACAGTCCTGCTCACACAGATGGCACCGAGGTCTGGCATTTGCTGCCCCTGAAGTGCTAGCAGACCTTGGGATGTCACTTCCCTTGTGTCCTCTCTGAGCTGCCCAGAGTACTCTGCGTTTGTGTTCCGTTCTCATCTCTAACAAAAGGGGACTTGTGTGAGGGGGCAGGAGCTGAGGAACAGTCCCTGGGTACCCACTCTCCATGCTGGACAGGAGTGGGTGCTGTGGGACACGCTGTTTGAGGGCTCTGGTGCCTGTGGGGATGGGTCCTGTATTTCATTCCCTGTTAAACATTTAACCCACGTGATCGGAGCTGTTTGAACCTCTCCCCCACAGAGCTACCGGAGTCCACGCTTCTTCATTGCAGCTCAAGGTAGGTGTTCCCAGCCCTCATGCTCAGGAGATGCCAGTCACTGCCCTGAGCACTTTGGGGAGTAGGAAAATGGGACAGCATCTTCAGAGCTGTTAATGGCTCAGTCCAAGGCCCTGTGTGTCCTAGACCTCTGTCTTGGACAGTGTTTATGTCTGCTGCAGGGCGTGGAAGGCCTCAGTGGCAGTCTGGCAGTGGCCAGCTGGAGCTCGTCCCTGCACTGCCCAGGCTGAGGACGTGGTCCTTACACCCACAAGCCTGTTTTTTTCCCTTTGGTAGCTGGCGTGACAGTGACAAACCTGTAAAAGCCTGACACGTCCGCACTCAGTGCACTCAGAGACAGGCTTCTTCCAACGGTGCAAAGCCGTGATGGGTTAGTCTGCTCTGTGCAGCGTGCGGTGAGGAGGTCTCAGGCTCCTTGCAAAGCTGCAGAAATGCTCTTCAGGAAATAGGACCCTATATGTGGGGGCAGCTCACAGTCTTCTTGAGGGTCTGGATGGGGAAGACCCTGAAGCAGCAGTGAACCCCTGACGTATCCTGGGTCACCTGCCCATCCTCTTCCTTGTCCCAATTTCTAACATGGGTGATGAAGCCAAGGTGCCCAGCACACCCTGCCAGGTGCTGCTGTGCCCAGGCTGTTCAGTGTTAGTCCCCAGGTGGAGGGAAGCCCAGGGCTGCTCATAGCCTGGGAACATCTGAGTTGTGTCTGGGAGCATCTACAACCCCATGGCTTGGACACTGGTACAGGGCTCTGCTCTTCCTCCCCAAGGCCCCTTGCCTGGGACGGTGGTGGATTTCTGGCAGATGATCTGGCAGGAGAAGACCTCAGTCATTGTGATGCTGACGGGCTTAGTGGAGCAGAACAAGGTAGAGAAACCATCTCAACCTGTGCTCAGCTTGGGCCTCCCCAGAGCCCACGTTTTCTTGGCTGCTTTGCTTTGCTTTGCTCCCAGTGCAGCTGCCAAAGAGGGCAGAGAGCAGCTCCACACCACTGCTGGCTTGCAACGCTCCTCTTGTGAGTTTGCTAGAGCTTAGAGGTGTTGCTGCTGTTGACAGACCAAGTGCGAGCAGTATTGGCCAGAGCAGGAGCAGGTCTACGGGGACTTCACTGTAACACTCAGCAATACCAGGACCACCACAGGCCTTGTCACACGCATATTCTGCCTGCAGAAGGTAAGCCTGGCTTGTAGCTGAGGTAGGGATGCAAGATGCTTTTGGGTTTCAGTAGCTGGTGGGAGCTGTCAGCCAAGAGGTGCTGTGGAAGGCCCTGTCTGGTCTCCAGCACTAGCAGGTCAGCATTGCTAGTATATATGCTGTCACTGGATGCCATGCCAGGGCACTGGCCCCAGGTTTCTGTGCCAGGCAAAGGCAATTGGTCAGCTCTAGTGGTCACCCCAGCTGGGTCTGGACTGAAGACACATACAGGCAGGTTGTGCATCCTTGAGGGCTTGGATGAGGTGATCAAAAAGGGTATAAAAGCAGTTAAGGGGTATAAAATGGCACCTCTGTACATCCAGGATGATGGCACAGGTGCCTGCCTGTCAGCTGAGCCAATCTGCAGAAGGTCCACATGGAAGCTCCATGGTCACTTACAGCTCCTAAGCCTGAACAGATAGTTTATGGTTTAAGATAATTTACATAATTATATTCCTCAAGATGGGTACTTCTGCTGAAGTTAAACCTCACATAAAAGGCAGAAACTGAAGGAGCTGCAAGGAGGGGGAAACAGGTACAATATAAAGAAATTGCAGTTATGCATATTCTTGTCTTTTCTTGTCTTTCCCAGAGCAAAACGTAGCTGAAAGGTAAAGGTCCAAGAGCACCTGCTGGTGCGACATAGCAGTTCATTAGTTCAGGCCAAGCAAATGTGATGTTTATGGAAAAATACATCATGGGCTGGTAACAAAAGTGACTACATTCACATCAGTGCAGTAGCAGCCTTAGGAAATACCTTATCTGGGGAATGCAGGGCTTTTCAATGACTATGGAAACACTCGAAACTGTGGAGTTTATTTTTTTTCCCTCTGGGTCACAAGCTGCATTCACTGCCCAGAGTTCGCTCTTCACAGCACAGGGAAGCAGAAAACAAAGTTAATTGCGTGCCTGTGTGCTGGGTGAATTTGTTCTTTGCTGTCCAATGAGCTATAGTGGAGCAGTCATTGTGGTGAGGCTGCTGGAGGAACACCGTATGGTAGTGTACCCCTGAAGTGGTTTTCTCCACTGATCACTGCTTGTCAGCATGCAATTACTTCACACAAGTTTCCAGGTTGGTTCCTGCTCCCTGCTTGCAGCCATGTCTCCTTCTTTGCAGGCAGGCTGTGCTCTCCCAAGAGTGGTGGAGCAGTTTCACTACCTGCTGTGGCCAGACCATGGGGTCCCCAGAAATCCTGCCCAGCTCCTGGGCTTAGTGGATGTGGTGAACAAGAGGGGGTTGGAAGTGCCTACTGGACCCGTGCTGGTGCACTGCAGGTACTGGGCTGGGAGTGCTTGAGTGCTGGGGCAAGGCTGGCTGGGGCAGCACTGACCCCCAATATTCTGTGTCCTTAGTGCAGGGATCGGGCGCACAGGTACCTTCATTGCCCTGGACTTCCTCCTGAAGATGGGGAAGGCGGAGGGGAAGGTGGACGTGTTTCGCTGTGTGCAGAGGCTGCGGGAGCAGCGGGTCAGCATGGTACAGACCAAGGTGAGGAGAGTTACCTGCTCCCTGCACACTGTCAGGCTGCAGATCTGCTTCCCACCCTTCCCAGGGATGTGGCACGCAAAGCCACACTAGCCATGCTGTTCATGGTCTAGCCAGGGACTGGACCTGCCAGGTGATGGAGACTACAGGATCTTGTTTTCAGTGCTGTGTCCAAACCTACTTGGGAACCATGTTGTCCTGAGATTCTCTGAGGTGCCAGCAGCATTCATAGGCACCAGTCATCCTGGTATAGAAGGGCTGTCTTGTAGGCAAGGACCATGAATGAAAGTCCACATTTCCTTCAGGATTTCAGGATGTCTGCTCTCATGGCATCTGCTGGGCAGCAGTCTCCTGGCCTAGGGGCTACATCCCCATGGTCTGCTCAGTGCTGAGACCCTTTGGAGAAAACTAGGTTGGGCAGGAACATCCAGCTGCTTATAGGAGGACTAACTAGTTCACTGGTTTTCTGGGTTTCCTTCCCCAGAGTAGGGAATGAGAGGGAGCATTAAACCACAGGCAGATCATCTTGTCTGGGTTTTTGCAGTTGCTAGCTGTTTCTCAGAGCAGGGCTGCCTGCACTGAATGGTGACTGGCCTCAGGGCCCAGCAGCAGGAAGGTGAAGGATGGACCTGGCTCATTCCTGGCACAGGTCAATGCCAGTGAGCTGGGGGTCTGGAGTCCCAGGGCTCCCCATGGAGCAGCTCCAGACTGTGCAGCTGACCTGTGTCCTCATGCAGGAGCAGTACACCTTCCTGTATGAGGTGCTGCTGGAAGGCTTGCTCTGCGGCACCACTGGGGTCCCAGTGGAGAACATCACCAGCCATGTCCACCGCCTTCGAGAAGCTGAGACCTCAAGGCACAACAATGCCCTCGAGAAGGAGTTCAAGGTACCATCAGGGTCTGGTGCACTGGGTCTGGTGCTGCACAGGTCTGGCTGTGGTCCCCCCCCACTCCTCCCCTCCCCAGGAGGAGCATTTATCTGGGGTGGCTGAAGAAGGAGAGGAGCTGACAGGCAAGACTTGCTTGGCTGAATCATCCCTACAGGCCCTGCAGAAGTTTTCTGAGTTGTTCCAGCTCCTGCCATGCAGAGAAGCAGAGAAACCCAGCAACCAGCCCAAGAACCGCAAGCCAGGGATCCTGCCAGGTACCACTGGCAGGGCTGGGCAGCCTCTTTCTCTGTGACCCAGTGTCTGAGAGATGCATGGGGGGACAATGCTGCCCTGCTGCTTCCCTCCCCAGCACCAAGCCACTGGCAGGTTCCGCCCAGGGTCCAATTGTCATTTTCTAGTTGGTAATAAATATAGATTAGTCTGGTCCCTCCATGGGAGCAAGAGCTCATCCCTGCTTCCTTCTGTGTTTGCTGGAGGAATACGTTCATGGGGTACACCTGAGATAAACATGTCCCTGGGTCTGATCTTTCCCAGTGGGGGACCCCAGATGAGGCATCAGGGAGCAATGAGGAGGGTGGTCCTGCTGTGCCTTTGTGTCTCTGCCCATGGGGTTTGGGGCATCCTGTATCAGGCAGCCCTGAGCTGTCCTGGCTGTAGGGCTAGTGGTGCCTGTTCATCCAAGCCTCTCCAGCCAGTGCTGCTGGGAGCTCCGCTGACCCCACCGCTTGCAAAGAAAGCCCCATGCCACTGTGTGGGGACAGGACGTCTCATCATCTCTCTCTCTGACCCTTGCATCCACAGCGGATTACTGCCGGCCCATCCTGATGTCCTCACTGAACGCAGACGGCTCGCCAGGTTACATCAACGCCGTGTTTGCCAGTGTAAGGCTCCAGCCCCAGCGGAGCACCGGTGGGACCTGCTGAGAGCAGCAGAGACCCCTCCGGGCACCACTGCTCAAGGCAGGGGTAGACCATGCCCCCCTGCTTTGAGGTGTCCCAGCCCTGGGTCTTCTTCACAGCGACTACTTCCCAGCAGCTGGGGCCCTGCTGCCAGGAGATGGCCCCCGTGATCAGCCCAAGCCCTGCTGCACAGCTGCTGGCTTTTGCCTGCAAAAAGCCCGGGTGCGATGAGCTGAGGGGGCTCTGAGCAGGGCTGGGGTGCCCAGCATCTCCTGGGGCTCTGCCCTGCGCCTGCAGAGCCCTGGTTGTAAGGGAGGCAGGGAGCAGTTCCTGCTGTTGGAGGGGCTCTCGGGGCAGATTGTGTGACCTTCTTCTCTCCCACACCCCGGTGTGTTTTGCAGACGTACACCCAAGAGGACAGACTCATCGTCACGCAGCTGCCTTTCCTCACCACGCTGGTGGATTTCTGGGCTCTGGTCTGGGATTACACCTGCACAGCAGTGGTTGTGCTGAACCAGCTCCAGGAGCTGGACAAGGTCAGCATCCCACATGCAGCCCTCTCCTCTCCGAGCGCCCCGTGAGGCTGGGAAGCGTGCTTTCTGCCTTTGCCCCCACACAGCTCTTCCCACAAGAGCCCTGCTTGCTGCAGGAGCCCACCACAAGCTTGTGGGCTCCACCCAGGAGAGCCCCGAGGACAGTCCCTGTACCATGGCACTACAGCGGTAGGGTGTTCCCAGTCTCACAGCACGGGAGCATCCCTCAGGTTTTGCTTACCCCTGCCTAGGTGTCCTCTCTGCAGGAGTGTTATCTTTCAGGCTGCAGCACCGCGGGTTGGTCCCCAGCAAACGGCAGGCAGAGCACCCATGTGCACACTGCGGCTTACAGCCAAGGGGCTGGTGTGAGCGCACCCACACGAGGTGCTGAGCTCTGCCACACGTGCAGGTTGGGGCTGTTTGTGGTCACGCATGTGTCTCACCCCCAGACATACGTGGAGTTCTGGCCCACCCAGGGCGAAGCTGCCTATGGCCGTTTCCATGTCCACCTGATCTCAGAGGAGCCTGGAGTTAGCTTCACAGTCTGGACACTTGCCCTCACCAACAGGCAGCAGGTGGGCTCTTCGCACAGAGACGGCAAAGTCCTTTGAGAACAACCTTTGCAAGAGCTGGAAGGGCTGGCCAGGCTCCAGTGTCAGCAGGCTTTGATTTGGGGTCAAAGTCACAGCTAGGGATGGTGGTCAGAGGGTTCTGATGGGGTCCTGGAAGGGCAGTGGCCACAGCAGGGCCTTTTGCCTTGGGAAAGAAGTTAGTCCCAAGAGGGTGAGGCTGCAGGCAGAGGTACAGGACAGTGGTACATTTGTGTATCTTCCTAACTTGGAGGGCAGGAGCCATGGACAGAGCTTGTGCATCTCAGTGGTGGTTTGCGGAGGGGGACAGCTATTACAGGTAGCTGGGTGCTGGACTGGCATCAGTCTGAGCTGCACGTGCTGCTCAGCTCTTATTTTGTGCTCTGTCCATCTGCCGGTCTCAGAGCGCTCAATGGAGAAGGTCAAAGTCTGGGACTGGGCCATCCCACTGTGGAGCTGCTCCCTTAATCCAACATGCATGGCTGAGCCAGGACTGACACATGCTGTCCCTCCCTTCCCTCCATGAAGCCAGTGGGTTTCTTCTCTGTCCAACTTGCTGTCTTTCTTCCCCACTAGCCCAAGAAGTCTGCACTGGAAGTCCGGTTCTGGCAACTGAGGGACTGGCCCATGCAGCAGCATCTTCCCCCGCAACCTGCCACCATCATCAGCCTGCTAGGGAAGGTGGAAACACACCATCGGCAGACCCAAGACGGACATATCCTCGTGACCTGCTGGTGAGTGATGTCTCTCAGAGGAACAGCCTGTGGCACAGAGCTGGCTCAGCCCAGGCTGCATCAGTGAGCTTGGGTCACAGCTCCATCTTGGGTGGGTGTATGGACATGAATTCAGCAGTGTTCAGGGAGGAAGGCTTCCCTGTGGAGGCTGGCTGGGTGGGTGCAGTATCTGTGGACAAGATGATCCTGAGAGCCTGCATGTCTAGTGGGACACTTCTAAGGCTCAGCCTGGCCAGGTGATCCAGAGCAAGTGACACTCCCTTTGCTTTCCTCCACAGGGATGGTGCCAGCCGGAGTGGGATCTTCTGTGCTGCTACTTTCCTATGTGAACAGATCCAAAGCGAGGGGCTGGTGGATGTATCCCAGGCTGTGAGGATGCTGAAGAGGCGGCGGAGACAGCTGATTAAAGATGTGGTAGGTGCTGACTTCAAACCCAGACAGGATGGCAAGACCAGAGCAAGAGCCATAGCCTGGACTGTCCCAGCAGCTGCCCTAGCACCTCTGTGCTCAGATCGTCCTGGGGTCAGCAGGGGCAGATGAGACCTCTGAAAACCCTGTTTTCTGCTGCTGGCACATTCCCACTGATTCGGGGCAGGTTCTGCAGAACCAGATGCTCACTGAAGCATCCTGTGGGCTGTGTTGCCCCTTTCTATTGCCCCTGGCCTGCTCAGCAAGGGGTTGTACTGGTGGGTACTCAGGTGCCTGTCCTGCACCCACCTCACCACCTTGTCTGGGTGCTAGAGGTAATCATAAGGGTGAGCACCCCAGATGGAAGTGAGCAGCAGGTGCTTCATGCCATGGATGTTGGCTCTCCTCCCAAGACCAGCTGGCTCCAACATTAGAGTAGACCAGCTTTCAGCTACTGGAGCACATGCCTGTGATTCCTCAGCTGGGGAAGGTGGGCTCCAGCTGGGAGGAGGAGAGTGGGCTCTGCCTGTGCCTGGCTTGCTCAGGAAGCTGTTGGCAAATGAGGCTGGCCTTCTACTGCAGGTGTTGGTGTACCAGGCTCTCACGTGCATCCTTCTGTCCACAGGACCAATATGGGCTCTGCTACGAACTAGCCCTCAGTTACTTGAATTCGTTTGAAACCTATGGGAATTTCAAGTAGAGGCATGGCCACAGCCCATCTCTGGCCACGACTCTGACTCTTTTGACAGCCCTCCAACAGTAACAGTGGAAACCAGAGGAGATGAGAGGGGTGTGCACAGCCCCAAGATGCTTTACTCCCCTGAATAGCCGTGCCATGGGTCCTCTGTGGCTAGAAAGCACAAGCTGGACTGTCTCCAAATTGTGGTCAGGCTTTGATGCAGGAACCTGACCCTTTGCCCAGAGTTTGCACAGGAACTTACCTGGAATCACAACCTCAGTATGCAGACCAGAGCAGAGGCACCAGGACTTGACCTGTCTGTGCCAGGGATGAAGACAATCAGCTGTCCCATCCAGGCTCCCTTGTCCCTTCAGGCAGCCCCAGGGAAAGTGGGATAGCTCCACCAACACCCAAACCGTGTTTTGCCCAGGGAGCATCAAACCACTGTAAGATCCCTGGGTCTCAGGAGCACAGGCTAGCTGTCCTACTTTAGGATAAGCATGAAGCCCAAGGCCAACAAGAGCCAAGGGAGGGACAATCCACAGTCCTGTAGGGCTAGCCTGGTCCTTTCCACCCCACACAATCCCTTTTGGGAGCTCCATCTTCCTGATGCTGATCCAGGTGCCACAGCCCTTCCAGCTCCAGAGAGGCTCCATCACTAGCCTGCCTGGCTGCTCCATGGCAATCCCAGGTTGTAGCGGCTCAACTTGGATATCCTGGATGTTGTTCTGGTAAGGGCTGCTGCACCATGGAGACTGGTTCTGCCTTTGCTGCTCAAGGGCAAGGGGCCTCAGAGCCAAGACTGACCCCATGGCTCTGTTCTGTGTGTCACCAATAAAGACTCTGTGCTGGCCGTGGTGGTGATGACCTCTGATCTTCACTTTTCTTCCAGGTTTGACCTGGCACAGGGGCTGCAAAGGAGCTGAGAGCACACAGGTCCCTCAGCTCTGGCCACAGTGTGGGCACAGGACACACTTCTGCCCAAGATGTGCATTGAGGGACATCACCCTTCACCGATTCCCACCATGCACCCCATCCAAATTCACAAGAGCTGCCTAACACAGCCCTAGAGGTCAGAAAGGCCTTCAGGCACCACTTGGGGACACGGGGTCACAGCAGCCCTGCTCACAGCTTCTCCTTAACAAGGTGCAGTTAGCTCTGTGCAGGGTGACGTGACCCCACAAGGGCAATGAGGGGACCAGGCAGGAGCTGCAGCCCCCTCCAGACCACAAGGCTTTATTGATTGTCCCGACAGAACAGGCAGTCATGAAGGCATCCCGGTCAGGCCAAACTCCAGCAGAGCCCTGGATTTGGCTGTATATCAGCAGGCAGAGCGAGGAGAGGGGTTGGGAGCACAGGACATGGCAGGAGCATGGACCAGCCCCTGGCCTGAGCCCATGTGAGTCAGGGACTGTGAAATCTGGCATACAGTTCCTGCTTCCAGGAAAGCAAAAATGAAAGCAAAGCCTAAAAAAAGGAACTAGAGAAAGTTGCATTCAAAGGCCTTAAAACAGCAGTAAGTGAAAGCTGGGAGGTGAAGGGAGTGAGGAAAGAAAGAACTCACAACCCTCCTTGGCTTCCTGTTTTCTCTTGCTCTGCTGAATTGGATGGGACTGCCAGTGCTGGTCACAGTCCCAGGTGAGCCAGGGTGCGTGGCAGCCATCAGCACTGAGCTGGGGTCATCCTCCCAGTCTTCTCCACTCCCTCACTGCTCTGAATGTCTCCTGTGGTCCTGGGAAGGGGTGGGAGTGACTGATCTCCAGCCTGGCCACCTTTACCTGTGGAGACCAAGGGCACCCAGGGTAGAGGCTGCTCCGTGCCCTCGGCCGTGTGGCAAGCCCACATTACCAGAGCTGCCTGCATACACATGAGTGTCTCAGACAGGCTGGAGCACAGGGCAGTGCCACAGCCTGACTTCCTCGTCTCAGCCGTGCCCAACCACAGGTCCCCAGAGGTGCCCACCGGTACCCAGGCGAGAGCAGCAGTCCCTCAGTCTGACCCTCCTGAGACGCCTCCAGGCAGATCTCTCCCCTGGGGGGGATGACACAGACATGGGTCCCTCAAAGGGCTGAGCCATAAGCCAGCCTTTGGGATGCTCTTTTGCTCATGGCTGCCTCTGCTGCAGGCTGGGAGCAGTGCCTGGAGCCACGCTCTGCTGCTGCGTGGAGCTTAGCAGGCAGAGCCATCCTCACCATCCCCAGGATCAGAGGGCTGGGGCAAATGGGAAGACATGTCAATGAAGAGTATAAGCAGATATTTCCCCTGAGGGTCAGGCTCTCCTGGGAGATCTCTGCTGTCCTCATAGCTGCCACCCAGCCCTACAGACCTTTCTGTGATGGGAGTCCAGGGAATTGCATTTTCCTACCTTTTTAACTGTCCTCCTTAGCTTTCCTGGGCAAAGACTTCTTTTTCCTGGAAAGGCAAAGGGGAGCCCTCAGCAAGAGACTGGCATTGCCCATGGCCCAGCTGAACCAGTCTCCTTCCTACTCACCTGGAAAGCACGAACCACAGGATGCCTGCAGATAGGAGGAAGAGTGCCAACAGCACAACCACCCCAATCACAGTCCCATGCCATGGGCCCGGAGGCTGCCCTGCAACTAAGAACCAGCCAGGAGTTGGTGCCACAGCCCGGGCCACATTCCGGCAACGGCCCAAAGATGTCAAAGGGTATGCGCGAGTGTGTAGATGTGTGTCTTGGCTTTGATTTCTTCTGGGATAGAGCAGCACCCCATGTATGGGAAACGAAAGGTTTCCCAAACCCCCACATGAGACCCCATGGTTCCCAC
>JANZLQ010000079.1:71662328-71680844 GCA_026212715.1 Elanus axillaris | reverse complement strand
GTCCCTTCCCAGCCACGCATCACTGTATACAGGATTCCCATAACTGATGGGCTGAACTTTGCCTGAACATTTGATTTTGGTGAAGGATGGCTGGAAACCCTCAGGACAGCTCAGCCTCACTTCCTCGTTCTTCCTGTAATTCTCCCGGTCTGGAGCCAGCCGGATTTTTCGGTCCCATGATGGCCTTTGGCAAGTTTCTGGCAGAGGTGAAAGAGGGTGTTAGTTGGGGTGGAAGGCAATGAGGTGGGTCAGGGATGCGTGGTGGGAGAGAAATGCCCCGTAATCCATCCATGCAATTGCATCCAGAGGGATGGTGACATGTCCCTCTGCCAGGATGTTACCTGTCGGCAAGGTGTGTTTGGAACGGGCTCTCCTTGTGTACCCAAAGTGTGAATGACCACTCATCCATGAACCTTCCCCATCCACCCCTGTGTCCGTGGACACTCAGAGCCATCTTCCGCAGCCTCAAGCAGGGAGGTTCCCACAATGTCTCTCCCTGCCCACCTCCCCGGAACACTGGGCTGCCCATGCACGGCCATCCCCACACTCAGCACGGGTCCGTCCCTGCCCAGGGCAGCCCCGCATCCCCATCACCTGAGGGAGGGCATTGCTCTTCCCCTGGTGCATCCATCCCCCGCGGCCTCCAGCCCCGATGCCAGGGGCTGGCCCAGCCCGGGACACTCGGGGCTCCCTTCAGTCACCTCCACCCCAACTGCTGGGGCTGCAGGAGATGTCCCCAGGGTCCCTCACCTACACAGGCAGCAGGGGGACAAGCAGAGCCGTGCACTCCTGGGTGGCATCTGGGGGTGCAGCAAGGAGCAGGGCACCTCGTGGGCACCTCGGTGCTGGCCCAGGTCTGGCCCCAGGCCCTGGCACCCATCTGCAGGGTCCCACGCTTGGCCTGCTCAGGAGACACTGCAGGAGCTGCTGGCTTGCCTGGCTGGCACTGCCTGGTCTCCTGTCCCCTGGCCGGGATGTCCTCCTCAGCAGTTTGCAGGGGCAACACAGCACCAAGGAGGGACTGTGGCGTGCCTGCAGCTCAGCTGGGCAATGTCGTGGCTGGCTATCAAAGGTGAAGGTGGAGAGGGGGCATGGGAGAGCTGCTGCTGCCTCACTTACCAATGCACTCTACAGCTTTTGCAATGTGCGTCCAGACACCTGTGCTGTTCCTGCCCCACCAGGCATCTCCATAGACGGGTTTCCCAGAACGCAATTGCTGAAATTCCCTTGCACATTTGACCTTGGGGAAGGATGGCTTGAGATCTCCAGGGCAGGTCAGTGTCAGTTCTTCATTCAGTTGGTAATTTTGTTTGTTTGATGGAAACCAAAGTCTGTCATCCCACTGGGGTTTTGGGCACTTCCCTGTCAGGCAGAAAGTGTGAGAGTCCTTCTCGGGGACAAGGGATGCTCAGGCAGGAGGGCGACCGAGGCTTTGCCGTGACTGACTGGGGTGTCAGCATTCAACACCACGAGGAACCCCAGGGGCCCCCAAGTGCAGGGAAGGAGCATGTGCCTGGGCAAAGTGGTGATATGGGAGACTGGGAGAGGGGTGAATTGAGGGGCACGATCCGGCCTCCTCCGACCTGCAACTCAGGAATAGACTGGGAGGAGATGCAGGGACAGTGAGAAAGCCCGTCCCACACTGAAGCCTTCTGCCCCTCCCCACCTGGGAGACGGCTCCCAGCCGGGACCCATTCCTGAGCTGTGGCCAAGGGGTCTCACAGATACGGCAGGATGTCCAGGGTCCCTCCCTGGGGAGAAGCGCATGTAGCAGGGAGACCTACTGCTCTCCCACTTACCTGTGGTGCAGGTCAGGCTCTCCTCCACCACATGCCATGTTCCCTGAATGTCCTTCACCTCCCAAGCATCCTTCCAACCTGGAGATGCGCCATTTACACATCTGATCACAGCAAGGGGAGGAGGGTCCTCCATAAAGCAGCTCAGTGTCACCTCTTCATTGGAACTGTAAAACCTCTGCTCTGGGGTAAAGTGGAGCCTTGAGTCCCACTGGGGCTGCTGGCATCCCTCTGCACAGAAGAGAAGGAGCGGGTGTAAGCAGGATGGGAAGGGGCCTGCTGTGGGCTCTAGTGCCCTGATTTTGACACTGCCCAGCTCCTTTGGCTACCACTTTGCACTCCAAATCCCTCTCTTGCAGCCTAGAGCAGAGTTGAGGGTGGCAGCAGGCCACCCCAAGAGCAGTCCAATCCATCCCTACAGACACGTAGGCTTTCCCACTCAAGCCCCACCTGGGTAAGGCTGACCAGGGCCTGGGCTCCTCCCTAGCCTTCACACTCCCACCGCCTCGGCCAGCTGCCCAGGCACTGTTTGAAGGCACAGAGCTTACAGTAGCCCCCAATGCCGGCACCCTTGTTCCTGCCTTTGAGCCCCTGCCCAGGAGAACAGACCCCAGTAGCTCCCCGCAGCAAGGTGCTGAGACAAGAAGAGCCCCGGCACTGTCAGGAGAGGGGGAAAGCCAAGGCATCCAGGTCTGCTCTTCCTGGACTGTCACCCAGGTAGGGCTGAAGCACGACCATGTCACGGAGTGTCTGCCACCAGCTCAGGACCCCAGGGTCAGGGTGATGCGGGGCTGTGCTTACCCTTGCAGGTGGCAGTCCCTTCCCACGAGATCTGGGTCCCACCTTTGATGCATCTGATCTGGGGGACTGATGGCACTTACTCCCCAGCACAGCTCAGCTGCACCACATTCTTCAAGGCATAGCTGCTCTGGTTTGGGGTAAACTGCAGCTTGGAGTCCCAGTCAGAGGGAGCTTTACATCTCCCTGTGTGCAACGGACATGGGCGCGAGCCCTGAGCATCACTGGGCTCCGGCAGCATCCTCGGGGGTGAGGAGGCCCCGTCCAGAGGAGTGCTGGTCCCCCTCACTTCAGAGGGCTGTCAGAGATGAGCACCTCCCAGGATGAGGCCCCAGACCCCAGGTACGTTAATCCTCCTTGCACCCTCAGGTGCACTGCAGGAGGGTTACCTGCTGCCCACTCAGGTGCTGTGGAGGGATCACAGACAGCAGGATCCAGCAGCCCAGTGGGTGCTGCTCTCTCCTGCACTTTCTTCCCCAAAGGCAGGGGCTGTGGGAGTGCACCCGACCCAGTGGGCCTCTGCTGCCATTGTTCACCCTCTCAACTTGTCCCCATGAGGCAGCCACCAGCTCCAACAGCCTACTCTCAGACCTTCACACCTACATTCACAGCACTGCCTACAAAGCTTTCACCCCACTCCGTGCACCCAGACTTTTCGGTGCACTTCACCCAAAATGAGCCAGCCTTGTCCTGCCCTAGTAGACATGTCACCCAGGCTTGCTCACCCAGTGCAAACTGCGCCCATGAGGAGGCATCAGGGTGGGAGGTGGCCTCCCCTAAATTAGGATGAAACACTTCTCTTCAGCTACATGCATCTCTATAACTTCCCATTACATGCCAGCCAGCACTCATAGGGTTGCACTCCCTTCTACTGAAACAGGGGCATCACCACACTTCCCTTATCTGGTAGCAGGTTCTCACGTCATCATGTCGCCCCTGTACCCTGGCCCTCCACCACAAAGGACAGTGGCTATCAGCCCTATCCTTTGAGACCATGTGTGTTGTCCAGATAGGAAACTTCTTCCCCCACAGCTGGATCCCTCACAGTGCCCTCAGATCACACACTTCGCTGTGACAGCCAAAAGCCTTGACAGACCTGAAACCCTGCACTCACTTAATCTGAGCCTTCTTAGGCATCCCTGGCATGTACATTCCCCCCTTCCATCATTAAAGCCCCCTGAAGTGGTGCACATGCCCTCACACTCCTGCTCCAAGGTGACATCCAGGATCCTTCCAGCAGAGTCCAGGCTACCTGCCCAGCACGAAACGTTCAGACAAGGATACCAGCCAGCAGGGAGGAAATGCCTTTGCTGTGGGAAAATGAACCACGCTTCAAAGAGCACATTTCCACCTGTGAGAAGGAACATTTCTTTCCTGTTGGTACTTGTCAGGAAACAGATCCTGGCTGGGTGTCCCTGAGATGCTCTACAATCTGAAAGGCTAGGGAGAAACACCCTTACACAGAAGGAGGATGGAAGATGCAGTAAGAGCACAGCCTGGCTCAGTCAGGAGGCTGATGATGACCTGCAATGCCAGAGGACACAGTGACAAGCAGGTTGCACTCTTAAGGGAGTAGAAATCAACAGGAATAGCTGGTGAGGAAACAGCTGGCAAGGCCAAGGCACGAGAGGGGACATAGCAAGGGGAGGCAAGGGGAGCACAAGGCTGTCTAATGCAGACCTCAGTGCAGAGAGGAAAGTGAGCAAAACTGGGCCATAAGCACTGTCAGCAAGTTACACAAGCCTTTGTTGTCTAGGTCTGGTCTAGAAAATGCATGTGGTTCATTCAGATGTTCATGGCTATTCCTGAACAGCAATGACACAGGACACAAAGAGAAAGTGAAAAAAGCACACATCTATGGCAGATGTGATTCCTTGATGACACCTGAAGAGCACTGACTGCAGGAAAAGCCCTTGTGGGCCCTTGGCTTGGCACAAGAGCTTTCCTCTCAGTGCAGGTGGAGGCAAGCTTTGCCTCTGCCTGCAACTCTGCTGGGCTACCCATAATCCAGAGTCCGATGGCCTCCTTCAGTGCTGCAGATGCCAGTTTCACAAGAGGATAATGGTCAGAACCTCAGTTTGGTGCCCCACACATCTTCTGCAGACAGACATCCAAGAAATCTCCCCTAGCCACTCAGAGCCAATGCCTCTACCGAGCCCATCACACCCTCCAGCTGGTACTCAGGCCAAGGAGAGGGAGCCATGACTATGGACAGGGCTTCCCAGGGATGGGCTGTGAGGAACAGGAGAAAGGGACAAGAGCTGCTGCTGAGTCAAGGGGAACCGGCTTGATCCGGGGAACAGGCTTGGCCCTGCCCTGAGTAGCTGAGGGGTGCCCATTGCTGGAAGGCCAGCATCCCTCCAGCCACCAGCCATGGGAGACATGACTCATGACCCTTCCAATGACTTGGCAAGCCACTTCTGCTCCCATTTCCCTGCAGAGAGAATGACTCACGCCTCAGGACTGCAAGCCTCAGGTGCAAAGAGCAGCCTCTTCTGCTGTGCCACATGGGGACCTCAACAGCTACTGGCAACCCAAGAGCACAGCACACAATCTCTGTAGGAAAGCCCACATTCTCCATAGGAAGAACCCAGCAGAGACCCAGGAGGTGCCCTAGCCCTTCTGGCATGGAAAAAGAACAGAACAATGCTGTTAAAGATCAATCCCACCAAACTACATCTGCCCCAACCCTAGGGACTATGGGAGAAAGCAGGCATCCCAGCTAACACAGGGATTCATCTCACAGCTCCCCCCATCTTTGCTGAACACAACCACCGCCTTCCCCAGCAGTATGAATGCTGCCTGGATTGCCCCAGGAAGGCCACCACTGCTCTCATTGCCCCAGCTTCATAGAGTCATAGAATCATTTAAGTTGGAAAAGACCTTCAAGATCATTGAGTCCAACCATCATCCAAGCCCACTAGACCATATCTCAGGCTGCCTTGTCTACGTGCTTTTTGAATACCTCCAGGGTTGGTGACTCAACCACTTCCCTGGGCAGCCTGTTCCAGCTTTGTCTGTCTACACGCAACAAGAATAGCCCACCTACTGCTCCCAGGGACACTACCCACTCGCTGGAGGGACGCTGCAGTTCCCACACTCATGGAGGCTTTCCCAGCACTCTGAGGCTTGCTGCTCTCCATCTCCATACAGAGCTTTGCCCCACCACATCCCAGTGGATGCCCTAGTGTCTCAGGACTGATGCAGACACCAGCTTCAGCCCTGCCCAACACAGCTGCTGTGGGCTGAAGAGGGTAAAGCCATGTAGCAAATACACAGGTAGAGGAGTAGTAAAACCTTTTCTGTAAGAGAGAGGTGCAACCCGCTCTTACCTGCTTCCTTGGCTCCCCCCTCATTCCTGGGACTTGTTTCCTTCTCTCCCCATACAAGCAGTAGAGGGGCAAGCGCCAGGAGAAAGGCCAGAGCTAGCCCTTGCAGGGCCATGCTGGCATGAATTCTCCAGGCAGACCTCAGTCTGAGCCGCTCAGGAAAGGTATCTGTATAACCCAGCGCAGGAGCTGTGCAGACACAGAAATGAAACACCCATGTAGGGAAATCACTGTAGTGCAAGAAGCTTCCTCTTTGGAAAGAGGGCATCCCACCAGCCACAGGGATCTGCCCACAGGTAGCAGGTCCAGGGTCAATAGGGTCTCCTGTTGCCTTTGTCCAGCCTTTTTGCCAGCCACCTCAGGCCCCCATAGCCCTGCTCCCACAAACACCCCCAAAACCTTCTCAGGTCTGCCTCACTCCTCTCTTCCTCCAGATCCAGTGGCAGATGTTGAAGAAAACATCCCTGGTAAACATGCCCACCGAAGGGTACTCATCATGCATTACTTTTGCCTTGAAATCTCTCTACTTATTACCTTGAACTGACCCAGCTGCAAAAATCTTGCTGTTGAACCCCACCAATAGACCCTCCAGATCTGACAAGCTCCTGAATCAGCCAGATATGGCTCATGTCCCTTCTCCTCCAAACCTTTCCTGCTACCCTGCTCTGAGCTCCACTTTCTCAGTGCCTTCTAGGATGTGAAGCACCTTGACTTGGACAGTCCACACAGCACTGGGGGTAAGGAGGTCTTCCTGGAGCTGGATGGAGAAGACCTATTCCTGTCCCTGGCTAGGCCAGTCAGGGTCTTTGGGTATGGGAGGGAATTCCGTGGGCACTCTTCATTTTGGGCCGTAACACCAAGGCTGGCTCACACACACTGCCCCAGTCTCCTGTCCCTAAAGACGCCACTGCCAAGCTCTTCTCTGAGCCCCTTTCCAGCTCACATACTGCTGCATGGCCTCAAGCTTCCATGAGTCCTGGCTCCCTGCACTGTTGCAGCTCTCCTGGGCAGCTCCTCTTTCAATTCTGTGGTTTTTATAGCCTCTCTTTCTCTGTTGCCCCAGACAAAGAGTATAATTGCTCTATGGTCCAACACAATCAGTGTGCTGGGAACAGGTGCTGACACCCAGGGTCCTCATCACCACCCACTGGGACTGGCTGGCCCAGAGCTCCATGGCAGATCCTTTTCCAGGAACCACCATCCTCAGCACCGCAGGACAGTGCCTGGTGTATCTATCTGCCTTACCCCAGTAGGGCAGCAGCACTGAGTCGTTTCTGGAAGCTAGGTCTCTCCTCTCCTAAGATCCATTCAGGAACATTGGTATATCAAGTCCAGCTGTGTCATATACAGCTGTTGTGAGATTAATGGGCTAAAGTCTTCTAGCAAGCTTGCAGCAAGAGGAGCAGCAGCACTAAGTCATGTCCTCTTATTTCCTTGGAAGTTCCCTGGCCTTTGGGAACCGGGCTTTTTTGTCCCTGTGCTGCCAGCAAAGGTGCAAGCACCCAGGAGAATGGCCACAGCCAGCACTCACTTGGTGATGCCCTCATAAAATCCCAGTGTTAGATGTAGACACTCTCACTGCCTCTCTTTGCTATATGGAAGAAGCAAAACAGTGAAAGAAAACAGCCAAACTTCAAAAATGCACATGTGGTGCAAGTCGCTTCCTATTGCAGCTGATGTGAGTATTTCTTTCATTTACCCCTATCCTGAAATGCACTGGGGCCTAGCAATCTGTGTTCGGCCTCTTCCCCCTTAGAAATTTATCATTTTTTGAGATTTGTTGCATTGGTGTGTATCGTGCACCAGAAAAATGCTGATGAAAATCTGAAAGCCAGCAGACTCAGTCATATGCCTAGGTCTTACAAAGGCTAGCATTAGAGCTGCTAGTTCAACTGATGATGCCTTACTTCACTGGGAACCACATACCAAAGTTCAAATGACCGGAGGTTTCCAAGGGACTGTCAAGCCACATAGCAACTCATGAATCCAAACTCTGCATGGCATGATCAACAGGAGGTGATGAGCTTCAGCTTCATGAGACCACTTGCTGCGCTTCCAAGAAGACATCACACGTGGGCTACACATATTCTGTGTATACCACTGTAGCTCTTACATCAGGACCAAGTCTCACAGAGCCATCTCAACACATCTTAGATGCTTTCTTATACAGATTTCCTGCTGTAGCATACAGTGGATGTGTACATTTTTGCACTTAATAAAGCCAGCCACTCACATACCTTCCTCTCAATGGGGCTGAGGCCCCAAGGCTGTTGATTCAATCATTGTAAACATGATTGATGGGCCGTTTCCTGAAAGTCCAGTTCGATTGTCAATAAACTAACAGGACTCAGACCTTCAGACTGAAGAAAGAAAAACCTAAACCACCTTCAACTTACAATCAGTTTTACTTCTTGTAGGGAAGAATACTGAGGGCTCAAAACCATCCATAAAACCACAAGGGAAGGAGAAGCAGCTGTGGCTTCTGAGGACCCGGCTTTGTGGAAAGCACTGTATGTGTATATCCAACCACGTTCCCCTACAGTAAATTCTATTCCTGTGTCAGACCTCACAAATAACAGCAATATATCTGGGACTTATCCCCATCCCTACCCCATACCTGTCCTTGAGGGAGCCTGGTGTGGGGCATACCTATAGATCATCAGACACAGCCATGGTGATGGGGGGTGGGGTGAGGCCAGGCTGGGATGTCATTCCACAGGGTCAGGATCAGGCCTGGGGAGGGTAACCCAGTCAGATCCAGCCGCGGGATGGCCAGGCAGGGGTCTGCTCCCTGCACAGCACCAGCGCGTGTCCCCGTGTGATCTGGGGGGCTAGCTCCCCACATGCTGCTGCTTCCTCTCCAGGACACAGTGTCTGCCTCAGTCAGGGCTGCAGCCTGCGCTGCCAGAGCCCAGAGGCATTTCTGGCAGGGACAGATGGAAAATGCCCACAGGACCCCAGCTAGAGCCCAGCCCCAAGCCCTGCTGTGGGGTTTTCCTCACCCCTCCAGCAACCTTCCTGGCCCCACCAGCCCAGAACCTTCTTCTGTGCAGGAATCTTGCAGTGCTGTCAGGGGGACAAAGGCCAGTGCACTGTGCCACCCTGCACTTAGGAACCCTTCAGCCCCTTCCTCAAGGTGACAGTAAAACTCAGATGTCCGGTCGCCTACGGCACATCTCCCCCAGAGCTGGGTGGAAGAATCCCAGACCTATGGGCAGAAAGAGAGTAAGGGGAGCCCCAACAGCGCTGGGGCGCAGGAGGATCCCTCCAGGGGGACAGCCTGGTCGTGATGGGTTATCACAGTCTGCCTTAGGCCCAGCAAAACAACTGAGAGGTCTGCAGGGAGCTGTGCTGGCTTGGGAGAGGGGTGCCACTGGGACATCTTTGCTGTCACCCAGTTGGTGGCAGCAGCCAGGGCAGGGACTCCCTCTTGTGGCACTGGACACCCAAAGCTGCCATCTCTGCTCCCAAGGTGGCTTATGGCGCTGCCAGGTCTGCCCGTGGCCTGGCCTCTCCCAAGACAGGTGGGCCGAGAGCAGAGATGTGAGGGGGGGACAGCCCGGCAGGGTGCAGGGGTCCCAGGAGGGCACCCCTGGGTGCTGGGCAGAGCTGTGGCAGGCCCTGGGTTCTGGGTAACCATCCCTCCTCCCCCTCTGCTCTGACTGCTACAAATACACCCCCACTTCCCTTTGCTCTCAGACTGCAACCCTCTCCCATCTGGCTGCGTACTTGCTGACCGCCCAGAAAGGTATTTTTAACACACAAAATCAGACATAAGCAGTTCTCAGCTGGGAGCAGGGTGGAGTAAGGATGGAGGGGTGGGGGATGCTGCCTTTTGGTTTGAGGAAGATGTGCTCAGAAATGGGGTTTCCAGCTCTGACCTCTGAGTTGTTCCACATCTGGTCCAGCCGTTCCTGCTCCCATCCCCAGGGCCATCTTCAGCACATCCCACCCTGGTTCTTGGACAGGGAACCTGGCTAAGCCCAGGAGGTGGGACCTGTAAGTTCTGGAGCAACGTCTCAGACCAGACTAGCTTCTCCCCAAACCCTGCTGCCTGAAGGCGCTGCTTTTGAGGCAGGCTTTCTGCACCAAGATCAATACTTCTGACCTGCTCTTTCTGCTCCTGTGTTTCATATCCACATCCCCTCATCTGCCCTCTGGCAGGGGTGGCATATTGTGCTTGTGGTCTCTCTCGCTGCCTGAGTGGAGGAGTTCTCTATCTCCTAGACAAAACATTTGCCCTGCGCCTCCTTCATTGCACAAGCCTCTCTACATTGCTCCCGTTGAAATGCTCCACCCAACCCCATGTGCTGGCCCCACACGTCACAGCTCTCATAGGCAGCTGATGGAGTGCATGTGTTTGGTGGAGTCATGAATCTCTCCTTCTATACACAGGTCTTAAGTAAAGGGCTTGGCATTTCCCTCTTTCAGTTCTCTGCCTGTGCAGCTTCCAGAGGAAAGCAAATCCTGAGGAACTGCCTATGCCACCCAGGGTAGCTGGGAACAGAGAAGTGCCGAAAATATCCTGAGCCCGGAAGGAACCAGATGAATAGGGAAGAAAAAGCCAAGCATCTGTTTCCCCAGTGAAATGGAGCCAGGCTGGGGGAAGGTGGCACAGCTGGTGATGTTAGCTGGTCTTCTGGGGGCTGCACAGCCCCATCGTCCTGCCTGGCGCTGTACGATGATGCCCTGGAGGAGGCATCGCTGCTGCCAGGGAGACCCTGAGCTGGCACAGCTCCCACCTGACCCATCCCAGGATGCCTTTCCATGTCCTGGCTGTGTGGTTGCCACCAGCAGAGCTCTGTGCCTCCACAAAGCAGCTTCCCTCACACATGGGGCACCGGAAAGCCAAGGTCTGGGCTGGGCCCCTTTCCTCAGTGTGTGGCCCTGCAGAACCCCTGGGAGTCTGCTGCCTTCCCCCAGCCTTCAGCCTCTGACCAAGGTTTGTTGTGGTGTGTTGCTGTTTCCCACAGAGTCTGGCAGGTGGAAAAGGAGGGAGGAGGGCACTGCATCCTGGTAAGTCAGTGGGAGTGGTGGGGATCGCACAGTGCCCAGAGCCCAGAGAGGAGCTGTCCTTTATTGCATAAATAAGTGGATAAAGTCACGTGCTTTTCCAGCCCAGGATCAAGCCAAGGGGAAGATGCTGAGCAGATCTAGAGCAGCACCACAGCTGACCTCAGGGCAAAGAGAAGGTCCCATTTCATGCAACAACCTCCTCCTATCAGGAAACTCGCACTCAGCCTGGCCTATTCCCCTTTGGAGAGCAGAAATCCCACAGAGCCCAGGCCCATCAGACAAGCAGGCTGGGGAGGCAGGTTTCCAGGCAGGAGGCAGTGGGGAGGGAGGGTGCTTCACCCCTGCCGCAGAGGAAGTCAAATCTCTGGTTGGCACTGGGAGGAGGATATCAGCCTCCCTCCGAGGAGCCTGGCAAGATGATGCCTGTGATGGTCCTTCTTTGTGAGAGTCCAGGCTACAGGGCATCCACACAAATGCTCCTGAATGTCCCGTAAGAAAGGACGCGCCATGCATCATGGTGTGCCTTACACCCCAGGTGCTAGACTGGTGGTGACACACTTGGCTCACCCACAGCCTGCAGCACTGGGTCTCTCCTGGCTGTAATTACCCCAGGAGACCAGTTTGTCCAGTGCTGGCGCAATCAGCCACTGTAGAACAAGGGCTCAGAAGGGTGGGGTGACTAGCCACCCATGACAAAGGTGGACAGAAATTAGGCCACAGTAATCAAGGGTATTAATATGTTGTGGTGGCATGCAGGTGCTGCCTGGGAACAGGGCTGCAGCGTGCAGGGAACAGCAGGATCAAAGCCCTGCCCCATGCATCTCAGCTCTACCTTTTGCTGGATCTGACAGAGATCCCAGGTCAAGGCAGCACTACCGCCACTTGTCCTGGCTCAAGTATCATTTGCTTCTACTGCTGCTGGCCTGGGACCATCAGCCTCACATGTTTGCCAGTAAGGAGTAGGATTCACTCTCCTTCCTGACTTTTTACCCACCGTGGGGTACAAGGCCACCGTGTGTGGACAGCCCCGCTCCCTCCCTCTGTTAGAGATGTTCCCACACAGAACACCCCACCTCCTTTCCTTGCCCTTGTCTGAGGGGGTTGAAGACATGGACTCCTGAACAGAAGACCCTTTATTCTGCTTACAAGCTTTCTTATATATTCTTAATGGTTATACATGTGCTTCTAGCCTTACTATGATTGGTTTTCATAACATGTTCACACGCACAAGCTAATTATACAGTTGACTACTTGCTCCTGTCCACGCTCCCTATCACGGGTTCTTAGATCATCCTCTTGTCATGTACTCCACTTCTCCTGTCAACCAACATCTGGTTTCAAGCAGTTCTTATCTCTTCTGTGAAGCTTGTTTCAGCATTTAAGGTCCTTCAAAGGTGTTAGTTAATTCTTCCATGCAGTCCATCTGAAATACACTCCCTACACTTGTCTTTGTGGCAGACCCTGGCACACCTTGTCTATGCCAGACCCTGTAGAGGAATTTCTTGAACAACAGGGCCACAAGATCTTGTGGTTTCTCACGGACAATCCTGGCTTGTTGAAAAACACCGTGTCCTTCAGGCCTTGATAAGAGGTAGCACACATCTACTGTTTACAGATTATAATATGTTTTTTATAATATGTTTTTATAATTATAATATGTCTAAGAGCGCGTGGACAGTAGTATCTAACCAACAGAATTGTTAGCATCATCGCGTGAACCCTATCCCTCAGGTATAAATGTACTCCTGTCACTGAATAAAGTGAGCAATGCTGTATCACTCACATTGAGTCGTCTTGCTTGCTCCTCCGCCGCTCGCAAGACCCCTCCATGTACGACAGGGTGAGGGAAGTATTTTTGGCCCAGGCCCTCTGGAATGTGCTGATGCAGTTCCTTGGAGGTCAAGGTGCCTTGACTCATGGGAGAGCACAGAAGACAAGAAAGGCTGGTAGCACTGCTCACAGAGCTCACTAAACTGACTGAGATTATCAACAGCCAGGAGAAGTAATAAAGAGCTGTGATTGAATCGGCTGCAAGCATGATGGCGACTTCCATGCCAAACACAGTGCAGCTGCCTTCCCTCCCCATGCTGAGCCATGCTCCAGCCTGTGCTTCCTCATCACGCCCTGCCTCCTGCCCAGACAGGGTCTGGAGAGGGCACAGGCACAAGGGAAAGGGCTGGGAAGTGCCCCCAGTCACAGTACCGGTGCATGGAGAACTGACACTCCACCTTCCAGCCCCTCCGACACCTGGACAGAGCATCACTGCCCACACATGGCTGTGACACTGGTGACCTCCAGGTGAAAGGCTCCCACGGACATCCAGAGCCCAGCACTGTCACCCTGCTCCACTGTGCCCTGGCACAGAGAGGGGAAGTCAAAATGGAAGGCAGCAGCCGCAGGAGGACAGGCACATGGCTCAAGTCTCCTCTCTGCCTGGAGGTGGCTGTGTCTACATTTCCTCCTGGGAATGGCTCTGGCCCATGACCTCCTTTGAACCTGTCCTATTTAGCACAGGACAAAACTGTGTCAGGGAACCAACTGAGCGGTGTGGACAATTACAGGACCATGCTCAGGCCAAGGAGTTACTCAGAGACGTGTAGCCTGAATGACTGCTGGTGCAAAGGTGAGAAGCCCCTTGCAGCACCTACCCCTTGCTCAGGCATCTGGGAGAATAAGCAGGGCTCCATAGTCTCTACCTGGGGACCAGGAGAGCAGGGGCGATGGGGAGCATCTCTCACCCGTGCTGCTGTGGCTGGGGTGGGATTTGCCCTTCCCAAACAGAAGCTCAGAGCTCAGCAGGGGATGGTTCTCCAGCCTGATGCATTGCTTTCCTCCAGAAGGTTTCACTTTTGTCAGCTCTAGGATGCGTAAGTAAACCAGGGCAGGGCTGAGAATGTTGGTTTGTTCTGTAGAGTTTCTGGCAGGCAGGCACTGTGCTGAGCTATGCATGCCCTCACCAGCCTTTCCCTCCACATTGCTGTGCTGCTTCTGAGTTCCTCCCCGCAGCAACATCAAGCCATGCAGATGAAAGGGCAGTGATGAACCACAGGTGAAGTCTCTTCCCCAAAGGCATAGACCAAGACCCACCAAGCACTTTCAGCTCTGCTCTCCTGCAGCTGGTGCTGTGGGTCACAGGGCTGTTCCCACCAGCTCAGCCAAGACCAGTCTTGGACCTGCTCTGATGTGGTCCCACTTGGCCTACCACTGCAGCCAGACCAGGTTCTTGGCATCTCTGCTTCTGGTTTACGTCTGGCAGAACCACAAGCACTTCAGGGACGCTGTGCTGTGGCTAGGGAGTATTACTAATAGCCTGGCAAGAGGCAGGAGATGGAGCAAGGTTGGCACAGCCTCCTGGGGTGAGTGTGGAGCTGCTGAGAGCCCCATTTCCCAGGGCCAGGTCAAGAGGACAAGGAGCAGCCCTGTTACCTGCTGGGCAGCTTTGGAGGATGGGAGCATGGCAGGAACTGGGAGATAAGCTGTTCAGGCTGGTTCAGGAGTAGAGTGGGAGATGCTGGAGGTGGTAGCATTGCCCCTACCTGTTTGGCATGAGGTGACCAGCTCCGGGTGACCAGTGAAGCTCTCTGGTTCACTGAAGGATGTAGTTATGCTACAGGTGGTGCAGGCATGGCCAGAGCTGCCAGTCACTCCTTTTCAGAGGTGGTGGCTGGTTTTGTTTCATCAGGGTTATCAATGTTTTCAAATTCGCAGCCCAGAGGGCTTCCAGCAGGCACATGCTCATCTGGGCTCAGACATCATTGGCTCAGTCCCCTGCCACCCCTTTGTGTACCCTAGCAAGGGCACTGGGGCTTGTTTGAGGAGAAGCGGTGCAGGGAGCTGAAATCATTGCCCACCACTAAGAGATAGGGATGGCATGTGGATGCTGCCTCCACAGATATCATGGTACTGGCACCCAGGCATGAGGAGCATCAATAAGAGACAACAGGAGGCAGTGAGCAAATGCTGCCAGGAGCTGTGCTGGCTCTGCTCGTAGAAAATAAACACCACAACAAATATTTGAAGCCCTCTCACTGCAGACAGCCCCATGTTGGCCTTGCAGCTGGAGTTCTGGGACAGAATGGTGGGGCAACAACATGCCTGCACAGCGGGGACCTTACCAGTCCCTGCTCGCAGCTGGACGTGGGCTGCTGCAACTTGCAGCCATGGAGCAGAGCACGCATGGCCCTGCACTCACCGAGCTCAGCAATACACAGTGCGCTGGGAAATGTAGTCCTGCTGCATCTATACTGTACTGCTGTTGGGCATAACCAGGCTGCACATGAACCACTGGGGCTGGGATCTTCTTCCGTGTGCTCTGGGCTCCTGCACTGACCAGGCCTCCTAGCAGGTTGCAGCAGACCCTGCTGTGCCCCCATCTCCTGCTTTCTATGGGGCAGAAAAGGGAGATGTTTGCAGGGACCAGCCTTCTTATAAGCTGGACATAGGCAGGTGCGGAGATCTACTGGGTGATGTGTGGTAATGTGGGAGGAGACCAGAGGTTGTCAGGGGACAGGAGGAGAGAGAACACCAGGGGACGAAGAGGCTGCACCCACATTCTGGGGGAAAGCACCAAGGGGAGTCATGTGAGTCAGTTGATTCTCCTCGTCCTGCTCACCTCTGGGTCTGCACAGTCCCTCCAGGCTGGAAAACCCTCCTGCAACGAAGTCTGGTGCCTGCTCTGGCACAGCCTCACACACTCACTCCCCACAGCTGTCCCAGATACCCCTCAGCAGCAGCCATTGATTTTCCCAAGTGTTTGCAGAGAAGGTGCCTCAGGTGTGGATGGGCTCTCGCACATGGATGCACAGGAGGGGACTGCTCCAGTTCTGGCTCTGGGGCTCTGAGCAGGACAAGCCTTTGGTCAGGGTGGGTTACTGTTGGCTGATCCCAACCAGAGCTGTGCTGCAAGGACCCAGTGCCGCAGGTACTGGTGTGAAATAGAGGTGGGGGTGCAGTGAGCACCAGGGTTTCTGTGTGGAAGCCCCCTGCATCCCTCACTGCCCTGCACGCAGCCTGGCCACCCCACAGCTGTGGTGTGCCCTAATCCTTACAGGACACCCCCAGCCCCTGCACCTCTCCAGCAACAGCCTCCCAGGGCTGCTCGAAGGCTCTTGCCCCTGCTCTGCCTGGGTGATGCACCATCCCCAGCAGGCAGGGAGAAGGTGTTTGTTAATCCCTGAGCCTTCTCCCCGTGAGAGGAGGAGGGTGAAGAGCCCAGACGGAGAAGGGCAGAGAGGACAGAGCCCTCTCCTCTCCCCCACAGCAGCTTCACAGGAGCAGAGCACAGCCAGGGAGACCTCCTTCCTGCTCTTCCCTACCAGGGCTTGAGGAGCTTAATTCAGGGTTTGCTGCAGGCTCGGCCCAGCCTGGCTTTGCACCCAGTTGCCCAGAGTGTACCTGCCTGTACCACGGGAGGGATTTGGGGCACTGGGGACCTTTAGCTATGTCTCACCTCAATGCTGCTGTGCCAGGCAAGAACAGAGCATGGTGGAAACAACACAGGAGAGTTAACAGCACTGATGAGAGAAGGGACCGTAAATCCTGCAGCAGCAATTTCCACAGTCAGGGCCATCTCCAGGGCTTTAATTTATTCGTTACAACTTAATTGGATGTAAACCCAGTCACTTGCAAGCAGCAGGAGCCCTGAACAGGCGGTGGTCCTGAGCTTCTGTCTGCAAGATGCCTCTCCAGGACTCCCCGTCTGCTGCAGTGCCTTGATCCTCAGGGGGCTGCTGCTCATGTGCACTCAAGGGAAGGGGAGCGGCAATGTCCGCTCTCCTTCTGGCCCCAGCTGAGCTGCCTTTGCATCTCTGAGCGGCTCCCTACACTGCTGAGGAGCTAGTGACTGGGCTGTGGGTGCAGCAGGGTGCTCAGGTTTTGTGTACCTGGGCTGAGCCTAGGCAGGCAGGAAAGGCACCCAGTGCCATCCGAGCAGCTGCAGCTGGCCACGGTGGTGGAAGGGTAGAGCCTGCTGCCTGCTCTCCCCACATGGAGACACTGGTCACTCCTCTCCATGCCCATCACAGGAAGCCTGTGAAGCTGCTCCTGTCATTCTGTCGGGCTATTGTCAGCAGGACAGACACGTGAGGCCCAGGAAGCCCGAGAATGTAGCCTGTTGCACAGCACGGTTCCCCACGGCTGCAGCAGCCACCGTAGCACACGCCATCAATCACCCTGGCAGGCGGAGGCACCAGGCTGGACTGGTACTGGTGAGGAAATGGATGGCTCAGACCCGGCGAGGCAGGGACGTGGCAGAGCCCTGTCCTCAGGCTCTGCCTCCCCACAAGTAGGAAACTTGCCCTGCACAGACCCACTCCCTTCTGTGGACCTGGAAGAGCAGAAACACCAAGCATTTCCAGGGGGGCAAGGGGCCTGCTCCCACTATAAAGAAGTCGGAGGCTCCATTCACCTCCCCTAGCCCACAGGGTTATTCTTTCTGGGACAAGGAATGCAACCAGGGCTCATGGTCCACGGTGTTTGCGCTGTGTTTGGTGGCACCTGGTGCCGAGCACTGGCCAAAAAATGCCACACCAGGAGACACTCCATGTGGCTGCTTTTCCCAGCAGAGCTATGCAGGGCATGTGGAGCCAGCCCTACCGCACAGGGAAACAACTGGAGCAAAGCAGTTGCGAGGTAGCTGCGGCGGCAGGGCAGCACAGGAGGGTTGTAGCGGCAGGGGAGACAGTTGAGGCTGGGCTGGACCAGCACAGGCGGGTGGATGCCAAGGACAGCAGCAGCGAAATGTGTGGGACAGAGCAAGGGCAGATCCAGCTGCAGGGAGTCCCTGGGCAGGAAGGACAGGACAGGTCAGCCTCAGAGCAGGGCAAAGGCCGGGTAGGGGTGGGGGAGCCGAAATCAGGATGAAACCGGGGAGAAGTGGAAGAGCTCAGAAAAGGGAGAAGCATGAAGGGCTGCAACAGGCACAGGGCATACCGTCACTGAGAGGCTGCTGCACTTTCCCGCTCTTCTGGAGGACAGACCCCCACAGCCCCCAGGGACGCTGTCCAGGCAAGGGGTGGGTGCACAGGGAGAATCAGAACCCCACATCCACAGCATCCTTCAGCCTGGTGACGGCTGCCAGGAGAAATCCGAGCCTGTATCAGTGGGGCCCACCCTGGCACCTTGGTGGAATTGGCCCCATGCTCCTTGTATGGGATGGGGCTGCATATAATATGGGGAGATCAGAACCCCACGCCCCTGGTCCATCTGCTCAGGGGCCGGCTTCTATGAGGAGACATTGCCCCGCAGCTACAAGGAGCATCCAGGCCGGGCCGGGGACAGGGCAGGATCAGAGCACTGTCTCCACCGGCTCTGTCCAAGCCGTGCACCGGGAGCTCAGGTCCCCGTAGCCCACGCTGGGCGCGCACACCGATGCCAGCCGGGCACCCACGGACCCTGCAGGGGCCGGTGCTGCTGCCGGCGGACATCGGGGCGTGCGGGGGGTGCCGGTGCCGTGTGTGTGTCGGTGCCGGTGACGCGGCGGCAGCTCCGGCAGGGCGCGGCGGTGGGACCCAAGGAGTTAAGGGCTGGTCCCGCCCCGGCTCCTCCCCGCCGGTGCCAGCCCTCGGAGCGGCGGAGGC
>JANZLQ010000079.1:71618008-71636700 GCA_026212715.1 Elanus axillaris | reverse complement strand
ACACGCCCCCCACCCCGCGACCCTCTCCCCGACTCACAGCAAGCCCCCAGGGCCACAGCGGCCACCAGCAGCAGCAGCAGCAGCAGGCTGGCTGCCAGCAGCCGTGCAGGGATGCTCCAACGCCGGTGCCAGCGCCCTGCAAGAGATGCACGGCCGCGGGCATCACCCCCCGGTCCCACCGCCACCTCTCGGTGCCCACCCTGTGCCGGGGCATCCCTGCAGCAGCGGCCGTGGCCGGGCTCTCACCTGGGCTGGGCGCTGCAGTCACCGGCCCCAGCGGCACGTTCTCATAGGGGCTGTCATCCTCATCGGGGGCTGTGGGGCAGGTGGGGGTGGTGACCGGTGGGGCCACAGCAAACTTCAAGTCGGCATAGACCACACTCTGGGCCATGTGAGTGGGTGCTGCTGCAGGCAGCAGCAGTCCAGGGACTCGGTCCTTCTCTGCTCCGCTGCCATCAGGTGACAGGTTGTGGCCAAGATTGCTTCGGGTGGAGACACATCTTCATGTGCAGAAAAGCAGAAGTAGTTGCTTTATTTGCAAAAAGTTACTTTATTTCTGAGACTGGGGCTGGAGGCATGAACAAGCTCTATCCTCGGCAGCATGCTCTGCATCTGCCTCCCCAGACTGCGAGGAGCTGCAAGAGCCCATGTGTACTGGCCACAGCAGGGCCATGGTGCTCCACACATCACCTTCTCCATCCCAGCCCCTGCTCAGGAGATGGGATGCAATGATTGTGGGGGCTTAGTCCTCCGCCTGTGCCAGGAGGGACTCCCAGGCATGTCTATGCCAGAGCGGCATGCTGCTGGCACAACCCAGGTGGTCTATATTGAAACCATAACAGCCCCATGACCAAGCTCCTCCAAGCCAAGCTCCAGCAGGCCTTTTAGGGTCTTGCACATCACCCAGCCTCAAAGCAAAGTGAGGGTGTTTGCCGTGACCTCCTCAGACTGGGCAGACACCAGGAAACAAAAAGCTGCCCAGCCCAAGCCTTCTGTGGGGCCCGGGAGGCAAATCTCAGCTGCCTTTCCTGAGAAGCATAAACCCTGGGCAGCCACCATGACCAGAAAGCCCAGATCTTTTGGGGAACCGGCTGCAGTCTGCACAGGAGCTGCTCCGCGCTGCCGCCAGGCCATGGGGACGCTTGGGCGGATGCTCCTCCATCCCACCACCCTCATCCCCCAAAGCCAGCCACAGCATCCAAGTGCCAGAGTTTATTGGCAAAGTGCAGAGATCCAGGGAGGTAAAGAGGTCTGAGTGAGGAGGCAGCAGCGGCTGGGGATGCCCATGCGCTGGGGTCGGGCAGCGAACAGGGTGGTGGGACAGGCTGGAGGACCCCACGGTCATCAGGGCCCCACACAGGTGTAGGTGGTGTTTCCCCAGAGGAAGGCGGGGGGTGAGGACCGGAGCCACTGCAGGGTGGCTGCGTTCTGCTCGCAGACCCAGCCGAGGGCTTCCCCGCACAGGCCGCCTGACAGCCCCAAGCCTGACACCCTGCCGCAGGCCAGGAAGGAGCTGGTGGAGCGCCGGATTGGTAAGAACCTGCAGGGAGAAAGCGGGCTGAGATGGGATGGGTGGGAAGGGCTGGTGTCATCCCATCAGCAGCGTCTCCAGCCAGGGACCAGAGGCTGCACAGAGATGCTGTGGGGGCAAAGCTCGCCCTTCCCATGGAGCACTGTCCCCTGCCACCCTCCTCCCAATTAGGACACATGCTCTGATCCCCCCCACCCTACCTCTGCCTGTTTGACATGCAGCCCCCAGCCCCATCATGCCCACAGCACCCCCAGGCCCTCCTGGCAGGGCTCAGCACCAGCTGCACCAAGCAAAGCCTGGGAACCTGCTTTTGGGGGACCCCCCCAGCCTCTCACCCAGGCAGGGTATGGGCACCAGGATCAGACCCCTGCAGTCTCCCATTCCCTGAAATGCCCCAGCGAAGCCCTGGGAAGACAAGAGGTGGCCAAATTGTGGAGCACATTCCTGCATGCCAGTGGGCTGCCTGTTGCCCCGTCCCCTCCCCAAGCCCTGATGCTGGACCCTCAGCTGGGGGTCAAGACCCTGGCTGGAGACAAGCTGACAGCCTCACCCCTTCAGTGCGGTGCCATCCAGCCACTTCCAGTCAGACCTGGAGCCATCCCTCTTCAGTCCCACGTGGAACATCTCCATGTTGGCTGTGCGCACCAGGAAAGCCTAGCACAGGAGAGGACCCGCATGAGCTCCCTGGGGGGGATACCCAGCTCCAGCCACACCATTAGTGATGGGGGCTGTGCAGTACAGGCACAGCATCACCAGTGCCCTGCCGGGAGGCTTGGCTAGGCTTTGTGCACGTGGGCCAGAGCCAGGGAGCTGAGATGATGCTGGTGATGGCTGGGTGACTGCTGAGGGACTTTGAGGTGGTCACCAGCACAGCCCAATGCCCACAAGGAGTTGGACAGGCCAGGCTGGGTGCACTCACCAGGGTGGTGTTGGCTCGGATGGTGACCAGCTGTGCCCCTCTGGAGCAGCAGTCTTCTCTGCTCTGCTCCCAGCTCCTTTTGGCAGAGGAGAAGTAGTAGCACCGCCCTGCATCCCAGAGCCAGCCAGTCGGGCAGAACTGGCATCTCCCTGCACACCAGAAACACAGCCTGCAGGAGCAGCTGGGATGGGGCACCTGGCAGGGGATGCCACCAGCCCCCAGCCCAAGGGACAGGAGGGTGACAAGGGGCAGCCAGGGCACCAACCAACCCAGTGTACTCCTATGGCTGCCCCATGGAGAGAACCCTCTGCTTGCCAACACTCTGGAGGCCAGCCCCCACGCTACAGCCCAAGCTCCCCAGCGGGAGTCCCAGGGGAGATAGGCTGGTTACACGAAGGTGCTGGCATTGGGCAGGTGGGCCAGGAAGGAGAGCTCCAAGTTTGGGGCTGTGACACAAACATCATTTACAAAGTGCTGGGAACGCAGTCAAGATTTCAGCATCACCAGACACTGATTGAAAGAGAGCACCGGATGCCATTTGGCACATGGATGCTCATGGCATCCACCTGATGCTGGTGGTGGGCCCATGCGACGCTGAGCAGCGCTGGGATCATCTCTTCTGAAGCGTTCCCAGCAGTGCAGCCTGTTCAGCAGCACTGGGGCAGCATTCCGTGCCATGAGCCAGGGGACAGGCAGTAAGGCTGAAGGAAGACTTGGCGGGGGGCACATTCTGGAGTAGGGGCAGATCCTGCCTCTTGAAAGAAGCAGCTAGGCCTTCTCCAAGCCTCGCCCAAGAGCCCACCATGCTCTCCTACCTTGCAGTGTCTGTTGCCCATAGCTGGGGCTCTCCTCCATGCTCCATGGACCATGGCTGCAGCTCACCTGTTGTCCTAAATCTACAGAAGAAGAGCACGGGAGCATCCCCGTCAACCCTGGGCTCCTGCTCCCGGCAGCACCCAGTGTCCTCTCCCATGGGGCAAACCACAGCTGTGGCTGAGGTCATCCCCCACTTTAGGTGACCTGTCAGCCAAGCCCACCGAGGTCCTTGCAGCTTTTGCTGTGCTTGGGAGCCCATCACACAACAGGCTTGCAGAGAAAGTGCTTCTGCCTTTTGGTTTCAGTGTCACCCCTCTCCTTCCTGTCTTCATTTCATTGCCAAATGATGGAGTGGGATGCCCGGGCACCATCCCCAAGCCCATGCTGTCCCCTCGCCTTCCACTCCCAGCCAGGCAGGCAAGGTCTTGCCTCACCAATTTTCCTGCTTGCCCCAGAACCCACAGCGCCCTCGGACCCAGGCAGGAGGTCCCGGCTCCGTGGGCAAGGTGCAGCTCTGTCTGTTGCTACACAGGCCCCATGGTGCCAGCCCCGACCCCAGAGCCCCAGCCAGAGACGTCTGGGCACAAGCAGATACTCACAGTAGAAGCTCAAGCCAGCGAGGATGATTTGTGCCAGCAGGAGCAGCAGCGAGAAGAGAGCCAGGCTGACGGCTGCCCAGCACCAGGGCAGCCGGACCTGCTGCTGAGGAGCTGAGAAAGGGAGTTAACCTGTGCCCTGGGGTCTTGGTGGGAGCAGTGGGGACATCCCAGCCAGGAAGGGTCTGTGGACCCTTGGCAGGGTCTCAGGAGACAGTGGGGGAAGACCAGGAAAACAGAGGGAGAGCCTGTCTGCAGCACCTTGACCCTCCTAGAAATCATTTCCCTGCAGACAGCGCTTGGCACGGGGTGGGGAGAGCAGACCGAGGGGTGCCTGTGTGTGCTGTGGCACTGGGGTGCAGCGGGCATCCCCTGCCCTTGAGCCCCTCCTGCCCCCCACCCTGAAAGCAGACAGTCCAGCAAGGAGGCTGGAGGGTAAGCTGTTTGGAAGAGGATGCCCGAAAGGAGTGAGTGGGGGGAGCAGGGCTGGGGGAATGGCCCTGCAGAGGGCAAGGGGCTGCAGGAGGACAGGGGACCCCCCGGGAAAGCTGGGGTGCCAGGGGCGGGGAGCAGCACGCCATTACCTGGTGTGGGGGGCAAGCGCAGGTCAGCATACGTTACCCCCTCTTCCATCCCTCCCTTGGTCTCTCACTCTGCGTCCCACAGGGGAAGTGGTAACCCCTTCCCAGCCCCCTTTGGCAGCCAGTGTGACGCGAAATGGAGAGTGTCATTTCCTGGTGGGGTCCCCAGAGGCACCACCTGGGCCACAACTTGGGGGGGGGGTGTCACGGTGCTGCCAGCAACTGGGGCAAGGGGGAACCCCTGGGAGGCCAGCACCCAGGCATTCCCAGCACGAGGGAAACCCGCACCCCTGGCTTCGGAGCAGCGAGCAGCGGGGATGGCTGCTAGCTCAGTCATGGGGCCAGGGCTGGGCTGGGCAGACATGTTGAGGCTGCCTTCCCTGACCCGGCGCCTCGGTCCTCAGCAGGTCTGTCCTAAGGACCGTGCGGGGGACCTGGGCATCCTTGGGGAGCAGGACACAGGGCCCTGTCTGCATCCCCCAGCTCTGCGCTCTCAAAGCAGCAAGACCACGGCGTGTTTGCTCAGATGTGGTTTCTGCTGCTGGCTGGTTTGGGGTTTGTTTTTTTTGTTTTGTTTGGTTTGGGGTTTTTGTTTTGTTTTTGGGGTTGGTTTTTTTTTTGCATGGGGCTGCAGCTGCATCTCAGCCCTGGAAAGCAGGGGCCTGCGATGGATGCTCCTTCCCCTCCCCGAGCCCTGAGGGCTGCAGCGATGGCCATCCCTGCCGTGCTCTCGGCGGTGGGGGTCCCGGTCCCCCAGCCCCCGCAAGGGGTGATCCCGGCGGGTGATGGGGGGGGCGGCGAGGCCAGGACTACGTTTCCCAGCGGCTCCTCCCGGGGCCGCACATGCTCGGTTGCGATCCCGGCGACTCCCGGCAGCTCCCGGCGCGGCGCCCGGGGCAGCGCAGGAGCGCTCGGTGCGACCGCCGGTGCGACCGGATCCCGGCGGTCCCCGGCGCGGATCCCGGTGCGGCTTCCCCTTCGGTCCCCGGTGCGGATCCCCGCCGATACCGGCGCAGATCCCGGGGCCGGCCCCCGGGGCAAGCTCCCGGCGGCTGCCGGTGCGGCAGACTCCCGGCGTGCCCTCGGGAGCGCACGGCCGAGCCCCGGGGCTGAGCCCTGCCCATCCCAGCCTCGCCACCGGCCGGCCCGGGGCCGAGGTTCCCCCCGGGCACCCACCCTCGCCACCGGCGGCATGCCCCGCGGGCGAGCCTGGACGCAGGCGGAGGTCAGCAGCCTGCTGGAGCTGGTGGGGAGCTCCGGGGAGGCCGCCCTGCTCATGGCCTCCACGTCGCGACCCAACGAGGCACTGTGGCGGGAGATCTCCCAGGGGCTGGCGGCGGCCGGCTACGGGCGCAGCGTGGCCCAGTGCCGCTCCAAGTGGAAGGCGCTCAAGCAGGCTTTCCACTCGGAGCGGGAGACGCGACGGAGGGCAGGACACCACTCGCCCTGCCTGCCCCCGCACTACCGAGCCATGAAGAACATCTGGAAGGCGGCCGGGCGGCCCGTTTTTGGCGAGCGGAGGATGCCGGGTGGGTGCCGGGGACGGGTGGGTGAGCTCTGCGGGGTGGATGGATGTGGGATGCCGGGGCTGGGGGGAGCGCTGGTGCCGCACGGCCACCCAGGGCCTGTTGATGGTCTCTTTCTCTTCCGCTAGACCTGATGAAGCTGCCCCCCAGGAAGCGCAGGTCAGGCCTTGCTGCCCACTCCCCATCCTCGCCAGAGCCGCCAGGTACTCGTGGGGTCAGGCAGCTGGAGTGCGGTTTGTCCCAGCTGTGGGGCGGCAGGCACACCTCGTCTTCCAGTTATTGAAGCTCTTTTCTGCACCCTCTCATTCTCCTTCTGCAGAGCATGATGCTGGCAGGGACGCCCCAGGCATGCTGCTGTCCCCGCTGCTGCAGTGTGTGAAGGACGAGCCAGAGAGCCGTAAGTACCGGTCTGCCCCGCTGCACCGGGCTGCACGGCCACGGCTCCAGCCCAAGCCCATGCCAGCATGACGGGAATGGGGGGGCTTAGAGGGTCGGGGGTCCCATCACAAGTCCCTTAGCAGGGATGCTCGCCAGTGGGGGTGTTGGGACTTCTCTCCCCAGAGGCTTTGGCTCCAAACCAGCCCCGGAGCGTGAGAGGATGGGGATGGCTGGGACAGGGCAGGAGAGGGTCCCCAGCTCTGAAACCCAGCCTGAGGGCATGGCGAGGCTGCTGGCTGCCTCATGGCAGGTTGCGGGGCTCAAGGTCTCAAAGGGACGGTGGCCCTGATCCAGCTCAGGGGGCTCTTGTGGCTGTGCGGCACTGCAGGGCATGTGACTCCCCTTCCTTTGGCAGGTCCCGGCTTCCCCCTTCCCCAGTAACACCATAAACCTCCAGATGAGTTAGGACTGGGTGTGAGGGCCAGAGGTGCCTGCAGCTCCCCTGCCCTGCAGCCCACCCAGGGGCGGATCCTGCAGCCCCCTCAGTGTGTGCACTCTTGAGGGTTTGGCACTGAGGTGATGCAGGGTATGTCCCTGGGTCTGACTTGCGTGGGTGCCCCGGCCAGCATCCCACACTGGGTAATTACATTCTGTCTCCCTAAATTCCCCCTGCAGTTTCAAGTGGATGTGGGATTCTCCTTCACTTCCAGTCCTAATCTGTTGTGTAGCGTTGCTGCACGCTGCTACGCCGCTGCTGCCTTCCAGCCCAGAGGTGGCTGCATTGCAGTGGTGGGTGAGTGACTCCTGCTTTTGTATCTAGCTCGTGAAACGCTTTGGGGCCCTGCAGGGTGCTGTGGAGCTGTGGCTAGGGCATGTCGGGCTGCGGGGCTGGCCTGGGCAAGCTGGGCAGACCCCGGGGTGGTGGTGATCACCCAACAGGTCCCGTCAGACAGCTCATCTCTCCTCTCTGTTCTCTCCCAGCAGCCAGTGGGGACCACGTCGCTGGAGTGCCGCCCGCTTCCCAGACCATGCCACGTAAGGCTTTCCTTGCCCTGCTCAGCCCAGTAAACCCCCTCAGCCCCGTGAGCAGGGTTTGATATGGTTCTCATTGCAGACGCCAGTCGCTGCTTCCCTCCCCTTCCCCTCCTGGGTGAGTACCGTGCCCAAGCCACCGTGCTTGTGCACCCCGGGGCAGGAGGTAGCCGAAGCTCATGGGGTGCGTCTGCTCTCTTTCCAGGCTGTCACACTGCCCTGAAGCAGGAAAGAGCTGAGCGAAAGGCTGGTAAGTGTCTGCAGCTTCAAGCAAGTCCCCCTGCTCCTAGGGGTTATATCTATCCCGTCCTGCAGTGGGGATGGAGAGCAGGCATCCCACCCCTCTGCGGTGGGGTCACGCTGTGTATGGGGCTTGGGCTTGGGCAGCTCCAGCGCTCTGGTTGCTCCCTCCGTGCTAAACCATCGTGGCAGATTTTCCTGGTGAGACATCCCCGGGGATGCAAAGAGGAAACCAAGTGCTGCCAGTGGCCACCGCAGCCCCAGGCTCCCCCGGGACAGCTGCCATGAGCGAGCAGCCAGCAGCAGGAGAAGGGGCATCAGACGCAAGCCTGCAAGGTGGGTCCTTCCTGCAGCATCCCAACAGCCTCACGGAGGGGGCTCTCGGAGCCATGGTGAGGGTTTACTGCCACTGACCCCCCTCTCACTGCAGGCTCCAGCGTGGCAGGCTTGCTTCAGAGCGTCCAGCAGCTGCTGGTGCAGATCCTGCAGACATCGCGGCAGCAGCAGGCGCTGCTGGAGAGCCTGGCCAGTGACACCGTCTCCCACCTCCACCTCCTCTCCCACAGCCTGGTGCAGGTGGGCGAGACCCTGCACCAGCTCCTGCTCCGGCCGCAGACCCACCCTGTCCCCCTCGGTCACTACGTCCCCCACATGCCCCTTTTTGAAGGTGGTCCCACGGTGCCCAGCTCCCCAGGTGCTCCCCACACCTCCCCAGATCACAAAGAGGAGCCTCGGGTGTCCCCTGCCACTGGCTGCACTCCCCTGTGAGTGCTACCATCCCTGGCCCCAGGGGCAACGATTCACTACGCAGCCATGGTACAAATCTTTATAGCAGAGGCCCCGGATATTTTGGAAGTTTATAGAAGAGAGACATTTTAATAAAATTAAAAATAGCTTTTGTACCAGCGACGACAATTGACTGATTCTTTCCCCATCTCTGGACGATGTTCCCCTTCTCACTTTCAAAATGAGCAGAAGGGGAACTGGGTTATTTACGGCCTCCAAGAAACTCCCAGGCCTCACACCACGGGGTAGATGTATGTTCCATGCCCCTGCCCACTCCCTGACAGCTTCCAGTTGCACCAGGGGCCAGCAGGACCCCGGCCTGGAGAACATGCTGCCAGGTTGTGGAGGGGAGCAGGGCTGCTGCTGGGGCTTTGGAGGGCAGGGAGCCCAGACGAGGCACAAGCTGGATCCTTCCACAAGGGAAGGGGCCAGGGTGGGCAGTGCTGGGCAGCACTGGGGCTGGGGAGGCAGTGCCTGCTGCAGCCATGGTCCCTCGATAGCTGGGTCCTTAGCTGGTCACTTCCACCAGGTGAGCTGGGGCTGTCTCAGATGGTGCTGCAGGCTTGCAGCACGCTGTGGTGAGCCCCCTCCTGCTCCCGGGGCTGAGGATGCGGATTACTATCAAGTAGCAGTAGTTTGCAGACATGCCATGGCATCTTGTGCTTGGCAAAACGGTCACTGGCTCTTACCTGGACACCTGCCACCTCCACCAGGATGCCCACATCCTCCATGGGGATGGGGTGGACGTGCTGGCCGCTTCCAGAATCATTTGACCGCGTCCAGGGAGAGGATGTAGGTGATGCCACTGGCATAGGGCAGGTAGATGTCAGACAATAGTCCTGCCATGCCATATGCTGCTTGCTGGAGGGCTGGCAGGTGACCTGCCGCTTCTCCCAGGAGAAGAGGCACCCCACAGAGAGGCTGGTCTGTGTCAGATCAAACCCAACCAGGAAGATGGACAAGCAGTCCATGTTGAAGCAGTCCGTCATCCACCTTGAGGATGTAGCAGGGCTGGCCCTGCTCAGAGGCCATGCATGACCTTCAGGGTGAGATTTCAATACATGTCTGTGTAGCTCCCCAGCAAGACGTCCCCCAGCTCCTGTCCTTCCCTCTGCACACCCCAGCCCACTGCCGCCTCAGATGCCTGTCCCACTAGAAACACTGCTGCAGGGTCTTGCCAGGGCACCCCACATACTCCAGATGCACACACCAGCATGCTCCCCATGTGTGGCCAAGCCATGGGGAGCAACCAGTGGCATGGCCAACGGGGGCCACCAGAGAGGTGGCTGGGGGACAGCAGGTGCTACAGCCCCGCTGAGCAGCAACTTTGCAGCCCAGCTGGCATCTGGCAGGGGAGAAGCGTGGGTGGGTGTTGCTGGGAAAGCCCTTTACCTCTGGCGGCACAGTCCCTCGTCCCACGCCAGCTGTGCACCCTAGATGAGAGAGAAAGGCCATGCTGCAGAGGCTTGCTGGCCCCACAATGCAGTGGCCAGGGAGCCAGGACCCACGGGGGCTTCTGGGAGTGGGGCCAGCCCTGGTGGGGTTGGGGGTCGCACAGCTGTACAAAAGACATCCTCTATGCTCCCGAGGAGGGATCAGAAACCAGCTGGCTGCTGGCCAGCAGCTCTGGCCCCAAGCCTCGTGGCAGTGAGGCCACTGCCTGCAAACAGCTCTGTCCTGGCTTTCCCCTTTGGGGCCAACCAGGGTGGGAGAAGGTAGGAGAAAGGTGGGATCTCCCTTCCTGAGCCCTGCTGCCTGCAACCGGTGAGGTTGCAACAGGAGGGTACCTTTGGGCTGTTGTTGCCCATGCTCCTCACTACCCTGCTGTGCTCCCCATCACCCCACCATGCTCCCCACCATCCTGCCTTGCTCCCTGCCGTCCTGCTGTGCTCCCCACCAGAGGCTGCAGCCTCCTCCCTCCAGTTCTGGGACACCATGGCTCCCATTTGCCAAGGCCTGGGGGTGCTGGGGCAGGCTGTTCCCTCTCACAGAGAGGGGCCGGGTCCCTGGCAGGAGGTGAAGTGTGCTGAGGGGTGCCCTGGGACGGGGTGCATTAGGGTGTCTGGCTGCAGAGGAAGGTTGGGGTTGCAGCAGGGCCTGCAGTGGGGTGCTCTGAGGGTTGCAGATCGGGGGTGCATGAGGTGGCATTGGGGGTACAGTGGGAGACAGCGGCATGCAGCACCAGGAGCTGGGAGGGTTAGACCAAGCATGCAATGGGGTGCGTGGGGTTGCAGTGTGAGTGCATTGGGGTGCGGTAGGGTGGGGGTGGGACTGGGGAGGGGGTGCTGGGGGGTATAAGGATTTGGGGAGGGGGTGCTGGGGGAGCAGGAGAGCAAGGGTCAGTGAAGGAGGTGCTGGGGGACTAAGGGTTTGGGCAGGGGACTGTGGGCACCAGGCACTTGGGGAGGGGATGCTGGGTGTTTGGGGGGCTGAGGGGCTATCTGCCCCCCGCCCCCGGGCCAGAGGAGCAGCCTGGCCTCCTCTCTGAGGGCTGCCAGGAGCCCTTGGCACAGCATGCCCTCCCCGTCTCTCGCCTAGGAGTCATGTGCACATCCAGGCTCTTCACCCTGGTCCTGGTGGTGCAGCCGCCCCGCGTCCTCCTGGGCATGAAGAAACGCGGGTTTGGAGCTGGGCTCTGGAATGGCTTCGGAGGGAAGGTGCAGCCGGGAGAGAGCATCGAGGAGGCTGCTCGCAGGTGAGGCCTGGCCCGGCTCGGCTGGTGCCCTTGGGACAGGTGGGTATTGGGGTACAGGTTGGGCTGTGGAGGTGTTCGACCATTTACGGTGGACTGCAGGTGGAGTTGACCACAGCTCAGCTGATCGGTAACACCCTTGTAACCAGTGTGTTACCCACCAGTGCAGTCATGAGCCATCTCTGAACAGAGAAAATCGCCTGCTCAACAGGTGATGAGGTATCATCCACATGTACAAAGAAGTGGGATTGCTCCCCATTGTCTGTCACCTGCAGATCTTTAACTGCTGTCCAGTCTATGAGTAACTGGAAGTTACTGTCATCCCCTCCCATCTCTTGGATTGATCTAAACTGAGACTTAATCTGTTAGTAGTGGGCAGAGGTTCTTGCACTGTTCAGAAAGGTGCAGAGTTTAATTTTGGCTATAGAGCAGAATTACAGCTTATGCCAATATACTGCTCATTGTTTAAATTTTGAAGCTTTTGAACAGACGCTACCTTCCAGTAGCATTTTTAGTACTGCGTGAAAATGTAACAAAACAGCAGAAATTCTTAGGGGTCCCTTATGAAAGGCATTGTTATTTATTATTTGACTGCATGGTGGCATTTTTAAGCCCTAATGCTGAGTTGGAGAATTGAATTCCATCAATACAGAGGTACAGTACCATTTTTTAAGCTTTTAGTACTGACTTCTTGAAGTAGTTTCTTCTGTCATTAAAATGAAATAGCAGATCGCAGCTGAATTGCTAAACTCCTCTAAAAATTAGCTACCTTGTTCTTTACATGAATGTTGCTGATACAAAGCCACACTTTGGCATCTCCTCCCTTCCTGATATATGCCCAAATTTGCCCTCACACCTGCAGGAAGATCAGTGTTGGTGTGCTCAACAGCTACCTAACAGCTTTTGCCCTGAAACGTCTCTTCAGCTGTGCCAGTGCAACCACTTGGGTTCTGTGGTGAGCTAATCCAGGGGACAGAAGGGTTCTCTATGCAGATGTGCACCCAGCAGAGCACAGCGTTAACATATCTCACGCTTACATCATGGCTTTTCCTGTAATTTATCATCTCGAAGTGAAAGGAGGGAGATCTGTTTTGTTACTTAAATCAGGCCTTCATTTGCTGGGCTTACATTGCCACTGACTGTGGTGTAAATCTAATGATTTAATTTAGCACTTGATTTCCTAGATGCATGTTTATTTGCACTAGCCTGAAGTTAGAAACCAAAGCTTTAGTCCATGCAAGACGTCAAGTGATAAAAGTTTCAGCAGTTCTCAGTGCAACGTGCCACAGCATAGCCAGCACCTGCTGCTGTGGACTGTGGAACTGTCCAGTCCTCACCCTTTTCTACGTAGCTGGTAGAAGTTTGCTGCAGAACAACACAACCGATTCCTGCCGAGGTCAACTGAGCTGGAAACAGTCCCCAGAGCCAGGGCCAGCTAGGCATGCAGCCTGCCTTCCTGGAGGGAAGGACACAGACACCACCGTTGCAGCGCTGCCTCAGGTGCAGCTCTCCTCCAGGAAGTGTCATACAGTCCAAATCAAACTTAACTTGCACCACCTCTGCTGTGTATTTGGAGTTAAGGTATTGGGCTGTGGTTCTGTGTTGCGCTCAGGTTGGTTTGCAGTGGCATAAGGTGTGAAGTGTCCTCACAGCTCAGGTAGTTAAATATTAAGCTGAAACATGAACAGAAGTTTCCTGTATCAGTATGATTTCTATCCTCTACTGGGTATGCCACACTCCGTGAGCACCTGGGCACCCACAGCTCCTCAGTGGCACATCTTGTAAGGGGAGCATTTAGCTAGTCATTATTTCTAGTTTGCTACCTGTAATGTTTCCACTTACTATATACAGAGCCAAACAGCTGACAGATTAATTGCTTGGAGAACCATAGCAGTGTTGTGCTTTGTTGTTCAATTATTGCAGCCTGTAAAATGAGGCTTTTAGCTTTGTTGCTGGAAAACTGCCTCTATTTTAGACATAGATAATTTCTCAAGAAGATAAACTAAAATTAGCTTAGACACATTAAGCTGGAATATTACTCTTAAGGATGGGATCCATGAAATTGATGCCAAAGAAAGCTGGAGCCTTAAAGATCATTTCCATTATATTTTAAAATTGTTAAGTTACTGCCAAATATGCACCAACTACATTAATTATTAACCTTAATTGAAGATACACTGCTTCAAAGTATTCCTTATTTTTGTACGTTAGAAAAACCATGACCAACTTCAAGCTATGCTGATTCTGTTAGAGGTAGGTAAAAATAAAAAAAGCCCTAAGTGCGTAGCATAAACAGAGCAAGTAATTGAATGTTCTTCAAGTAGCTGTGCATGGTGATGCATGGAAAAGAGCTGTCTGGCAATTCTCTCGAAGTGCTCTTAAAAGTCTTGCCTTCTAGCGTCTCGTTATGCTAAATGTGCTTCCAAGGAGCAGAAATGGAAAGTTTACACAATTGCTTTGTGTTTTTTATATGGCATTTGAATGGGAGATAGTATTCCTAACATTCTGTGTGCAAATGATGTTATGTAGTGCGTAGTGCTATTTAAATAAGCTTTAGTTAGCCTCAGAAGCAGCTGATTTTGTAGCAAGTACAGATGTTCCAGTATTTATTACCTGCTTCCCCCCCCCAATTCTAAAAGCTTACGCTTTAAGTTGGCAAGCCTTTTGTGCGTCTAAATAAAGTGTGTCTCGGAATTCTTAAGCCACATCCAGCTACAGTTGTGCAAGTGTTAGCACACTCCTAACTAATGTCAGAAAAGACCATCATGTTGCAAGGAGTCTAAATTATACTAAACAATCTTCCTGAATCTTCCCCTTCCAACATATTTTCCAACCAGCCTTTAGGAGCTTGACATAACACACAAGCCAGTCTGACCTGGCTCCATTGTGGTCTAAGTAGGCTAACAGTTTGGTGCAAGCCAGAACTCCGCTTTGCTCTGTAGGCTGTGCCCTGTGGTTTTACAGGTGCAGCTTTCACTTTTGGTTCACTGGAAGTGTTTTGAATGAGCAAGTAAAGATAATGACTGCTTTTTTGTTCTCCCACTGCTCACTTGCATGTAAAGAAGTCTATTTCTTGTGCAGGGAGCTCCTGGAGGAGAGTGGACTGACTGTAGACACCTTGCAGAAGATGGGTCAGATCACATTTGAATTTGTAGGCAACTCTGAACTCATGGACGTTCACATTTTCCGAGCAGATCATTTTCATGGAGAGCCAACAGAAAGTGATGGTAGGTAGCTAGTGGGGAGGAAAGAAGAATGTGCATTCTCTTCTGAAACAGTATTGCTTTTAAGAAATGCAGAACTATTCATGCCAAAATCCCTCTGAGAAGGGAGGCAGCTGGGCTGTAGAGGGAAGCTGCTTGTTGACAGATATTCAAAGTCTAGGCAGCACAAAACCAAGGGAAAGTCTCATGCAAAGTTCTTTTGTTTTCTCCCACCAGAAATGCGTCCACAGTGGTTTCAGCTGGATGAGGTGCCATTCAATCACATGTGGGCAGATGATATCTATTGGTTTCCCCTGCTGCTTCAGAAAAAGCTATTTCGTGGCTATTTTAAGTTCCAGGGACAAGACACTATCCTCGAACACACCCTGAAAGAAGTGGAGGAAGTTTAAGAAAACAGAAGCATTCAATCCACGTGCTGCTGCCCACACTGGGCTAGAACACCATGAGCACTACTTAGAACAGTCTCCTTTCTCAACTGTCCATCAAAGGAGACATATTTGCCAGGTCACTGGGAAGTTAGGAAAATAAGGGGGTTTCTTAGAGCAGAAATGAAAGTAACGAGGTTTTCCATGCTGTGAGGTCCCTGGCTGTGGCATACTTAGTGGTTACATAATCACAACTATGAAAAACTTGCTGTTAACAGTTTTCTTCACAACTGGCCAATTGTTTAGGCTTTTCCCTTGTGTCTGGAAATGTTTTTAAAACATTAAAAATATTTTTTAGTAAAAGCATGTGTTGCTCTCTTGTAAACAGCTGACTACCCTATACACTGTTTAAGGGCCTTTCAGGGGTTGGCTTCCTTTCACAGAAACATTAAGTGGACTGTGATGCAGCAGAATCAATTATCTTCTCTGTGCCAGTTTCTATACAGTTCCCTATTCAGCATTACTTCCTGGGACAAGGTGAGGCCTGACCAGAGCTGTAGAAGCCTTTTTAGAAATTTAGGTAGAGATCCCTCCAGGATTCTCCAGCTGAAGACAGTGTCACTAACATTACAGGAGTTAAGAAAACAAAAGTCAGAGGGACATGTATGGCACCATTTGAGCCCTGCTTTCACTACTGTAGCTCCTGCTGTGAACTTGAACTGTTTTGAGATTTCAGGTAAAGATATGCTGAACAAAATCAACTTTGAGCAAGTCCGTGTTGCAAAGTGCCATCACCTATGGCTGCAGGCTTTGCCACATGTTGGTAGCAGGTGACCTGTTCAGCATTCAGGTCAGCCCAACTCGGCAGGCCAAGCAGGCCTTAATCAAACTGTGCTAGAAATAACACATCACATATGTAACTTCTTATACAAGTTTTGTTTTTGTTTTCTTTAAACACTTTTACAAACACATATAACACTTACAGATAGAATCTTGGAATGTAATATAGGATTTGTAAACATTTCCAGTCTACCAGCTGTAGTAATAGTTCTTTAATTCCTGCATTTGGATAAAGTGCTTCATACATAAGGCTATTTGAGCAAAGCAAAGATACAGGATATTCCAGGCAGGCAAAATTCACACCCTCTGAACAAGACTGTTTCTTCTTGTCTCCCTCCAGCAGTTCTGAATATTTTATACCACTCAAAAATGCCCTTCTTCATATGCTCAGTAAGCCACAGCTCAGACTTGAAGAGTTAACACCTCAGACTCTACTTTTCCTTTTGTGCTGCACACTGAGTTATTTAGAGTTTTTGATACTCACCTCTGCTTCTGACATAGCAGTAAGGGTTTCTGGCTGTTCTAATGGAGAGAATGGCTTGAGGCAAGTAGAGAAAATAAGCACAAGGGGATAGGTAGCTTGTAACAGGATGTTAAGACCTTACTGCATGGTGGGAAAGGGAGTGACTGGCAGCCAATATCTGTTATGTTATCTTGATTTATTTCCTGGTGGACACTGTAAATTGCACAGTGAGACAGAACAAATTACTTTCTGTTCCTCCAGGAGTTTAGGTAGGAAAAGAACAAGTGCATCTAAGGTTTGTGCTTCTATTTTCTATCCCCTCTTCTGCAGTCAGTTCAATCCTTTTATAAAGATGCTTTCACCAGTACCAACCTTTAGGTCATGTCAAAGAGTAGTGACGTTATTGCTCCTGCTGCAGTTGTGGAGATTGACATGTTTTAAGTAAGTTCTGTCCCCAGCTGGTGATCTTTGTCTTTTGGGAAACAGCACAAACTGAAGACTGTAAATTAGCCTGTTACAAATTCCAGGAATTACACCCTTACATGATCAAAGTAGAAGAGTAAAAGCACTGGAATGCAGCAAGGCACTGTTGAAAAACGTAACAACTTAGGAGGAGCAACTTGCAAGGAAGGTGGAAGGACAGGGAAAGAAGGATCAAAGATTAAGGTTGTATTGTAAATATAGTTTGGAAAGCCTTTCAACACGATACTGGTCAAAAAGTCTGTATATTGCCACTTCACAGCTTGAAGCAGAGGAGTCCTCAGGAGTGACAAAAACATAGAGCCCTTTTGATAAAACAATTTTCAGGCAAAGTTTCAGGTTCTCTGCTATTTACTACCCTGGTACCTCCACGACAGACTTGACAGAGACACTGACAGAAAGACTGGAAGCCTTTTCTACCATTACTATTTTGAACACATAAAGTCCCTGTGACCTCAAGCAATACACAGAAAGGTTCCATTCACAAAGGCACGTAACTCTTTGGCACTACATCTTACAGGAGCATCAGTTCTTGGCTAGGCAGCATGCACTCTTCAATTAGACTTCTGTTTTGCTTAGTGTTTATTGCAACCTACCCTGCTACCAGCAGTGGAACCAACTTCATTAAGTCTTGTTCTCACCCTTGCATATAGCTAGGCTGTTTGCTGCGGAAGGCAATAGCATGGAGGTAACCACAACTGCTTCCCCTACATTGACTAGGGGAGACAGACAACTGAAGTCAACTGGATTGATTCCCTGCTACATTCCCCTAGAGCAAGCAAGCCATACTTGATGCTGCTCTCCAAGTCTGACAGATCCCCAAACTAAATGACAAATACAGTAAGGAAATCCCTCACATATTGAGGTAAACATAACGGTGCTATTTGCACACTGACCAGTCTTCCAAAAATAAGGTTTGCAAACTAAGGGTTGTATGAAATAGTGTATGCATGTATTTAGAAATGAGACTGAAGTTTGACAGTCCAGTATGAAATAAACTCTGAAAGTGCCATTAGCTGTATCAGCTTTGAGAATACTAGGCCTCTGCTCTCAAAATGCTAGGTGAACAGGGTAACATCAAAACAAGAAAACCCCACCCCCAAAACTACTCTCCTCAAAGAGGCAAGGGCTGACAATGGAGGAATGAGTGTTTTCTCAAAACAACGTAGTTCCAGTTCCTTTATAGGTCATCTGGTCTGTGTTTATCATTATTACAGTCTCTGCATTTGGACTGTAGAATACTTGCTTGGAAGGAGAACAGGAAAGAGGAGTTAGTCTAAAGCCCAAATGTGGCTTTGATGTTTGTTTTTTTGGTTTTTTGTTTTTAAATAAAGTCCAAAATTGTAACTTTTTTCTAAATGTGAGAAGTGCAAAGTTCCCTTCCAGCTAATATTTTGCAAGTGCTCCTACAGAACACAGGCCAGTCATCTACCCCAGCCAGACAAGTTAAGCAGAAGATCCATCATGTAGGTATCACATCTTGCCATAAAAGATACAGTATTTTCTTAATTTGACTGTTGACTGCATCAGGCGAACAATGCTAAATGAGGGAGGATGGGTACTAGGAGTAAGAAAATGACAGGCTGTAAGCAGCCACCACTTTCTAAAGATGCTAGGAGTGAAGAGTGTTTAAAAATATGGTGACATGCTTTCCGCACTTTAACTACAAACTATCTTCCTAATCAAGACAAGGTCAAGCAAAAAAACCTTTTGTGCCATTCTTGAGATGGTATATTATTTGTTACTGTACTGTAGAAACATTTCCCTCCTCAGCCAGTTTGCTCTGGCTTGTGAGCAGAATCTCTTCTGCATCACTTTGGCAATCTTCAGGAGAGAGAATCAAATCTGTCACAGCCATCTGCAGTTAATCTGTCTCACTAGACAAGGCCAATACACAGGAGGAAAGACTCAGAAGAGAGTTAACATTTGAATTGTTATAAAAAGCTCTTCATAATGCATTCTGAGCAAGGTTGTTAAACAAGACACCCTACACACTCATTAACGCCCAGCACCCAAGAAATTCACCCACATAAGTGCACTTTACACACACCCCTCAAAATGTGGTAACAGTCACACCAGTCTCATGAAACTGGGAAAGTAACTTATTATCTTGCTCCTAGCTGAAGAAAGTAACCCATAATTTCCACCTAGACTAGGAAGTTCATGTTGCATTGAATTTTCTAAATTAATTGGGGGGGGGGGGGGGAAGCTTTTTGATGGGAG
>JANZLQ010000079.1:71601969-71612356 GCA_026212715.1 Elanus axillaris | reverse complement strand
GAGCTGTGCCAACCTCCTGGGCAGGGGGATGGGTTTCTGCCTCAGGGGGATGGGGGATGAAGTGGGGAGGGAGATTCCCAGCTCTCAGCAGGCAGCCTATGGGCCCCGGGGGACAAGCTGGGCTGGCAGAGAGTCCCTGGATCCCCTCCAGTGCTGCCTGGCCAAGCTCTCCCCGCCCCGGCAGCGTGGTCGGCCACTTGGCCTGTCCTTGAGATGAAAAATGCAGTCATGGGTTTAATTAAAACGAGAGGGAGTGCTGAGCCGCCCTGGCAGCCTGGAGAAGTGAGGTCCAGCAGAGCTGGCGTGTGGCTCCTCCGGGCTTCCTTGGGTAGCTCTGCCAGCTAAAACCCCTGCCTGCCTCTGCCAGGTCCCCTCAAGGGTCCAGACTTTCATCTGCCACCCCATGCTGTCTGCCATGGGGCAGGCCAGGGCTGCTTACCTGCTTGCAAGGGGAATGCACATCACACTACATGCTCGCTAGCCTCTGTTATTGTAGGGTCTACACAAACTTGGCAAGCAGCGTGTTTGCACTTAAGCCCTACAGCATTGAGCTGGAGCTGAGGATCGGGTAAGGATGCCATGTGGAGCACTGACATCTCCATGAAATGGGGGTGCATTTGTGCAGGAACACTTGCTGGGCCTGTGCACACACTGAGGTGGCGTGAGCCCTGTGCTCAGTGTGCACTGCACTCCAGCGTGTTGCTGACATGAAAGCTAAAGCTGAGTTCCTCATTCTCTGGGGGTTGCTACAACCAGGGGGGATGCAATTGGACTTGGTGAAGCGAGTAACATTTTTAATTAAAAAATTAATCCTTAATCAGCCACCTGGGTGGACCAGACAGGGCATTTTGCATGGCAGAGAAAGGGCTGGAGGCTGAGCTCTTGGGGGAAAGGAGGGTGGCAGATGCATGTGCCCCAGCCCCCTTGCACAGTGACTGGGGCTCCTGCCCAGCCACCCCGGGCTGCCCAGCACAACTCCACACCAGGCTGGCTCTCCACGGCCATGACCCCTCACAAGGCCCAGAAATGCAGGCAGCAAAGCCCTGAACCTACCACTGCCACCGTGGCCCTCGCCAGCTCACCTCTCCTTCTGCTCTGTCCACCCCATCCCCACCACCCCCTCCAGCCACACTCACAGCCCAGCAAGCCCACTGCTCCGGCCGGCTGGGGCCCAGCTCCCAAGCAGCAGGTTTAATTAGATTGCAATCCTATTACATAGCTGCCTGCCCGCCCACAGTTGCTAATCCTGTTAGGCATCCAGTAAATCTCCCTGTGCTGGGCTCTGTCCCCAGGCTACGGGGAGGGGGCTGCTGGAATGTGGGCCCTGCTGAGCCAGGATGTGACTGCTGGGGTGCAGAGCTTTGCCTGGACACTCACCCCTGAAGACCCCTGTGGAGCTGGGAAGACCCCAGAGGGCTGGAGCAGTCCCCAGAGGGATAAGAAGGCGCAGTATGTTTTCCCTGCTCCTCTCTGGTCCATCTTGCCCTCTCTAAGCTGCAGGAGCAGGGTGGAAATGCCCTGTCCTTGAGGCACACACACAGCCTGAGTGTTTCCCACTGGCTCCAGCAGGTGCTGACTCTGTGGGTCTGACAACAGGGCAGGATGAGGAAGAGGAGCTGAGACAGCATTGTCCCAACCAGAAGCAGGGGTACAGTCTGTGCAATGCCCCCTCCCACTGATACTCAGTGCCTTGCAGAGACAGGGCAGCTGCTCATGGCTGGTGGCAACAACAGGGACACAGAGTTACTGCTCCACGGTGGATGGACCCACCTGTGGAGTGATGAGGGGGGTGCTGCTCCGGGCAGCAGGGTGACACAAATGGGCTGTGGGCTGCTGAGGATGTGGTCCTCGCAGGCAGTGTGCTCTCAGACCTGTACATTGCCACGGCAGGCAGCACCAGCACCACTACCCAGTGGCAGCTACCCCAGGACTATGGGCTCCCCACGGTCCTGCTGCCTTGGAGGGGACCCCAGCTGCCCTGGCACAGCTCAGCTGTCCATGGGTCAGGCATTACAGCCATCCTGTGAGAGAGAGCACAGTGCCACCGCAAAGTCATCCCAGCTCTGCAGCCTGCCCTGCAGCGAGCCAAAAGACTGCAGCCCCAGGGCCCCCACCTCTTGCTGGCCACCTTGCTCTATGCCAGAGCTGCATCAGCCCCACAGCAGCCCACCGCAGAGTAGCAGCTCTTGCTACAGACCCCTGAGTGAGAGCCAGAGACCGTTGCTGTTCCCTGCTCCGCACCCAGCCACGTCCCCTGGGCACCTCCACGGCCCAGCAAAGAGAGGAGCATGTCCCCAGCTGAGCCTTGAGCCCCCCCAGCTCTGCACCGGACTGAGCTGCAGCAACTCCTGGAGACAAGTTCAACCAGGCTGTAATTGCAAGAACAGAGCAGCACAGGTGGCTCTGTGCCTGCCCAGAGGAGTCCTGCTGCTCCCGGGGACGGGTGACTGGCAAAGGGAGCTGATGCCGGGGCCCCACGGGGCTGCTGTCCATGCCAGAGGAGTCCAGGCTGCTGTCGGCATCAGCTGGTACAAATGCTGTTGATGGAGGCCACGGCTGGGTCAACGAGCCCCAGCTCCTCCTGTTCATTGACGCAGAGCTGGTACCCGCAGCCCTTGCGCCGGGGCAGCGGCCCCAGGCGCCTGCTGGGCTTGGCACGGGGCGGCAGCAAGAAGCCGACGCTGCCGGCGATGAGCAGGTGCCAGATGCTGTGGATGTAGAAGTAGTTCTCCTCCGTCTCCACGAAGGCGTAGAGCAGCACGGCAGCCGCTGCGATCAGTGCCCCCGGGCACAGGTAGAAAACCCAGCGCTTCCAGGTTGGTGGGTAGCAGTGTCGGCGCCGGATGGTGCGAGCTGTCTGTGGTGGGGAAAGGGGGAACTGGAAGATGCAGTCCCAGCAGGGATGGGCACGGCCCCTGTGCTGCGGTGCCGCATCCCCCAGGAGCCAGGGAGGGGGGTTCATGGGGAAGGGTGAAGGCAGCAGAGGGGAGATGCTGGCAGGGGAGTGAGTCTACATGGCTGGGCAGGATGCTGAGTGCAGCCAGGAGGGGGACATAAGAGGACAGGGACACCATCTCCTTACCCAGGCAATGGCCATGATCCCTAAGGCGAAGAGGCTCGGCCCCAGCAGGTTCCAGAGCCCATGGCGGTCCATCTGCAGAGCCATGGAGAGCAGCATGGCCCCCAGCAGGTACAGGACCTGTGGGGCAGCCGGGCACCCATCAGGACAGGTCCTCTCCGTGCCCGCCCCACATGCCCCATTCCCACACTTGCCTGCTTGACCACAGGCTGGAGCCGGGCCATGGCAATGACGGTGACCCAGACGGACATGAGGGAGCCCAGGAAGTCACAGAACTGCAGCACATCATACTCCATGATGCAGAACACCACAATGCCCGGTTGGTCACAAGCATGGTAAAACTGAGATAGGGGGGAAAGGGTCTGAGTGCCACCCCGCACAGCCCCAGCCCCTCGCTTCTCCCCCCCAGCTGCCCCCACGCCATGCTCACAGTGGAGAAGAACATGGTGAAGATATAGACAGCAGCTTCCAGGAGGTAGTGGCTGCGGACGGCAATGGCCACGGGAGGCACGAACATGACGTTGCTGAGGCACAGCAGCAGTGTGGAGAGGAGCTGGAAGCCATAGGAGAAAGCCTCGGCGTTGTCTGTGCAGCCCCAGCCGTTCCAGCCTGTAGCCGGCGAGAGCCACTGTCACCCCTGCAGCACTCACAGGGGCTGGGGAGGGGAGCAGGGAAGCCCCTTTCCAGCACCCTGTGGAGAGCTGGTGTGGGGGGACTAAAGAGGTGCACAACCCCTGGGGAGGAGGAGAGGGTGTCTGGGGGTGTCCCTGGGTGCAGTGGGCAGCGTGGGTGCCCGGGACAGCTCTCACCAGCTTTGCACTCGCAGGCAGCATACAGGTAGTTGTTGGTGCGCAGCAGCTTGCACTGGCCATAGATGCCGCAGTCATTGATGCAGGGTGAGAGGTAGGCACGCAGGTACACCTCGGCTGTCACGTTGGCACAGGGCTCGAACCTGCGGCACAGGAGAAGGGGGTCAGCCCTCATCCTGCACCCCTCAAGCAGCCTCCAGCAGAGGCACCCATCGCACCCAAACTCGGCAGGTGATGGGAGACCCAGGGACTGGCCAAGTGCAGGAGTGAGCTGCTTTGGTGCTATGTATGGCAGCTGAGAGCTGGTCCCCAAGGACCCGGTGTGTTACAGTTGTCTGTGCCAGGCTGGGTAAGCAGGAGGAACATGGCCACCCTTAGACCCACTTCGCGTTTAGCAACACACTCAGCTGGCTCCTACTTCATTTGGATTTTGCTGTGCAAACACTGTGCCCTGCAATGCCTGCACATGGCTATGTCGGGGAAGGACCGACTGCAGCCGGCAACTCAGAGTGAACTAGAAATGCAGTGGAGAAGTCAGAGCAGGCACAGCTCCCCCACGGCCCCATGCTACCCACGCACAGGGCTCTGGGCGCACCCAGCACCTCGGCAGCTCCAGCACGCAGGAGCACAGACAGGCCCGCGTCCCGACAGCACGTACCAACTTCTGCCTGCGCACACGCAGGCACCGCAGCATGCACAGACATGCAAATGGCACTGTCTGTGCACACACACTGGGCGCACCTGCACGTGTGTCTGCTGTCCCTGTGTGTGCTCGCACAGTCAGATCCGCACACACGTGCACGCAGAACACACACAGCCCTGTCTGCTTCCATAAACCTGAACATGCACACAGAGCTGTCTGCGTCTGTGCACCCAAACAGGCACGCAGTGCTGTCTGTATGCATGTACCAAATGTGCATGCAGCACCGTCTGCATGCATGCACCTAACACCCAGTGCTGCCTGCATACATGCACCAAATACCCACTGCTGCCTGCATGCATGCACTGAACATGCACACAGCACCGTCTGCGTGGCACAGAGCCCCACATGGACCCTTGCGTGTACAGACACACACACACACAGAGCAGCCCCTCTCTTCCGCAGGGCTCTCAGGCAGACACGTGAGCCAGCAGCAGAACTGCAGACACAGGACCGGTCCCCGGAGATGCTGAGCAGAGCAGGGGCACAGCAGCCTGACCAGAGCTGCCCCCTCATACACACAGCCAGGCCCTGTCCTCGCAGTGACAGCCCAGTCCCCTCCCGGGCACAGGTACAGATGGGCACTGCGGCAGAGAAGGCAGGCACCAACAGATGCACGGCATTCGCAAGCTGACAGGCGCTTCCTAGCCGTGAGACAGAGGGAAGAGCCACAGGGACCCACAGATGGTCAGGCAGGCACAAGATAGAGCCATCCGTGCCCACGCAGGCACTCACATGGTGACACACAGCCCACTGAGCCACGCACACACACGTAAGCGGTGATACACAGCCCAGGGGCCGGCCACACGCACGGACCCACAGCGCACACGGATGCAGACCATGGTGGGGACATCCCCTCTGGGCACGCAGGGAGGGGATATGCTGGGGCTCTTACCCGTGCTCCGTGGCACAGAGCGAGCGCAGGCTCAGGTACCAGCTGCCTGTCTGGGGGTAGGGGATCCGCAGGCGGCTGAGGCTGGCTGTGGCGTTGACGGAGAGCAGGAAGCCTGCCAGGGACTCTGTGGGCCAGGAGAGCTCTGGGTGAGCGGGACAGGGGACAGACCCTTCCCCTTGGCAGAGCTGGGACAGGAACAGAGCACCCTGTGCCAGGCTCCAGGGCAAGATGCCCCAACGGTCTCTGCCATCTCTCACCCAGCCTCTCGCCAGACATGTTGCAGGGTATAACCCCCACAGCCATGGCAGGATGAACATGCGTAGCCCAGCCTACCTGTCTCACAGGTGACCGACGCGTTATCACCGGACGTCAGTGGGACTTCGTGGTTCAGACACCCGAACACTGTTACGTTCTCGCCACAAAGGGAGCTCTGACAGCAGAGAAGGAGATGGCCCTAAACCAGTGCCAGGGACGTCCCCTGTTCTGACAGCACCCAGATCACAGCACACCACCTATCAGTGCCCCAACCCACTGCCCATCACCTAAGAACACCCCGGATCCAGGCCACCATCCTGCCCTTCGAGCACTCTAATCTGTGCTCCATCACCCAACAGCTCCCAAACCATGGCCCATGACCCAAGAGCACCCCAAATCCTGTTCCTTGCCCTGCTGAAGCCTCAACATCACCCCACCTCCCAGCCTGTCCCCCCCAGGGTGCCCTGCCCCGTCCAGGGCCCAGCGTGGCCACCTCACCACATTGAGCCGCAGCTCCAGGTTGAGCACCCCACCGCTGTCCAGCACCGGTAGGAGGTTGATGACGAAGACAGCAGGGCGGTCGGGTGGCACTGACACGTTGGGCCCAAAGAAGATGTAGAAGTGGACGGAGAAGGTGTCCAGCTCATTGCGCAGCGTGGGGCGGACGGGCCAGCACTGCTCGCCAGCGGGTGAAGCAATGGAGACAGAGGCCGGGTGCTTTGTGCCGTTGGGGCTGGCAGGTGGAGGGCTGTCCCCCAGTGCCAGCCCGCCCACAGAGCCAAAGGAGTGGGGCATGTTCATGGAGGCGCTGGAGGGCAGGAAGGGTGGCCGGGCCAGGCTGGGTCGGGAGCAGTCTGGGGGGGGAGAGCTGTCAGTCTGGGCACCGCACAGCTCCGCCAGCCCCTTCTGAGTTCCCACCTCCCCTTCTTGCCCACCACTCACCTCCATCTGCAATCCCGCCCCAAAAACTTCCAGTGTCTCCATCCCAGCAGAGCTGGGTATAACCCTGTGCCCAGCTGGGGCCAGACCCTGCCGGCATCCTTTACTCCCCCACCAGTCACCCAGGCAGAGTCAAGACCATGCCCCCCACCCACACCTCCCCATGCACCCTCACCTGTGAGCTGCACGGTGACCTGGAAGGAGACGGTGCCTGGCACCCCAGGGTGTTTCTCCACCAGCACGTAGTACCAGTGCTGCCAGAAGGGCAGGTCCAGAGACAGCTGGCAGGGTGTATGCTCCCGGCAGTCCAGCGCCGTGGAGTTGTGCAAGGGGGGAGCCTTGGCCCGCACACGCAGCCAGAGCGGGCAGCCCTCGACCCCACGGCACCGCAGCACCTCCACCAGCACTCGTGATGTGTAGCTGGGTACAAACACCCTGCAGGACAGTGGTGTCAGGTCCTGCTCCTCAGCACGGACCAATGGGGCTGGGGAGGCAAACCAGAGGGAGAGCTCCCCACCCTGGGAATGGCCCCTCCTTAGGAGACCCTCTTGCACTCACTTGTAGAGGCAGGAGCGATTGTGGGGGGCCATGGTCTGCTCCGTGACATAACCAGGGTACAGCACGGCAATGTTCACCAGGCGCTGCACGATGAGCTGCGGCTGGAAGAGATACTGGCACTCCTCGTAGAGCCCCTGCACCAGCAGGACAGTCAGTATGGGGCAGGGAGCACGAGGCACTGTCCCCACTTGGGACACCTCCCCTCAGCACTGCCAGCCTAGAACAGTCAGACCCCAGCAGAGCCCTGCAGCGAGCCCTGCCACCCCATGGTCCCCCCAAGCCCTTCACCTTGACAGAGATCTTGCCCTCATCTTTGGGCAGGTGGGCAGCCAGGAACCAATCCCCGGGCAGTGGGCTGGTGACGTTGAAGACCCCGGTGGTGCGGTTGGGCAGGGTCCAGGTGAGGGTCAGCGCAAAGGAGCCAGGGACAGCCGTGTCCTTGGGGAAGTGCGTGCGCAGCGGGTTAATGACGGAGGGAGCCCCTGAGCGGAAATACCTGCAGGAGAGAGAGCAGTTAGCAGGGTGCAGGCTGGACATCATGGCAGGCCAGCATGCCCTACATGTGGGCTTCTCTCCTCCATGCTATTAGAAAGCTCAAAGACAACATGGAAACTCATCTGTAAGCTGGGACCTTGCTGGAGACTGTGAGCTTCCCTGCGTGGCTGTTCAAGCAAAAACTGTTCATGTATGAGGTGCACAAAAGAGTGGAGCCTGCAACGGCCCTGGGAAGTTCAGTCATGGGGGCTGAGCATGCATGTGCATGTGTGTGCCCGTATGTGCATATATGCATGGGTGCACGTGCATCTGTGCACACGTGGGTACCCACATATGCATGTGCGTGCATGAGCGCTCCTCTGTATGTATACACACGTATACATATGTGAACCTGTGCACGTGCAAGCAAGAGGCCAAGAGCAGGCAGGCTCCAGGGCAAGCCCAGGCAGAGGGCAGCGGGAGCAGGCAGAGGCAGGCAGGAAGGAAAGAGACCGAGCAGGCTGCTTACTCACACGGTGATGCTACGGTCTGGGCATTGGTCCCCAAAGGTGCCACCCTGCTCCTTGAAGGTGATGAGGTTCCAGACAGCAATGACTGTGTCCTCAGGGATGTGGAAGTGGAAGAGCTCGATGCTGGCAAAGGATCGGAAGGGGCTGAGCTTGCGTGGTGTGCGGGTGAAGTAGTCGGTCACAAAGAGCCCATCTGCAGAGAAGACCCAAGGGGCTCTCAGCAGGGTGGAGGACTGGGGTGGGGTCCAGCACCCCTCCCAGCCCAGGACCACCCACCCAGGCTCTGAACATGTCCCCAGACTGGCAGCTGGGAGGCAGGAGTGGTGCGGACTGTGCCATTTCAGTGAGTCCCCAGGGCTGATGTCAGCTGTGCCCAGCCCTGGCACAGCCTGCATCATGCCTGGTTCAGCACAGCCTTCAGCCCAGTTCCCGGAGCTGTGAGCACTCATCCTCTGGAGCCTGAGGAGCACTCAGCCCTGGCTGCTCAGGGTCTGCCCTGGTGCAGCCCACCTCTTTCAACTCATTGTCCTCTTCAGTGCGGACCTGCTCCATGCAGTTTACCTGTAATAAAGGGCCATTCCTCACGGCTCCAGCCCTGACCCAACAGGTCAGCTCCCACAGGGACACAGATTCCCTCCTTTTCTGCCTGCCGAGGAGGCTCAGCACAGAGCCCATCACAAACTGCTGAGTCCCACCCTAGAGCCAGGAGAAGGAGCAAGCAGTGCACTTCCTGCACAGCCTCCCAGCTCTCCCATGGTTTGCAGAGGAGGAATGGTGCACATATGTGTGCACATACGCATATGTGGGTGCTGGCTCGATGCACGGCAAAGTGGAGGCGTGCACACCCACATGCATGGGTACGCGTGGCTGTGTACAGCCCTATCTCTGCAAGACATTTCCTGCGAGCCCGCAGCACATGCTGGGGCTACCTCCCCCTGCCCAACTGTCTGACAGTTTGATTTCTAGGAGCCCCGGCGGCAGAGGGGCAGCCACTTCCTTGGTGCAGTAGAGACTAGGGAGACCTTGTCTCCAGACAGCAGCTGTAACTTCACCCTACCATTGACACACTTCCCCAGTGCCGGGCTGGGACACCCATCCATTACTCCCCAGAGATGCACCAAGGATGAGACACACCTCCACACAAACTGCCAGCAAGGGGGCTGCCAGCAGAGGATGGGCTGGGAGCAGGGCTGTGCCCAGGAGGACTCGTCCAGTGGGGAGTGGGGTAGCTGAGAAGAAGGGTTGCTTTGTGCAGCATGCGCCTGGCTGGGAGTGCGCGCATGTGCTTGTGTGCACGTGTGTTTTTGCTGCGTGTGTGCAGCCCCAGCTGGCTGTACACTGACATGCATCTGCTCCCTTGCCTGGAACAAAGGCAGCTCCCCCTCCCCTTCACTTCCAGCAGACACAAGCCAGCATGAAATACCTGTCTCGACGCAAGAGCACCCAACCCCAATTACCCCACCGTGAACCAACAAGCCACTCCACGGCTCACCCCCCCACGTGGGGACAGTGACCCGGCAGGGAACCCCAGGGAGGAGGGGATGTTGAACGCAACTCTAGGAGGTGGCATGGGAGGAAGCACACGGAGCTTCCCGGTCCCAGCGCGGGTCCCCCCACGCCCACGTCGCGCCTGGGGCAAGGCAGGGGGAGCCAGCTGCCGGCAGAGGGTCGGTCTGAAACACCGTGGCGGTCTGACCAGAGCACGGGAGGGTTGCTGGAGGACAATGAGGGATTTCCTATCCATGAAAAGCGGGGGGGAGGAGGAAAGCAAGTGCCCCTCTGCCTCAGCCAGCGACCAGAGCCGCTGGACCCCCACACTCCGGGACCACAGCCCCGGTGGCGGCCGGCGGTCAGCACCGCGGACAGCGGTCAGCACGACGGACAGCTCCCGCGGCCGCCCCACCGCTGCCCCACGGCGTCCACGGCCCCGTGGCCCCGGCAGCCGCCGGCCCGCTGCCTACCCCTCCCCGGGGGGGATGCCCCCTCCAAGCCCCCGGGTATCCTTCTGTATCCCCATCTCCAAGCCAGCTGCCTTCCCTGACCCATAGCTCGCTCATCACCTCACGGTCCCGCCGAGGGGGGGGGGGGGGGGGGGGGGGGGGGGGGGGGGGGGGGGGGGGGGGGGGGGGGGGGGGGGGGGGGGGGGGG
>JANZLQ010000079.1:71575938-71589126 GCA_026212715.1 Elanus axillaris | reverse complement strand
CGATCTGAGAGGGGAGTTATGGAGGGGGAGACCCTTCCGGAGCGCAGACCCAGCATCAGGCACCGCTTCCACACTGCAAAGGGAGAGGAGTCCCTCGTCCTCCACCCCAGCATGGGGGTGACACTGGGGGAGACTGGGGGGTCCCCAGCCTCAGGGCCCTCCCCACACTGGTGGGGGATGGGGACACGGTGGGCAGGCGGGGGGCAAAGGATGCACCCCACTGCCTTTCCTCAGGGACTGTCCCCACTCTGACGGGCCACAGGCCTCCCATGTGCCCTGGGGAGAGGCCACCGTGTGTGGTCGGGCTTCGGAGAGCAATGTCCTTCTGCCCGAGGTGCCCACGGAGAAGCCCTCGTGCCACAGGGAGACACTGATGGCCATGACCAAGGTGCCCCAGGAGATGTCAGCCACAGCCAAGGTGCCCCAGGAGATGGTGTCGGCCATGGCCCTGCCAGCCGTGCCCAGCGTGGTGCCAGCTGCTGAGGCTCAGAAGGATCCCTGCGGGGTCGAGCTGCCACCCTGCCCTGGCAAGTGGGGGCCCTGCCCCACCGAGGTGCCCCACATCATGGTGCCGGTGCTGTCCACCTCCCTGCAGCCGCCAGCAGAGCGGACCAGCCGGTTGGTGCCCCGGGGAAGCTGCCTGATCCACAACTGGCAGGAGGAGGTAACTCCCCACCACCGCCTGGGGGGCCATCAGGGGAAATGTCCCTCAAAACCCACCCCACCACGTCCCACATGCTGATCCCATGAAGCCTTCTGCTCCTAGGCAGACCCCTCTCTTTAAATAGCTGCCCTTGGTCAAGCTGGGGCTCCCTCAACGACCTTGAACCCAGTGGGATGGAAAGGGGATGAAATTCAATAGCACAAAAGGCACTGGCAGGCATGTGGGGAGCGACAGGGGGGCTTTGGGAAGAGAGACGGGAGCTTGCTGCTGGGGCGGCGGGAGCTGAGTGTCACAGCCCATCGCAGGGACATGGGCCAAGCCATACCACAGCCTGGGGACCCCACAGTTTGTTCAAGTGCCATCAGAGCACTTGCCCAGCTGTAGGGGCAGCCTGGTCACCCTGGGGTTGCCATACAGGGCCAGCTGACCCCTGGCAGGCAGGAGAGGTCAGCCCTGCCCAAGCCGCAGGTGTCCCGAACTCCATCTTTCCTGGGGAGCTGGCTGGAAGGACCATCACCCCTTTTTGCAGCTCATGCCTGTAGGTCTGCTCCCAGGGCTCGTGTCGGGCACCTGGCTGTGTGGCATGGCCTTAGGTCTGGGGCAGTGCCCCCAGTTTACGGATGGTCAGCAGGAGGGGGTGACTTACCCCCACCTCCCAAACCTGCCCAGAGCCTCATGGGACTATCAAAAGCCTAAAAGCCAGGAGCGGGTACGTGGCACTGCAGGGTGGGCTCCTGCCCCCTTCCCACAGCCCCCTGCCAACCATCCCCAGAGAGCCACAAACCACCTGGACTCCATGCCAGGGCAGGAGCCAGGCAGCGAGGGCTTCATCTACCGGCATGGCCACCATGGGCTGCTGGTCCACCAACTCATCTGCCGGCCCACCGACAGCACCACCACAAAGGACACCTACCGCCCACCGCACAGGGCCCTGCCGCTGGGGCGAGGTGAGGCTGAGTGCTCCCACCCAAGCTGTGTGACCCCCAAAAAGGCAGCGAAGGGATCTTAGCTGCGGGGCTGATGGCACCTTCCCCCCCCCCAACAGGGCTGCGGGAGGCCATGCTGGAGACCATGCTCTACCAGAAATACAGGCAAGCCTGCACCCCAGCTTGCCACCCACCCCTGGAGCCATGCTCTGGAGAAGAGGACCCTGCTGGGGGTGCCTGCCCGGGGTGGGGACACCCCAGAGCTAAGGGGTGTGGGGTCTGCTCTGCTGATAGGAAGGAGATGCTGGAGGAGACCTGTCCCCCCCAGATGCCCATGGAGTCGGTCTCCACCACGCACCGGGACTACGGCGCTGGGGTCTGCCAGTTCACACCACTGCCTGCTACCCAGGTACAGGCAGGGGACAGCCCCCCCTCAGCTCGCTGCAGCCCCCAGGGAGCCCGCAAGGCTCCCATGTGTGTCCCCAGGCATGCTGTCCCCCCTGCCCACTGTCACATTGCTTCCACTTGCAGCCCCACAACTACTGCATGGAGCAGCCCTGCAGCTTCTGGCTGGAGCAAGCCCGCAGCCTGCCTGTAAGCCCCCCAGCACCCTGCCCTGCCAGCACCTGGGGGGACTCGCCAGCGGCTGACAGGGACCTCTTCATTTCCCTCCCTTCCAGGGTGTCACCAGCATCTGCAGTGGGGACAGTCCCTTCAGAAGGAATGCAGCGTTCTCCACTCCCATCACCGAGTACCTAGAGCCGCCCCTGCCCTGTGCACCTCTGAGCAACTGGCTCCAGCCCCGCAAGAAATAAAAAGCAGGGGGTCACAGGTGATCCCAGTGCCATTGCCACCACAGGGTTGTCCTCAGGCTGGGCACTGGGAGGGGGAGCACCATGTCCCTGGCATCCCGATCCCTGCGGGACCACACAGCACAGGCGTGGGGACAGCCTCCAGCCCCTCTGCAAGTCACAGCTGCCCCAAAACACATTCCTTGGGCAAGGAGGGAGACCCCCCTGGCACAGCCCTGTTCCCCCGGGACCATTCCCTCTCCCAGCACCTCTCAGCGGGTGACACGTGGCCCCCCATTCCCATCCCCAAGCACAGGTGGGTTCCAGTAAGAGGTGGCGGCAGCATGGCCAGAGCATGAGCTCAGAGGAACGCACTGCAGCCCTCACGCCAAAGCAAACCCCGCTGCTGCAGCCCTGCCTTCCCAGCACCGTCCCGAACCCTCGCCAGCCGCCGCCACAGCCCCCCTGCACCAACTGGCTCCCCGTGCCTGGACCCCTAGCCCACGCCGCAGCCGGACCCCCAGGGTACGATGCTCTGGGATGGTCAGGCATCCCCAGCCTAGGCTGAGCTCAATGTTGGGGTCCATACCCCCCTCGGGCCCCCACCCTGCTTGGTGCTCTAGGGCTGAGCAAAGCATAGGTCAGGGGACGGAGGGATTTGGGGAAGTTTGTATTTCAACAAAATAGTTTGCAGCGATTCCTATATTTACACCTGGGGGAGGGGGGGGGGCGGTATTTACATTACCCGGTGGGTCTATATACAGGGGAGGGGGAGACTGGGGAGGGTGGGAGCCACGGCATTGAAGCCTGCCCTGGCCAAGGGGTCAGTCCCAGCAGGAGCCCCCATTTCCCACCCCCCGGGGAGGGGGTGACACGGGCACAACTTCTGTCAGGGGCCAGGTACTGAAAAGAGACGGCAAAGTGCCCTGCGGGGCAGCCAGGCCCCGGGAGCAGCTCAGAGCCAGCTGAGCCATGGGGGAGAGGGCAGGGGTGGCAGGACCCCAGAGGGTGGGGGAGGATATGGGGTCTCCCCCGGGCTGGACTGGGGGCAGTTCCCCCCCTCCAGTGGAGGCTGTGGGGGAGGTGGGCTTTGCTGGTGCCGATGAAAGGGGGCAGACGGCACTGTGGCCGCTAGCTCCCCCCGTGCCCAAGCCCTGCTGAAGCAGAGGGGCTGCAGTGGTGGTGGTGGTGAGCTGTGGTGATGGGGGGGTGCCGGTGCATCCCGGGGGGCCCAAGCGCTGGGAAGCATGGTGGCCCCGTCAGGGTTGGGGGCTCCGCCACTGCCCCCGGGCTCAGATGACTTTGGGGTCTTTCCTCTCACCCAGCAGCCAGTACGTCCGCATCTTCCCCTTGCCCTGGGGGGCAGAGGGGGGCAGTGAGACCCTCCCCATCCCCAGCATCGCTCCTTGGGTGCCATCTCCAGCACCAAGGGAGACAAGGGGTCCCATCCCTGACTCACCCAGCCATCGCATGCCCCAGTGGCAGAAAGGGCTGGCACCCCACCGGGGTCCCTGCACACTCACCTTCATCTCCACATCCCCGCGCAGCTCCAGCTCAAAGCAGCCAAACTCATCCAGGACTTCCTTGGTGGTGGACGAGACATGGATCTTCAGGGCTGGGTGGCACAAAGGGGCAAAAGGGACATGGCTGGGTCTGGGACTGTGACACGACCTGTGGCACTCGACCCCGACTGCTAGCCCCATGGCTCACCCTGGCCATTGGACTCCATGCGGGATGCGGTGTTCACTGTGTCCCCGAAGAGGCAGTACCGTGGCATCTTCAGACCCACAACTCCAGCACACACAGGACCTGCAGGCACAGAGATGCCTGCGGCTGCTGCAGGATGGGTGGGCGGGCAAGCATCCCCCAGCCGCAATGCTGGCCAGCACAGGGGCTCACCAGTGTGTATGCCGATGCGCAGGCGGAGCTGGTCATTGGGCCGGTGCCGGATCCTGAAGGTTTTGACCGCCTCGAGCAGGGCCAGGGCCATGCGGACAATCTCACGGGCGTGCAGCTTCCCGTTGCGCACTGGCAGCCCTGACACCACCATGTAGGCATCCCCGATGGTCTCCACCTGTGGGGTCAGGGAGAGTGGGTACACCCCAGGCTCCCTACTGCCCACCTCACTTCAGGGGGCTGCACTTGCTCACCCTCCCCTCACCTTGTACACATCAAAGTTGTCGATGATGGCATCGAAGCAAGTGTAGAGATCGTTCAGCAGCGTCACGACCTGGATGGAGCAAGGGTGTGCATGGGGCTGGGAGCAGACATGTTTCCCCAGCCCCAGGGATGGCACTGCCAGGGTGTAAGCCCCTCCGCCAGCCCTGCAGGGGGGCTGTCCCCCAAGCCCTGCTCTCACCTGCATGGGGGTACTCTCTGCTGAGAGGGCAGTGAAGCCCACGATGTCGCTGAAGTAGATGGTGACGCTGTCGAAAGCCTCAGCCCGCACTGTCTCCCCGCGCTTCAGCTGCTCCGCTACGGAGCTGGCGAGGACAGGGGGGGATGGTGGTGGGCTCCCACCCAACACCCCCTGCTCCCCCTGCATCCCTTGCCCTACACCAGCATGGAGAGCCGGCGAGGAACCCCATGCTTGCATGGCAGTGGGTGCACACTGACCCCATACCAACCCCCAGACCCACACACTCCCGTCTCTCCCCTCTCACTGAGGCAGAATCTGGTAGAGGAGGTTCTCCGCCTTGCGCTTCTCCTCCAGGTAGGCCTGCGTCCGCTCCTCCACCAGTTTCTCCAGGTTGTTGGCGTACTGCTCCATGCGTGACAGCAGGTTGTCCAGGATGCTGGTGCTGCCCTCCCTGTCGGGGTGCAGGCAGCTGTCCCCGGGGGAACAGGTACCCCCCCCAACCACCATCCCCGCTCCCACCCAGGGCCACCTTCCCCGCTCGCCAGCCACCCACTTGTTGAATCTACGGATGAAGATCTTGATCTGGCTGAAGTCGGGGCGCTCGGCTGGCTCCTGTGCCCAGCAGCGCTCCATCAGCACTGCCAGCTCCTCACTGTGCACCCCGATGTCGATGGAGGGGCGGAAGAAGGGCTTCTGGCTGTTACGCACCTTCTGCACAATCTCTGCCGGGGGGTGGGTGACGGTGAATACCAGACCTCCCCAGTGGGGATGGGACCACCCCACACTTGCCCTTCACACTCACCTTTGGGGCTCAGGTCCATGCCCTCGATGTAGAAGGGGCCATTGCGCAGGGCAACCTCCTGCACAATGATGCCGAAGCTGTAGACATCGGCTTTCTGCATGCCCGGGGTGGGCAGGCGCCCCTTCTGCAGCAGCTCCGGGGCTGTCCACAGCTTCTCTGGTGGGACACGGCCACGGGGCGGTGAGGCAGGGCCACCCTGTCCCCCTGCTCCCCTGGTCCCCGGTGGTGGGCACTCACTGGCATAGAGGGCATGCGTGTCCTCGCCATCACAGGGTGAGCGGAAGCTGGCGAGCCCGTAGTCCGTGATCTTCAGCACGAAGCGGCTGTCCACCACGCAGTTGGATGACTTGAGGCTGCCGTGGTGGCCAATGATGCTGTTGTGCAGGAAGGCCATCCCCTGGGACAGACGGATGTCGTGAAGCCAGCATCCCTCAGGCACCTCCTCCCCCAGCCTATTTTTGCCCCTCGCTTGGGTACCTTGACAATGTCGTTGATGAGGGAGTAGCGAAACATCCAGTCCAGGTTGATGCTCTCGTTCTCCAGGACATCCTGGGACAGTACATTGAGTGGACCCCGCCAAGCACCCGGGGGATGGTGGCACCAGCACCAGCCTGACCGAGCACCCAGCTGCGGGGGCGGGGGGGGCTCTGCAGCTCCCACCCCCTCCCCTCCCCTGGCTTCTGACGCCTGCTTGGGTAGTTCTGCTGTGAGTCCTGTGGGGCTTGGGTGGCTACCAGCATCTACAGCCCTGTCCTCAACACCCAGCCCAGCCAGCTCACCAGGAGTGTGTAAGTGTCACCCGCGGTGCCCCTAAGCCCCCCTACCTGCAGGCTGCCCCGCGGGCAGTACTCAGTGACGATGCAAATGTTGGGGGGGTCAATGCATGCCCCGATGAAGCGGGTCAGGTGGTTGAACTGGATGTCCCGCATCTGGAGGTGGAAGCAGAGCCGAGATGGGCTTGAGATCAGAGGGGATGGGCTGCTGCTCCCATCAGTCGTCCCCCCCACCACTAGACCCAGCCTCTGCACCCCCAAGCAGGGTGCCCACCCCAGCCCAGGCCCCAAACCTACGTGCTTCAGCTCAAAGAGCACCTGCCGTGTCAGCTCGATGCGCTTCTTGTTGATGTGCTTGATGGCCACCACGTTGCCCTGGGGTGCCAGGGAGGGGGAAGAGGTCAGTGCCCACTGGGCAGATTTGGGGAGGACACAAGGTGCCAGCATCCCAAAGGGTGGGGCTGCAGCCAAGGGGGAGCAGCCAACAGGGCTGGGGGCTATCAGGGGGAGGGCTCAGCTCCCCACCTGCCACACTGACCTTGAAGTGGCCGGTGTTGGCGAAGATCTGGTACTTGCCATGGGTGGTCATCAGGGAGCCGTAGCTGGACCCACGCTGCAGGGAAGGAGCGGGAGTTAAGGATGGGGACCCTGGGGCATGGGGTGACAGGCACTGATGGAGTGGGATAGGGACACCCAGGGGTGTGCAGGGAATGGCACAGGACAAGCTCTGCAAGATCAGGACAAGTTCTGCGCACTCTGTAGGGAGGGTGAAGACTATAAGATGAGTTATGGTGTGCTGCAGGGGATGTAGGGTCATACAGGGGATGGATGAAGTGTGGTTCTATAGAGGATGGAGAGCTATGTAGGGGACAGGGGGCCATGTAGGGCATCAACAAGGGAAGACTGTCATGCAGGGAGGGAGGGCAGCGCAGGGGCAGGGGTAGGAGGAGGATGGTACCCCAGGGCTGGCAGATCTCACCAGGGACAGGGTGAGCCGGCTGCCTGCTGCCTTGTGGTACCGCTCGGGGCTCCCGAATTGCAGCTCGTCCCAGCGGATCCTCCAGAGCATGCTGGCAAGCTCCTTCTCCAGCATCAGCTTCCTGGGGGGCACATGGGGAGTCAGGCCCCCATACGCCCCTGCCCTGCCTGCCCCAGTGCCACAGGCTGAGGGGTGCCTGGTGCCCAGACAGAGGCTCTCCCAGCCCCGACTGACCTGAAGATGAGGAAGCTGGAGATGCCAAACATGACGAAGGTAAGGCCAGTGCCCAAAGCCACGATGGCCAGCATGGAGAGGGGGGCTGCAGGCAGGAGGGGATGTCAGCGTGGCCCAGCTGGCCACAGGTGCCAGGCTGCCACGCACCCACAGGGAAGGGTGCTGGGGACTGAGGGACATGGGGAGCCAGTACACCCACTTTTATCGCAGGAAGGGTCCTCCACGTCAAAGACACAGGGTGGGTTGTCCAAGGGGGGGGCCCCCTTCACCCAGGGGATGGGTCGTCCCAGCCAGTGGATCTGCTTCTCCACGCCCGAGTAGTGTCCCACCACCTACAGCAGAGAGAGCTGAGGCCTCCCCCAGCATCCCGTCCCCCAGTCCCGGGTACCAGCAGGATCCTGCTGCCAGCCCCCACCTCGTACTGTCCACTCTCGGGGTCACCCATGGCCCATAGGTTGAAGTCGGTGTCCCGGTCATTGTTGCTGTCCATGCTCACCAGCCCCGTCACCCCTGCGGGAGAAGCAAGACCGAGGTGGGACAGGGACTGGGTTCCACCGCCCCTGTGGCACCCGCAGCCCAGCTGCCCCTGTCCCGCCATTACCCTGGAACTTGCGATCCCGCATCTTCTCAATGATGTGGGTGGCGTTTTTCTTGGAGCCGCCCTCCTGCAGGGTCTCGTTCAGCACCATGGCGTACAGCAGCATCCCATCATAGAAACACCCTGCCACCAGGTTCATCTGCCAGGGGAAAGCTCAGCACATCCGCGGCCACGCACACAGGAGCACCTCGACCCCAGGACCCCCACCCCGGGGCTACACACCCACCCCTTGCCCCACAACCCCACACCGGAGCCAACACTCACCCTGCGAGGACAGCAGTGCCCATGGCTGTTCCCACCAGGGATGGCCCCTCTGGCATGGCCCGTAGCCATGTCCCACCCTCTGCATCCTGGTGAGGTGCCACAGCCCCACGGGGAGGGTCCCCAGTGCCCCATCACGCAGGGAGACTCACTCACCAGGGAGTAGTTGAGGTGCACCCCGAATTTCTGCTTAGCTCGCAGGATAAGCTGGGTTTGGAAGTGCTGGTACTCAGGGTTTTGGGGCTCATAGTAGGTGATGACCAGCACCATCTGCAACAGAGGACAGCACCCCGGTTCACACACCAGGGCCAGGCCGGGGAGGTGCCCGTCCCCAGGCAGGCAGGCACAGCTCACCTGGAAAGCCCTGCGTAGCCCCGAGTCCTGCCCCGGGCTCTGCTGCCAGGGCTTGAAGGGGTCACGGGAAGAGTCACCCCGCAGGCTCTCCCCGAAGACGTCCAGGTAGAAGAAGACATAGTCGCCATTGGTGAGGTTCTCCCGCTGCGCCAGCTGCATGATCTGCCGCAGCATCTCCGGTGGTCCGCAGAGATACACCACTGCCAGCAAGATGCGGGGCATCAGGGGGGCGATGCCACCCCACCCCACCCCGGGACACCCCAGCCAGCTGTGGGATGGAATGCTTTTCCTCGGAGAGATGGAGCAGAGCAACCCCGAGGTCACGCTTGGTGGCTGCGGGGAGGATGGAGCGGGCAGACAGGGGCAGTGCTTGGCTCATCGCCTTCTGATGCCACGTGCCCCGTGGCCACGCAGCCGGCTCAGCCCCACCACTCTCACTGGCCCTGACCCACCCTTGCCCCCCACCAGCCAGCTCGGGCTGAAGGGGGAAAGAAGAACAGGGGAACCCTTGCTCCAAAATGCGAGGCAGACACCCCACACACAGACCCCACACACTCTGCTCCAGCACCCACACGCACCCTGCTCCAGCAAAAGCCGCTCCTGGCATCAGGTCCCCAGCTGCTCCCCTGGGGGTGGACGGACCGGGGGGCCAGGAGAAGCGTCGGAGCCATGCGCCAGAGGCCCCTGGGGAACCCGGGCTGGGGAACGGGACAAACCCATGTTTGGGTTTGTGGCCGGCCGGCCGTGCGGCAGGAATGCGCAGGTTCCCGGATTCCAGCACCTTCGGCTGCGGCCGACGTTAATTGGAAACAGAGCATCTCGCTGGTGCGACCCACACAGCAAGGGGGTGTCCGGGCCCCGGCCAGCCGCCCCGCGTGCCCCCACCCACTGCTGGGATCTCCACCAGACCCGATGGGATGCCCACCCGGGTGATAAGCGTGGGGCGGCGTGGGGCTGGCACAGGGCACCACAGGCCGTGGGGATGGGCTCCCAAGACAGTCCGAAACCCCCCCAGGCAGGGGCCCTCCTTGCCCTTTCTGAGGATCCTGCCACTGCCTCCTCCCTCCCCCCGGAAAACCAGGGCCCCCGCTCCAGCCAGCCTGGCTGGGAACCCGGGATTGAGCAATGGAGGAGGAGGCGGCGGTGGGGGGTGCTGGAGGAATGTCACGCTCGGGCGCCGAACCCGGCGCACAGCCCTTCTGCATGGGGCCCGGGGCCCCGGCTGGATCTGGAGCGCAGGGAGGGCTGGGGACAGCGAGGAAGCCCCGCACCCTGGGATAAGGTCCCTGCTGCTGGAGGGTACCCCACCGTGCAGGCAGCAGGGCCGACAGGTTCACCCACGGGGACAGCGAGGCAGCCCACGGGTGGGAGAAGAAACCCAGAACGGGCATGGGAAACCCACGGCGAGGCAGGGAGCCTCTCCCAGGTGCGGGGGAGAGGGAAATCACAGCAGCTTGGGCTGTGCGTGAGCAAAAGCCCGTTTCAGGGTCTGAAATGGTTTCCCTCCGGGTGCTGCAATACCTCAGACAAACACTCCTGACTTCCCCACTTCTCTCATCCCACACCCAGAAATCTGCCGTCCCCACACTTCTTGGCCAGGACGGGCAGCTCAGCGTCTCCCCAGCACACAGAGGCTGGGGACACAGCGTGGGTCCCTCCCCATGCCATCACAGGCCCCAGAAAAAGGCAGCCCGTGGCACCCCAGGGGCTGGGGAGCCACAGCAGCTGGTGGCAGATGGTGTGACACCCCGGGCAGCCAGCCCCCACGGCAGAGGCGGCAAAAGTCCACCCGGTCAAAGGCCACCATGCAAGAGGATCGATGGCGCCTGGACAGCTCCCCAGGGACAGGTTGCAGGAGCCACACAGAAGGGAAGGGTCAATGCTCGGGGCTCTCCATGACGCTGGCAGCTGCCTCCAGCTGGCAGCCTTCTGCCTGGCCAGCAGCACCCCTGCCTGCTCACGCACCCCTCCGGGGGACAGGGAACGGCCGACGGCAGCCTCAGCGTCACTGAGGACAGGGGGAACAGGGTCCCGGGAGGCTGGGGCACATGCAGCCCCCAGGCATTTGCTTAGGGGTGCAGGAGGAAGAGCACATGGCCCCAGGGGAGAGGCAGGACCCCGAGCATGCAGACGGGGTGACAGGACGCTGCCTGACCCTGCGTGATGGAAGATAACCCTGAAGTGAGGGCAAATCTGGGTTTTGGGCAGCAAATCCCTGCAAATCCCAGTTTCGAGCAGCCCCACCAGCACAGGGCACTACAGCACAGAGACCCTCACCCTGGCCAGGCGGCCGTCCCACGCTCAGGGGGATTGTGGGGGGCGAGGACCAAATGCACTCCTGTCCCAGCAGCAGCACCCAGCCATCTCCCCAGGCAGGGGACCTGGGCTTTGCAGGCAGATGCTCCAGTAATTCCCTCAACCACAGCTCTAATTATATCAGCGCTTTTGCAAGTGGCAGGAGAGACGTGGGCCCCTGCACGTCTCCCAGGCACCGGTGAGGGGGCAATGGGAAGTGCCAGGTGGCCGTACATGGGACGGGGGGGATGCACCCACATCCCCCCTGTTCCCACTCTTTAAACAAGCCATGAACGTTGGGGATAGGCAAGGTTGGGTGCACACGGTGGGGCAGGGAAGCGGCTTTCCCCAGGAAAGGTTTACCAAACTCCTGCCCACCACCTGGGAGAAGGAAGGTGACATCAAGAGGGATGACATGTGGTGTCACTGCAAGGCACGGACATGGATGTGGCTGCTGCCGAAGCTCCTGCTTCCCTCTAATCCATGCCATGCCGTGCAGGGGTGGGCACCCCGAGACAGCCTTTCAGGGTCCCCACTCCCTGCCCCACACCCCCGGGTTAGGAAAGCACCTAACATCGGCATCGCAGCCCTGAGCGCCCATCCCCGTAGGGCCAAGCACTCAGCCCCACACCCTACCCCCATCTCCGGGCTGTGGCCACAGGGACCCAGACTCCCCTGCATCCTGGCTCAGAAGGTCACCGGGTCTCTGCCCATGCCTGACCTCCTCCCCAGCAGCCATGATCCCTTGCCTGCATCAGGAGGGACTGATTCCCATCGGGGTGATTTATGGCACCAAGCTGGAAACATTGACAAGAATCACTGGTTTTAGCCTTTTTCCCTGCATGGCCCTTTGCCCCCGCCCCACGCGAAGCTCCACACCCCACGGCTGATGACGGCACACGCAGGGATCTTCCATCCCAGCCCTTCGGCCAAGCAAACAAGAGGGGCAGCCGCAAGCTGCTCAGCTCCCACAGCCCTCCATGGGATGCCCAGCCCCACCAGTGTCAGTCCCTGGGGAACTTGGCCCAGCACCCCAAAGCACCCCAGCCACACGCCCCCAGCCTGGTCCCACGCAGCCTTGGCCACATCTCCTGCTGGCCCATCTGGCTCCACTCGTCCCAGCTCGATGTCCTTCTTAATGACACAGCATCTCAGGATCCATTAAGAAGCATCGCAGAGCGGCTGGCTCCGGGATCGATACACCCCGCTCATCAATAATGAAAGAGCATCAGGCTGCCCTTGCTCTCCAGCTGCCTCCGTAAGCCCCTCCATTTCCTCCCACTCCCAATATAGCCGCTCTCCTGGGGCGCTCACAAGGCACCAGAATGATTTATCCCTCCATCAGCAGGGTGGGGCCATCCCCAGCCGCAACCCGGGGAGCAGCGGGGACAGGCACAGCCTGGCACACTCAGCTGCCCGTCTGGGGGGCTCTGCCCCAGCACGGCACTGCCACCTCGGCCTGTCGGCACCAGGCTGCTCTGGGCATGTAGCCGCAGCCAGCGCTGCCCTTTCGACGGCCACGTCCACACCGTCACCTTCAGCCTCCGAGGAGATGGCTGGTTCCTGCCTGCCCCTGGGGACACCCTGATCCTGCTAAGGCAGAGGTTAGGGTGGCCCCAGTGACCCACGCACCACACGTCCCACCAAGGTGACGGTCTGCCCCAGATCCCCCTCCCCCCCCCCCAGCACAGGGTGACCGGGCTGGGGGACAGGGAGGGGGACCCCCTGGCCCCCCAACCTGCCCCAGACCCACCTACTGGCCCTGGGGTGGCCCAGGGGTCTCGTGTCCTGCCTTGTCACCTGCGCACCCACCTCCCCACGCTGGTCTTTGCCCACCCCTCCCCATGCCCCACATGGGTCCCACCGTGCCCTCAGCCCATCCTCGTGCCCCACACGGGTCCAACTGCGCTCCCACCCCCTCCCCACGCCCCACACGGGTCCCGCTGTGCCCCTGGCCCCTTGCCATGCCCCACACGGGTCTCACTCTGCCAGCCCCCTGCTGCACCCCACATGGGTCCCACTGTGTCCTCAGCCCCTCGCCACACCCCACACAGGTCCCACTGTGTCCTCAGACCCTCGCGGTGCCCCACAAAGGTGCCACTGTCTCCTTGGCCTGTCGCTGCACCCCACACGAACCCCACTGCATCCCCGT
>JANZLQ010000079.1:71551450-71571887 GCA_026212715.1 Elanus axillaris | reverse complement strand
GCCGAGGGGTGGGGGGTGGAGGGGGCATGGGCGCAGCCTGGGGGGGACGCGGGGTGCATGGAGTGCCCGGGGTGGGGTCTGTGGGTGCCGGATTGCTCCATGTTTCTGTGTGCAATGCCAGCAGAGGGGGCCCGGTCACCACTGCCCGTACAGCGTACATCCTACAACCGGGGACAGCAGCTACAAGCTACCCGGCTCTGCCTCGGACACCCAGGCAGCCAGAGGGCCCATGGGGCATCTGCCCCAGCTCTGCATCCCTTGTCAGACCAGGGCATCCCCCGACAAGTCCACAGGGTGGGAGAGGAGCTGAGGTGGGGATGGGTTCTTGCGGGGCTTGGTACGGCTGCTGTCCCCTCAGCCTGCTCCCTGGGGCGCACGGGGCTGGGGCTTAGAATGCTTTAGGGTTTCTGTAACTCTGGTTCACCTTCCCTGATCTCACGCTGAGTTTTAGTCTTTCTGCACTTGGCATTCCATGTCTCGGAGCTGACAAATTTTCTTTCCACAGGGCTGTGCCCAGCACCCTGGTCCTGCTGGTCTGTAGTGGTCCGTGGCGGTCTGTGGTGGTCCATGGTTGTCCGTGATGGTCTGTGGCAGTCCACAGAGGTCTGTGATGGTCTGTGGTGGATTGTGGTGGTCCCTGACAGTCCATGGTTGTCCATGGTTGTCTGTGGCAGTCCGCGACAGTCCATGGCAGTCCACAGAGGTCCATGATGGTCTATGGTGAACTGTGGTGCTCCACGGTGATCTGTGGTTGTCCATGGCAGTCCATGGCTATCCATGGTGGTCCACAATGATCTGTGGTGGTCCCTGACAGTTCGTGGTAGTTCGTGGTCGTCCAAAGTGGGTTGTGGTGGTCCATGGCAGTCCACAGAGTTCCATGATGGTCTACGGTGGTCTGTGGTGGTCCATGGTGGTCTGTGGTGGCCCACAGTAGTCCATGGTGGTCCTCGCACTGCCACCAGAGTATGGTGGGCACCAAGGGCACAGCCATGCCCGCCTGCCCTGGGGAGCTCATGCCCATGAAGTTCCCACCTCGTTTTCCATGTTCCCAGCAAGCGAAACCAAACCCCAGGTTCCCAATGCTGATGACTGTTTAATTGCTAAAAAAGGTTTTTCTACTTCCTGGGGTGCAGCAACATGAGCTAGTGGGCTGCAGGGCCCTGCCAAGTGCCTTCACCTCTGCACTGAGAGTGGGTCCAGAAACCTGTCAGCCTCGGGAGATGGCTGTAAAGAATGTGGCAGGCACCACCTGTGGCACGGTCGGCTCTGCTGGGGCCAGGTGAAGGAGCTGTGCAGGCACTGCTGTGCCAGGGTACGTATGGCACTGGGTTGCGGGGAGGTCTGGCATGAATGGGTAGCAGCCCCATCCTGCTGGAGGCTGGGGGCTGTAAATGGGGTTGCAAAGGGGGGGGCACAGAAAAAGGCCCCACTGGGGGTCCCCATCTCCACCTAAGTGGGAACCAGGGTCATGCTGGGATCTCCATTCCCAGTGTTGGAGGAGCCAACCCATCCCAAATGGGAGAGGAACACCTCCAGAAGGCTGGGGGCAGCTTTGGCCAGGTGGGCACGAAACACAATGGGACAGGTGCAGGCACGCTAGGCCACCTCTGCATGGATGGGCTTCCTGTGCTCCTGCTGTCCGGGAAACCTGAAGGGCTCCTTGTTTGGGTTTGGTGTTCGTGTGCCAGTAGTGGAAAAAATGAGGCAGAGGCAAATATTTTAAAGGGAAAAATGTGGGTAATGCAGCAGCTGTGACATCTCCCTTGTTCAGGGCAGGGGCTGTCCCAGTGTGTCCGTGGGGAGAGCGTCCAGCACCCACACCACTGCATGCTTCAGACCCATGGTGGGACCCTACACGTGTCCTTGCAGGACACCAGGACAGGCCGACCAGGATGTGTCACCCATGTCCCCCTTCAGGTGGGTACTGCCTGTGCCAAGTGGGGGTACCTACTGCATTGCTTTCCCCTCCATCTGCTGTAGGACTCCCAGGCTGGGCACAAGGGGTCTTGGCCCCATGCCCAGGTGGTCTCTTCCACCATGAAGCCACTAGCCATCCATGGCTTTTCCTGTAGGGTGTCCCTAAAGCAGAGTAGCACGCCATGGTGCTCCCTTGGGTCCCAACCAACAGCCCATGAGGGTGCAGGGGGGATCTGTCTTTCTGATCCCAGAGAGAGGCCGGAAAACATCTGCAGGATCCATCCAGGACCCATAAAACCCCAGTGTCTCCAGGGGCTCTCCCTCTCCCTGCGTCCCATTGAAGCATGGTGCCCAGGACAGGTCTGGGAGTCCCCAGGGGCTCCCCAGCACATCCCAGAGCAGTTACATGCCGGGGTCAGCCCTGGTGGCATTGCACTGCTGTGGCAAAGTCCCCTCCATCACAGGGTGCCTGGACCCCTGACCTCCCCAGCAGGTCCCCAGGCCCAACAGGCGCATGGTACTTTTTTGGCTGATGTGGCTCCTGCGTGGCCCAGGAATGATCTCCCAGGGTTATTTCTGACTCACAGGACAGGAAACGTTTCAGGGTTTAAGCCGAGCTGAATAATGTGCTCATTTCCTTGTGCCAACTACAAAGCACCTGCTCCAGGGGATTTATGGAGTGCCGGCCTCTCACACTCACTGCGCAGCTGCCCGCCCGGATGTTTTTATTTTCCTGGGATGGCCAGCAAGTGCCAAGGCCTGTTTTCCTAAACACCCCATGCCCTCCCGGCACGTTTCCTTGAGGGGAGCCTGGGCAGAGCCACAGGCTGCAGCATACGCAGGGTGCTGGGGTGCCAGCATGGGTGCCAGCACCCTGCCAGGGCTGAGGGCAGTGGAGATGCATGGTTAACCCACTGGTGCCAAAACCTGGCCTGGCACAGAGCAGCCACAGCTGGGATAAATGGCCCAGGAGAGTGCCAAAGGGTGGTGGAGAGTGATGGAGCATGGGGGCGAGCAAGGGAGGATGAGATGGTGTGAGAGAGAGGACAAGAGGGCAAGGGAGCCATGGAGCCATGGCATGGAGCTGCCTGGACCACGGAGCCCTGCCTGCCACCAGCTGCAGGGAGGAGGCACCCAGCCTGGGGTGGGCAGATCCCATCCCACAGCTGGGAACCTACAGACACCATCCCACAGCAGACTCCATTCCATGGCTGGGGACCCACGGACAACATCCGACCCAGGCTTGCACAGCCCCTGCAAAACACTGCACCCAACCCATGGGGTAAAAACAGCTCTCCCCTGCGAGGAGGGTCAGAGCGTGGGCGCCGAGGCCAGGGACACCGGTGGGAGATACAGGGCATGCCAACATGCCTCCCAGCCCATGCGCCTCCAGTGGGACTGAGCTCCATCCAGTGGGCAACCAGCCTGCAGAGTAAGGTGACGTCAAGGTCTTCATCATGTCCCCTCTGCTCTGTGCCCTTTTTGGAGCAACAGTCTCATTGCTTCAGTCCTGGTGGGGTCAGCTCTGATCCTACCTGTACTTCCAGCCTCCTGGAGCTATCCCATCTGGTTTACTAGCTGTGGAACTAAGGGTAGAGTGAGCCGGCTGTCATTCCCTGGGTAGCCCTTTGTCCCCTCCTGGCCCCTTTCCCAGCTCCTGGTTGCCCAGCTCTCTGAGCCCCCTGCTCAGCTCTCCCCAGCATCTGTCCATTCTGGTGACTGGTGAGCGTTCAGGTGAGCAGACATAGCTCAGTGCTGGCATCTCTTGCACACTGCCTGCACCCTGCCCTGATGCCCTGGGGGCTCTGGGGCTTGAAGCATCTTCAAGGCACTGGGCAAAGAGAGGTGCCCACATCGCACAGCTGTCCCAGCACCCAAGGCAGCACCAGGGCATCTCAGCACAGTGATAAGTTGGGGTTGGGCTTGTTTTTGTTTTTTTTTGGTTTTTTTTTTTTGCTGTTTAGAGAGAAAATAAAGCACTTGTGGGGAGCAGGAGCCAAGCTCCCCAGTGCCTAAAACAGCAATCACAGCACTTCCTCGGATTTATGGTGTTTGCTTTCACAATGCCAGCCGGGATCCTGTTTGCTTCCTGCTCTGCAGCTGCAGTCCCAGCTGAAGGCTCAGGAGATTCAGGTTTTATAACACTCCTGGATCCTGCTGATGGCAACATGTCCTGCATCGTTTATTACCCCCATGCCTTCTGTGGGGCTGGGGTGGGCTGTTGTCACCCCATCCCAGCACCCACCGGCTTGGATGCTCACCCTTGCCTGTCCACAGGCTCCCATCCTCTGGCACCAGGGTCTTGAACAACAGCTCTGCAGAGGGAGCACCCAACTTTTGCTGGGAGAGCAGGCCAGCAATGCTGTGCCCTTGCCTCTTCTTGTGCACTGCTACAATCTGAGAGCCAGGCCAGGCAGGAGCAGCTGAGTCCTGCTGAGGAGGATGCTGAGACACAGATGTGACCCTCTGTGGGGTCCCAGGATGTTCAAGGGTGGTGACTGCTCCTCACCGGCACGCCTGGGCATGCAATTAGTCCCTGCTGTTGGCCTCTGCCTGATAAACCAAAGTGACTGAACTCAGAGCAAGGCACTTCTTCCAGGCCCTACATCCCTTCTGTGGCTCTTCCCCAGGTCTCAGCTGTGTTCCCGAGATGTGAGCACAAAAACAGGCTGTCCTTTTTGCTCTCCAGGGCAAAAACCTCCTCCAGGATGCACCAGCTAGCACAGCCGGAGAGGGTGTCGCCTCCTCCAGCCACCGCATCTCTTGGGTACCTGAGCTGAAGCTCTCGAGCACCAAGTCCAACTCCAGTTGCTACAAGCTCCATCCTGTATGAGCTGGACTGAAATGCTCTGGAACCCCCATGGGGGTCTGTGCTGGGGCCAAGCAGCCACCCAGGGATGCAAAAGTGGGGGAAGGAGAGCGGGGAAGAGTGGGAGCGACAGGCTGGGGTGACCACCAGCCCCATCCTCCAGTGCACAGCCGCAGGGTGGAAGGTGCCTCGCTGTCCAGGTCCCTCTGCAATGTGCCGAGGGGTGTCCTCACACCCTTTCCTCCTCCTCTGCATTTACCCAGCAAACCGCTTTGATGAAATACCCAAAGGCCAGTAGTGGGCTGGTAGCCTTAACCCTCTCTTGAGGAAACCAGAAACAGAAACAGGCTACAGAAATCCTGGGAATGGCTCCCTGTGTCCCCGATGAAGCAGGGGCTGTGCGCCTCCATATGGCTGAGAGATGCTCTCGCCCCAGATTTTCAGCGCCCTTCCAGAAGCCTGCCCAAGTCATGTGGGCGTCCAAATGAAACCCACTGCTTTTGTTTAACATTTGCTGTACTCAGTGATGAAATGATGATGGATTATTTCATTGTGGTTACTAGCCTGCCAGACTTCTTTTTCCAAACACACAATAGGAATATTCATTTACTGCTCCAACGACAAACGCTTTTATCCTCTTTCTATAGTAACAACGCTGCACCAAAGTTGGTTTCATTTGTCACTGATACACTTCACCGTCCCAGCTCATGGTCCCACAGTCAGCAGGTTATTCACGGGTGCACCAACCTTCTCTGATTTATTATCAGCCTTTCCCAACTGATCCCACCCTTGCTGCCATCCACCCACCCCACCCAGAGGGGCACAGCATCATCCAGGGCACTACAAGAAGGCTGGGGTAACTCTCTGAGGGGAAGAGGGGATGCAAAGCCAGGGCTGCTCCCTTGGATGTGAGAGCACAAGACGCAGGATGGGGATGCCATGGGATGGCGAGGGGGCTCAGAGCACCAGCACGAAGGGACTATGCCTTCAAATCCGAAAGTGGCGAATCCAAAGCGGATAAAAGGAAGCGGGTTTTTTTCACTCTGTGCTTAATTAGGCTGCCACAGGAAAATGCATAGGCCAAAATTTAGCAGGATTCAGGGAGGGATTGGGCATTTATGGGGATAACAAAAATATCCAGCTATAATAGCGGATGCCAACACAAATTCTGGAAGGGATATTAAGCCTCACGCGTCAGGGTGTAAACCTATGCCAAACTCTCAGAAAGTAGGGAGATTAACACAGGGGCAGATGACCCACATATGCTACCGCTACCGCTGCCGCCTCACTGCCGGCACAGCCCCGCGCTGGCCGAGCCACTGGCTGGACCATCCCTGGAGCCCCATTTCCTGCTGCCGGCAGCGCCTCTGACACGGGCTGCGAATTTCTCTTGGCAATTCAGCCTTTCAGTTGTAGCTCTCAGGGGCCGTGTGGCTCCCAGGGCTCTGACCTCCTCCATCTCACCCATCACCTCGCTTTGCCAGCTGATAACAGCCTTATCACTTCAACCCAGAGGCAGGCCCTCTGGGTAAAGGTCTGTGTGGACCATAGGCATCTCCCTGGGTGGTGTGGCATCTTCCCACGGCTTCTTGCTATCAGCCAAGCCCTTGTTTCCTTCTCAGGTCACTTGTTGCCCAAATGCACCTTCACCTTCTGATTTCATCCCTCCCATTCCCTGTTTCTACTGGGGCTGGTTTCCAGCCTCTGGAAGGGGCTGCTCAGCTCCAGCATCTCATGGATGCTGCATGCACGCAGGCACACAGCCCCACTTTCATGGGCACTGCTCAGATGAGCCCTGGGGCATGCCTCATGCAGAGCCTTCCTCACCCGCTCTGCATCAGTAGCAATCACTGTACTGCCTGTTCTTGGCCAAAAACCCCTGCTGTCACCCCCAGTCCATGTGTGGCCACCAGCCTGGCATGGCTGCATTTCAGGCTGGGGTGAAACTGCCATGCTGTGGTAGCCGGGAGCTGGGTGCGAGCATTTCCACCCCCGTTGAGGATGGTGCCATTGCATCCCACACTGGTTGTTAATAGGGTGCCTCTCTGGTCCCTGTGAGGTGGGATGCTCCTCAAACCTTGGCCGCTGTGAAGGATCAGAAATGGCTCAGTGTGACCAGAGGGGAGCCTGGAGCTCTCCTGGTCAGGGGCCAGGGTCTCCTGCTCTTGCTGCTTGTGTGCTCACCACCCTCCCGAAGGCAACCCCGCTGGGGTCCCTTGGATCTCATCTCGCTGTGGAGCCTTGCACCCACAGGGGCTTCCAACTGGAGACATTTCTGGAGGGCATGAATCAGCTTTTCACAGCTTGTTAAAAATCTTGATCCTACCTCTTGTTTTCATGCCTTTCAAATCAGGAAATGAGTTTTACAACTTTTCCAGTGGGGCACAGCTGGTGGCCAGGGTCGTAAAGCTGAACTTTATAAATATCTCTTGTTGGGATCAGGGGAAGAGCATTAAAAAGGCAGAGAGAGAGAGAGAGAGAGAGAGAGAAGGGAAAAGAGCAAAGGCAATACAGAAGCAAGGCAACCTCGGTGAAGAAGCCCAGCTCAACACTGGCCATGGCCATGCAAGTGCAGAAGATGGGCTGTGCTTGGGGCAAGCTTTGCCTGCTGCTTTCCCTCATCCTCCAGCTGCCGGACTCCCAGGCCAAATGCTACTTCCAGGCTAAAGGTAAGTGTGGAGGTGAGACGGGAAGAGGCTGATGGGAAGAAGAGGCCTCAGCTTTCCCCAGGGCGCTGGGGCTCTGTCCTGAGTGCTTGTGAAGCACAGAAGGGACTACGCTGAGCTCAGGAGTGCAATCGTGGGCCAGTGATGAGTGGAAGGAGCAGTCTATAAACCACAGAACAGCTCCCCAGGGCTCTGGCTGAGAAACAGCTTGCTGGGCCATGAAGAGCTCCTGGCAGGAGCCCGGCTGGGGCTGAGCGTGCAGGACTAGAAGCAAAGGGAGGAGGGCTGCCCGTCTTTCCTCTGCTGCCTCCTTCCAGGGCTGCAGAGATGCCCAGACCCCAAGGATGTGCTGGATGTGCCCTCTCCAGGGAAGCAAGAGCCACTTGCCTCTGCCCTAGGTCCCTGGAGTAGTGGGGAGAGCCTCAGGGCATGGCCAGCAGAGGATGGATGGGAGCATCGCCGTTGGCAGGTGCCTGGGCATCCCATACCTGCAGGGTGGCAGAGAGACCACCGAGTATCTTCTGTACCATAGGATGGGTGGGAGGTCATGATGTCCCCTCTGCCCCCTCTCTCAGGGCACAGGGGTGCCAAGGAGGCTCCCACACGCCCCTGTGCAGGCTCGTGTGTGCTCATCACCACCATTTCGTTTGCAGCTCCCTGTGAGTATGAGGGGAAGCAGTTCTCCCTCGGGGATTCGTGGCTCAGCACCAACTGCCTGCTCTGCACCTGCCTGCACCCCATCGGCGTGGGCTGCTGCGAGACGTGAGTGAGGGGCTGAGGGAAGCTGGGGGTGGGCTACTGCCAGGGATGCTGCCTTGCCACTTGCACCTCTGTGCCCGCAGCAGGGAGGAGGTTGTGTGGGTCTGGTGGCTGCAAATGCAGCCGAGCAAATGTCAGAGCCTTGGGGGGCTGTGGGGCGCCAGGCCCTGGGGGACAAGGGGCAGAGGTGGGCAGGAGCCCACCAGGGCATTGAGGGTGGTGGAGTTGGGGACACAAAGTGGGGGGCAGGGGTGCCTCAGCACAGCGAGATGCCCAGACGTGCCCGGCTGGGGGGGCTGGCAGCAGAGGAAGCCACCCGGCCCTGCCAGCAGCTCCCTGGCACGAACCAGGGGAAGCTGATGGTACGGTGCCTTCTCCTGCAGCACCCAGCACCCCATCGACTTCCCCGACTGGTGCGAGGCCCACTACGACTCGCAGACCTGCCAGATCTCGGTGGTGCAGAAGGCCAACCCCAGCCTGCCCTGCGTGAAGAGCATGGAGCACGAGTGGGGCTCGGCCGGCACCCCTGAGCCGCTGAGCAACAAGGTGCTGGGTGCAGGGCTGAGCAGATAGAGGCTCGGCAGCAGCCTGTGCCCTCTCAGCATCATCCTCCCTCCTCCAGAGCACACCTCCCGCATGCTCCAGACCTGCCCCATCCCGTAGAGACGTCACTGCCGCCACCTTCCAGGGAAACCACTATCCACACACTATGGTACCGAGTTAACATTTACACCCTAGCGCTGCCAGCGCTTTGCTTCTGCCTTCAGCTTCCTGAACCGAACAGCAGCTCCCTCCCTGCGAGATGTCCTGCACACTGTGGGAATGCAGATCCTACAGGATCTCCTCCCAAATGGGCAGGAAACCCCCAGCTACTAAAGGGCTACAGGACCAAATTAGCCTGCTTCATGGCAGTCTTGTACTCCTGCACCCAGCCTCAATCTAAGCAGCTCCCTGCTCCCTCCGAGACCCCCATCCTCCTGCATGGCAGCCACTGGGAGCTCGCTGGGGAGCACCACAGCCCTTCCTGCAGGACCCACGCACCCCAGCCAGCCCCTTCTCTGCCCCGGAGCACGAGAGGCACAACCCACCTCTGGAACCACTAATGCCCCCACTCCCACAGCTCCCGGGGCCAGAGGGGGTCCTCGGCACAACAGGCCAGCCCTGGGCAACACTGAAACAGAGCCAGCCCAGGGCTGGTGGCAGAGCTGGGGAGGAACCACTAGAAGATGTGCCCAGAGGAGGCCCCCATCCCAGCTGCAGGGGAGTGGGGCTGGGAGCCTGCTAGGGTTCAGGGAGCTGAAGCAAATCCGCATGTGCCAGGGTGGAGCCAGCCACCCTGGCAGCCCGCCCCAGCTGGTGCCATGCCTGTGTTGTGCAGAGCCTTGTGTAGATGTTTTTGTTCTTGCAATAAAGATATAAGACAAAGAGGAGGTCTCCAGCCTGTGACTGTTGTGCAAGGTGGGCTGTGTCCACCACTGGGAACAGTGTAGGAATAAGGCTATCGGGAAGGCCAAGTTTTCTACATTCAGATATTTATTAGATTTCAATGCAAAGAGGAAAACTCTTTGAACGGTTTGGTAGAAATGGGGAGTTGGCTGTTGAGCAGAGAGACCTCCATCCCAGCTCCTGAATGCACAGCACACATTCCCTCCAGCTCCCCAAGGATCCCAAGACAGACCAGCAGGATACCTTTGTGCCCAGGAGTGCAGGCAGGGAACAGCCCAGGTGCTCAGGGCTTCTAGGTTTTGGATCATCACTATTGTGCTGCCACAGCACGTGGCTGCATCCAGGACACCGGCATGTGCCAGCAGTGCAGAGCTAGCCTGCCAGGACCTGCCTCCTTCGGGTGAGGGTAGTGGGGGGAGCTGGGCTGTGCACATCAGACACCCCTCACAAGAGGCAGGATGTGTGCCAGGGCAGGAGAGCAGGCTCCCACACAGCCCAGATTGGCCAGCGAGCCTCACCTGGACACCAGAACTCTGCTTGTGGGGTCTCTCTGTAAGGGGGATGGCCTTCACCGAAGGCTGGTACAAGGCTTCACTGGAAGAGCTTCCCTCTCCTTTCCCTGGGCTGGGCCTTTCCCTCTTGGAAGCCGCTCATGGGGTAAAGGCACGTCAGGCCATTCCCTGAGAGGCAGATTTCTTTTTGGTGAGTGCTGGGACTGACTCCTTCACCCAGGCAGGAAGGGTCCAGCTCCCAGCCGAGGGCTGCAGTACAAGACAGCGCAGCAAGCACAGTGCTCCTCCACCCACAGGTGGGACAGACTTGCCTGGTGCCCACCCGGGTGTTGCAGATGAACCCAAGGGGACATTGGGATGTGCTCTCTGCAGCATGCTGGTGACAGTCCTGCCTGCCATTCCCACCAGTGGCACATGCTTGCAGCATCACAGGCCCCAGCATCACAGGCCCCCACCAGCTCTCCCCACTTCAGATGGTGATGGAGTTAGTGCTGGAGAACTGAGACACATAGGAAGCCAGGATGGGATTGGTTGGCAGAACTTTGATGGGCAAGTCCCAGCTGAAAGTGTCCACTTCCATCTGCTCCACCCCGGTCCAGGTGACAGCCTCTGACTGGCTCCCACGAACCAAGCAAGTCCCCGCTGACTCCCCAGAGGTCACAAACTCAAAGTGCAGCCTCCACTTCAGGGACACTGTGGGCAAAAGAGGGGTCAGCAGCCAACACCACAAGGGACAGGAACAGCAGCTGTCTCAGTGCTGGCTGTCCTGGCAAGGGGACACAAAAATAAGCCCACTCACGCAGGCCATCTCCCTCCCACAGGACACAACCCTGCTGAGCAATGGCAGGGCTGGGGACATCGCAGTCCTCCTGCCGCGACAAGCAGGCGTTGTGTCCTTTCCCTGGTGGCCACTAACCAATATTGGTGGTGAATCCAGGGGTAGAGCTGAGTGGGATGGGCAGGCTGAAGCTGCTCTGGGCTGTGTGCAGGCAGGCCTCCTGATGGCGGGCGTGCGTGCTGAAGGAAACGGGCTGCCCCTGCCGACGCTGGAACTCCTCCTGGATGCTCTCCTCCGTCTGCAGGCTCACCGAGAACTACAGGGCAATTGGCAGGGTGCTTGTTCTCACAACCTCACACAGCCCTGGGGGCTCCATTTCCCAAACAAGCTCAGAACTGGAGCCCTTCCACACCTCATACCCCAAGGGGACCTCAGCTGGGTCCCACTAGAAACCGTCAGCAGAATCCCCACAGCAGACCAGTGCCACCCCAGTCCCTTCTGCCTCTCCCCTACGTGAGACCCCTGCCTCTCCCCACAGTGATCCTGAAGCCAGCACTGACCTGCAAACATGGGATGTCTCCTTCCGAGAAGTTAAAGGTCCCAATGACATCCTCTCCGATCTTATACACAGTCTTAAAGATGCAGAACGACCCCACCTTCCCACGAGTGTTGCTGATATTATACAGGTCTGTGGAGCAAGAAGACGGGGGGAAAGGGTTGTGGCAGGACAAGGCTCTGCTCCATACAGCGCTCTGGGTTAATCACAGAGCTCAGCAGACATGAGCCCACGGCTGCTGCTTGGGTGTGAAGGACTGTCCCTGGAGGTGACATTCCCTTTGGGAAACACCTGCAGTGAGCAAGAGCAAACCACATGCTGGCTGCAATACGCCGGAGAGAGGGTCTCTGGCTGAAATAGGAAGCGCCTGAGACTGGCTGGGAGGAGCCCATGGGAAACTGACCCAAGCAGGTCCTGATGGAGCTGTTCCACAGCCCCACTCAGAGCTTCGCTTGCCAGTGAGAGATTTTTGCAGTGAGCCCTGAGCTGTGCTTCTTGCCCAGGTTAGGAGAGCAGGTTCAAGCAGGGGATATGACCTACGCAGACTGCGACGGGAGGTGGCCACCATTAGCAGTTCTGTCGCCAAGTCTGCCAGGCGAGAGTCTTTCTTCAAACCCTCCTCCTCCTCCAGGAAGGGGTTTGAGGGTGCAACAGCCTCATCCTGTGGGAACTGGTAATCCTTGAGCCCTGGGGAGAAGGTGAGAGTGTCAGCGGGGCAGGTTGCAGCCAGGTCTGTGTCTACAGGGAGGGGTCGTGTGGCCTTACCATGTAGCACAAGGACACGGAAGGGTACACGCAGGAGCTTGATGGGGGAGTTGACACGCTGGCAGCCGATCGTCAGCTTGTACACGTACTTTACTGACTGTCCCCGGAAAGAGGGAGGGCCGTCTATGGGCAGTGTCTCACAGTATGAATCTGCAATGAGTGCAGAAAAGATTGCTTTCCAAGGCAAAAGAAAGCTCCCTGAGCTGTTGCTCACAGGCTCCCTGCACCGAGGGTTAGGACTAGCAGCGATGCTGAGCTAGGGACAGTGTCTGGTGCTTTCTGCCATCTCCTCTTTCCCACAGCAGGCCAAGTACATCCCCAGTGTCCCTGCACCAGTGCACTGCTCCTCACATCACATGCACCATCATCCAGATACTGCTTCCAGCACATACAACCACACACAGAAATTCTGCCTCAAAAGAATGTGAAAGATGTGAAATCCAGGAACACAAACACATGAGAGCTAAACTTACTCATCACGAGTTCAACCTGAATTTGTCTCTGCGCACTTCCTTTGCACGTCCCTTTCATGATACAGTCACAGGCTGTGGTTTCCTCAGGGTTCTGCCCCATGCGGCAGAGGTGCTGATCAGTACCTCATGCCTCTTTTGATATTTGCTTTACACAAATCCCAAAGTCAGCAACAAAAATTAGTTTCTTCCTGTGTTTTTCTCTGAAACATTGGGTCTAAATGGCCAAGAAACAATTAAGAGACCTCCACAACAACCTGTGGCATATCCCCCATGAGAGACTGATGACTTAGTCCACAAAGCCTCTGACGCCGAGACCTCTGAGATGCTGGGGCCTGGCTTTACACCACATTCAGCCCTCTCAAAGCCCCTTGGCCACCACACAAACCCCAACGCTTCTCCTCACAGCATGAACACTTCTGCAGCTTTCCCAAACCACACACTGTATAGTAAGAAACGCGCAAACAGTGAACTGTGTAAAGTCTCCACCTCTCTGGCTTGCCCACCGTAATGCAGATACACCCTGCCAGAGGAAGGCCAGCATCCTGCTGTGAAACCACAGATCCTTCCCCATGTCTGGCACATCCTAAACATTGAGGCTTAGATTAAAAGCTAGGGTTACATTTTAAATATAACTTCTAGATTTAAAATAACAGGACTGTAAGGAAGTAAAAAGCCTGTGCTAGTGCATAGCATCCACAGGCTGTCACACCTTAAAACACAAGGCTGTTCTGCTGGACCGGGGTGCAGATAAAACTGAGAACTGTCTTGACAGGGAGGACAATCAGGTATTTCCAAGGAAGGAAGCAGGCTGCTGTAACCCCCTCTATCAGGCTTAACAAGGGTGCTCACAAAGACCTTCATGCCCAGTGAACATAATCTGAGCAGAGACCACTGCTGTCTGAGGACGACGGGCTGTTTGCTACCTGGCAGAGGAATGCTAAGACTTGGGAAGTCCCAGCTTCCGTGCATATCCCAGAAGGAAGCACATTCCTGGTGCTATGGATGCCTGCATTACCCACCCGCTGTACCCTCTGGCTGGGCTCCCGGCCCGTGTCCAGGCTGCTTCCATTTCCTCCCCTCTCTGTGATCTACCAAATGTTTAAAGGTATTACAAAACCAGACAGCAGGCAAAAACAGCCACAGAAATGACTAGAGGGCTTGAGAAAATGTGTTATGGTGACAAATTTAAAGAGCTCAGTCTGGGCAGTGTGTCAAAGAGATGGGAGGTGAGTCAACTTCAACATATAGGCACCATAACAAGGGGAAGATATTGGGGAATAAGCTGGTCAGCAACTGAAAACAAGGCCTTTTATCGAGAGACAGCCTGACACAACCTCAGCTATATGTGCCAGCTCTGGCTACAGTTTAATAACATAGTACTTTGCTGAAGCAGAATTAAGATTTCTTGGGGGTTTTTTGCCTTTCCGAACTGTGCAGCAAAACTCGAAACTTCTGAAAAACAGGAAATGAAGAATTAACATACATACCCACACAGCCTTAACTCTGCCTCCACAGAGCTGGCACGAGCCCCCAGGAATGATCTGCAAGCATGCCAGCTGCAGTGTCGCGTGAGAACATCAGCACCGCAAGCCAATGGAATTGGTGCGAGCAGCCTGGCAGAGACGGGGCTGCGATACGGGAGTTTCAGTGCTAAAAAGCCCAGTGCCACACATAGCAGCATTGCACACAACTTATGCAATGGACGTCTGCCTTACACAACGAAGGGCAAAGACTGTAACATATGGACAGGGAACATCAAAGTGTAGAAGAGTTTCTGTCCTGCCTATTGGAACTGCATCCAAGTGCAAGGCAGATGCAGGCTGCTTGTGCCAGTGTCCCCCAGCGGCAGAGCGGGGACACACACCCAATACAACACCTCTGGGAAGGACAGACTATTGCTAGCTTAGCTGGGGGCTGAACAGCTTCTGCCTGCAAAGCCTGCACACAAGGAAATCCTCTCAATCCTTCTCAGCCACCTGGAGGTCAGACTGTGATCACTGATCTGCTCTCCCAGAGACTGCAGAGCCTGCCTGAGATGCAGGCCAGGAAAAGGGGCTACCTCCTGCTCCCAGGGGACGGATGCTCCAGCCCCACACCTGCCAGCAGTGAGGAGTGCAGGAGAATCCAAGGTGAGCCTCGGGCCAGCTGAGATTTCTGCCTCCTCCTCCTCCTGGACATGGCCACTTTCAGAAAGCACAAGGGACCTTGGCTTCGATTTGGCAGGGCTAGCTCCTTTCGTCCGCATGCTGCTGCAGAATAGTGTGTAAAAAACCACACGTGCTCAGTAGGAGACACAGCCCCAGACAGCACTGGCTCACCCCACTAACCACCTAGCCAAGACAGGTTGGTTTCACCCTGCCTGCCTTCCCCTCCAGTCAGGCCCCTCCAAGCCTAGAAAGGCAGGAGATCCCAGCTTCAAAACCAGCACATCAGAGCCCGCAGCTCCTTGGTCTCACTTGCAGCTCTGCTCTCACCTCCCCAGAGCTCAACGCTCCAGCAGAGCCCCCTCCACCACAGGCACTGCCTCTCCACTCCCTTTGCTCTATGACTTGAGAGGTCTCCATCAACTGGTCCCAGCAGATCCCTAGAACAACCCAGGGGAGCTCTCCACACACAGCCTGCAACGCCTGATGTTACGCTACCACTAGACCATGGGCTGCTGGGACGCAAAGGAGATCCAACACGAACTGAAAGGCTGGGTCACGCAGCCGCCAACTGAGAGACAATAGCACGTATTTGTTATTTTAACAGCTGCCTACTCAAGCAGAAGCTGCCTGGAACAACAAAAATTAGTAGCTGCAAATTCCTTGTGAAAAGGACGAAAATTTTGCTAAACTGCAAAAGGGAAAGCAGTGATGATGCAGAGCTTAAAGGGGACTCACTGGAAGGACAGTTTGAGGGCTTTGGAGACGTGGAGAGCTTTGTGCGGAGCAGATGAAAAGTGCTCTCTTTTACAGTAGGAAAACTAGAACAGGCAGAAGACTGCAATCTCCAGGACAGCCACAACCTGAAGAGGAAGATCGGACCTTCAGAGGACACCAGCTTTCAAGCCCAAGAACACTCCAGTGTGACCGAAGAAATAAAGGCAGGGAAACGCAGGTGTGTGTAACCATTCCTTCAGCTGCAGCCAGGTATTTCAAAACGTTTTATGCCTCGCAGCTACACAACAGACTTAGAGCAAAGGGTGCAGGACAGGGACAGGACTGAGGGACACCTTGTAGTACGCAGCCCTCCTATAGTGGAGAACAGATTCTGGATGATGCAGCAGTTCCTTAGCACTCACAGTCCCACCAAAGCACCTTGCCTTCTGCAAGCACCAGGGTCTCCCACTTGCAGCACTCACGTCTGCAAAGCCACCTTTGAGAGCAGAGCTCCCCAGAGGTGAGTTCTCTGAGGAGGGGAAGACAAGACAGGACTCACAGGACTTTGATTCCCCAGGATCCAGTCGCAAGTCACAGAAGAGAATCTTCGGTGGGGTGGACAGGATACACTGACCACGCTCTCCTGGAAGAGAAGAACCACGATGTGAATGGTGCCCAGCCTCAGGGCCCACGCTGAGCAGGGCACTAACTGTGCCCAGGCCAGCCAGGCCTTATCCTTGCAGGCGGTAATGGGGAGGAGAAGGGGCCAAGGAGGAAACATCTCATGCCCCAGTCAGATCATGAGATGTTCCCAGAACAGACGGGACAGGCAATCCTCATGTTTTGCTGCAAGCTAATGCCACTCTGAGCTCAGTATTAACCAGGTCCTGCAGCAGCCATCACCAGGGAATGCAACATGGTCCTCCCACTCACTTCTATGTGTGCTGCTCTCAAATCACACATTATAGTCTCCTTGATTCCTTCTGGCTGTGCTCTCACCATCCCTACCTGGGATTACAGGAGTAACACTCACCTCTGTTGGGGACGAAGACTGTCTCGTTCTCTGCCTGTACGTCGTGCTTGCTGCCGTCAGAGGGAGGGAGCGCTACCCGGTTCTCACTGGCATGAAACTGGCAATGAATCTGGGCACTGGCCCACGCCAGCATCTCACTGAGAGCAAAAAAGAGCAACACTTGTGTCTATACTTTAAACCAGGATTACAGCAAGCATCAGTTGGGAGAAGAGCAGCTCTTGCTGCTCAGTGCCACATGGGACTGCTTGTCTGGAAAGAAGAAGGCCTTGCTTCACTGTCACTGAAGCCACTCCACAACCCCCCTCCTAACAAACCTTTGGAGCAAGCTTGAGCTGGGGTGCTGACCCAAAGACACTTCCACCCCAGCTTCTGACAGCAGTTTCACAAAAGGGCTGGCTCTGTTGCCCAAGGGCTCTTGTTTAGCAGCAATATTTGCAGTCAGAGCCACAGTGCCTTGGGCACAGCATAGAAACGGAGCGAGGCAAGACCCCTGCCCCAAGAAGCTCACTGTACACACGTGGCAGACAGCAGCAAGCAATGCAGGTCAGCAGCCACTCCTTCCACAGGGACAGAGACAAGGTGGCCTGTGCAGAACCCCACAGGGAGCTTCCAGCAAACACACTGAGGTCAAGCGTCCCTATATCCAGCCCAAAGCCTTACACACTTGGTCATCTTTCTCATCACCCACAGCTTGGGACTGTCCACAGACTGCACTCTTGAGAGGACCCCTCTAGGTGTTGTGCACGGGCCAGGCCTGGCAGAAGACTTTTAGCCACAAAGAGCTATATCCCAAGCCAGAAGTGACATGCACAGCAGTACTCCCAAAGTGCCTCTGGTAATAACACAACCATCAGGGAAGTGGGCAAATTCAAAAGCAGGATCTGCAACCTGGGGTCAGCTGCCCCTGCCCACAGCACCCAGCCGCCCAAAGCTTGACACTCCTCAGGGCAGGCAGGGCACAGATGTGCTACTTCCCCACAGCACCACCCCCCTCAAGAACATCAACTTTTGGTTGAGTCAAACCAGAGAAGGATGCTTCTGTGTCCTTCATGAGGACCAGTTTTCTCATCCCGATGCAAGGGATTCGCTGATGGCTACAGGGGAGGTGAAGGTGTCATTTTGCCCTGTCTCTGTACAGCCACAAGAACTGGTTGCATCCAGCATGAAAAATAGTCTTGTGTCTTGGACTCTGCTACAACCTCAGCCATTCCACAGGGCATTTCCCATGGCATTACTGACAGCTTACAGTTTTCCAAAACACTCACCTATTTTTATTTCAGTAATCGTCTGTCTCATCAATTTAGCCAGTGTATGGTTCCTCTGGTGTCATCTAACATCAAGATCTGATTAGTAAGCACTGACACCAGAGTTTTAGGTGGCACTGGGATTTTTTGTGGCACACGGGTATCTCTCAACATGACACATCAGAGCAGTTAAATGTCTAGACAAACCAGAGAAAAAGGCGTGCTGCATTCGTTTCAGCTGACTAACAATGCGCTATTTGATCTTTTGTATGCGCTGGCTGCCTTTACCCAAACACTTGTTGGTTACTCTACCCAGTTACCTCTAACACCACAATTGTAATTCTGTATCTTCAAAAGTACCAGCATAGCTTTTCCATAAGGGCTGCTATCAGGTTTTCTGTTGTAAGGTGTCTGCTATATGGAAACAGAGGAATGGTCTGGCTTAAGAGACAACATTAACTAATTTTATATAAGCTTTGCATGGTTACAGTACCTTCAAACACCGTACTTTGAATCTTTTTCTTGTTTGGTTTTTTTTTCAGTATTGCCCAACAATATGCCACTCTGGATAAAACTGGATTGTTTTCATTTTTTTAATCAGTCACCCAAACAAAATTTGCATGTGCCTTCCTACCAGACCTGGCTTGTCCAGCTGGCAGGGCACAGACGGATCCTGCACTGGTGCTGAGGTTGCTTCCCTCCTCTCTCACCTCTCCCTATAACTCCTGTAGCCCACAAGGGCAATGCTGCACGCAGCCTTTGGGCAGAAGAGCTTTGTTTCTTGTACACCTCATACACCACAATCAAATTCACTTTCTGTCATTCACTTACTGTCCTTCAGTTCTGTCCCTATGCTTGAAACACATGCCTTTCAGTTTTAACACTGCAGCTTCTGCTAGACCCCAAAGCTTCTAGTCCCTGACAGGTCTATCTGCCTGTTGCTGTGACTATGCTTTGGTGTGGTTCTGGCCTTTACGCAACCCACAGCTGCTATTTCCAAACCACCGATCTATTTGGTGTTGCCACTCGTATGACTTAGCCACATCTCTTCAGTTTGGTCACCTGCTTTTTTATTTTAAAAACTTTCCTTTTTTCAAGAGGCGGTTTTCTACAGACCACAACACATCCGAAGTTCCCAAATGAAGCTCCTATAACTGTGCTGCAAACCTCCAAAACTGCTCCACCTGGTACCCCTGCAGTCCCACATGTTTCGGAATCAGGAAAAAAAGCACTGCACAAGACAAACCTTTGGAAAGCTAGATGCTTACGCCACAGCCAGGTTTAAAAGCTGAATTCAGCACGCAAGAGGAACAAGAAAGAAAAGATGGAAAGTTAAGGAAGGCAATAAACAAAGCCCTATAGTGGTAATACAAGAGACTGCTTTTCTGCCACTGAGACTGCAAACACTGGAAGTGGGTCCACCAAAACAATCACGTGTGAAACGCATGCTGGTGACGAAAAGATGCTGAACCTGACGGGGCTGGAAACGGACACTTCCCAGGAAGGGCGCGAGATGAGAAAGCATTCTCCGCCCCCTGGAGAATCAGACAAGGCAACATGCTCAGTGGGCATGGAGGCTTTAGGTGACTACTTATGATGTGGAGTCACCCCCTGTGAGCCAATATAGGAAGCTCCCATGCTCTCACGTTTCCTCAACACCTACTTCACACACAGTAATGATAAGGGGAGATGCTGCACTCAAAGGCTGGGCCACAGAAAATGCTGCCGCAAAGGCTGGGTCTCTTATGGCTCTAGGCAGTGCTCACCCCTTTGCCTGCCAGCTCTGGAGGCAAGGATCACACTGATATGTCAGTGCGGTGCTGCACAGAGAGCACTCCTTCCACAAACATAGCAAATAGTGATGTTGTCTAGATGTTGCCCTGTGAGACTGTCACCTGGCTGTAACTAGATATGCCGTTTTGATAGCCAGTTTGGCTTAATTTTCTACCTGTAACCCTGTCACTGAGGGCTCACCTGAGGGACGGTTAAAAGCATCTCTAACTGCATCCTTTTTTTCTTGTCTCCTTCTGGGGGCCAGAAAACCTGAATAGTTACCTCAGTTTCAGCCCTGAAATAGTAATGGCGCAGAGCACCCTTAAGGGAGTACCTCTGGCAGGGAAGTCACCTGTGGCTGAGCTGGCACCATTGTCCCACAACCTAATCACAACTACATCTGGCTGCTCAGAAGGGAAGGAAGGCCGTTCCCTCTGGAGGGACCCAAACAGCTCTGCCACTTCGAGGGTTCATGCACAGAAGGACCCACTGGCACAGGCTGCTGTACCTGCTGGCAGAGGTAGATGAGGCCGATAACGGGTTGGTGAATGTGATCACGCACTCCAGCACCTCTCCTGCCAGGAAGACGGGCCCACGGCCCAGCTTGGCCAACACCTCGATCATGGCTTGGACAGCCCTACTGCACACCTGCCAAAAAAACCCAAAACAAAACAGAAAAACAACAGTGGGCATGGAGAGAGGGCTGAGTGCTGCAACAGAGGGGGAATGGCAACAGCCAGGCCGGGGCACATGTGTGGGAAGGTCAGGGAAAGCCTCAGCTCCAGACAGAGCACACAGGCGTGTAGCGGGGTCAGGGGCAGCCCTGGCCTTGCACACGCGAACAC
>JANZLQ010000079.1:71535667-71550500 GCA_026212715.1 Elanus axillaris | reverse complement strand
GAGGAGCTGCGGCAGCCCTACGGCGCCGGTGATGTCCCGCTCCACGACGTCCTGCGGCACATCGGCCTTGCTCTGCGGTACGGGGCGGCGGCGGGGGTGGGGGAGCCGGGGAGACCCCGGGGGGAGGGAGAGAGGGACGGGGTTGGGTACCCCGGGGGCAGGGCGTGGGGGGCACGGCGCCGCAGTCGAGCCCCTCTCGGTGCTGTGGGCGGCTCGCCCCGGCGAGGCACCGGCGATGCCCCGGTGCACGGAGGGCAGAGGACTGTGGATCGCGGAAGGCCCCGGGCTGGAGAGGGCCGCTGTCCTCCCGCCCCGAGCTGCCGGCACTGGGAGCTCTGGTGCAGGCTGGCCCAAGATGGATTAGGGGCAGCACCCAAAGCTCAGGCTCCCCAAAACCGAGCAGGAGCTGGGAGGGCTTGGGGTGTCACTGTGGGGGGGGAACGGCCACGCGAGACACCCCGGTCTCCCACCCCCGAGGCTTGTTGCTGGTGCCCATCACTGCCCCGTCTTCCCTGGCCAGCGTCAGGTGCTCAGCGTCTGGCATCTTTTGGCAGATGGAGATTAAACTTGAGGTTAACTGGGAGGACTTTTTTGAAATGCTGTGTGCTATAACAGGTTTGGGATTGAGGATTTCTCCCAACTTTGCGTTAGGGTGAGCTGTGTGGGAAACAATGTGTTATTTTAACCTTTAGAACTGCTGCCCGGATGTTGGCGGTGTTTGCGTACCCATTAGGCTGAACGTTGGAACCGATGACAGTGTGATTTATTTCCTTGTGCTTGCTTTATATCTCCTGCCTCCATTTTCTGAGCTTTTTTCCTGCTTGATGTCCTTGGAGATTGCTGCTTGCAAAGCTGGTTCCTGCAAAGCCTGATGAAGGGGCAGATAGTGGACCGCTTCGGGGTGCATGGCATGCCGGTCTGACCTGAGACATCCCGGCGTGAGCCTGGGCATCAGGGAAGGGAGAGCGTGGGTCGTGCACAGGAGATGAAGGTGGCTGGAAAAGCTGCCACAGCAGGTTGGGGATGAGCTGAGCATGTGGGAAAACGTGAAGTTCTGGTGGGGTGAGTGGGGAGGAGAGTTGATCGCCTCTGTGCCAGCTTGGGGAGTCCGCTCCTGGCCTGTTCTTATTGGGGTCTCGGAGTGGAAGTGGCTTGTATCAGTCCTAGAAAAAGGTTTTAAGGTTCAAAAGCAAGAAGCTAAAAGTCAGACTACTGCCTCTTCCCCTGTACAGATTTAGGAGGTAATTTGGTTGTCACCTCAAAATATTTGTATAGGGCAAAGCTTCCTTGCAAAGGAGACTCCAGGCTGGAGAGGAGAGGAAGGGCCAGGGTGGTGAGAAATACCTGCGTGGGTTTGAATTAAAAGCCAAGAGCAGCAGTGTTGGCTGACGAAAGGCAGCTAATGCAAGGATGCAATGGGTATGTGTGAGGCCACGTGCTCCTGGCGTTGGTGGGCACCCATGCATCTGCCTGGTAGAGGCAGCCAGCTGATGGAAACCTGGGTGCTGGTAATGCAGGAGGAGCGGAGCTCAGTCCTGCAGCATGATGTGTGGCTCTGAACCTCTGGAGCCCTGCAGGTTGGCATTCCCTCTACCAAATGGCCCTCCTGGGGGCATCTGTGGGAGGAGTGCTCTCAAAATCTGGCATGGCTTGGCACATCAAGTGCAAAGTCACCTGATGCAGGTGCTCGTACCTCCCAAGGGGGCTGAGAACGCCTTAGGGTTACTGCATTTCTTTGGCTGAGGAGGTCTAGGATCTGCAGAGGAGCCACCACATCCTGGGTTGACGTGATGTCATGTTGAGTTAAACCTCTGTCTGATGGGTGTCCTCTCCTGCAGCACCAGCCTCTGCTGCAGGTGGCATGGCCGGGGGTATTGGCAGCCCTGGAGTGGGATTTTTTGTTAATTGGGGCTCATTGGGGTAACTCCTTTGTGGGGAGACCCACAGCTGCAAATCTGGAAAGGAAAGGTCATGCAAACATTCGGGCTGTGGCAGGTGCTGGGTCTGGCAGAGCAGGAGGAGAGGTGCAGGCAGGTTTCTGCAGAGGTGTCTGGTGCGCCCTGCGAGGGGGTCATGGCATGGATCCAGAACCGCTTGGTGATGTCTGGACAGGTTTTAATTCCACTGCCAATTTGAAGGGAAAGAAATGCCCTCTGGCCCTGGCAGAGCTTTTGGTGCTGTGGAACATTAAGACTTTCTCCTGGTTATTCTGCAGCTCTGGCTAATAGCCAGCAATTGGGCATCAACCACCTTCTCCTCTTGGCTTGTGCGATTTTCGGAGAAGCTGGCAGAGGAAGAATTTGCTATTGAGATGGCAAAACAGCTCGGGCTGTGGCTGGCTCCCACTGTCTCCTGCTGCATGGTCCTGGAAAAACTGCTTTTTTAAATCCCTCTGTTACCTCCTTTCCAAGGAGCTGGGATGCCCCACCAGGTCAGGCCGGGCTGCAGATGCTCTGCCTGGGTGCCTTATTTCCTGTCACCAGAAACCTGCTGGAGAAGCAGCTGGGTCAGTTCCCTGATGCTGGGTTAAAAAAAAAAAAAATTTCCTTGAGAGAGAGCGAGCATGCTGCCAAAACCTTGCCTCAGCTGCATAAAGCCAGGTCTGTCTCAGCTGGGAGAAGAGCAGTTGCAGCAGATGTAGCTAAAAGATAGCAGCAGGCCCTTATTCAGGGTGGTCATGCAGGACAGGCTGGTTCTTGTGGTGCCCTGGACCTCTGCAGGCAAAATGTCCTTAAACAGTCTAATGTGAAGATATGTAGGAATGGAGAGTGGGCTGCAATCAGGTCCTGTGAGACTGCAGCTTGGAAAATGTCACACTGGGAGGGATTTGGGGACCTTAGATGTTGGTGAATAAAGGTGAACTTCAGTGACTGACCGTGCAGCCAAAAAGGCAAGTGTGGGTTGTTTTTGCTGGGCTGGAATGTGTAGGAGAAGGGCATGTCATGGAAGACCCTCTTCCCCCTTGCTTCTGGGGATACGTATCCCGGGGGATTAGTGCTGACCCATTGCCCATTACCTGGGGTCCGCACCCTGCGAGCCACAGGAGCAGGACAGGCTGCATGCTCCTGGCTAGGGTGGCTTTGTCCTCTTGGCAGTACAGCATCAGTGCCTGCAGGTAGCTCGGGGATGTTGCCCACTGTGGAGGGTCCCATGCCCCCGCTGCCCACCTGGCACCTGGGGCTGTGGAGGCACTGGCTGGGTCTTGCCTGTCTGTTCGTTGGGGTAAGTTCAGCAGCTTCTTCTGGTCTGGTAGCTGGTTTCCATATGCTAATTGTCTCTGTATGGAAGATTTAACTTGGGGCGGTTCATTAACAAAAGCCAGTCCTTTACGAGCACCAACATGGAGCCCAGCCCTGCTCCTCTTGCCTGGAGTGATGCCGGCACACCCAGGTGCAGGTGTGCCCATTTGGGTGTCTCTCAATTCCCAGGCCTTTGGGTGAGAAATTATCTGAGGGGCAGTGCCTGGCTGTGCTGCTGGCGTGCAAGCAGAGGTAAGTCCCTGGGATCCTGCTAGCTGCAGACAGCGAGCATCACCTCATCCAGGGCAAGGCTGTCCCATGCCATCTGACCCTGGGCACGTGGCAGGGCTGTGTGTGACAATGGGGACATGGACCAGCAAAGATCATGTCCCTGGAGGAGCGTATGGCTTCTCTGGGCTTGTGCCTCTGCTTCCTGACCTTCCTTAGCAGGATGTGCCCTGCCAGTCATGGAGGTGGCAGTGGTCCTTCTTCTTTCTCTGGGAAAGCCTCCTGCCCTGCATGAGCTGGGAGCCCTGCTCTTGGGTATCAGAGTGCTCCGTTTCCACGCTGTGCCCTTGCAGGCAGCCCTGAGCTGCCCGAGCTCTGCCTGCTCATGTCTGCTGATGAATAGGTACTGCAGATGGATGGCGTGGGCTGCCACCCCATGTGCCCTGGGACACAGGTTCCCATTGTACAACTCTAGAAGAGGGTCAGCTGCAATGTGTGCTGGTCACGTCCTGCCCAGTGACACTGAAGGGACAGTGATGCCTGCTCCCATCTTCTTTCATATTTCTTTTTCCCTTGCAGATACTTCAGGTGGTGGTACAAGAAGACCCGCATAGAGAAGAAGTCTGCCTTCATTGACCTCTTGTGTGCTGTTCCTCTGCAGCAGATCTACGGTCAGCCTGCAGTTTGGGCACTGGGGTGGTGCAATGCCCAGTGTGCTGAGCGGGCAAGGGATTCACATGGGGATGTCAAGGTGCTGGAGGTGTGGGGTGGGTCAAGGAGCTTCTTGGGTTTGGGCAGTGCAAAGGGCCCCTGCAGCTCTATGGGGGGGTCCTTGACCTAGATCCCACTGTGAGGAGGAAAAAGGATGCTAATTTCTGATGTCTTTTCCAGGGTGCCCGCTGGGCGGGATTGGGGGAGGCACCATCACCCGTGGCTGGCGGGGCGAGTTCTGCCGCTGGCAGCTGAACCCTGGCATTTACCATTATGAAACAGTTATCGCTGACCAGGTAGGTGCAGCAGGGTCTGCAAGGGGTGCGAGCAGCACTGTAGCAGCCTCGGCAGTTGAGGCATCTGCTCTTGGGCTCATCTCATCCCCTCCATGTGCTCCTCTCCTCCCCAGTTCACGGTGTGCCTGCGTTGCAAAGGGCAGACGGTTTATCAGCAGGTCTTGTCCGTGGAGAGACCCAGTACTCTGCAGGGCTGGAACTGGGGCTACTGTGGCCACTATGCCTTCTACCATGCTCTGTACCCCCGTGCCTGGATGGTCTACGAGCTCCCGGGGCAAAATGTGGTGCTTACCTGCCGTCAGGTCTCCCCCGTCATCCCCCATGACTATAAGGTAAGGAGGTGATTGCTCCATGCCAGTTGCAGCCTGTCCCATGGGAGCACTGGGCCACACTGTGCTGCAACAGCGCGGCTCCTATGGGGCAGGGATGTGGCAGAGCTGCCTGCATGGAAGGGGGAGAGCATGGCACAGGAGAGACAGGGCTGTACTCTATGATGCTCAGTGTGTTCCGTTTTGATAGCAGAAGCTTGGACCTGATGAGTTTTTGACCCCTGAGCATTGCCTGTGCATCTGGGGATGCTGCAGTAGAGGAGTTCTTTGTCCCTCCTGCCCAGCTCAGCATTGCCAGAAGACAGCCAGGCTTGCCACCTTCTTAATGTTCTTTCCAAGCCTGGTCTCTTCTGTCCCAAGACCCTGTCTCTAGTGACAGCTGCTGAGTGTGTAGCAGTGGGACCCTGGCAGGCTTTGCCCCTCCTGGGAAAGTTGGTGCTGGAAGAGTTACTCCTTTTTCTGTGCTTACTTCTGGCAGCTGCTCCTTTCCCCTCTGACCTGTGCTTTGACTCTTTGTACTGCTTGTTCCCTGCCTTTGGTTTTGTCCTGTGACCATCCCAGCTCCTGTCCACCTGGAATGGTGGGTCCAGAGCTGTGGCCTTATGGCCCAGAGCATCCGGTGGTAATATTTTGGGAAGCCCTTGACCTGTACTTGTGGGTTGGTTTGTTGGCTGTGTGTTCCTAAGCGTGTTTTAGCTGGCTTTTTCCTGCCATCCCCAAGGGAAGAGCTGCTTACTTGCTGGGCTTTCCCTACATTTCCAACGTGTCTCCACTCAGTGATGCTTCCAGACAGGAGGAACCCCCACAGCAATGCGGAAGCTCGGGATGGCAGCAAGGGATGCTTTGCTGCTCATGCACGCTGCTCCTGCTCGCTCCCAGCCCCAGGCGAAGGTGTCAGGCTGTGCCGCTGACACACCTGACCTTCCTCTTACCCCAGCAAAGCACGTGAGCCTGTATCAACCTGTTGAGCAGATGGGTGGTGAGACACACGTCAGAGCCTTAAGTGTTGCTTTCCATCTGTGTGTTATCATAGAATGATCATAGAATGGTTTGGGTTTGAAGGGAGTTTAAAGACCATCTAGTTCCAACCCTCCCTGCCATGGGCAGGGACACCTTCTGCTCGACCCGGTTGCTCAAAGCCCCATCCAGCCTGGCCTTGAACACTTCCAGGGATGGGGCATCCACAGCTTCTCTGGGCACACAGCCCCACAAACTGGTGTGGGGTTTGCTAGCCCAGGCCTTGTGATCTGAATATTGTATTGCCTGGCCCCCAGATTTCTCTGTTCCTGCTGCTGCTCCCCAGCTTGGCAGTGGACTATGAGACCGAGTTGTTCCTGGTACTCTTGCTCCTGCTGCATGCCGGGTGGTCTTCCCAGCAGCAGGAGACATGATGCTCCAATGGCTAGCCATGGAGCACCAGCCTCATACGCAGTGTTGTCTGTCTGCCAGGACTCCAGCCTACCGGTGGGAGTGTTCATCTGGGAGGTGGAGAATGGGAAGGATGAAGATGTGGACGTCTCCATCATGTTCAGCCTGCAGAACGGCACAGGAACGAAGGAGGACAGGAGTGGAGGGCACTGGAATGAGCCCTTCGCCTTCAAGAAGGACGGCGAGCAGGTTGCTGGAGTCCTGCTGCACCACTGCACGCGCGTGAACCCCTTCACCCTCGCCGTCTCCGCCAGGGAGAAGGTAAAGGGCTGGCACCAGTGGTGTGGCTCTTGCTGGCGGGCTTGTACAGCCCTGCTAAATGTGGGGGAGCTGCTTCCCAGCAGCTAGTAAAGGATGGGTGTACAGTGGGTTGGGGTCAGCATTGGTCCTCAGTGCTTGCCTGACTGCTGGAGCCGGAGTGGGGACATGACTTCCCTGAGGGCACCCTCTTTGGGTGTGGGTTCCAGGAGCGGAGCTATGGGTAAAGCTTGCAGGACAGCAGGTGAGTAGGTTTGGAGTTAGCATTGCTGGGCAGCTTGTGGGGAGTGAGTGTGGGGCTCCAGAGTTGTTGGGGGCAGGGGGCCTGCATCTGCCCCTTAAAACTACCAGCTGCTGATGATGCTCTTCCCCTCCCCAGGCTGGCACGGCAGTCACCCACCTCACAGCATTCAATCCCACTGGATCGGGTAGAGAGGTGTGGCAGGACCTCCTACAGGATGGCAGGCTGGATTCCCCTGCTGGTGAGTGCCTCCATCCTCCATGGGGTGGGCAGAGGGGAGCAGGAGGAATGGGTGGCCGTGCTGGTTGTGGAGCACAGGGCACCGAAGCAGGGGTGGATTTCCCTCTCTCTGGCCACCTCAGTGCCATCGCAAAAAGCTCTTGGTGATGCTATGGCTCGTTCCCACAAGCTTTAGGGTGTATCTGAATTTCCCATTGCTTGTCACACTGTTGTCGTTGTGGTGCTCCAAAAGCTGTTCACACCACTTTGGGGTTGTTCTCACCTATGTTACTTGCACATGCCACTATCTTTTTAGTCTGTGTACGGTTTCACACTGAGCTGAGATTCCTGCTGAGTAGTCAGGGTGATAGCCAGCCACATTACCTGAGATTCCCTTGCCAGATCTGTGAGCTGGGTGCTGTCAGATTTGTTCTAGGGGGTATTTAGCAGTCTTTGGGGTTTGGTGTTGCCATCACTTGCTGTCCTCTTGTTACTATGTCAGTTCCCGGAAGATCTGTGGTGTTCCCTTGATACTTCTACATCATCCTCAGTTGTCTGCTTGCTACCTTGGTGGAAGCCTTGAAGCAGCGTGGCGTCTCCCAGTCCTTGCTGCTAACCTCTTATTGCGATAAAAAGTGACCATTTGCATAATATCTCTGCCAGCCTTTGAACAAGGATGATGCTGACAAACTAATGATGCTGACACTGGGCCTTTGCAAGATTTCTTGAAGCTTAAATTATGTAAATAAAGCATTTACATAAGTATTTCTGGAAAACCAAGTTTCCTGCCTAGATGCACTCGGAGCTCACCAGGCTTTTGGGATGTGGTTTTCCTTCATGCATGCCAGGCATTATCGTAGTCAGGATCTGTGCTTCTGTTAAAATTGTTGCTTTAATGAGTTTACGTAGAACACATGTCAGAACCAGCATATAATTATCCATCTGCCTCAGGGCTTTTACTTAAATATGAGCACAGTTCAAGCACCCTGCAAAAAGCTGGAGACAATGACTGTCACTAGAAAGTCAGTGTCTTTGAGTGCAACACAGTCAGAGAGTCATGGGATGCCCTGTCCCTTCCACTCGTGCCTGGTGGCTTTTCCTGCCTAATTTCTTCCTCTGCTTTGATGACTTAACTTTGTTAACCCCTCCACCCAAGGCAGGTATTTTTTTCCTGCTTGCAAAAAGCAGTTACTCATGTGTGGTAATGTCATCCCTTGAAACTCTGGGCATGTACCCTCCAGGTCTCAAGGGGGCTGGGGGCCATGCCCGAATAGTCTTGTCCCCCTTGGGGTGCATGGAAGCATCAGTTACCACCCCCCCATAGGGCTTCCTTGGTCACTTGTGAGTATGTTTTGTTTTGTTTTTTTTTCCCCGGGCAGGTAAAAGCAGCCTGACGGAGAAGGGGGAGGTGACGGCAGCAGCAGTGTGTGTCAGCTGCAGGGTGCCTGCCCAGGGGCACAGGACGCTGGAGCTGGCCCTGGCTTGGGACATGCCCCGTGTTCACTTTGGCTCCAAGGAGAAGCTGCACCTCAGGTGGGTGGGTTGTCTCCAGTGAGGCTTGGGTCATGTCCCCAAAGCACCCTTTTCCCTGCCTCTAGGCTTTGGCACCACCTGGGGAGCCTTGTGCCACCCACTACCTGTGGCTGTGGCCCTGCCAGCTCATGGAGGGGACCCTCTCCTGAGCCCCTGCACCTCAATGCCTCTGCACTAGCAGTCGCGTTATTCTGGCATCCTCTCTAAGCCAGCCCATCTCCTGTAGCTGGGTGGGCTTCCCAGGCTGAGCCCACGGCATACTCACCAAACCCCTGCTCGGCAGGCGGTACACCCGTTTTTTTGGCAGTGGAGGCGATGCTGCCCCTGCCCTGTCGCATCATGCCCTGACGCACTATGAGGAGTGGGAGAGGAAGATTGAAGCGTGGCAGAAGCCCATCCTGGAGAACAGGTAGGGTAGGTGGGAGCACCTTCTCAGAGGCCTCCTGGGGCTGGTCCAAGCAGGAGCATCACCACCAGGGCCACTGTGGTTGAGTTTCCCTCTTGCCCACAGCCAGCTGCCTTCCTGGTACAAGTCGGCCCTCTTCAATGAGCTGTACTTTGTGACAGATGGGGGGACCATCTGGGTAGAGCTGCCCCTGGACTGCCATGCCGAGGACCTGCAGGGGCCAGCAGGGGCTGGCCTCTCCCACCTCCTCCCTGTCCTGCGGGAGTATGGAAGGTTTGCTTATTTAGAAGGTAACTTGCAGGGACGTGATGGATGGTCCCAACTTCAATCCCTTCTCGTTGCTGTCATCAGGTGTTTTTAAACCTGCCATGGGGATGCTTTTCACACCCTGATGGGTAGGGAGCAGTGCTGTTCCCAGCAAAACCCCTTGCAAGCCCAAGCCCTGTAGAACATGTCATGAGATCTTCTCCAGACTCCTGGGTGCTACATGTAGAGAATAAAACCCACTTCTAACATGAGCCCTTGCCTGTGGCAGGAAAGAGCCTACCCTGCTAGGCTGTGTGGGAGGGAGAACCTTCCCCTACTTTCCCTTCCCTGTGGCAGGTCTCCCATCCCTCACTGTCTCCCTGGTCCTTGCAGGCCAGGAGTACCGGATGTACAACACCTACGATGTCCACTTCTATGCCTCCTTTGCTCTCGTCATGCTGTGGCCCAAGCTGCAGATTAGCCTGCAGTATGACATTGGTGAGTGACCCAGGAGACCCTGGCTTGATGCCAGCTATCTCTTCACCTAGGGAAGAGACAGGATCTGCCACAGAAATCTGTGCCATGGAGCCAGCATCCCCCACCAGCTCTTCTCCTGGCCCCAGGACTTGCAAACCCCTCAATACAGCTGCCTCACAGCATCTCTCTGCCCAGCATTGGGATGCCTTCTTGCCATGCTTGGGGTCCATGGCTCTGCCTGCCCTGGGGAAGTCCCTGGTCTTACCAGCTCTCTCAGTGCCCCTTGCAGAGGAGAAGCATGGAGCTGTTTGCAGACTCTGATGCTTTGGGTGGGCTTGGAGGCTGCTCGGCCTGGCCAGTGGTGGAACACAGCCCTTTGCTGGGCTGTGGGAGGGCTGAGCCCACTGGGGTTCCCTCCCACCTTGCTTAAGGGGGTGATGACAGTTGCATGTCCCCTGCTAAGGGGAGACTGGGAGCAGCCCCTTTGCAGAGGGCTGTGATCTTGCAGCCTCCTGCCTTTCTAATGTCTCTTTCTTTGTGTCATCTCCAGCTGTCACAGTGGTGAACGAGGACGTCCAGCCCCGGCAGTACTTGATGTGTGGTCAGACAGCCCAGGTGAAGCTGAAGAATGTGGTGCCACATGACATTGGGGACCCAGGTGAAGTGATCTGGCCAGGCATGCTGGCAGGCAGAGGGGGTGCAGGTCCGCTCACATGGCTTTCTCAGGGTAGTTAACTCCCAAGCTGTGGGAAAGAGGTATGATGCACGGAATACACTGTTATTTTCTGGGAATGAAAAGCTTGAATGGTTTGGGGTGGTGATAAGGACCATGCTGCATGAAGCTTGCACAGAGGAGATGGAGGGAAGCTGAGCAGTAGCAGGAAGGCTGCTTTCACTAGAGATGGCACAGGGTGCAACATGTTATTTTAGCGCAGTTTGATCACAGCACCCTTGGGACCTTGCTTCTGGGTAGGAGAGGGGATGTTTCTTTGCTTGCTCTGCTGCATCCGCTCTGTCCTTGCTTAGGTGACGAGCCATGGCAGCGTGTGAATGCCTACCTGATGCATGACACGGCCGACTGGAAGGACCTCAACCTGAAGTTTGTGCTGCAGGTGTACCGTGACTACTACCTGACACGCGACTCCCTATACTTGCGGGACATGTGGCCAGTCTGCCAGGTACTGGAAGGCGATCAGACCATGGCACATCCCCCTTCCCCACTTGGGAGCCATGCAACATCCCAAGAGGATGGATGCTCCTGAGCAGAGTGTGAGAGGCTGCCAGGATGCAGGGGCTGTGTGACCAACTTCTGCCTCTCTCGCAGGCTGTCATGGAGTCAGAGCTGAAGTTTGACATGGATAATGATGGGCTCATTGAAAATGGTGGCTTTGCTGACCAGACATATGATGCGTGGGTGGTAAATGGAGCCAGGTGAGCAAGAGAGGCAGGTGGGGCTTGGAAGATGGGGGTTGTGGGGTGGGAAGGTAACTCAGAGCTGGGACCGTGGTCCCCATCTGTTGTGGGAGCTCTGTGCAACCCTTGGGGTGTCCCACATTGCTGATGCTTCTCTCCTTTGGCTCTGGCAGTGCCTACTGCGGTGGGCTGTGGCTGGCAGCTGTCTGCATGATGTGCAAGATGGCAGAGGTGCTCGGGGATGCTGAGATTCAGCAGAAATACATGGACATCCTGAGCAAGGGCAAGGAGGCATTTGAGAGGATGCTCTGGAATGGTGGGTGCTCACTGGTGGGGAACCATGCTTGGCTGACCATGTGTCCCTTGGGAAGGGGATGGCTCATCCTTGGGTCACAGAGCCTTAGAGGAGGAGATAGGGGAAGGAGGGGAGATGCTGTCCCTCTAAGTGGAGGGGAAGGAGCAGGTACCAGGGAGGGAACAGAAAGGGTATGATGGTTTGGGAAAGGGAGAAGATAGCCTTCTGGAAAAAGCTGCTGTGCTTCTGCATGGCAGGGAGGAGTGTTAGGACAGCACACGAGGTGGGGTTCTTAACTATCGATTTTAAACTGTTTCCTGCCTTTTCCAGGCAAATACTACAACTATGACAGCAGTGGAAGTGACACCTCCAGCAGCATCATGTCAGACCAGTGTGCTGGGCAGTGGTTTCTCGGGGCTTGTGGTCTGGACCAAGGGGAGTTTGAGGTAAGAGAAGGGGCAGCCTGGTGTGGGTTGGGGTAAGACAGGACCTGCCCCAGGAGGAGAGCAGCAGCAGGGCTGCCATGTGGTGTGGGTTACACATTAGGGGTTGGTGTGGGGCTATAGCCTGCTCCTCCACAGCGGTGCATGCTCAGCTGGAGGCTGTTGGATGCACATGGATGCAACCCACCTGAAACCAAAATCTGCTCATGGAGAGGCTGTGCAGCAGGAGTGTGTAACTCCAGTCAGCTCTGGCACACTTGGAGGAAAGTCCCACTGGGGTTTGCCTATGACAAGGTGCTATTTGTTTAAAAATGGAAGAAAAAAGTGTATGAAACTTTCCACATGTTATTTTCTGCCCAGTTTAAACTCCTAAATGAGTATCTGAGGGAACAAAGGCTTATTTGGGGCCCTAAAGTCTGTTGCTCTTCAGTTGCAAGGGAACAATTGGCTGAAGACTCCTCTTGCCTGATGGGATGGTAAAAGCAGCTGCTGGTGGTGCAGTACCTGGAACAGAGCTCGGAAGTGGAGAGCCATTGTATGGATTATTTATGACCCATAGACAGTTGTTAGACCAAAGCTATCTGTGGTGGTGATGGATAGGCAAATGCTTTGGGTGACTGAAGGAAGGAATGACTCTTGGTTGTGTGAGGGTGATGGACCATTTTGCCCTCTGTTGGTATCAGAGGGGAGCTTAAAGTGACCTTTCCTGGGAGCAGCTTGTGCTTTATGCTGTGGGATTTAACAAGAAATGGGTGCTTGGTTGTGCCCTCCTGCATTTATCCTACTATGGGTCCCTAGAGTGTGGGGATTGTGGCTGTGCCTGGGGCTCCTGGCAGGATCTGGCCTAGACCTTGTGCAGTAATACCCAAACGTCCCTTTTAGGGGCAAACAGTAAACCTAGTGCAGTCCAAAAAATCTTGCTTGCCTTTCCATAGCCTCTGACTTTTGTTCCTGAAGGTGGCACTCTTCTCTGCTGTTTCATAAGCATTGAGCTCACTGGAGAGGGGACAGGTGAACTTCCCTCTTCTGTTACTATGACCACTGAGGTTTTTCCCATGCATTTTGATCCCTTGCCTGGCTGGCAGCACTCCTGATTGTAACCTCATTAATGCACTCTGCATGCACAGGTCAGTAATGAAATACAAAGTAAGAAAAGCCTGTGACCCCAGTCCTGAAGAAACTGTGCCCTGAAACCTTCTGCCAGGAATGGCTGCTTCACACCACCCCTCTGCTGGCTCTTGCTCCCTAATGGCACTTGGGCTTACCTCCAGAGCCACATGGGGAAAAATGACTGTGTCTGATGCTTGGCTTTAGTATAGATAAAAAGGGTCTGATGCTTGGCTTTAGTATAGATAAAAAGGATCTGCTGCCTTTTCCTCCGAGTGTACCAAAGCTGTCTGGTTGGACTGCCTGGCCTCCCTTAGCAAGCTCCTGCCTGGTATTATCACATTTTCTGCTTCTTCTGGGTCTGGTGGTACCAGAGTGGCAGGAAAGGTCTGGCATGTCCCCGGGCTGCACTGATGAGCCCTGAGCTGCCTGGCTTTTCCCTTTCTTGCAAGTAGATGTCGTTGTTACTCCGTGACACTGCTTCTGACCTTGGTCATTCTGCAAAGCTCTTACGGTTTTCTCTCTGGCTGTGAGATGGAGAGGAGCCAGCCCTCCCTTTGCAACACTGCTAAGTCTTGAGTTTTGCTTTTCTTACTGAGGCAGTGATTTTTGCTGCACTGACACTTCCTGGTTTTATTGCCAATAATGAAAGTAGTGCAAAACCTTTATTTACTTTCAGTTGTGTGCAGAGGCTTTCCATCTTAATGCAGTCCTCACTGTGTTGCTGCTTTTTGTTTGACTGGCAAGCGTTTTTATGCTCAGGTGGACTTGGTTGGGGATTTTTGGCCAGGGGGTGGGGGTGGTTGTGAGGTTGTTTTGGTTTGGTTTTTTTTTTCTTCTTTAGCAAGAGCTTACACAGTGTGATAGTTCAGTCTGTTCTCATAAATGTTTTGAGTTCTTGGCTTTAGTTTGTGGAACAAGTCTTCTCCTTCTGATAAGGGAAAAAAGAAAGGTTTTAACTTCCTCCTGATAGTCTCCTGAAAGGACTGTTTATCCAGCGAGCACTAGTGACATTTCACAAGTCTCTAATTTTCATTTGGGATGAAAGTTTCAAATTCCTCCTACCAGACACAGAAAAAACAATCAGGCATCATGTGCATTTCAGTTCGACCTCTTCATCTCCAGGTTGCCCCTTCTCTCATCTCAAACTTTCCTTGGTCCAGGCCACAAACTCTTGCATCACCACCCAATTACAAAATTGGAAGCATTAAGGTCCTTTTGAAATCACTTAAAACTAAGCCTGTTCCTGTTTTTCCCCTGAGCTGAATTTTTTTTCCCCCCCCTGTTTTTTCCTCCCAAGATTCTAGCTGCAAGATGCATTCTGATGTCATCAGACCAGCTTTGCCATAATCTTTGCCTTTGGCAGGAAAATACCTCCAGCTTCACTGATCCCTGACCATCCTTTGGCCACCTCTGCCCAGTGTCCCATTTTTGTAGGCATTGCAATGCCTCTTGTAGCTGGTGCAGATGGGCTGAGAGAACAGTACAGTGATCTTACCAGGATGAAGTCTGGGCCTCAAATAGTCATTAGCATGAGAAACAGTGGTGGCCATAAACCAAGATGAGGATGGTATGGTTGGCCAGGTCCCCAAAGCAAACTCCCAAGAGATGTAGGGGGTTTGGCCAGTGACTGAAAGCAACAGGCTGTTTGTGGAGATGTGCTGGTTGGATGAGCTGTCAGCCTCCCTGAAGGAAGGTGAAAAGAAGTTCAGCATCTCTGCTGTTGAGCAACTGTTTTTTTGGGGTGGGTTTGTTTTTTGGGGTGTTTTTTGTCATGTCTTTTCGGGGAAAGAGGCTTTTTTACTTCCTCCTGTTATTTTCCTGAGGTAGCTGTTTACCCAGTGAGCACTGTTGACTTTTTTTTCTCATGGAAAGCTTAAACCTGCTCCCTGGAGACCCAGCCTGAGGGGTCTGCAGGAGCGCTGAGCCCAAAGCCCTCTCTCTCTCCCCCTCCCTTCTCTCCC
>JANZLQ010000079.1:71501032-71526191 GCA_026212715.1 Elanus axillaris | reverse complement strand
CCCCCCCCCCCCCCCCCCATAGGACTGAATAAACCTTTCTCTGCCTGGCAGAGAGCCGTGCCCCATGTGTCCCTGGGGTGCAAGAAGCCACTCTGTGGCCATGGGCAGAGGGAGGTGGCAGTGGGTTGTGGCTGGGGAAGGGCAGGGCAGTGTTTTGGGGGGTTGAGAGGGACAGGGCTGGGGGACAAGGGGAGGACAGCAGCTGGGTAATCCCATTTCCTTACCATAGCTTCGGGTCTCAGCAGATGCATTCTTGCCTGTGCACCCATCTGGGGCATCTGTAGGGGTCCTGTGGTGGGTGGCCCCAGGCAACATCCCTGGTGTGGAGCAGCAGGATGCCCAGCAGCCAGGGGTCAGGGTGAAGGCTGCATGCAGGCAAGTCAGCAAGCTCGCCTAGCCTCATCCTACATCTCTGCACTTCCATCTGGCCCGCTTTCCCATTAAATTCCATTTCCAGCTACTGCTCTGGGGGCGGTGCTCGGCCCTGGGAGCACATATGGGGTAGGGCTGGGTGCCAGCCCCCCCCAGAAGGGACCCTGGTTGCAAGCTGGGAGCCAGGGGTGTTGGGGTGGTCCAAAGTCCTGGCTGGCTACTGGAGGGACCAGGGCAGGGACGTGGGGCTCTAGGGGCAGCTACTGGACAGACTGGGTGGCTAAGGCCAGATACTAGAGGGATCCCTGCTGTATATATGCACATATTTCCCACTAACTGGCTGTCACCTTATCAGCCAGAAGGTGGAACAGGAAAAGACCCCTTTTGGGTGCTCAGATTCACATTGCCTGTATGTTAAACTTCATTTTAACAGCTCATTAGGAAAGCAAGCAAGCAAACACGTCAAACAAGGACCCAATGCCCTTTGCACAGACCCATCTAACACATGAACTCATTAATTCATCACATCAGCAGCTCATGAAGTTTCTAACTCACAAGTTCCCTAATCCATAACATGCAGCTCCTAACTCAGGTGTGCCTGAGCACCCTGGGGAGAAACTGTGTAGGCAGGCAGAGGCATGAAGGGCTTGAAGGAGTGTGCTGCCTGGGGACTGCAGAGGTGCCGGGAGAAGAGACTGTCAGATGGGGCAACGACTTCGGGGCAGCAAGCACACAGTGCCTGGGGAAAATGTCAGGGCCTGTCCACCATCCTCTTCCTCTCACAGTGTGCCCACTTTTCACCAGCCTTCCTCAGCCTCTGCTCTTCTCCCTCCTTTCCTGCTGGGCTCTAGGACTGTTCTCAGCACCCCCGGCTCCTGGAGAATGCACAGACCAGAGCCTGTCCGGGGTACGCCTGCACTGACCAAACCCAACTGGCTGACATGCCTGGTGGGCCAGCTTTTGATCAAAAGCCACCCCTGCATCCTCATCCTTACACCTGCATGCTGACCCTCACCCCCACATCCTCATCCTCACCCCTGCATGCTCATCTTCATGCCCTCATCCTCACCACTGCATCTTCGTCCTCACCCCTCCACCCTCATCCTCACCTCCACCTTCCACAGGCAGCTCCTCAGTTCAGCCACATTGAGCACTGGCATCCTTGGCACTGCCCTGACCACACTGGGCTCCATCTTGCACCCACCCTCCCCAAACACGCATTGTGGCTGTCACCAACACTGCGAGCAGGTCCCCAAATGCTTCTCCAAATGACCTGTGAGGTTAAAGCCTCAGGATCCCTGTGGGAGTGGGAGGATGACGTTGAGAGTCTTGGTGGGGGGAGCCCACAAGGGGAGGCAGGGCCACCAAGAACCATGTGGGACCGGGAAGTAAGACTTCACTTCTGTCCCTCCATCATCCCCACATCTGCAAATTCCCTGTCTCTTGTGGTGTCCCAAGAAGGCAGCCCTCAACATAGGAGGTGGTGTAAGCAGCCTGCTTGCTAAAGAGGGGAACAGAAAGAGAAAGCAAAACCATAGGAAGCCATCACTGACAGTGTCACTGCCACCACCCCACCTCACTTCTCAGCTGTCCCAAACATCCCGGCCCCGCTTCCCATATGGCCCTGTCCTTGATGCTTCAGCAGCCTTCCTGCTCGCCTGCAGCAACAGCCCACCCTGGGCTGATTCTGCCCCAGCGTCTGCACACTTTTTGATCTTGCCTGGTACCTATGACCAGGGCTGCCCACCTCCGGCCCGCAGTGCATTGAGGTTTTCCTACTGCTGTTGGTGCAGGTTCGCTTCCTTCATCTGCTAAATCCCTGGAGCCACTGTAGATCATCAGCTGTCCCCACACACATACCCTCGCCCTGCCCTTGTGACTCCCCATCCTTCTGTCCATCCCCTGCAGTGACCGGGGGCAGTTTGGGGTGCAGGGACTCCTGCTGGGCAGGGGTAAAGCCCAGGCACAGCCCTCAGCCAGGGACCCCCAGGCTGGGCCGTGTCAGTGGGCAGCCCTGGGAAACAATTCCTACATTCCCACCACTGTCCCGGTTCCTGCCCATCCCCATGCCCATCCCTGTACCAGTCCCCAACCCCAGCATGGGAAGCTCAGGCCTGGGGGAGGCTGCCTGGGAGCACTCATGGGGATCCCAGGGTCTGGAGATGGACACTCGTCGAAGACCCATCCACGGAGGGAATCCTTGGCAGCAGGACGACCCCCAGCTCCAGGAGGGACACTGATGGGAGCTGCTGCCAAGAGAGGTGCTCTGAGGGTGGGGGCATGCTCTGGGGTTGTCCATGTCCCTGGGAAGGATGTGCATGGGGATCCCTTCCCTGGTGCAGGGGGTATGCATGTGGGGACCCCCACTCCCAGAGATATGTGGGGGAATTGGGGCAGGGGTAACCTGGGGACCCTGCCCCCGGGCGGTGGCTTTTCCCCACCTGTGGAGGTGCAGTGTGGGAGATGATAGGCAGTGCTTGGAGCTGGAGCCAGAGCCTTGCAGGTGGGCTGCTGCAGGACTCTGGCCATGCCGCTTCCTCGGCTGTACAGGAGCCCACCATGAACGTGAGATCTCTGCCCATCCCAGTGGGCTTCCTGCTGGTGCCACACACTGGTGCCAAGGCAGCACACGTCCCTGCAGGCACGGGCAGATGTGTCCTGGGGGTCACACAGCTCGCCTGGCAGGGCTGGAGCTGGGGTCCTGCCTGTGTTCCTGCCTGTTTGGGGCTCCTGCCTTTAGCCTTTCCTCTTCCTCTCCCGTTCTGCTCATCTTACCCCAGCTTTTGGGCCTCCTGACATGGCTGAGATGGCAGGAACTTTATAAATCATGTCTCTTAAAAACGAGTGCCTGAGCACTCATGAGGTTCAAGAGACACCCTGCTGGGCCACTGCCCACAGCTTGCCCCCATGTTTTCTTTCTTTTCCAAGCTCCTCTGCCAGGCAGCCAAAATCCCCAGGGGAGAAATGGCTGGCACAAAGGAGGCAAAGGCAACCAACACCAGGTGGTGGCCAGGCTGTGAGCAGAAACACCCCATAAGGAACGGCAAGGTGAGTGTCGGCACCCCATGGGCATTGGGGGGGTGAGGGCAGTGGGCCCAGCCTGCGAGGCAGGGGTAGGGGCTGTGTGCAGGCAGCCACCGAGGACCCGTCTCCTTGTCCCCCTGCAGTATGGGACTGGCTGGTGGGAGAATGAGCTGGGCTCCAGCATGCACGTGTCTGCGGCTGACAGCCATGGCAACTTCTCTGGCGAGTACCATGCTGCCGTGTCGAGTGCCCAGGAACCCATCGAGCCGTCCCACCTTGTCGGCTCTCAGCACTTGGATGAGGATGGCCAGTGCACCTTCGGCTTCACCATTAACTGGAAGAAGTTTTCTGGTTGGTAGCTGCAGTTGTGCCTGGATGGGGTAGTGGGATGGGGAGGGAAGGTCCCAACAACTGCCCCAATCCCTCTGTCCCCTCTCCTGTCCTCACTCTGTCCTTCCCTGATCCCTTCCCACTCTGGACAGTGTCTGCAGACAGCAGGATGTCTCCCAAAACACTGTTAGGGCTAGGCAGCATCAAGGGTTGCTTTGGCAGCACCTCTGCTGCAGAGCATTTCCCTGCAAACATTGGGACACACCCGGGCTCCGTGAGCATTAAACCCGCTGGTGCTCCTGAAGCCCCAAAAACAGCTGGGGTCCCCCCGGGATGCTAACAGCCACCATGGGCCAGTGCTTTGCTGGGGACGGTGGGGAGGAGGTCCTGCAGACCTCCTGGTTGCTGCAGGACGTCACCTCCCTGCCCAGTGACTGGAAAGCCACCAGGTGAGCCAAGGGACACACAGCCCAGCTGGGACCCCTGCCCTTCTGCCGGCCAGGCACAGACAGGCTTCTCCTTCCCTGCAGGACCAGCCACAGCATCTTCACTCCAATGGGCTGAAAGGAGGAGGAAGAACCCTCTCACTCCAGCCGGGCTTGGGAGACCGGGAAACCGCTTAGCAGCATCAGTGTGTACCAGCATAAGGGTTGTTATCACCTCTGGGGGAAGATGTCCCCAAAAAACAAATAAATTTAAATTTTTTTTCCTTTAAACCCAACCTTGTGCAGTCAGTGGATATGTCCTGGGGAAGCTGGGTTGGTGCAGGGTGAAGCTCTCACCTGGTTATTCTGGGAAGAGACTGGCTCCAAGAAATCCCCTTTTCCAGCCCAAACAGGATGGTGCATCCCTGATGTGATCCTCTGACACAAAGCGCAGGCCAGCACTGTCTCTTCCCTCCTTGATTCCAGGTAACCGTGATAGGACGGTAAGCTGGGGGGGCCTTTGGCACTCAAAAAAGCTGGCTGGGAGTCTCCCCCAACTCCGAGGCAGCCCTCGGGCAGGCAGGCATGGAGTCTAAGCTGTGTCCATAATCCTGGCGAGCGGTGAGGGCTGCTCCGTACTGGCACCTCAGAGCTGGTAGCTGCAGCACAACCAGCCCCAAAACTCTCCCTAGGGAAACGTGTGGCATTTACTGGAAAGTGGTCATCCGGCAAATCCACCCCAAACACCTGCCTGCTGGACTTTGTGACTTACTGTAATGGGCAGTGCCAGTGTCACCCCGCCCAGCCAAAATTTATGATTTCCAAGAAACGCAGCTCTGGGTCTGAATCTGAAGCTTGGTCCTCAAGCTGTCCAGCCTCAAATTAACCCCAGATGGTGCTGCAGGCCCCATGCTGGCACCCTGCCTGGGGTCTGAGCAGCCTAAAGACAGGAGTCTTTAGCCCACAGGGCTGACAGGGCTGCCACCTCCTGCTGCTCCCCTGGTTTTCCTGTGATGAATGCCATGGGAGAGCTTTGCTAACAGCATCCTTGGCTTTAGCAAGTTTTCTGCTTGCTCTGTGTTTCAGCCCGCCTTGTTGCAGACTTGCATGTGATTTGCTTTTCACATTTTTCTCTCTTGGGTCCATCTTCTGCTTCTGGAGTGATGCTTCTGTTTCCTTCTCCATGCCTCCCTGGAATTTCTCCAGCTTTTTCAGTTCCCTTACAGCCTTTCTAAGCAGAATACCTTTATGCCAGACCTCTGCTGTGGTGTCCTTTGGTCTGTGCAGCCTTCTACCTGCTTTAGAGGAACCTGAGAAATAAGAAAGAGCGTGGCAGAGGGACCACGGTGCTCTGCTTTCACCCCAAAGCACAGCCAGGCTAGTGGTAGGGCATCCTGCTAAGCCTGCCACCTTACTGCATGCATCCTCCTGACTTTATTATTGCCTTCATGTCAACGTTTCTCCAGGGCAGGGCTCCCCAGAGGCTGTGAAGCCATCCTAGGGCACTCCAGCAAGGCAGTGGTGATGACCACTGTTTGAGCAGTCTGCAAACTCCTGCAGGCAGCCACAGCGCTGGTGAGAAATGCAGCAGGCAGGGCTGGCAAAGCTGTTTGCAAGGCCAGTCCCCAGCAAGGCTGTGACACATCCTGCATCTCAGTTTTGAGGTGGCAGGCGAGAAGACATGGTGACCCAAGGGTGCCTGCAGGCATCTGGGGAGGGCTGTGACTGAGGATGCTTCCCTGTGGGCCTTGGGCATTCATCAGCACTGCGTTTTACCCTGGTGCAAGGGTTGCTCACAGTGCTTTGCACACTGCTTATGTCTGCTCTGCCTCTCTGAGCCACAAACCTGGCACTGTTTTCCTCCTTCCAGCTCGGGCTCATCAGCAAGGCCCAGGTGAGCAGTGGGGTCCCCTTCAGCCCTGCTGCAGACCTTCCTCTGGGAGGAAAGCCAGCCATCCATTGCTGATGCATGGCAAGCCTTGGTGATGGTCATTCATACACCATCAATGCCTTCAGGGGCATGGTGAGCTGGAGGAAGCAGGAGGCACCTTGCAACCACACACAGTGTGTGGCTGCTGCCATGTTTGTGTTGCAGAGGTGCTCACACATAGGGTATTGGTTAAAAAAAAAGAAAAACTAGTTTATTGGGATCTTGGCATGGGCTAATTCTCACATAGGGGATCAAATCCTTCAGTTTGTCACTGTCAGAATGGAGAAGGAGTCTCCATTGCAGGGGTCCTCCAGCACTTACATGTCTTAGCCACATGCGGAAGACTGTCCTATGTGACTATCTCTGCAGGACCTGTTCCTATCACCTGATTACAGATGTCTCAACACTGAACATCTCAGTGCCCAACATCTGTTGCAGTCCAGCTGTTGTACCATGTAAGCAGATGGAGCCAGGAAGTACCCAGCTCACTCAGGGACTCCATGGCTGGTCGGTTCAGGTGTGTGAACTGGCAAAGCCTTGTACGCAGCCACGCTGCAGCAATGACAACAGAATAAATTTGATTTTCGAGCCTATAACTTCACTTATAAATGAAGTCACACAGCTCCTGTCTGTTCTGCTGTGTCTGTGTGGTCATCAGTCCTGCCAGCCCCTGATCAGGACTGCACACCCTGCTCTGCTCTTCCACCTCCCTCCTTGGCCCAACTCTGGCTGCAGCCTTGTTGAGCATGGACCATCATCCTGGAAGGACAGAGAAGCTCCTTGGCCAGGTCCCCAGCCCCTCCTGGGGTGGGCTGGGAGCTGGGGCACGCCCCCTGCCCCAGATGCAATCTGCCTCCCCAACTCATGGCTGAGCTCATCACACTTGGCAGTACAGCCCCTTGGGTAGATGGGGGACCTGCGGCTTGTCCAGCTTCCCCTCCATGGCTCCTGGGGTGCCCGCTCCTGACACCATGCCCGCACCTGGGCTGTGCTGCAGCACCAGCTCTGAGTCCCCTCTGCTCCAGTGCATGCTGACCAGGCGCTGGATGAATGAACTGGGCTCCAACATGACCATCATGGTCGTGAACGGGAAAGGCAGCTTCACCAGCTTCTACCACATGGCCGTGACAGCCACCATGAACAAGATCCAGGTGTCACCACCGTAGGGGGCTCAGTATCACAGGAACCAGAAGAGCCAGCCCACCTTTGACTTCACCATCAGCTGGAGCTTTTTAGGTGCCTTTCCCAGCCTCCCTGCAGTGCCCCCAGACCTCCCCTGCCCTCCCTGTGATGCCCCTGATGTTCTTCTGCCCTTCCCCGCAGTAGCCTTGTTGATCCCCTGCCTTCCTCTGTGGTGTCCCAAATGCTCCACCATCTCTGCAGCGTTCCCAGAACTCCCCAGCCCTCCTTGTGGTATCCTTGACGGTCCCCTGCCCTCCTGCGGTGTGCCCAAGAAAATACTGAGGACCACATGGATCAGGCAAGGTGAGGTTGGCAGCCTCAAGAATGACTGGAAAGCCGACGGGTTAGCCGCGGGCAGAGCAGGGCTGCAGGGCACTTCTCCATCCTCACTCTGTGCTGGGGCTGCACCCATGGGTGCATCATGGAGCCCCCAGGGTGACCACTGAGCCCTGAGGGTGTGTACGGGTGCTGGGAGCCAGCTGGGCAGCAAGCAAGGGAGAGCAGTCCCCCAAGGGCTTTTGGGTCAGGTCCCCTGGATGGGAGCTGAAACCAGTTACTATAATTTTTTAATTAAAAAGTGGTGTGCAATTTACACATGGGCGTTGCTAGGTGTGAAGAGAGAGGGCTCTGCTGTGGAGCCGTACCTTGCCCTGCCTCAAAGCACCATGCACACGGCGTTGCCTCCCACCTGGTCTGTGCATGGGGCACCATGCACAGGGCATGACCTCCCATGGGGACAAGCAAATTTCAATATCTACATATCTACCAGAAAAGCCCTTCTGCCCTTTCTGAGAGACTGAAGGAGTTAATGTCTCAGACACTGTGGTGGGGCAAGCTCTGCATAACCAGGACCTCTGCCTAGCCAGGAGCCCCAGGTGAAAAGAAGCCCACCATCAGCGCCCACCAGCAGCAGGAGGGGGGGCCGTGCTGGAGGGTTCCAGCTCCCTGCGCTGGTGTGCTGTTCTGATGTGCTGAGCAGGGCAGCTCACCATTGATGGGCAAAGATCACCTCTGCAGCGAAGGGGAAGCTACTCCCCAAATGAAACCCAAGCCCACAGCCCAAAGGCTACCTAATTAGCCTAAAGAGCTTGAGTGCCCACCCAAAGGAAGGGCAAGGATGATAAAAAAACACAAACTGAAGGCCCATGGGTGCAAGCCCACTGGAACCAGACACCTCGGCCAACTGAACCAACACTAGATGCAGGACTGGTGAAATCTTTCTCTTCTCTCTCTCTCTCTTTCCCTTTTCTTTTTCCTTTTCCGTAATCCCTACACCTCTTCCCTTTAGACAAACTGCCTACCACGTCTGGGACTAGGAGCAGATCCAGCCACCCCTGGGCTCCTCTCTGAGGGGGAGTCTAGAAAGCAAGGGGGTCTGCTCTGAACCTCGTGACTCAACGGGAGGGATCTCATTATCGTCTTCCCTGAACTGATTCCCAAATCAGCAAGGGCTGTAGTATATGTTTGGTGATGTATGGTTAGCACGTTACACACTTTAATGACATAGTTTCATGCTGTTTTTTTGTTGTGAGCATACCAATTTTGGTGGTGAGCATGCCAGTTCTTGTTGTGAGCAAATAAAAATTGAGTTCTGTGAGTTTAAGGATGCCTGGTGTCTTTTCACCTTAATCCTGACCTGGGAATCAGCAAATCTGAGTCATTGTCCTGAGAAACTGGGACATGACACACTTACAAGAGGACTAATTCAAGGATGCCCAAGAGTTCTCACTGCAGTGGCGGTCACAGCTCCCAGATCCAGGGAAAGCCCAGCCCAGCCAGGAGAAAAAGCAGCTTAGAAACAGCATCAGAACCTTGTAACGCAGAAGGGGACTGCCATGAGGATGAACTCCTACTGACAGAGCCGTTCAGCACAGCAGAGAAGAGCCAGTTGGGCTGTGCTTGCTGCAGCGCTGTGTTTGGGTGTCAGCACTGGGATGGTGGCAGTGGGACAGGCTGTGCCCACCCCGAGGACTCCGACACAGCAAGGAATGGGCTGGCAGAGCCTCTTGGATAGTGGATGTACAAACCATCCCTGCACCCCCACCTTTCTCCATAGCCGTGCTCATCCCCGCATTCCTCTGGCACTGTCCAGGTCACAGAGACCTCTGTTACCTCCCCTGTCCCTGGCAGCCTGCCACCAGGCCACCTGCCTTGCAGCTGCCAGACCAGTGCCTACAGGGCTCCGGTTACAGCTCTATAAAGAGGTCTCAGGCAGAGGGCTGGCCGGGAGCTGTGCTGGGTACTTCACAGCCCCACGGCCATGGGGAGCAGTACCTTTGCCCTGGTCCTTGCCCTGGCCCTGGCATCCTGTGTCACCCCTGCAGAAAGGAAGGTACGGGGATGGGTGATGACGGGGATGTGGAGGACATGGCACTGGGATGCAGCGTGGGCAGCCAGGCGTTCTACCTTAAATGCCATTTTAGGTTGGGACAAGCAGGAGAACTTTGCAAGCACCTAGTCCAGGCAATGGGCAGGGTATCTCTGGGTCACCCCCAGCCACCTGGTACTACCTCCACAAAGCTTTGTTCCCACAGGCATCCCCTCCCAGGGGGTCTGTGCTCAGGGGCACCATTCATGCAGCATCCCTTCCCACAGGGTCTGTGCCTAGGGTTACAGGGCAGCCCCTTCCAGGGGGTCTGTGTCTGGGCATGCCATGCGCGCTGATGGGCTGGGACATGCTGGTCTTGCTGCACTGACCGCTCAGCAGCACCCGGGGAACGTTTCCCCAAACTGGGGACAGGGCAAGCTGTGCCTCAGAGGGGCACTCACCGCAGGGCCTGCAGCTCTGGCCGTGGGGTGGTGGGAGGGATGCTGTCCCCCTCTGCACCATGCGCAGGGGCAGAGGGCCTGTGGCCATGTCCCTTCAGTGCCACCTCAGAGGGCTGTGGAGGAATGAGCAGGACTCGTTGATGGAGATTTCGGCAGTGAGGGACGACGGGGACTTCCAGGGGAAATACCTCACAGGGGTCACCCTTGCCGGCGTCTGTGCCCGTGTCTCCCCCCTGAAGGGCGCGCAGCAGCAGTCTGGCGAGGGGGGCTGGCCCACCTTCGCCTTCACTGTGCGCTGGGACAAGTTCTCCAGTAAGTGCTGGAACACCTGGGGATGGCACCGTGGGGTCACTGGGAGCCGCAGAGGTGGCCAGCAGGATTTTTCCTCTGCTGGGAAGTCTGCTGGGTGATGCTTTGGTACAGCCAAGCAGAGGAGGCAGTGGTGCCTGCCCAGCAAGGGGCTAACAGGCAATGCTGGGCTCACACGGGGCAGCTCCTCCGCACCCAGTGTCTTTGCATCCATCCCTTCTGGGCAGCCCAAGGTGACCGTGGTGGGTCTGGACCCCGTTAGGTCACAGGGAACGCTGTGCCACAGAGCCGCTGAGGAAGGGCAGGTCCCCCCGGCATGGGCTGGTTGGGCACATGGCTGTCGGAGCGGGAACACGGCTGTGACCGGGAGGACCCCAGGGAGGGGGAAGTAGCCAGTGAGCGTGGGTGCCATCCCCACCGACACCCCACCAAGTGCTTCCCCCAGATGCCACCACCGCCTTTGCGGGGCAGTGTTTCGTGGACACGGGTGGAAAGGAGATGCTGACCACCATGTGGCTGCTGCGTGAAGCCGTCGGGTCCCTCGAGGAGGACTGGAAAGCCACGAGGTAGTGGGGGGACATGGGGGGAAGCAGCCCCACAGAGGGGCCCTCCCCAGGACCCCTGAGGATGAGCATCCCCCTGGGCCAGGGGACCACCCCTGGGAACCCCCAGAATGAGTTTGCAGCAGGGATGTCAATGCCTCCCAGTAAGGGGCTTGCGCTGGCCAAGGGCATCTGGCAGCTGCTTGAGGCAACTTGGGGGGCATTTAGGGACAGGCCTGTCACCTGCCAGCACTGGCAGCTCTGAGTGGGCCATGTCTGCAGGTCGTCCCACAGGAACTCTCTCCTTCCCACAGGGTGGGCAGAAATGTCTTCACACGCAAACGCATCCCAAAAGGAAAGAGCCTGCCAATCTGGTCCCCATCCTGTGAGGATGCATCTTCACCCACCCCGTGATGGCATGCTCCAGCTGAAGCCCAGCCCACCCCTCCCAAGGCAAGAAAAACTAGCCTCTCAAATAAAAATAAAATGTAAAAATTATGTCAGCTGTGGTGGCCTTTTTTAAAAAAACTGCCCTTGCTCTCCCTCTGAGGCAGCTTCTGTTCCAACGGGTACCCCTGCAGAGGCAAGGGCTCACCACTGCCCTTTCGCACAGACGTCTGGATCCCTTCCTGATTCCCCCCATCCAGCTCCCTGGGCTTATTTCCCACCTCATCCTAACCCTAACTTCAACCCTGCGCCATCACTCCCCACCTGCCTGCTGGTGGCAGAGGTGGCATCAGCATCCCGAATCCAGCTGCCTTCCTTGCCAGTGCCTTCATACCCATCCCCACCAGATGCCTTTCCAGTCCCAGGACTCTACTCCATAGGGTTGTGTGATGGAGGTAACTGTATCAGTAGATGTGAGATATTAGTAAAGTGCTTCCCTTGCACTGCACAGCACCCGAAATAAAATGTGCACAGTTAAAGTTCCCATCCCATCCCACTACATCGCATCCCATCCCATCCCACTGTACCCCGTCACATCCCATCATGTCCCCCTGGGTTGCACCCAGGGATTTTACCCCTCTCTGCTGCTGCATTTCGACAGTGCCACTCTATCTGCCTCTGTGGACACCTGCCAAGCTTAGTCAGGTCTTTCAACACAAAGGTTTTGGCAGGTCCTTGGGTGAAGACAAAGCCTCTTGCAGAGTTATAAACATAACCCAGCCCCGGGGATGCCAGCACACTATCTGTACAGTTTGTTGAGCCTGGCCCAGCACCAGCGAGTCTGGTACACCCTGCTGTGACGTGGAGTGGTGGCTGACACCTCCTTGGCACCTCAAACAGGGCGACTTGTCCCTGGCAAACACCACAGAAAGGCGGGGGCTGGCATCAGGCCAAAAGGATGGAGCATGGCATCAAGGGAAAGAGCAAGAGATCCCCCGGGGGGGCATTTCTTAGGCCCCTGTGATAAGCCTGTGAGTTTCGGACTGTGAAAGGTGACAAGGAGGAGTGATGTGCTAGGAGAAGGGTGGTTTCTGCTGGCCCCAGCCTTTGGGATGATCTAGACCAGAGGAAGAGGTGCTGAGCAGCAGCAGCAGGGTCCGAGGGTATGGCGGGGGTTGTGGCAGGCACTGAGCAGTGCTGTCCCCGGGTGGGAGTCCTCCATTCCCAATATGCACACCACAGCCCTGCTTCCATCCAGTACCCCAGACACTGCTGTCCTGGAAACAGCATGTGCTTATGCAGCTGAATTCCACCTTCGTTTTCAGTTGCCCCAAACCCCCTACTTGCTCCAGGCACTGCAGCAAGCAGAGTAGCAGCTCAGGAGCACAGGGACAGCACATGCTGTGTTTTGTACCTCCAAAGCACCTAAGAGCAGCAAATAGAAGGAAGAGGTGCAAATAGAAGGCTGGTTAGCATGCTGGGTGTATTTAGCAAACACTAAATTGGACCCCTATGACCCTCTGTGGTTACTTCTTCCTCTAATCTTGTAAAAGCAAAAGCAGTAAAATTAGCAGCTGATATCCAGGAGATGCTAGGGAAACGTTATTGCTGCTAAAGCTGAAGGCAGTTGCGAGCCCTCTCTCCCATGCAGTGCTGCAGCTGCTGCAGCTTGCCTCTGCCAGGGATGCCCTGGCACCACATGGGTCAGGCAGTGGCACCAGCAAAGCAGGGAGTGGTTAAATGTTTAAATAGGTAATAATTCGCAGCCTGCATGCACAGGAGGCGGATGTCTAAGGAAGGTAGTTGGTGCTTTCCAGGCTGCTATAAGGGCCTTAAAAAAAGCCCTCGCTCCTGCCTCTTTCCACAGCCGTGCTCATCCCCGCATTCCTCCGGCACTTTCCAGGTCACAGAGACCTCCTCACCTCACCTGTCCTGTCCCGGGCACCCTGCCACCAGGCCACCCCCCCTGCAGCTGCCAGTCTGGTGCCCACTGGGCTCCAGTTACAGCCCTATAAAGGGGGCTGGGGCACAGGGCTGGCAGGGAGCTGTGCTGGGTGCTTCACAGCCCTGCGGCCATGGGGAGCAGTGCCTTTGCACTGGTCCTCGCCCTGGCCCTGGCATCGTGCGTCTCCCCTGCGGAGAGGAAGGTATGGGGATGGGTGGTGATGGGGAAACACTGGCATCCTACAAGATCCCAAAGGCTGCTGCTGGGGCTGCAGTGCTCAGCACAGAGCCGGGGCCAGTCTGCTGGAGCTGGTGGGATCCGCACTATGCAGTGGAGAGGCTGGGAGGGAGGGACTGCTCCTGCAAGGATGCTCTTCACTCTGGCAAGCCATCCAAAGACAGGCAATCAGTCAGAGCCATGCCCTGGAGAAAGCCTATTTCCCACCAAGCATGCAGGCAATGCAGAACACCCTCTGCTTTAGCACGGGGAAGACCCGCTCTGCTGTGGGTGGCCACAGCAAGTAGCCCAGAGCAGCGTTTGGGCTGAAAGCAGTCAGTGCCACGAGGGCCATGCTCGTGCCGAGGTGTTGATGCCGGTGGCACCAGCTTCACACAGGGTCTGTGGCACATCCCCCAGTGCTGCAGGCATCCCTGGGCAGAGCCAGGGTGGTGGGGCAGGAGCAGGATGCCCCCCGCCCCCCCCTTGGCTGGCCAGGCACCCCAAGCCACAGTCCTGGCTTTGCAGTGCCTCCTCTCCGGGTCATGGCGGAGCGACACTGGCTGCCGGATGATTGTGTCCGTCCTCGGCAAGGACGGCAGGTTCTCTGGTTCCTACTTGCCGGGGCCTGCTGCTGGCAATTCTGAAATCCTTACTTCACCACTGGAGGGGTCCCAGCAGGATGCAAGGCTGGTCCCACATCCCGCCTTCTCCTTCATCGTGCGCTGGCAGCTCCGAGGTAGGCAGGAGGGGGCCATCACCCTGCAGCGGGGATGCCAGCGGGATGCAGCGGGGGGTGGCTTTGTGCCTCGCCACCCCAAGTTATGCCACCTTGGACTCTTCCAGACTCGGACACAACCCAGATGACTGCCTTCCTGGGCCAGTGCTACACAGGCACCAACGGGGAGGAGAGCCTGCATACCCTGTGGCTTCTGCGAGAGGCGGCCGACAGCCCTGCTGAGGACTGGAAAGCCACCCGGTGAGCACCGGGTCCCAGCAACTGCTGTGCCAAGCTTTCCTGCACCCTGGGCTGGAGAAGGGAGAAATCCCACGGGATGAGGCATGGCAAGACCAGGAGGGTGAAATGGGTTTGTCACCAATGGCAAGCAGGGGCTAAGGAGCATCCCTGTGACCTGGCCAGCCCCTGCATCCCGGCTGTGCCTCAGGGTAGGTGACCCCAGGATGGTGTCTGACCCCAGCCGGACCCCCCCAGGACTCCCTTGCACTCTCCCCACCAGGGAGAGAGCAGAACACGGTGCCAGCACCCAGTGCAGCTGCCACTACAGGGTGTTGGAGGCTGGGACACCCCACTCAGCACCCACCAAGGCAGTGGGAAACACAGTGCCACCCCTTCGGGTCTCCCCTCTACCCTCCACCACAGCGCAGGTGACCCTGGCTGGGTGAACCACAGTGATTTGGGGTTTCCTGCAGGATTGGTACCAGAATTTTCACTCGAATAAAATAACATCACATGGGGAAACCCAGGAGGCCCAAGACTGCAAGGAGACGGTGCTTCCCCCAGCCAGGCTCTGCCCATGCCGACGTGCTGCATTTCAGCAGCGCTCTGCCCGCAAGTTCATGCTTTCCCAGGCAAGTTCAGCCAGGCATGAAGGCTGGGCACAAGGTGAAAAATAAAGGGTTTCTGTGGCAATACAGGGGTTGGCTCTGGTTTCTGCCTTGCCTCAAACCTGCAGGGTTTGCCTTGCCCCGCAGCCACTCTCCCATGGGGAGGCTTCGTGCAGCATCCACTGAGGGCAGTGGGGTCCCTAGGGATGGGGACTGTCCCATGTCCCTTCCCTGGCAGTGTGAAGCTGTGCTGCACCTACAAACCTGCCGCTGTGCTGTGGGTAACTTGTCCCTTGGGGTCCCTCCCAAATATCCCCAGGGATGCGGGGCAAACCAGGCTGTGACCAGGCAGTGGGATGAGGCACAGCCTTGGTGGGACACTATGGGCAGCACGTCCCCAGGCTGCAGGGCAGGCTCCAGGCAGACCCTTCCCGTGAGAGCAGAGCAGAGGAAGTTTCTTGGGCGCCTGAATGCTCAGGGCAGCTGCAAATGGCTTTTGCAGAGCCGGCAGGCTGCCGTTCCCAGCCCCGGCGGATGCACTGCTGTGGCTGGCTGCCAACCACCCTCTTGCCCCAGGGGTGGGGAAAGCTCCCAAACAGCCCATCCCAAGAGAGACCCATCGGCAGGGCCGTGTCTCCTGAGCAATGCACACATGGGGGTCTCCGGTGAAGCCCCTGCTGCACCGCACACGGCCAAGGAAAGGGAAGAGGGGAAGGACGCATCTGGCGCTGGCTGGTTTTTTTTCAGGCATCCCAGCCCAACCTCTCTGCTTTCTGCCTCAGACACCTTGCCAAAATGGTCCTGACATGACCTGCTCGCTTGGGGGTTCAGCAGCCCCTGGGCTGAGATGCCCCGTTTCAGGAGCTGGGGGAAGGTGGTAGCTCCATTGCTGTATTTCCAGTTGCTTTTTAAACCTGGTGCTGATTTCTGATGTTTCTTCTGTTTCCACCAATACCCAGCAGCTGGTGCTAGTGGATAAAAATAGGTTGGATGCTGACATGGGGTTTAGGTTTCCCTTAAAAAGGAGGTTATGTCTTACTTCTGCTACTGACTGAAATTCCCACCTCTCTGAGAAACCCTGATTCTTACAAAGAAAAGGAATCCCTGATTTCTTTAAAGCTGTGAGCAAGAGGTGTTTCATACCACCCACACAGCCAGGCCCTCCTCAGCAAATAAGAGGCAAATTTAATTTCATGCTAATTTTCAGTATGTCACTACTGTGGAAAGGAGATGGCACTACCGACACTCGGGGAGTGACCAAACAAAAAAGAGGGGCTTTCCATTCAGCAACACCTGTACGAGACTTGCCAAGGGCTCAGCAGAACATTGTGACCCGAGAGGCTCATGTTTTGTCTGCCAGCATACTCCCACAATGCTTGAAGCAGGCACCTTCTGTGGCGTGCATGAGATAAGGGTCAACTTTGGGAATAACAGAGGGAACATGGGGGGGTTGGTGAGCAGACAATGTACCACCAGCCTCAACCAGAGCCAATGCACACACAGGCTGCCTCCTGATCCCTGCAGATTGCAAGGGAAAAAGATGTCATGGAGGGTCTGCAGAGGAGGTGGAGGAGGGCAGCAGAAATACCAGGCTCCTCTGCTTGATGGAAACAAGGTGTGAGCCTCTGCAGCCAGAGGACTCGTTCTGGGCATTTTTATCATCGCTGCCCTTTAAAGCAAGATGTGAAGCCTAGGCTGGGCTTCCTTCGTCCTGCTGTCTCAGAGCCACTTGCTGTGGGACCAGCACAAGAACACAGAATGCAATGAGAAACAGCAGCCTGGGGCAGCACAGGCTGAGACCGCAGAGCAACCATCCCCAAAAGTCCCAGCACAGACAGGTCCCCAGTGCGCTACGGGGACCAGCTCTGGGCTCTGCGATATCCCAGCCTCTGCAGCAAGCTTTCTGCATGGAAGGTCCATGCTGGCTGGTGCAGGCAGCACCTGGCAGCAGGAGTGTGTGTTTGGCTCCGTTTGATGAGGATCCCGCTTGCACTTGCCTGGCTCCCTTCCCACTCTCCCAGAGTTCTCTCCCCTCCTGACATTTGGCCAAGAAAGCTGGAGTGCGGTGCTGACCCCATCACCCCTGGCCAAACACCAGTTCCAGTAGCCGATCTCTCCTTTGCTGGCAACACCACTGCATAAAATGAAATGAAATCAAGGACGGGGTCCTAGACCTTCCTGACACCGCATGCAGCTCCTGGAGGAAAAGGTCGAGTGCTTCCCTGGGGATGCTCCCGGGCTGCCTGCCCCAGCCAGGGCAGAGCTACAATCCCATCCCATTATGCTGCCTGTCCTCAGTCAGGGCCTGTGGGAGAGCAACTCCTTGCTGGTCTCTCCTCCCCAGGCCAGGACGACATAACCTTCAGTTTTACATATCGTTCTCCAGCACAATCACTCTCTGCTTCCCGGGTGGGTTGCAAGCACAGTGCTGCCAGCACCTGTCACCTCGCTGGGCTGCCGCACCCCCAAACCTGACACTGGGCTCCTGAACCCCCAAACCCCACGCTGGGCTCCGGCACCTCCAAACCCCACTCTGGGCTCCCGCACCCCCAAACCCCACGTGGGGCACCTGCACCCCCAAACCCCATGCTGGGCTCCCGCACCACCAAACCTGACACTGGGCTCCCACACCCCAAAACCACATGTTGGTCTCCTGCACCCCCAAACGCCATGCTGGGCTCCCTCACCCCCAAACCCCACCTTTGGCTCTGCAGCCTGACCTCAGGGTCTTGCTAGTGCCTCCCAGAGACCCAGAGCTCCCAACCAAAGCCAGGATCCAGGACTGATTTAGCAGCCACGCAGCTGGCAGGGCCTTCCCCAGCAGAGGGGAATGGGGCTGCTGCATCACCCCAGCTCTGCTCCGCTTCCTATGATTGTGCAGCTCCCCGTTACGAAAGCAGCAGCAGCTGGCTCCTTGCGCTTCCTACCAGGGAAGCTGCTTGCTGCCACAGCACCAGCCACTTGAGTGCGCGCAGGTCACAGGTGGGCACTGGGTGCTCACAACACCCACTTGTCTTCAAAAATGGTTCAAGAGTGTTTTCGTACCCTTGAGGGAGGGTGAGAGCAGAGCTTGCACCCTGCCTCAACAAGCTCCTTGCCCCTCTGCGTGGCCACAGCCACAGGAAGGGAAGGCAGCACATGATCCCCTTCCTTAGGCTGTGAGAGTGATCACCCCCTGGCCTCCCTTGCATTCCTCCTGCAATGCTCCCAGCCCCTGGTGCAGCCCCTACCCTCCACCCAGCAGCCCAGCCCCTCACTGAAATGACCACACTGGACAGACACTTTATTAGTATTTATTTAGAAGTTACTGCTAAGGAAATTACTACATGTTAACTTGATCTAGTTGAATATGCCCCTGCTTATTGCAGGGGGAGTCAGACTAAATTATGCTTAAAGACCCCTTCCCACCCAAACTTATTCTATATGATTATATGAAGTGTACTTAAGTATAACAAGGAGATATACTGAACAGGTACCACTAAACTGCTCTCCAGGAAAGATCATGCTAACCAGCTTGAAATGTTTCTGCTCAGCCCTGGGGAGGAAACAGTCTGCTAACTGTTCATCACCAGCCAGTGGAGCAATGCTCAGGCACACAAGGACGTAGCTCAGAAATCATCCTGTGGCGAGGAAAGCCTTCAGAAGAGCAAGCGGGTCCGCTGCTCTCTGCTCCATGCAACCTCAGCAGTTGGGTGCGAGGCGTGCCTTCTCCCTGAGGCTCAGAAGCCCTGCTCCCCAGGGCTGTGGGAGATGAAAGGCCCGGCAGAAGGGAAAGATATGGCTTAGGAAGGATGCCAGGTTACCTTCTCTAGTCAGTCTGGAAGCTGTGCCCATGGCTCAGAAGGCAGCAGGAACAGGCGACAGTCATGGTCTGTCGCAATGTTGGGATCACTCCCTGTGAGGGCACTGAAGGTCAACTGACTATATCACACCTAGAAATCACACAACACTGCAGGATTAAAAGGAAGAGACAAGGGACAAATGCTTGCAGCCATCCCTTACAGTAAGAACTGCAGGACCTAGCCTGCTCACTACCACCTGGGCAAGGAAAAAGCAGGACAGGGGTCTCCATCACCAACTGCATCCAATCAGACCAAATACAGGTACCTTAGGCCTGACCACCTTCACCCACCCCCCCTGTGGCACAGCCCACCCCTGCAAGCCACAGGACATACCCTTGGCTGCAGGCCACATCAGAAGTCATAGCCAAATTCCCATCTCAGATAGACTCATACTATATCATACTATGTCTCACACTATGTATCATATCATCTCATACTATATATCATCTCATACTATATCTAGATGCACACAGCAGCTTAGCAGAATAGGCCAACCTTAAAACTACTTCTCCCTACTAAACCCTCTGAGTTGGCAGCAATCGGCAGAGTATTCAGAAGAATCTGCTTAGATAGATTATCTATTAAGGCAGCTGTTTGCCCCTGCCTGGCAAGGTGCCTGGCATTACCCCAAGAAGCAGGAGGCAGCATGGTCACATCCTATTGGCATCATGCTGCTCAATGACTAATGTGGCAGCATGCTCCCTCTCCTCCTCGTTCCCGGTTTTCCACATCATCGACACCATTGTCTGCACAGGGTTGTTCTGGACTTGCTGCTCCTGAGGCTGGGGGGTGCCCAGCTTGGAGCCTTCTGCCACTGGAGTGCCAGAGGATGAGTTGCTGTTGAAAGACGATCTGGGATCCGGGTTGGGTGCACTCTGCTTCTCTCTCTGGGAGGGACTGGAGTTGCCAGAAGTCGAGGGCTGCTCAGGCTGTGAGCTGAGCTCCTTCAGATCATCACCCTCCTCAGGTGCTGCCTCGTTTGGGACCTTGCGGATGCGCTGTGACTGCACTGCAAAAGAGTTACAGGCAGACCTGCCATTCCCAGCCTCTCACCGTCCTGCTCTGAGCACAGGCCATCATAGAGCCCATGAGAGGGGAACAAAGTGTTCAACTAGGGATGCCTCCTGCCAGGGGAAGCCGGGAGAAGACAGCGCAGCTGCCAAGTGCTCCAAGAGGGACTAGATGCTTCCAGTTCTGATACCACCCCTGGCCCCAGGCAGACCTCTGCAATGGGGCTGAGGAAGAGTCCAGAGCTGGGGCTAAGACGGCAAAGCCAAACCTAGTGGCCACCCCAGGCAAGGGGATGCTGGGTCGCAGGCACCCCAGAGTTCAGGCTGTCCCTGAGGACGGTGGTCTGCTCTGGAGGCCAGCGCTTTACCCAGAGCCACCCCTCACTCCCCCTGGAACTCACCTGTGATCTCCAGCTGTGCCTCCCTGTTCTCAGGTGAGTAAACATTAGGTGGGACAACAAGGCATAAGGACAGAACCACGACCTGGAAACAGAAAGAGGATCAGCACAGACCTCAGCAAAGGACACGGATAGGCATCACCGCCTGCAATAAATGCCTCTCTCCCAAACCTATATGGACAGCAGACACCTCTTCACAAACACTGGGGCTGAAGCCACTCACCATGCCACAGGTTGTTATTATAGTTCTGGTCCTGGACTGTTTCACCAAAGCCTGCAGTTTCTGCAACTGCTTCAGCAGTGACCTGCAGGAGAGTAGGCAATGCAGGTTAATGCACAGTGAAGCAAGAGCCGCACGCTCTCCTCCTCCCCCGCTTTGCAGCCAAGAACAGGCCACAGTCCCAAGGAGACAAACAGCCTTCTCCACCACATCTCCTGCCATCTCCAATAAGAAGAACCCACATGTTTTGCTTCTGCAGCAGCTGCACCTTCTTCAACAGCTTCTGGTTCTGAGCCGTGGAGGCTGCCAACCTTCCCAGGAAAGGTGAAGAGCATAGGGGAAAAACAGAGATGTTTTGTTAGTCAACGGCAGGGACTTCACCAGAGTCTCTCCTCAGGTAATCAGCCACCACCTCTGGATGGCTGGGGCAGATAAATTGCTCTGGGGTCTACCTGGTGCCACCTGGAGCAAAGCCCAGAGAGTGACAGCTCACACCAGGTTTGGGGATGGGTGAGCCCTGCCAAGTGCCACAGAGAATCACTGGACTAATCCCTCAGGATGCTCACTCCTAGCAGCATGCCAGCCCTGCAAATCCACACATCAGGCTGTATTGTAAACTAGCCTGACCTGGAGAACACAGTGGTCCAGGCAGGCCAGCACCTGGCTTGAACAGAGCCAGCTCTGGGTGGTCTCCAAGCATTAAGAGAGCAGGGCAAGCTATGCCCCTAGCTTCTGAGCCCTCTGAGGAGAGCTGCTGCCCCAGAGCATTGGCCTTACTTTCTGCCCAGGATGGCAAGACCACAGCAGCAGCAGCACAGCACAGCTGCTGATAACCGGTATCGCCTATTCCTGATCCCTGGCAATGTGGTTATAGTCACAACCTCTGTGACTCAGAGGGTCGTGTATTTGTTCCTGTACCCTCATTATGAGGCCCTGAGGGTCCTGTCCACCAAGTAGACAAACTAAACAGATTTCTTCTGCCCCTCTCTGCCAGCATCAAGGTTCCTGGGTGCCAGGCTGGTTACTCTGTTCCTCGCCAGCCTCCAGAGTCCCAGGCACCAGGACAGCCCAATGTTTTTGATGGCCCTGTCAGAGCAGGGAAGTGTAACAGCACACAGAGCACTGTTCATAAAATCAAGTAGTTACAAGTCCTAAGGGGGAACTGGGACTGGAGCTCTGCTGGACAGTGAGACCCAGGATGTCCCCAGGCCAGGGGCACCTCCACCATCATCTGCTTCCTCCCATGATTAAGGGAGTGGCTCGTATAACTTTATATCATTTTCAAGTCTCGATTATGATCATTACACTGACAAGGAAAACTATGTATTAAGATCTGACCCGATCTGCAGAGGATCCAGGTGATTAGGTGACACTGCTGCGTGCCTGTACCTGTTTTCCAGGTCTTCTATGTACATCCTCCTCCTGCGACGACTATCAGAGGCTGACTGCTTGTTCTGGATCTTCTTACGCGCTTTCTTCAGAAGCTGCTCTTCAGTCTGCAAGGGTAATTTCTCGTTAGCAGCAACCCGAAGGTGTTGGCAATCTAGCCTTCACAAACCCAGCTTAGTGCTCAGCCCACATGCTTTTGTCCTCTGTCCCTCCCACACCACTGAATGAACTGCAGGAGCTGCAAGGCAAACTCTGGCCTGCTGAGGTGGCCAGCAGCATCTCTGGTGTAGCAAAAGCGAGGCATACCTAAGGGAGACAAAAGCATGCAGCTACTAGTCAAAGGGGAAAAAAACTGGTTGGAGACACTTGTGGTGTAACTGCTTCCTGCAAGCAGCCATGCGCAGGGAGACTGACAGCAGCCAGGTCTCATTGCTCTTTTGTATCTATCTGATTAGCAAAGCAGAGGCTGCTGTGCAGGTGGACAGCCCCCAGGCCTCAAAAGGAGGAAAAGGACACCAAGCCATGCCACACGCTGCCCTGAACATGGCACCTGGGCACCAATGCTCTCATCAAGGCACCATCTTGTATTTTTGAACCCCTACTCTGGCTGAAATATTCGAGTGGTCTGTTTGGGAGTGACAGGCTGTAGCCAGGACTCACTTTGTTCAGTGGCAGATAGGCTGGCAATGAAATACTTTCCTTCACCAGGATCTGCTTCCCCTCCTCTGTAAAGAACAGCTATGGGAATGTAGACTAGAAAACAGCAAAAATATGCCTGCTGAGACTGCAAAGCAAAGGGAGTCCACCCCAGGGCAGAGAGGGCATGCAGAAAGCACACAGAACTGCAGTCAGCAGTCCCAAAGCAGCATCACACTTTCCTCTGAGATATCCCTCACAGCAGCCAAGCCAGGAGAGAAGGGGAGATGTGAGCAGAAGCAAAGGCTGGAACCCACACGCAGGGCAGTGAGTACCTCCATGGTGGCCTCAGGCATAAGCTCCGGTCCAGCATCCGCAGCAGCAGGGAAACTGGAGCTCTGTTCCTGTTCCAGTGCCTTGCTTGTGCCTTCCAAAGCTGACTCTGTCCGTGGGGAAGGAAAGGAGAGTCAAGCACTGGGCCTTAGTGAGGCAGCACCTGATCAGCCAGCTCCGAGTACATGAAACCACAATTTTACAGCAGCAAAGCCACTAAACTTGGCACTCTCCATCGCTGCCTGGCACCAATCCAAAAAAAAAAAAAAAGCCCAGTGTGGCACTGCTTTTCTGCCTGTAGCCAGGACAGAAAGCCCATGCACATCACTTACCAAGGTTCATGGAAGCAGCTCCTTGCGCCGTGTCAGACATGCTGCTTTCCAGCACAGGCGAACGCTCATGGAGGGAATAGTTGTGATCAGCCTGCACAATGCATGAGCTCAAAGGGCTGCTGGCAAGGTTGCTGGCAGGACTACAGGATGGAAGCTGACCCTCAGAAATGCTGCTGTCACTACTGGCAGACAAAAAATCCAGTAGTGTGCCTGATTCATCTGCAACGGGGTTCAACAGGGAGTTGATGAAGTCTTCTACCTCCTTCTCCAGGCCCTGTGGAGAAAAAGCTTTTCCTGAGCAGGGAGCCAAACATCCTGAACCACAATGCAGCAGTGATTCCTCCAAAAGAACTCACCTTTCCCTCTAGCACACCCAAGTCTTGCATCAGACCGCTCTCCACCTCTGAGAGTTCAGGGTTGGGAATATCATCCTTGAGGATGAAGCTGAGCAGGTCTTCCTTTATAAAGGCAGCCAGATTGTCCTGGGATGACATCTGAGTAGGATACCCAAAGTGAGCACAGGCATGGGGGGGAGACACAAGCATTCCTTCAAGATGTCCCTCAGCCCCCACAGAGGACACCAGCCCCTACAGAGAACATCAGCCCCTACAGAGAACATCTCCCTGTGCAATGGCAAAAGCTGCCAGAGCATGCAGCAATGACCAGCCCAGGAGTAATTCCACAGCAAGGCTATTATACCAGCACCGGTGGCCCCACCACACCACTTTCCCCACCAGGCTACCGGGACCCAGCCACAGGAGCCATGCTGCACCCAGAACACAAAAGCCAGAGGAAGGTGAGGGAAAGTGGAAGGGCCCCAGACTTTCGGCTGTGGAGAGCATGCAAGACCCTGCCATTCCACCGAAGCCCGAAGGTGCCATATCCCAGGCATCCAGCCAGCAGGGCCAGCCTCCTCTCACAGGCAAATTATTAAAAGAAGTTATCATCATGGGATTAACTAAAAGGGTTTCATTAATAATTAAACGATGAGCAAATTATAATTAATTGATTACTGAATGGAATTGAAATGATAATCAGTGATTAAGCAGTAATTGAAAGGCAATTAAACAGTCATTGTACGACTTAAACAATTTAAACAATAGTTTAGGCAGCAGTCAAACACTCTACTACTAACTAGACTTCTAATAATTAAGCAATATCTGGAGACATGTATCTATATAAATGCATAAAATACACTTTTAGAACGAAAGTAAAATGCTGCTTACCTCGCTGTAGTTATTGGATGCTGGGAAAGGGTGTCAGCCCTGAGGAGTAGCTCAGAGAGGTGTCCTGCTCCAGGAGAGATCAGTGCCGCCCAGCGCTCGTAGAGAAATAAGAGGGATCAGGGAGGGTACGGTCTACTTTTATAGCCAAAAGCAATGTATATCATGGTCAAACCACCCCCTTTGTGTTTGTGCAGATGGGCAGCCAGGGCAGCTGTAGTTTTGTCTAGTCCTAGCTTGGGCGGTCTTATCTCCTGATAAGACATGGCCTAGACTTTTTGGTCCCTAAGATGTGTCCTTGCACGGTTCTCACAGTTTGCACGATATGGCTGATATCAGCTGGGCTTGCTCGTTGGCGACTCCTGTACCAAAGAAAGCATCACTTGCTCAGTGCAGGGGCATTCATCACGTCTCCCTGATAGCGCTGTTAAGCTTTCACATCTAGCTCGCAGATGGCAGTCCCAAAACAAAACAAAACAAAACAAAACAAAACAAAACAAAACAAAACAAATCCGAAAAAAAAACAACACCACCACTCCACCACCCCCAAAATCCCCCCCAAAACCAGAAAGCCAGGGCAGACCGCAGCGCCAGGGCAGCTCTGCCACCTGCCTGGCAGCGGGAGCAGGGCAAGGGGAGCGGGGCAGCCAGCAGGACGGGCCGGGGACCCTCGCTTCCACGGGCACCGAGGACTTTCCAACCGGGAAGCGTGCGCTGGGGATGACGCTGGGAAACACGGGCAGACAGCAGCAACTGAGGCAGAGGGGGGGGCGGCGGGA
>JANZLQ010000079.1:71466071-71498265 GCA_026212715.1 Elanus axillaris | reverse complement strand
GGGCAGGGGATGTGGGAGACGCTGCCGCTTCACCTCAGCGTGGGTGAGCACGCAGGCAGGCTGCGGCTGGGATCCTCCAGCCCCGCTGCCCGTCCCCTGCCTGTTTCCCATGCGGAGCAGGGCTGGCCTCCCTGCGAGGGCCAGAGGATGCTCCCACTCCGGCCATGGGTGACAGCTGGGTGGTCGCAGGGGTGCCGTGGGGCTGGGGCCAGCCTTGTCGGCCACTCACACTCCCCAGCAGCAAGGTCAGCCTCGGCTGGAAGAAACCATCTTCCCGTCTGACGTGGACATGCGGCTGGGAAAGAGGAACCAGGCTGAACGGGCTCGGCAGTGTGCAGCACCATCACTAGCCAGGGCCACCGGCTCAGCCTTCCCATCAGCACAGGGCTGAGCCACCTGTGCCACCTGTGCCTGCCGTGCCTGTCCCATACTGGTCCCATACTGGAGAACCCAGCCAGAGCCTGTTCAGGCTTCTTAGCAGGTTAATTTTTGACCCAGTTCTTTGTGCTGTTGTGCAGACACCGATGTGCCAGCGAAGCCACCGCTGGCAGGTGTGGTGGTGGCCTGGTACCTGCCTGGCTGTGCCGACAGCCATGCTGGCTGGACCAGCAGCCCTGTGCCTGTGGAAAACCCTGGCAGTGGGGCAGTTTGCAGCTGATAAAGCTTCCTGCAGGCAGCTCCCAGTCCAGGGGTGGTCTGGAGTGGGGCCTTTCCAAAGTGAAATTTGGCATTGCTGTAATAAAAAACAAAAAATAACCACAACAGACCCAAACCTCATCCGGAGTCTCCCTTAGAAAGAGAATGTTAAAAATGGCAAAGCTGTTGCACTTGAATGTTTGCAGCTTGTTCTGGAAACTGGCTGTGAGTGGGCCAGCAGGCTGCTGTTGAATTTTGGTTGTTGGGGTTTTTTTGTTTTTTTGGGTTTTTTTTAAGATATAAACCCTCTGTAACCATTCTTGCAGTGCTAAACTCAGCTGATGCAAATATAGCAGTTACATCATGTGATGGAAAACTTGCTCTCAGTGGTCTCGGCAGTGATGCGGTGGTTCCTTGGGCCGGCACCGTGCTGCCTGCCCACAACCATCCCTGCTTGTGCTGCCCCTGCCTTTAGGCAGAGCCCGGAGACCTCCACCACTGGGATGGTTTTGCTCACCTAGTGCAGGGTGAGATGAAGGCAACCGGGATGGCTCTTAGGGGAGAGGGACCCCATCAAGAATCTCCCCACCCCCCATTTTGGGATCGGCTCAGGAGCATGCTCATGGTTCAAAAGCTTGCACACATCTTGCTATAAAATGCAGAAGTGTTTTAATCTGGCTGCCGGCTGGACAGCTCGCTGCTCCAGTGTCTTATCTGCCTTTGCATACCAACAACCGATTGAGAACGAGTTTGCTTGCTCTGGAGGTGAGCCAGCACAAAAATGTGGTCTGTGTTCATTGAGACTTGGTTTGTTTGGGTTTTTTTTGCTTTGCAGAAGGACAGCTTGACTTTTGTTGTCCTTTTCCTATATTTTTCTGGTTTGCAGCACCAGACTCCCATGCTGTCTCATCTGTTATGTCTACCCCAGCTTTTCCTTCCCTATGTGGTACCCAGAAGGGAGAGGTCCTCAGGGGCCAAGCCCTGCATTGGCGCCTTTGCAGGAGGCAGCAGATTTGCAACCCCCATGTGATTAATTGCCACATTTGCTGACAAATGTCTCAAGGGTTTGAGGAGGTGTACTACTCATGCAGCAGAGAGCATTTCTGCTTTAGTCATTGGTGTCAGCACAGTTCAGCTGCTGGAGCCTGAACTGCTTCTGTAGAATATAGGAATTAAAATGAACAATCTCCTGTTCCTCCAAGGATTTCCTTGATGTGGTGAGCACCTTCCCTGCCGAACTTCGTCGTTTTTGTAAGAGCTCGGGAGTGGCAAGGCTTGAGCAGCTACCCTCCCACAGTGTCTTGTAGAGCGTGGTGGCCCTGGTGTAGGGTGTGCTAAGGGGTGCCTCCAGTGCAACGCCTGATTTTGGGTGGATTTAGGAGGGCAGGAGGAGGCTGCGGAAATGGCCGGGCATGGCCTGGCTCCTCTCAGTTCCTCTCTGCCATCTGACGTCTTCCCCTTCTCTTCCTCCGTGGTCTCTGACCTTGTCCTGGCAGTGGCATGTTCTCCTTTTCCTGCAGAGCAGGGAAAGCAGCTTTATGTTCAACTCAAGAATATTTTTAGATATAGAGAACATGGCCTGTTGACCACAGCAGACTGTCCTATATACGAAATATTTGGAAAGCCCTTTCTGCAGCAGGGTATGGCTTGTCCCTTCAGCTCTGCAGCTTTGCTGGTGCTTCTGGGTAGATGGCAGTGGCACAGGCGGTCACCTCTGCTGCCTCCTCCCCACTGCTGCCGGGCTCCCTTGCTCCGGACCTGAAATGCATTTCATTCCTCATCAGCAGAGCCAGTGGGGGCTGCGGGCCTCCGCAGAAACATTGCCGAACAGCTCAGGAATGCAGAGCTGGAGCTGCTCCATGTGCTGGCGGAGGCGGCAGCATGCTCCTCTGTCCCTGCCTCCCACCCCATACCACCAGTGTGGCTTTACGGCTCTGCAGGAGCAGGACCCCTGCCCTCTGACTTACTCCTGGCCAAAACTCGATGCAGGAGCTTTTTATCCGTTGCAGGTCCTGCCCCTAGCCTGCTCAGGTCTGTGGTTGGGAGCAGCCTGCCCCAGTGTGCACCCCCTTCCATGGGTGAGCAGAGCTGGCAGCACCAGGCAGGGGTGCATGGGCTCACTGTGTGCTGCTGCGGTGCGAGGGAGGCTGCCAGCAAGTCTTGCCCAGGAACCTTCCCGGGCCAGGCTGAGGATGCACACAGCCAGTAACCTTTCCCTGACAGCCATAATAGGAGAGCTGTTAGGAGAAAAATCAATCTAAAAGAGAACAAGCAGATGTGGTGCATGCCACTGGTGCTCTTGTGTCCTCCCACCAGCTGGACTTTAAGAACAAGGCAGCCTGGGTAGATGCAGAGACTCCCTCCCCATCAGCAGGCTCTCAGGGAGAGGAAAAGGCATGTCACTGCTGGAGAGCATTGGGTTGGGGCTGGGAGCACTGAGGCAGGGCAAAGGACCTGGCGCAGGGACCCTGAGGCATGTGGCAACCTGGGAATGCGCTGAAAGCTGCTGCACAGTGGGTATACCCAAAGGAAAAGGCTCTTACAAGCCCTACAGGCTGTGTCAGGCAAGCAGGGGGCTTATTTACAACCTCCTTTTACTTCTGTTACTTCTTTATGATTTCACTCTGCTATAAGAATATTGTGGCTCTAATTGGTTATTAAACCTGGTCTTCTGGAGCCCTGTTGAGGGGTGCTTGCTCTGAAGCTGATCTATGCAATCTTTCAAGCTTGAAGCTGATCCTTTGGGCTGGGGCCGGCTTGGGGCCTGTTTCACATGGCACGGAGCAGCTCTCGTGTGCCCTTGCAGTGAGACCTGCAGCGGCTGGTCACTTGCCCTCCTGCGCATCACCCTGTGCACAGGTTCCCTGGCCCTGGGTTTGTGCAGTAGTTGCTGCTGTAGACCCTGATCTCTGAGCACTCACTCAGTGGGAGTGGTGCTTTCCCCAGGTAATTATTTTTAACGGGGAAAGTTGGTGCCTGGTGCCCTTATTTTGCCTCCCTGAGCAGCTCCAGGCTTTTCCGTCCCTCTGGGTCCCTCTGTGCTCAGGCTGCCAGCTCAGCATTGTCTGCTGGTGACATGGGGAGCCCCGATAGCTGGGGCAGGGCTCTGCCAGCTCCGGGTCAGAGCTTGGTTTTCCTCTTGTGGCTTCTGTGTCATGGCAGGTTTAATTATAACCCATCGCACTCTCCCGGCTTATCTTGCGTGTGTCTGTGTGCTTACTTCCTCCTCACTGGCAGCATCTCTGCTGGGTACCAGCCACTGTCGCTCCTGCAGGCAAGCAAAATTGCCTTTGGGACTTTGGGTCAGGGAGGCAAGGGTCCCAACACTGGCTGGAGACCCCAGGGTCAGCACAGGTCTGGAAAGTGGGATCCCCTTGCAGGCTCGCCAGTGCAGGGTGCAGCTCTTGCTTGCGGCTAGAGGCTGGGTCCTGGCTTTCAGGGAGCAGAGATGCTGCTGGAGGGGAGGAGGAGGGAGGACCCTGGGCACCAGAGGGACCAGCAGTCAGAGCTAACCCGTCTGTCTCCTCCAGCAGGTGACGCAGCAGTGGGGACAGCCCAGCCGCCACCATGGTTGCCCTCTCGCTGAAGATCAGCATCGGCAATGTGGTGAAGACGATGCAGTTCGAGCCCTCCACCATGGTGTATGACGCCTGCCGGATGATCCGCGAGCGGGTGCCTGAGGCCCAGATGGGACAGCGTAAGTCCACGGCGGGGCTGGCTGCCATGCCAGGGCCACCCCAGCTTAGCTCCTGGCATTTCATCGGTCTCCCTTTCCTCTCCTGCCTCTGTGCCCGTCTGGGCTTTCCCAAAGCAGTGGAGGGGTGGGAGAAGCAAGGTCTGAGTCCTCCTGCCCAGTTGAGGTGAGGGGCAGATCTCCTCTGGCTCCCTCCTTGGCACCCCAGAAGGAATTTGCGGGTTTGGGGGTTAGGAAAACACATTTGGAAGTGAAATAACTCGAGTTCTTTGAGCCTGCTGCCCTTCCCATCTCTGCTCCTCTCTCCTACTTGCTTCCATCACCACTAGCCAGGACTGGGTGGTTTTAAACTGTTGCAGGTGTTGTAGTGAGCACTGATAAACCATATATATGATAATTTTTCCTTTCCTGGGGGATATATAGTCCTCTGTCGGGTCTTTCGCCTGCCGGCAGCTCTGCCAGGCCTGTGCTGGTGCTCTGTTACCTTGCTAAGCTTTCTCAGCTCTAATATCTCTGTGCTGCTGCCAGGCTCAAATTTAAGCTTATGGCTCACAAGCTCATGATGTGACTCACACCCATGCGGACGTGGCCTGTCCCCAGCCTGGATGGGGGGGGGCTGGAGCTCTGGGACATTGTCTTTTGGGCTCTCCTGGGTCCCTGCCGCCCCTGAAAGCAGCTGTGCCTCAGGGGAGAGGCAGCAAACAGGAGGTCAGGAGTCGTGGGAAGAGGAGGGGGAGCGCAGAGACATCTGGGAGCAGCAAATTCCTCGAGGATGAAAGGAAATGACTTCTTGCGCGTGCCCAGCTGGCCAGCAGTCTGGCAGACCATGGCTTTCGGTTTCAGAGAGGGACTGGATATTTGTGTGGATGCAGCGCTGTAGCAGTGCTGGAAGGAGCATTGCATTTCCTGCTCCTGGACATGAGCCAGCCTGCTTACAAAAAAAAAGGCAAGGGGAAAGCCTTAAAGGGAACTGCTTATTCCTGACTTACTTTTCAGCTGCTCACAGCTTTTCTTTTCCTATCAGTTCCTTGCAGGTTTTGTTTCTTTGCTCTCCTTAGCCAGTGGCACTCAGGGGTAGCTTTTTGAGCTGCCCTGTTTTTTTGTCAACTTTAGGCTGGGGGAGCTTTGGTGTAGATTTCCAGCTCTGCTCTTGCACTGTCTCAGGAAGTTCCTCTCCCCGCCCAAGCTATGGATCTGGGGCAAGCTGCTCAGTTTTCAGTGCTTTAGAGTTACCCTCTTGGGATTTGCTTTGAAAATAGCTTTGCTTTTTTTTTTCTCCCCATTTATAAGTAAAATGGCAAGCCTCCGTGATTTTTCTGCTCCCTGTTTAGTAGGATCCTAATAGCAGTGTTAGCCAAGCAGGAGCAGGGCGGCTCAGGAATTTGTCCTTCCCCGCGGAGAGCTGCCAACAAGATGACGCGTTATAAACATAACCAGCCAAGACAGCCTGCGGCGCAGGATTGTTGCAGAGGTGGAGATGGACCTTTCCCAGGGCAAAACCAGGTGTGGTCCTGGCCTCTTGCAGCAGGAAAACAGGGTTATCCCTGTGGCTGCAAGCTGGGCTGCCACTGCCCAGGCTCCAGCAGCAGCACTTTCACCAGGTACCCCAGCCCTGAGGGAGCAGGATTTGGTGAACAGCACCTATTCACCACTTCTGAGACCTTGTAAGGCTTGATCTCCTCCTCCTTCAGCCTCCTCCTCCCCAAACAGAGGAGTCCCATATCCTTTAGTCCCTCATACCAAGGCTTTATCATTTAAGTTTCCCCTCTCTATATCTTGTCAAACTCCGCCACATCCTTATGGGGAGGTGCAGACCACACCACCACGGAGTACTCAAAGTGTGAGTGTGGCTAGGTTTTACATACCAGTTCCCAGTGCCCTTCCTGGTGATGCCCAGCATTTTACTACCTTGTTTTGGCCACTGCTACACATCACACAAAAGATTTCAGAGCTGTCAACCACAACTCCAAGCTCTTCCTTCTGTTGTGACTATCAGTTCCAAGATCAGCATTGCATAGGCACTCTTGAGATGAGTTTTTTGGTAGATAACTATGGTAAAACACATACCTTGAAGCATGCTTGCCAGCTTTGTTGCCCACTCATTAGCTTTAGGCTCCAGCGTTCATGGACTGCTGCGCTTTGTGCGCTGGGCTGCACTGATGTTCATCCCTGGGCACAGGCTGGCATCTTGGTGGCCCTGTCCTGCTCAGGATTACCATGGCAGAGACTTTACGTGTTTTTCAGCCAATGATTTTGGGCTGTTCCTCTCGGATGAAGACCCAAAGAAAGGGATCTGGCTGGAGGCTGGGAAGGCTCTGGACTACTACATGCTTCGCAATGGGGTAAGCATCTGTCCCACCTCGTTCCAGCTGGTACCCACCTTGTCTCTATGGTTGGATGTTCCTGCAGGGTGGAGCTGGTGTGGGTCCCTGCACCGCTGCCTTGCATTGTGCTCTGCAGCACCCCATGTCCCCCTGACAATTGCATCAGGGAGATGGGAGCTGTTGGTGTGGTGGTGGGATGTGGGCACTCTGCGCCGGTGCCACTGCTGGGAGCTGTGCTCCACTGTGCCCACAGGACACCATGGAGTACAAGAAGAAGCAGCGGCCCCTGAAGATCCGCATGCTGGATGGGACAGTGAAAACAGTGATGGTGGATGACTCCAAAACCGTCACAGACATGCTCATGACAATCTGTGCCCGAATTGGTGAGAGGAGGGGGCTGCAGCAGGGAGGAGGAAGGGAGGTGGGGAGAGATGGTAGGTAGCATCTTGGGGGGAGGTACCATGGGAGTGGCAGCAGCTCTGCAGAGGATGGCCTGGCAATGGGGATGGCCGACGGGTGCATGATGTTGGGGAGGGGACACTGCATCCCTGCATCACTCCAGGCTCTATATTTGGCAGTGATGTGCTGAGCTTGGTCCTCTGCGCTCCTGCAGGCATCACCAACTATGATGAGTACTCACTTGTTCGGGAGATTATGGAAGAGAAGAAGGAGGAGGTTACCGGCACCCTAAAGAAGGACAAGACCCTACTGCGAGATGAGAAGAAGATGGAGAAGCTCAAGCAGAAGTTGCACACAGATGACGAGTGTAGGTGCCTGCATGCGCTGGGGATGGGGTCAGCCCGTGCTGAGGGCAGCAGAGAGGGGAGCAGGGCCCCCTGCAAGGGGAAGAGCTGGCACAGGGGAACGGATGTGACAGTGGGGAGTGCTGTGACAAGGGTATATGTGCTCACACTCCCTGGAGTCTCTCCTACTGCCTGGAGGCCCAGGGCAGAGGAACGAGAGCTGGGATGCACCAGACAGACATCCGTTTCTCACTCCACTTGAGCAGCCCCCGGGCTGGGACCAGCCCTGTCTGGGTGCCTGTCCCTGCTCATGCCCTGGCATTGCCTGCAGTGAATTGGCTGGACCATGGCCGGACCCTGCGTGAGCAAGGCATCGACGACAATGAAACGCTGCTGCTGCGGCGCAAGTTCTTCTACTCTGACCAGAATGTGGACTCACGAGATCCCGTGCAGCTCAACCTGCTCTACGTGCAGGTACAGCTTCCCGGAGCACCTGGCTCCACTGTCCCATGCCAGCTCCCTGCCAGGGCTGGTGGCTGAGGGTTTTGGCCAGGAGGCACCATGGAGGGCACTTCAGGATGCCCAGTTATCTCCTGGGTAAGAGCCAATGCTGGCAATCCCACCCCTGCCCTCTGCTTACTGCAGAGGTCCTCAGGAGATCCTGTGTCTCCTCTGTCTGGCAGGAACCATCTTGAAGTCCTGCTGCTGTTCCTCTCCCAGGCTTGCTGTTGGTCCCTGTGGGGCACAGCCTGGTCCTAGATCCTAACCTTTTTTCAGGGCTGCTTCTTTTAAGTCTGGAAAACAGGTCCAGCTTGGTGTCAAGGGGAGCAGTGGCAAGGCTGTGTGGCCGCCCAGCCCACAGTAGTGTCTTCTTTTCCCACGCAGGCTCGCGACGACATCCTGAACGGTTCTCACCCTGTCTCCTTTGACAAAGCCTGTGAGTTTGCTGGCTACCAATGCCAAATCCAGTTCGGGCCGCACAACGAGCAGAAGCACAAGCCAGGCTTTCTGGAGTGAGTGTACCTGGGACCCCCTGGGCTTGTCTCAAGTGGTTCAAGCAGCTTGGCAGCCCCCAGCACCATGCCGGCACACAGGGCTCCAGGGGTGCGGTTGCCTCTGGTGTGACCCTTCTCCCCACTACAGCGCAGTGCCCAGGCATGGAGCTCCATGCAGGCTGCAAGGGCTGCCAACCCCCCATCCTGTTCCCTCTGGCACGCTCCAAGGACATGCATCCAGCTCTGATGGGGGGACCCCAGCCCAGCACATGGCCTCCCCTGATGCCACACGAGGGGCTGCAACCCCAGCACCTCCACCCCATTCTTAGCAGTTCCTGGGGCAGTTTTTGTGACTGCAGCAACCACCTCCATCCTTCCTGCTCCCAAAAACTCCAAGTCTGTGTCCTGGCCAGGGTTTGTCAGAGGCTCTGGGTTTCACCTCTTTGTAGTCAAAGAGAATCAATGGCTTCAGGCTCTGCTGCTAACAGCTGTCTTGGCTGTCTCTTGGCAGACTCAAGGATTTCCTGCCGAAGGAATACATCAAGCAGAAAGGGGAGCGCAAGATCTTTATGGTATGTGCAGGGGGGTGTTGAGACCTGGGCTTCTTGTTCCTCCTTGCCAAAGGTTGAGGCTGCTTTTGTCTGAAGGCAACACATGGCAGCTTGGCAGGTGAGAAACAGGAGCAGGAACCTGTAGGTGGAGCAGACAAGGCAGCCTCTGAGCTCCCAGAGGTCAGAGGGTGACTAGCTGTAGCAGGGGCAGGGGATGTCGGTGGGGTGGGGAGAGCCTGGAAAAGCTGTGACAGGGCAATGGTGGCATACTTAGCGGACTGTGGAGCTAGCATGATGTTCTGGCTTTGCTGTTGCAGGCCCACAAGAACTGTGGGAACATGAGCGAGATTGAGGCCAAAGTTCGCTACGTGAAACTTGCCCGTTCCCTCAAGACCTACGGTGTCTCCTTCTTCTTGGTCAAGGTAGAGCAGCAGCCCCCCTGGTCCCACCTCTCACTGACCAAAATTACTCTTCTCTGGCATCTTTCTGTCTGTCATGTCTCCAGCTGGTACACCTCTAACTCACGTTGCTCCAGTTTTCCCTGCGTCTCCACTGTCCAGCTCTTCTTCTTCTTGCCTTTCCCTGCGCAGTGCCTTCCCACTCCTTTGTTCATCTTTTTTCTCCTTTTCAAGCCCTATGTCATGGTTGTCGCCACCAGAAAGTGTGGCTTTGGGGGTGTTTGGTACCCACAGCAGGTCTCAAAGGTCTCTGCCTGGATGGACCCACCCCAGGGACAGCCCACAAGCCTTCTGTTTTGGCCCACAGGAGAAGATGAAGGGGAAGAACAAGCTGGTGCCACGGCTGCTGGGGATCACCAAGGAGTGCGTGATGCGCGTGGATGAGAAGACCAAGGAAGTTATTCAGGAGTGGAGCCTGACCAACATCAAGCGTTGGGCAGCCTCACCCAAGAGCTTCACCCTGGTAGGGACCAATCCTGGTCCTCCACAGCCCCTCTCCACAGCAGTGCCCCTGTGGGGGGGCTGCTCTCATGCCAGTGCCTCTCCTGGCTATCGCCCCATGGTGGGACAGCCTTGCCCTCCTCTGGTGCCTCCCCCAGCTCTTGTTTCAGAGGCTGGCTCTTGGGCGCTTAGCGCATACCAGAGGGGCTCAGGATGGCCGCCGGTGCACTGCTCCAGTGCTACCCTGTGCCCTGCCATTGCAGGATTTTGGAGATTACCAGGATGGTTACTACTCGGTGCAGACGACGGAGGGGGAGCAGATTGCCCAGCTGATTGCCGGCTACATCGATATCATCCTCAAAAAGGTGAGGCTGTGCTGAGAAGGGCACTGATAATCGGCTCCTCTCCAGAGAGCGGTGCAGGGTACCCCTTCCAGCTGCCTCCAGACAGCCATTGGCACACAGTGCTGCTGGGGGAGCTGGAGATGGGGCAGAGGGATGGGCCTGATACAGTGCCTGGCAGCAGGAGAAGAGGAAGGTTGGGAGGTATGTACTGGCTGACACGTTTTCTCTTTCCCTCTGCAGAAAAAGAGCAAAGACCACTTTGGACTGGAGGGGGATGAGGAGTCCACCATGCTGGAAGACTCTGTGTCTCCAAAGAAGTAAGTCCTCCAGCAGCAAGTTAGCTGCCAAGCAGAAGTTGAATGGAGAGCAGGCTCCAGCCAAGCTTGCAGCACAGTGTGTCTGGAGGAAGAGCTGCCAGTCCTTTTGTGGCAGCAGTCCCACAGATCTTGATGCCGGGGCTGTGGGCATCCCTTGAACCTGGTATTTCTCTCCATTTCAGGTCAACTGTCTTGCAGCAGCAGTTTAACCGTGTAGGCAAGGCAGAGCTGGGCTCAGTGGCCCTGCCAGCCATCATGCGGACAGGTGCTGGAGGGCCAGAAAACTTCCAGGTGGGCACAATGCCCCAGCCTCAACTGCAAATCACCAGTGGCCAGATGCACCGAGGGCACATGCCTCCCCTGGTAAGCTCTCCCTGTGCCCACTGTAGGGCACAAACTCTGAAAGGTGCTTATCTGGCTCGTGTAGACCCATCCATTTGGGTCCCTGGCCAGGCATCAGCTTGCTGTGAAGACCAGGGGCTCTATACCATTGGTCTCATGTGCTTGCTGGCCTGGTTGAGCTGACATCCTCCCATATCCACTCGGCAAACTTGAGCTACACCCTGGTGTTTTCCCCTGGCTGGCAGCTGCAGCCTCTCCTTCAGGTTGAGCTGCCCCAAGCTGCTGTGCCTGGCCAGCCCCACCAGTGCTGTGGTTTACAGCAGAGCCCTGTGCCTAGCTTCAGGTCCCCCCCATGTCCTTGGCAGCTGGAGAAGTGCTTGGAAAAGGCCATGAGAAGGCTGAGTTCTTTGGCCCTGCTCAGCCTGCTGTGGGGCTTGCTGCAAAAGGCTTGTGGGGTCCCACTGCATCTGCTCCCCACTCCCTGAGAGCTGGTTAACTGTGAGACTCACTTGTACCCATGGTGGGACGGGGCATTTCCCAGTGGGAGGTGCAGAGGGGAGACCCCCTTTTTGCTAGTTGCACCCTGCTTTGTGGAGACGCCTACCTAGAGCACTGGCCTCAAAGGGCATGTTATACCCTGTTGCCTGGGGGCACGTGAGCCAAATATTTAAGCCTAGATTTCAAGCCTCCAGTGTACCTCAATCTGTCTCTGTGTTGCAGACTTCAGCCCAGCAAGCCCTTACCGGCACCATCAACTCCAGCATGCAGGCTGTGCACGCAGCCCAGGCCACACTGGACGACTTTGAGACCTTGCCGCCCCTCGGGCAGGATGCTGTGAGTACTGGGTGAAGGCAGGGTACTGTGGGGGGACCTTGCTGGAGGTTGTTGGCTGGGCTGGGTGAGGCCAGCCACATTCCTAGGAAAGGTTTCAGCAGCTCCTAGGAATATCTGCTGCCTGCAGAGAGGTGGGGATGTATCCACTCTGGGGGCAGGAGTAGAGGGGATACTTGGTCAAGTTGCTTGGTCAGGATGGGCTGGGGAGTTCTGGGTGGTCACAGCTCTTCCTTCCCTCTTCCCTGCATCTCTCTGAGTGAGCATGGGTGCAGCTACCCACCACCTCCACCGCCATCTCCTGACCCTGTTCTCCCCATTTCAGGCATCCAAAGCTTGGCGAAAAAACAAGATGGATGAGTCAAAGCATGAGATCCACTCCCAAGTGGATGCTATCACTGCTGGCACAGCCTCGGTGGTCAACCTTACTGCAGGTATGTGAAGGGTCAGAGAAGAGGGATGCTCTGTCTCTGGAGAAGACTTGGTCTTTCTTGTTTGGCTGAAGGTCACGGCTCCTGCCCTTTATCAGAGACTGGAGGAGCCAGCCTGCCCCAGCTAGAGCTAAATCAGCCCTGACTGCTGCTAATTTGCCTGTAGAGCTGGCCATGCCCCCACAGCTCACCCTGCCTTTAGACCCCTGCCTGTGCCCAGCCCAGTCCTTCCTCCCAGTCCTTGGCTGACCAGCCATCCTCTGGACCAGGAGCATGTTGTCCAGTCCCTGTCATAGCTCCGGGCACAGCTGTGGCACGGTGCAGGTTTCTTTCCCTAGGCTCCCCTGCCCAAACTCAGCTGATGTGCAACCTTTCAGGCTTAGGAGCCGTAGAGTCTCTCCCTCCCCTCCCAGGAAGGAAAACCACATCAGTGACAGGCACAGGGATGCTCTTGAAGCATCACTTGAAGTGCATCCCATCTTGACTCATGTCCTCCCTGTGCAGGGGATCCAGCAGACACAGACTACACTGCCGTGGGCTGCGCCGTCACCACCATCTCTTCCAACCTGACGGAGATGTCCAAGGGTGTGAAGCTGCTGGCTGCGCTGATGGAGGATGAGGGAGGGAATGGGCGGCAGCTTCTGCAGGCAGCCAAGAACCTGGCAAGCGCCGTCTCAGACCTGCTGAAAACAGCCCAACCTGCCAGCGCTGAGGTGGGTGGCAGGAGTTTCTGTGGGGCCGAGAAGAGGGTGGAAGCCAAGGGGAACCACTGGGTTTTAGGGCTTGCTCATGAGCCCAGTGTTGATTTTTACCTTGTTCCTTGCAGCCTCGCCAGAATCTCCTGCAGGCTGCTGGCCTCGTGGGCCAGACCAGTGGGGAGCTGCTGCAGCAGATTGGGGAGAGTGACACTGACCCCCGGTTCCAGGTAAGTGTACCCAGCAGCAACCAGGGATGCACACTCCCTAAAACCATCAGCCTTTGCACAGGACCTGACAGGAGGGCTCTGGGCCAAAGCTTGGCCAGTGCCTGCTGTTGACTTTGCTGAGGGAGGGGACAGGCCATTGCCTATCTTTGTGCCTAGAGCTGCTGTGATATAATGCCTCTTGTCTTGTGGATTCCCATGTAGATCCCAGAAAGCCGGCGTGCTTGGATCCTGCCTGCCTCAGACCCACAGACGGTAAAAGGGGGCTGTAGGCATGGCCTGGTGGCCCTGCCCTCTCCACCATGAGGGTTGTTCTCTTAGGGCTATCATCTAAACTCTTTGGAGAAGGGCGCTTGTTCAAAAATCTGCTTTTCTGGTGGTTGGCTGTCAGAAGTGTATGCACTCGGGTTGCCGCTTGGGTGAGCACTGCCTTGGGAGTCCTCCCTTGCAGACAGCTTGGCTCCTGCCTGTGGGAGCTGCCAGTCTGCCCCTATCAGAGACCCAGGGTGGCTGGAGCCTTGTGGGTGGTTTGTTTTGGCTGAACTGACTTTCAGTTGCCTTGCTTTCGCACAACTGCTCCTTCCAGGATAAGGGAGGTAGCACACTGTGCTGGGGAGGAGGATCCAGCCGTACTGTAGATCAGAACAAACGCCAGAAATAAGGGGTTTCTGTTCATGGTGGCCGCACAGCCTCAACACAAGCAGGAAAGCCTGGGCAGATAGCCCAGGGGAGCAGAAAAGCTAGCACCAGGGCAGGAAGCCATGCTCGACCAGGTGGCAATGCCAGGACAGGGCAGCCACAAGGGGAGGATTTAGGATCTGCAAGACAATTTGCACACATGCAGCAGGATGCTGTGCCTCAGACCTGCCAGACCCGAGTGTATCTACTTCCCTCCTTGGTCTCATGCAGTAGTCTGAGGACTCTGGAGCTGGGTGCATGCACTTTCTGGTCTCTCCTCCTGTCTGGAAAGGTGATGGATTGCAGTGGAAGTAGTCCTGGCTTGCCGGAGGCAAGGGGATGCTGTGAGGCTTCTGGCTTGGTGGCTGGAGGCTTAGCTGTCATGGGATGTGGGGCCGCTTGCTGTGAGCACGGACACGGCAGGAGGACTGTAGGCACAGCAGGCAGAAAGTGCTGCCCTGTGTGCCAAAGTCTTTGCCCCAAACATTTGCTGTTTAGCGTGAGTGCTGCAGGTTTTCACTGGCAGCGTGCCATGGGAGCTAATCCTGAAGGTTCGGTGTGCTGTCACATCTGATGCCCTGCAGGAAAGCAGTTTGCTGTATGCTGGTTGCCTGCGGTTCCGTGCTGGCAGGGCAGCCCCATGCCTTCCCTGCTGCACCTGGGGGAGAGGAGGCTGGTTGCTGTGTCAAGCCTCTCTTTTAGCCCCAGGAATGACAGCAGACATGTAGTACATTGCTAATGAGCTAGAAAACAGCTGGCATGCCTTCAGTACAGGTGACCAGTGTGGGCAGCATCTCCTGCTCCCCTCTTGCTGGTGGGGTGAGCCTGTGGGCAGGCAGCTGCCGCAGGTGTGGCTGTGCTGCAGCTGGTTTGTCCCTGCCATTTGGCTGGAGGGCTTTGTCATTTTTTTGTCGTTTGTGCAAAGCCAGGCAGTGCCAGTGGTGCCTTGCAGCAGGTTGTCTCTGTGGTACAATCAGGGATTTGGTGTGGATTGTTGCCTGGGGAGCGGGCAGTGAGCAGGTCATGGGTGTTTGGGTGATGCTGAGCATTGTCCAGGCTGCTCTGGGCAGTGTTCGTGGCAGTGTTCACTGTGCAGGCTGCGGCTCAAGACCAGATTACAGCCTCGCCGCCGGCTGTAGCACGCAGTAGAGATGGGGTCAAGGTGTTGGCAGTCACTCCAGGTGTTCAGTGCTGCTGGTGCTGGGACAGAGTGGATGACAGGCCCCTGAGAGCTCACATTTCCCCACTGAATATTTCACGAGAGCCCTGTGGGCGGCTGCCGGTGCTCCCACTGCTGTGGCTCCCACCCTGACCCTCTCCATTCCCCCACAGGACATGCTCATGCAACTGGCGAAGGCGGTGGCCAGCACCGCTGCTGCGCTGGTGCTCAAAGCCAAGAACGTGGCTCAGAAGACAGAAGATGCGGCACTGCAGACGCAAGTCATTGCTGCTGCCACCCAGTGTGCCCTCTCCACCTCGCAGCTGGTGGCCTGCACCAAGGTAAGCAGCAAGGTTAACCCTTGCTTCAGTGTGGCTGCAGGTATCACCTGGCTGGTGGCAGCTCCACGGTGAGGTTGTACCTGTGCCAGGACCATACGTCCTCAGATGGGACATTAGGGGTCGGGCTGCCTTGGGCTGGGGTCCCTTTTGCTGTGCCCAAGCACTGAATATCCTTTTTCGGAGGAGCAGAAGCTGGGGACAGCTGTCCCTGCACAGCTCCTACAAGGAGCCCACCATGCTCACTGCCCAGCCTTTCTCCTCCCCTCCAGGTAGTGGCTCCCACAATCAGTTCCCCAGTCTGTCAGGAGCAGCTGATCGAAGCTGGCAAGTTGGTGGCCAAGTCGGCAGAGGGCTGTGTGGAGGCCTCCAAAGCAGCAACCAACGACGACCAGCTCCTCAAGCAGGTGGGGGTGGCAGCCACAGCCGTCACCCAGGCCCTGAACGACCTGCTACAGCACATCAAGCAGCACGCCTTGGGTGGGCAGCCCATTGGGCGCTACGACCAGGCCACCGACACCATCCTAAACGTCACCGAGAACATATTCAGCTCTATGGGTGATGCTGGTGAGAGCAGCTGATGGCACCTGGGACAGAGCACAGTGAATGGGGAGGTACTGGGGAACCCATGGGACTTGCTAACAGGCTACCCTTCCTTTCTGTTCCAGGGGAAATGGTGCGGCAGGCTCGTATTCTGGCCCAGGCCACCTCTGACCTCGTCAATGCCATCAAAGCTGACGCGGAGGGAGAGACGGACCTGGAGAACTCACGCAAGCTGCTGAGCGCGGCCAAGATTCTGGCTGATGCCACCGCCAAGATGGTGGAGGCTGCAAAGGTCAGTGGTGTAGGGGAGGATGGACGCTGGCTTTGGCCCCCAACCCCATCCAACACTGTCAGCTGGATACTGCAGCAGGGGAGAGCAGCCCTTAGGTGTGGGAGGTGTTCCCAGAGGAAGGTCCTGCACTGAGTTGAGGACCTGTGAAATGGGGTGTGGCTTCTCCTGGAGCTGTAAGTGGCAGCAGAGGACCTGCTAGCTCTTCTGCTGCTGAGCTCTACTGGAGAGGCTTTAGGCGTCTCCCCTGCACTGCAGGCAGCCAGGCCAAAGCACAGCTGCTGCTGCTTAAGGACCACAAAGGACCCTGCGGTCCTTGCGAGGTGTGATGGGTTTACTCTTTCTCCAGGGAGCCGCAGCCCACCCAGACAGTGAGGAGCAGCAGCAGCGGCTGCGTGAGGCAGCAGAGGGGCTCCGGATGGCGACCAACGCTGCAGCCCAGAATGCCATCAAGAAGAAGCTTGTGCACAAGCTGGAGGTGAGATGCTGGGCAAGGGGGCCGTGGAGGGCAAGCAGGCACAGTCAGCGAACGAGAGAGGGCCAGGAGCCCCCACATCCCTGCACTTACCAGAGGGATAAAGTCCTTTTCACGTACAGTGTCTGTGCTGCATCCCGCAGAGACCCTCCCACTGCTCCCTTCCCTTCCCTTGTGCACACCATGTCGCTTTGGGTTGCTGGACACCAAGGGCGCTGGGGAAGCTCTGGTGTCCCAGGTAGAGGCAAGAGAGGAGAAGTTTAGGGGGAGGTCATGGCAGGGGGGCTCAGGGCAGGCTGCCCTGCCACCGGTGCTAACTCATGCCTCCTCCCACCAGCATGCAGCCAAGCAAGCCGCTGCCTCTGCCACCCAGACCATCGCCGCTGCACAGCACGCCGCCTCTTCCAACAAGAACCCTGCTGCACAGCAGCAGCTGGTGCAGAGCTGCAAGGTAAGGGTCCGGGCCTGATCCTGGCATCTCCTGCGCTGCCTCTTCCCATCCCTTCTCCCATCAGCTGCACCAGGGTTCCGTGCTTGGCTACAGTGGGCAGGCAGGACCTTGCGGTCCTCATCCAGCTCTCCTGGGAGCCTATCATTCTGTCACTGGTCTTGGATTAGATCAGTCTTCTCCCAGCCAAGCCTCTTCAGTGATCCTCCTCTCTGGCAGGTGGTGGCAGAGCAGATCCCGATGCTGGTGCAGGGTGTGCGAGGAAGCCAGTCCCAGCCGGACAGCCCCAGCGCCCAGCTGGCTCTCATTGCTGCCAGCCAGAACTTCCTGCAGGTACCCATGCTGCCCAGAGCCTCCTACACCAGCTGTGGCATTACAGCTTTCCTACCGTGCCTGGCCCTCCTAAGATGCTAGGAAACCTGCTGCACATAGGCAGCAGAGAGATGCTGCCTGTTCATCCCCTTCTCACTGCTTTTTCTTTTGGCCTGGCAGCCTGGTGGGAAGATGGTGGCTGCAGCCAAGGCCACTGTCCCTACTATCACGGACCAAGCCTCTGCGATGCAGCTCAGCCAGTGTGCCAAGAACTTGGCCGCAGCTCTGGCTGAGCTCCGCACAGCTGCCCAGAAGGTGAGAGGCTGGGTCCCATCCTGCAGCCACACCCTGGCTGTGCAGAGCAGGAGAGAGCAGTGGGCACAGCCATGTGCTGTGCCAGAGGCCATGGTCTCTGCCGCAGCAGGGTGGGCTCAATGGTCGCCCCGCTCACCTTCCCTTCTTCACCATCTCAGGCTCAGGAGGCATGTGGACCCCTGGAGATAGACTCTGCGCTGGGTCTGGTGCAGAGCCTGGAGAGGGACTTGCAGGAAGCCAAGGCAGCTGCTCGTGATGGCAAGCTCAAGCCTCTGCCAGGAGAGACGGTGAGGACACGGGGAAGGGCAGCACAGGGTGATACAGGGTGGGCACCGGGGCAGGGGGAGCCGCCAGAAGGTGCAGCATGTCCCCACTCATCCCCCTGCAGATGGAGAAGTGTGCCCAGGACCTGGGGAACAGCACAAAAGCCGTCAGCTCTGCCATTGCTCACCTCCTGGGAGAAGTGGCCCAGGGCAATGAGAACTACACAGGTACTGGCCTCCACACTGTGGCTGGGGGACGGCAGAGGGCTGTGCCAGCAGCCACTGATGTCTCTGTTCCCCCAGGGATTGCCGCCCGTGAAGTGGCACAGGCCCTGCGGTCACTCAGCCAGGCTGCCCGTGGTGTGGCGGCCAGCACACCTGACCCGCAGGCACAGAGCGCCATGCTGGAGTGTGCCAGTGATGTCATGGATAAAGCCAACAACCTCATTGAGGAGGCGCGGAAAGCAGTGGCCAAGCCTGGTGACCCAGAGAGCCAGCAGCGCCTAGCCCAGGTCGGGAGGATGAGTATCTCAGTGTGCCCCACCAACCCGCAGGAAAGGCATGAGGCTGGCCAGGAGATGGTGACTGCTCTTTGCTTCTCTGCAGGTGGCCAAGGCGGTGTCACAGGCCCTGAGCCGCTGTGTTAACTGCCTGCCAGGGCAGCGAGACGTGGATGCTGCCATCCGCATGGTGGGAGACGCCAGCAAGAGGCTGCTCGCGGATTCGGTGAGCTGAGCTGGGGTGTGAGGGGAAAGGGGAAGCCTTGCAGGGTTGCAAGCCTGTCTGTCTGCACTGGGTTCCTCTGTAGCATATCCCCAAGCATGTGACAGATCTTCATCCTGCATTTCCATTCTCCTTGCTGCCTCTCCTAACCTGTCTCCCTGCCTCCAGTTCCCTCCCAGCACCAAGAGCTTCCAGGAGGCGCAGAGCCAGCTGAACCAGGCAGCCGCAGGGCTCAACCAGTCTGCAAATGAGCTGGTGCAGGCATCGCGTGGCACCCCTCAAGACCTGGCCAAGTCCTCTGGCAAATTTGGGCAGGACTTCAATGAGTTCCTGCAGGCGGGAGTGGAGATGGCCAGCCAGTCCCCGGTGAGAGCAAATGCCTGTCGGGGCATTCTGGGTACGGTGAGAGGTTTGGGATGCCAACCACAGGGAGGGTGACCGGGCAGCAGTGGTTACGGTGGCTGTGGCCAATGCAGAGGGTGAGATGGGGTCTGTGCAAAACCACAGCAGGAGAAGGGGAAAGTGGCTTGGGTTAGTTCAGCGAGTGTTGCCACCATATCCCTGCTGTTGGCAGACGAGTTGGATGAAGGGAGCTGGCTCAGCTTGAAAAACCACTGGAGAAGACCCAGGGTGGGTGTGGAGCTTGGAAACCTGCTGTGGGTAACTCTTCTTGGCCTCTTGCAGAATAAGGAAGACCAGGCGCAGGTGGTGTCGAACTTGAAGAGCATCTCCATGTCCTCCAGCAAGCTGCTGCTGGCTGCAAAGGCACTCTCTGCCGATCCCGCAGCCCCCAACCTCAAGAATCAGCTGGCAGCAGCGGCACGGTAGGAGGAACTACTCCCTGTGAAATGTTTACTGTAGTGGTGGGACTGGGTGGTGGAGCTGGCGTTGATCTGTGGGTCTTTCTCCCATGTCCCTGGCAGGGCTGTGACTGACAGCATTAACCAGCTGATCACCATGTGCACCCAGCAGGCACCGGGCCAGAAGGAGTGTGACAATGCCCTGCGGGAGCTGGAGGTGAGAAGCCACATCTTGAGGCAGCTCAGATGGCTTGGGGGGGAGCTGGGCCCTGCCGCGAGGGGCAAGAGGGAGCAAAGAGGAGGTAAAGGGGAGGTCGCAGATCCTTATTCCCCTGAGTGTGACACCTCTGTCCCTGCAGACGGTGAAGGAGCTGTTGGAGAACCCCACCCAGACCGTCAATGACATGTCCTACTTCAACTGCCTTGACAGTGTCATGGAGAACTCCAAGGTGAGCCCTGAGCCAGGAGTGGAGGTTTGGGGAAGGGCACGGAGGGTTTGGGAAAGATGTGGGGGCAAAGGGGAAGGTGTTTCCTCTTCTGTTGATGAAGCACAGTAAGGTCTGAGCCTGGGAGCACTGTGGGAGCAGAAGGTGGCCTCCATAATCAGTGCGTGGTGTGTCCTGCAGGTGCTGGGTGAGTCCATGGCTGGCATCTCCCAGAATGCCAAGAACAGCAAACTGCCTGAGTTCGGGGACTCAATCAGTGCCGCCTCCAAAGCTCTCTGTGGCCTGACGGAGGCAGCTGCCCAGGTGAGACATGCTCGGTTCCAGCTCTGACCACTACCCTCATGCGTAGTCATCATACACACCCCTCCCCTGCCCCTCAAAGCCTGGACATGTGGCATGGTGCTGCCAGCCTCCTCCGCAGCCTACGCCTGCTCTGAGCCTTTCCCCCGTGCATGAGCTCTCACTGCTTCTCTCATGCTCCTAGGCTGCCTACCTCGTGGGGGTCTCGGACCCCAACAGCCAGGCTGGACAGCAGGGCTTGGTGGACCCCACTCAGTTTGCCAGAGCTAACCAAGCTATCCAGATGGCCTGCCAGAACCTGGTGGACCCTGCCTGCACCCAGTCCCAGGTGAGTATGAGGTAGAACACCATTACGGGTATTTTCTTATGTGAAAGGAGGTGTGAGGCTCATTGAGAACTGCATCCCGAAAGTTGGCCAGGATTATGGCTAGTGTCTCATCAGGCCCCATCAGCTGTACTGGGAACCAGCTGGCAGCTTTGGTGCAATGGTGACAGTCCAGGTGGGGGGCTGTATGGGCGTGCAGGACCTTGGCAGTCCTCCTTGGGTCCTGAGAGGGACCTCTGTGCTCACTGGTGCCCCGTGTGGGGCTGGCAGGAAGGGAGAACTGCAGCGATGGAGAGTCATGGTGGATCCTGCCTCATCCTGCTTTTCCCCACAGGTGCTGTCGGCAGCCACCATCGTAGCGAAACACACCTCGGCCCTGTGCAACACGTGCCGCCTGGCCTCCTCCCGCACCGCCAACCCTGTGGCCAAGCGCCAGTTTGTCCAGTCAGCCAAGGAGGTGGCCAACAGCACGGCCAACCTGGTGAAGACAATCAAGGTGTGGTCTCTCCCGGGGCACCGTGGTGGGGATGGGATTTGGGTCCTGGTGGGGGCTGGATAACTGCTCTGGTCTCTCCACACCAGGCCCTGGATGGCGAATTCAACGAGGAGAACCGGGAGCGGTGCCGTGCTGCCACTGCCCCTCTCATAGAGGCTGTGGATAACCTGACGGCCTTTGCCTCCAACCCGGAGTTTGCCACCGTTCCTGCCCAGATCAGCCCAGAGGTGGGATGCTGCAGGGGCAGGGAGGATGTGGCCTGGCTGTGACAGGGTGGGGAGGAGATGTGCCTCCCCCTGACCTTGGGATGCAGTCCCAGTGCTGGGCTGGTGCCTTGGGGGTGTGTGATGGGGAGGTGGCAGCAAGCCTTGGGCTTGGAGGGGCTTCTCCAGGGTGACGGAGTAACTTTCCCTGCACAGTCCTTTGCCTCACCAGCCCATCATCTCCTTGTGCAGGGGCGCAGAGCCATGGAGCCCATTGTCTCTTCAGCCAAGACCATGCTGGAGAGCTCTGCTGGCCTCATCCAGACCGCACGCTCTCTCGCTGTCAATCCCAAGGACCCGCCACAGTGGTCAGTGCTGGCTGGCCACTCTCGCACCGTCTCAGACTCCATCAAGAAGTTGATCACAAACATGAGGTGAGGCAAGTCCTGCCTGCTTGACTGTGGCCCTGTCCCTGCTGGCAGGTACCCCTGCTCTGAGCGAGCATCCCTGGGGACGTTTTGGCTCATCATCTCCTTGGCGGCTGCTGGTGGGGAGGGGCAAGGGTTGGGACCAAAGGTGCCATCCCTCTTGTACTGCACGGGAGCTGCTCCTCCCACCTGGCATGGGTTGATGGGAATGCATGCCAGCATGCCCGGGCTCTGTGACGTTGGGTTGTCCCCAAGCCTGGGAGAGGGGTCTTGCTGCTCACCGGCACTAGCTGAGGCTGGGGTGAAGGGGTGGTGTAGCACTGCCAGTGCTGGGCTGATCTATCTGTCATGCAGGGACAAAGCTCCAGGACAGCGGGAGTGTGACGAGGCCATCGAGGTCCTGAACAAATGCATGCGGGAGGTGGACCAGGCCTCCCTCGCTGCCATCAGCCAGCAGCTGGCTCCCCGAGAAGATATCTCCCAGGAGGTGGGTCAGGGATGTGCTTCTGCAAGCTTAATGGGGATGGGCATCCTTCTCCCTGGCTCCCAGCCACCTGTGGTGACCCCAGCCCTGCTGCAGCCTCACATGATGCCCTCTCTTTGCAACAGGCTTTGCACAACCAGATGATCACGGCTGTCCAGGAAATCAGCAACCTGATTGAGCCCGTGGCCAGTGCAGCGCGGGCTGAGGCCTCGCAGTTGGGGCACAAGGTAACGTGGGGATGGGGAGCTGCTGACGAGGCACTCAGTGTGCATGGAGGACCTCACAGTGGGAGGAGAGGCACAAGCAGCCAGGGCTAGAAGCTGCTGGTGCTGATGCTGCTTTTCCCTAGGTGTCCCAGATGGCTCAGTACTTTGAGCCGCTCATTATGGCGGCTATCGGTGCTGCCTCCAAAACGCCCAACCACCAGCAGCAGATGAACCTCCTGGACCAGACCAAAACGCTGGCCGAGTCTGCCTTGCAGATGCTGTACACAGCCAAGGAGGCTGGTGGGAACCCCAAGGTGAGCAGGAGGTGCATGTGTCAGTGGCATGCTCCCCTTCATGTGTGGGTGACGGTGTGGTGCATGTGGGCTAAGTGTGTAGCATCCCTGTCGGAAGGGGAGTCGCTGCCTGCCGTCCCTCACTCTGGCTTGTGCTTGCAGCAAGCTGCCCACACCCAGGAGGCTCTGGAGGAGGCTGTGCAGATGATGAAGGAAGCAGTGGAGGACCTGACCACCACCCTGAACGAGGCAGCCAGTGCTGCGGGTGTCGTGGGGGGCATGGTGGACTCCATCACCCAGGCCATCAACCAGGTGAGTGGAGCCTGGAGTGGACCTGGGCAGGGCTGAGGATGAGGGAGAGGAAAACTCAGAGTCAAACCCTGCAAGGTCTCTGGGCTGGGCCTGGAGCCAGAGTTTCCTGATGGTCTCTTGCAGCTGGATGAGGGGCCAATGGGTGAGCCAGAGGGGACCTTTGTGGACTACCAGACCACGATGGTGAAGACGGCCAAGGCCATCGCAGTGACTGTGCAGGAAATGGTGGGTGCAAGCAAGCCTGTCACTGCAGAAAGTGTTGCATGCCACCCAGGCGAGGCAACTGCCCTCCTTGCTTGCCCATCGCAGCATAGGGCCCCTCAAACTCATGCTCTTCTTCCATCGTCAGGTCACCAAATCCACCACCAACCCGGACGAGCTGGGCATACTGGCAAACCAGCTCACCAATGACTACGGGCAGTTGGCGCAAGAGGCCAAACCAGCTGCCCTCACCGCCGAGAATGAGGAGGTACGAGCGCGGGGAGAGTGCTGGAGTGTGCTGTGGGGCAAAGCAGGTTCTGCTGGGGTGTGAGCAGAGGACAGGGAAACTCAAACTTCCCGTCGGAGTTGGGGCCAGGCAGCATTCACACCTCCCCTACAACATGGTGTGGAAACATGTGGATCAAAGCCTTGTTTCCTTTTTGCCCCTCCTGAGCGGGAGGATTGGGAGAGAGGAGCTGGGTGGGGATGGCTAGTGTTTTCCCAGTGGGTATCATGGATCCGGGGCTTAGTTCCCTGCTGGCTCATGCGCTTGTTCCTCTCCAGATTGGCTCCCACATCAAGCGCCGGGTGCAGGAGCTGGGTCACGGCTGTGCTGCCCTGGTCACCAAGGCTGGAGCCCTGCAGTGCAGCCCCAGCGATGCCTACACCAAGAAGGAGCTGATAGAGAGTGCACGCAAGGTGTCTGAGAAGGTAAGTGATCCAGAGAGAGGGGTGATGATGTAGTGAGGTGGGAGGGATGCTGGATTGAGCCACGTGCCCTTGGAGCTGCCATGCTAGGTTCTGCCCTGGTCCTGTTGGGCTCTGCTGGCTCTCTCAGCCACGCTCACCCTGCCCAGCTGACAGGGTGGAGGATGGATCCTCCTCTCCAGGCACCATAAGAGCAGCTGGTGCTGTGATGGATGAGTGTGGTGTTCAGGTGGTGCCTGCCATTGTGCCGATGATGGCCTGCCAGGAGAGACTGATCTACACACTGGTGGCAGCCCAGGGCTCTCCAAATCAGCTCTTGAAGTGGTGGGCATAGCGTTTCCTGCATCTCCAGCCAAGCTTGCAGTTTGTGCTGGGTGATTCATCTCCTGCTCACCTTTTGCTGGCATGGGGGAAAGCGTCCTGTCCATCAATCTAAAGAGCATGCTTCTGAATAACAGATGAAAACGTAGCTTAAAAACTCTAGTCAGTAAGAGTAGAGCAGATTTTGTGTAAGCAAAATCACAAAAGCAAAACCAAACACTTGTTCACCGTGCGTAGCACATGCCTGCATGCTCAGGACCTCCTGCAGGTCCTTCCTTTCCATCAGGAAACTTGCTCTCCTATGAGTGCTTGCCCAAGTACAGAAACAGAATTTAGCAGCTAAAGAGAGAACCAGTTGTGATTTTCTGATGCCCACCATGCAAACCTCATTCATTTGGAAACTACCAGAGTCCAATTTCTCCTGGATCCCCAAAAATTTTTACAAGGTAAAAATAAATGACTGGAAGCTAAGAAGGGGTGTCCAGACCACATGGTTCCCAATTCCTCTCCTTGGTATGGAGTGGCTCCATCCTGGGAGGTGTTGGAGAAGGTGTGTGCTTTGGGAGTTGCCTGCACTTGCTCCACTCCCCAGTCACACTGCTCGTACCCCACAGGTGTCTCACGTGCTGGCAGCTCTTCAGGCTGGGAACCGTGGGACGCAAGCCTGCATTACAGCAGCCAGCGCTGTCTCCGGCATCATTGCTGACCTCGACACCACCATCATGTTTGCCACAGCAGGAACCCTCAACCGGGAGAACTCGGAGACCTTCGCTGACCACAGGTACCCAGGCACCTTGTCCAGCCTCTGCTCAGCCAGAGAGGGGGATGGTCAGGTTCTGTCCCGTGGTCTCCTGTCTTTCTGAGCTGCAGACCAGCCCCAAGGAAAGCTGCAAGCTCAGGCTGACTTTTTCTGCTCCAGCTTGTATGTACAGAAGGCAGGGTCCACATTTTCTCTACACCCCAAGGACCATGTGTGCATGTAGAGGGTTGTGTCCTCTCTGACTCTCTTCGTCTCCCCAGGGAGGGCATCTTGAAGACAGCCAAGGCGCTGGTGGAGGACACCAAGGTGTTAGTGCAGAATGCCACGGCCAGTCAGGAGAAGCTGGCCCAAGCTGCCCAGTCCTCTGTGTCCACCATCACCCGCCTGGCAGAGGTGGTGAAGCTGGGTGCTGCCAGCCTGGGATCTGAAGACCCAGAGACTCAGGTGCGATGGGGTGTGGGGGGTGAATGGAGGCTGCTTGTAGTTTGCTTGAAGGGGTTGAGGGTTGCAGGTGTTGTGTGGTGGTCTGGGCTGGATCCTGTGTGTCGTGCAGAGAGTTGGCTGGGCTTTGGCTGGTGGTGGCTGAGCTGGACTCCGCATGTGCCCTGGGGTGCCCAAATTTCTCACTACTGGGCCACACGACACCAGCCTGCGTGTGACCATAGCCAAGCCATTGCCCTGGTCTTGCTCTCTCCAGGTGGTCCTGATCAATGCTGTGAAGGATGTGGCCAAGGCACTTGGAGACCTGATTGGTGCCACCAAGGCAGCTGCTGGCAAAGCTGGGGATGACCCTGCTGTCTACCAGCTGAAGAACTCTGCCAAGGTCTGAGCTGGGCATGATGGGAAGGAGGTGATGAGGAGGGGGGCACTGGAGAAAGAGCAGGGGGGCTTTTCTGCCTGCCTGGGGGCAGGAGGACAAGCGGGGGGGCAGTCAGGGTAAGAAGCAAGGAAGGGGCACATAAAATGTGGGGCACAACATGCAGAGGAGACACTGGTGGGAGAACAAGATGAGGTGGTGTGAATGGAGTATGGGGATGGGGCCATTTTGGACCAAACCACGGCAGAGGGACAGGTGCCAGCAGCAGCCCAGAGCTTGCATGGGGCTTCATCTGGTTCTCTTCTCCCTTTCACAGGTGATGGTGACAAACGTCACTTCCCTGCTGAAGACAGTGAAGGCTGTCGAGGACGAGGCCACAAAGGGGACGCGGGCACTGGAGGCCACAATAGAGCACATACGCCAAGAGCTGGCAGTGAGTACAGCCACAGTGCTGCATCTGCCATCCCCTGTGCAAGCTGCCCCATGCCTCACCGCTGCCTCTCGCCTCGCAGGTCTTCTCCTCCCCTGTCCCTCCTGCCAAGGTCTCTACCCCAGAGGACTTCATCCGTATGACGAAAGGCATCACGATGGCCACGGCCAAAGCGGTGGCTGCTGGCAACTCATGTCGGCAGGAAGATGTCATCGCCACAGCCAACTTGAGCCGCCGTGCCATTGCAGATATGCTGCGCGCCTGCAAGGTGGGTCGGGCAGGGGACATGGGTCTAGAGCGGGTTTGCAGGTGGCTGTGGGTGCCAGAAGGGGATGGTGCTGGATGTGAACCGGGGCTTCCCTGTCTCTGGGTTTCAGGAAGCTGCCTACCACCCGGAGGTGAGTGGGGATGTGCGGCAGCGGGCACTGCGGTTCGGCAAGGAGTGCGCTGATGGCTACCTGGAGCTGCTGGAGCACGTGCTGGTGGTGAGTGTCCCTGTCCCGGTTCCCAGGGTGGGCAGAGGCTGCCCGTAGATGCCAGGGTGCTCCCCGATCCCCAAGGTCCTCTGGGCTCTGCACCTCCTCCCGCTGAGGTCTTTGCATGGCCCCCTTCACTGCCTGTGCTGGCACAGCACGTGGCTGAGCCCTTGACATGGAAGCAGATGTCAGAGAGATGAAGAGGCTCTGAAGGAAAGTATTTGGCTAACAACAGACAGAGATTAACTGGCCATAAACAGATGGAGGCTGGAAATTCAACAACACAGGAGCAAAATCCCAAAGCAGCTTCCAGTAAAAGTGGTGGGAGTAAGAGACTTCAGGCAGTGTGAAAACAGAGGTAGTTAAGCTCACAGCAGAGTGGGAGGTGGGCAGTACCCATGACAGCAGAGGTGATGACTGCAAGCGCCAGCTGCTTGGTTTTGATCCTGTCTTCCTCTACCTGAGTCCTCTGAGGACTTCAGCTGACGGCTCTAATTAGCTGTCTTACGAGACAAGTGTAGTTTACAAGAAGCAAATTAAGACCACAGAGCACTGGAAAGGATCCAGTGAGGTCCTTCCGGCAGTTTGCATTCTTGGCAAGATCACAGAATTCAAGGGTGCTGGAGAGATGTGCAGACCCAGCCCATGGAGCTGTGAGAGCCCTGGAGGCAGGGTCAGGACAAAGATTGAGGGCGAGTCAGCTCTGTGGTTTCACTAAGGTTTCACTAAGCTGGTTAGAAGGGCTTGGTGAGAGTGCCGTTCAGGTTCAGCATATACAAGGCAGTGGAGCTCAGACTGTGGTTTCCTGCAGGGAAAGCCCCTTTAGGTGGAGGGTAACCAGCACTGGTGGCACAAACAGGAGGTGGGCAGGAACTGATGGCTAGAAGTTGAAGCTGGGTGGAGGGCAAGTCAGAGTGGTTTTATCTGGAGGAAGTAACCACTGGGGTACAGTTCCAAGGGGAGCAATGAGTTTTCTGTCCTCTGCGTCTAGATCAAATGTCTGTCTGGAAGATGCTTTAGCCACATGTTAAGTCATGGCAGCCAAGGCTGGAGTGCGGAGAAATTCTCTGGCTGACCTGTTGTTAACAGATGATTGGGCTAATGACAGTGTGGCAGTGCCCAAGGTCAGCCTGCCTGCAGGAACATGCTATTCTGCTGTATTTCGGGTGTAACTGTCCAGCTGCCATGCAACATCTCTTGAATGTTATGCATTGGTACATCCCATGAAATGTTCACTGGAGGTACATCTTAGTAAGCTTATAGCTTCCAGGGTACCTTCAGCTCCAGACAGAGAGCATTTAGCAGCTTTAAACACATTGTCAGAGCAGATAGCAGGCCTTTAGTCTGGATGCACTTATGAGGCCAAACCAGGCATCGCTCTGTGCCATCAGCTCAGGGACTGAGCTGCCACGTGCAGCTCTGGTGACTTTACTGAATGGCCCCACTCACGTCCAGGATAAAGCTATGACACCCCCAGCCTCCACAGCACTCTGGTCTGCAAAGACAGGAATGAAGCTCATGGGTCGCATTTATCAGAGGGCAGAAGGTTCTTGGAAAGCCACAAGCATGAAGGATGTAGGGGAGTGGGAGGGGAGCTGGCAGGTGTGATGCTGCCTCACTCTGCAGCAGCAGCAAGTCCATTGCTGTACGTTATGTCTGTTGGGAACCAGTGCCTTGCATGGAGCATGAACAAGCCTTGTTAGGGTTTGAGAAAGAGGGTTACTTGACTCGGGATGGAAAATATGTCTCTCAACAGAGAAGTGGGAAAGCCTGCATATTTCACTGGGGAGGGGGAAGGAATTTGAACCTCCATGAGGACTTTTTGGTAACAGTGGGTCTCTCCCTCCAAAAGCAGAGATCTGGTGGGTGAAAACTGCAGTGAAGCAATGCAGGGTGGGGAGAAATAAGGTGTAAAGGGGGGCACGGAGGAGAGCGGCTTCATGGCTGCTCTGGGTGTAGGTGGCTTCTCCGGCTGTGGGAGCCTCATCCAAGTGCCCCGGCTCCCCTAGCCCTGCGAAGTATGAGCTAATGATAGCAGCACAGCTCCCCACCTGGGACCTCTGATCCTTCGTTCCCACCTCTCCCCTTGGCTGCCCTTCACCCCTCTCAGGAGAGCACCCACCTTCCCCACCTTCCCCTGCCCTCCCTGGGTCCCCAGTCCCCAGTGCCCGCGTGTCCCGGCCGGGGAGTTCACTGCTTTCTTCTCTCTCTTCTCCCTCCCTCCCTGTCAGCCGGTGAGTAAGGCGACATTGGCCTGCCTGCTGGTGTCTAACCTCAGCATGAGCCTTGCTCACAGTGTGTCTGCGTGCCCAGCCCAGTGCTGGGGTGGCACTTGCTTGTGTCCGCAGGGACCCAGGGTCCATGTGTGTGTGTGTGTGTGTGTGTACTCACACCTGCTGTAGCTGATGGGCAGCTGCTGCCTGTATGGTGCGAGTCAGGCCAGCGGTGAGCTCTGCTTGTGCGTACAGACCCAGTGTGCGTGCACACGTGTGCTGTGGTATGTGCATGTGTCCCCCCCAAACCCCAGTGAAAGACCCTCATGGCTCTGCCTGCCACCTTGTCCCAGTGGGGCCAGCCCTCCTGGGCTGGGATGTGGCTCTAGGGTCCCCCCCTTTGCCCAGCTTGTGTTTGCAGACAAATCTCCAAAATGGGAACAGTGAGGGGGATATGCTTCTGGAGCTTGAAATGCTTTGGGTGGGGGGAAGAAGTCCTGGAGGGGGTAGCTTCTGAGTGCAGGAAGGCTTGCACTGAGAGTCTTGTGTCTGCGAGATGTCCCAGAAGGGGTAAGGGGAAGCTCATCCCTTTGTTGGGTGGGAGGAGACCAGCCAGGGTCACTCAGGAAAGCATCACAGACAATGTCTGTTGTGTACACATGTGTGGAGGAGCTAGGGCATCCCACCCTCCTTCCCTGGGAAGCACACCCTAAACAACTTGTGAGGTCCTCCTTTTCCAGGTGCTTACATCTGCTCCTTCCTCACAGATCCTGCAGAAGCCAACTCACGAGCTGAAGCAGCAGCTGGCAGGCTACTCCAAGCGCGTGGCCAGCTCTGTCACCGAGCTCATCCAGGCAGCCGAGGCCATGAAAGGTGAGGAAAGGTCCTGCTCAAAGGGGCGGGACCGAGGGCTGGGATTAGGGTGGACGGTTCAGCAGCCTGTGGAGGAGGTAGGGCAAGTCAGAAATGAAATAGCACACAAGTTTAACCTGCCTTGCTTCCCTTGCATCCCGGTTTTTCTAGGGACGGAGTGGGTTGACCCAGAAGACCCCACCGTCATCGCTGAGAACGAGCTGCTGGGGGCAGCAGCTGCCATTGAAGCTGCAGCCAAGAAGCTGGAGCAGCTGAAACCAAGAGCCAAGCCCAAGGTAGTGGTGCTGAGCCTTGGATGACCCCCCGTGCTCAGTTTGGAGTGGGCTGGGGCTCTTCTGCCTGTGCTTCAGCCACGTATGAAGCCCCATCCGACAGCTGGTCCTTCTTCCTATGCTCCTGCTGCCTCCCACATCCCCATCTGGACCTTCCTCAGGCAGCCTGTGCCCTCCTGCACCCCACAGCCTTTAATTCAGCTTTACATGTGCCCTTTCAGCCCCCTGCAGACATCATCCTGCTCTGCTCCATTTGTCCCAGCACCCTTGCCTGGGACTTAGACCCCACTTTTCCCCACAGCAAGCAGATGAGAGCCTGAACTTTGAGGAGCAGATCCTGGAAGCTGCCAAATCCATTGCTGCAGCCACGAGTGCCCTGGTGAAGGCAGCCTCAGCAGCCCAGCGAGAATTAGTGGCCCAAGGAAAGGTGAGGCTGGAAGAGGGAAAGAAATAAAATGTAGGGCTGTGGTGGGTTCTCTCTTCTCCCAGGGCTGCTTGTAGCCCTCGTGCTCTGTGGCAAGGGTTGACAGGGTGGTGAGCCTCACTCCTCCTCTCCTTCCTTGCAGGTGGGCGCCATCCCCGCCAACGCAGTGGATGATGGACAGTGGTCCCAGGGACTCATTTCAGCCGTGAGTATCAAGGTCATGCTCAGGGGATGGGAGGGAACCTCCTTTTGGCTCCGGCTGCAAAGATGAGGATGCTCTGCCCTTGCGCTTCTCCTCAGTGGAAGAAGCAGCCATGCTTCTTACGCCGTCTCCCACCATCTGAGACATGGCGTGGAAGCTGGTTTGTCACCATCCCATGCTCCACAACCTCCCTGGGGCCAGTCAGGGCATACCCTCCTCAGGGGAGGCTCCCATACCCCCTCTGACAGCCTCTCTCGCCATAGGCACGCATGGTGGCTGCTGCCACCAACAATCTGTGCGAAGCCGCCAATGCAGCAGTGCAGGGCCACGCCAGCGAAGAGAAGCTCATCTCATCTGCCAAGCAGGTGGCTGCCTCCACGGCACAGCTCCTGGTGGCCTGCAAGGTGAAGGCTGACCACGACTCGGAGGCCATGAAGCGGCTCCAGGTGAGTCCCAGGCTGCCCCTCCAACCCCAGCTGCCTCCTCCCAGCTGCTCAAGGGGTGCATGGGAGTGGGACAAGGGTATGTGGGTGATCTCCGGGACTCATGCTCCCTGTCTGTGTGCCATCAGCAGGGACCTTATTGGAGCACAGGCTCCAGGTTGCTTGGACTTCTCTGGTAGCTTTTTGCCAGGTGAGTGACACTGAGCTGCTGAGCCAGGTGGATGATGAACTGGCACAGCAATGTCTGAAATGCTGTTGTGGTTTAACCCCAGCCGACAACTAAGCACCACGCAGCCTCTTGCTCACTCCCCTCCTGGTGGGATAGCGGAGACAATCGAGAAAAAGTGAAACTTGTGGGTTTAAAGACAGTTTAATAGGACAGAAAGGTAGATGGTGATGGTGATGATAATAATAATAATAGTAATAATGACAATGACAACAAAAAAGGATTAAAATATACAAAACAAGTGATGCACAGTGTACTTGCTTACCACTTGCTGACCAATGTCCAGTTAGATCCCAAGCAGCAATTCATCCCCTCCAGCCAACTCCTCCCAGTTTACATACTGGGTATAATGTCACATGGTATGGAATATTCCTTTGGCCTGTTTGGGTCAACTGTCCCCTTCCATCTTCTTGTGGCCCACCAGCCTTCTTGCTGGCTGGGCATGAGAAGCTGAAAAAATCCTTGTCTTGTTGCTAAATAGTGTTTACAGTAACTGAAAACATCAGTGTGTTATCAGTGTTACTATCATACTAAATCCAAGACATGGTGCTATACCAGCTACTAGGAAGAAAATTAACTCTACCCCAGCCAAAACCATGACAAATGTGTGCACTGTGTCACTGGCATTCAAGAGGATAATGTTTGGGGGGCATTTTTTGTAGTACCCTTAATCCTCAGAGGCCATGGCACACAAGAGGTTAATGCCCATGCTTTGGGGACTTAACATGGTATCCCAGCGCTGGTGCCTTGGGGCCAAGGGCTGACGAGGATCCGAAGGGCTGCCCCATAGCTCAGACAGGAGCCAGAGCCCGGCTGTGAGCAGCAGTGCCTGAAATGGTCATGAGCGGGTGGCAAGGCAGCAAGCCATGTAAAGGAATCCCTGCCTGCAGCTCCCAACCCGCCTGGCTGCCTGTCCTGCCTGCCAGACCAGCCTGGGGCAGGGGTTCTTTTGCTCCCCACCCC
>JANZLQ010000079.1:71443272-71455746 GCA_026212715.1 Elanus axillaris | reverse complement strand
GGGGTGAGGCTGGGGGGGAACACGCCTTCTGCCCAAGGCGGCACCCTATGTCCTACGTGGGTGGTCGAGGGGGGGGGGGCACACGACACAGGACGACACACTCCTGCGTGTGCACCCCTCTCGATACGGGGACCGTCTCCTGCCGTGGGTGGGCACCGCGCACCCTGCCCGGAGCGGGGGCAGGGGGGGTTTGTCCTTGCGCGCTGCGCGGGGTAGCGGCGGCCCGGGTCAGCCGGTAGCAGCAGCAGGAGGAGGAGGAGCAGGAAGGGATAGAGGCAGGGCGGGCGGCGGGAGCGGCTGCTGCCTGAGCGCTTCCTGCCCGAGCCGGGAGGATCCCACAAAGGGCTCGGCGGCGCGGCATCCCCCGCCGGCAGCCCCTCGCCATGGCCAGCATCAGCTCTGTCGACGCCGTCAAGAAGAAGATCCAGAGCCTGCAGCAGGTGGCCGAAGAGGCGGAGGAGCGCGCCCAGCACCTGCAGCAGGAGGCCGATGCCGAGCGGCAGGCCCGGGAGCGGGTAAGGGCCGGCGCGGAGTTGGGGGAGCAGCTCCCCGGGATGCCCCACCGGCTCCGGTCCCGCCGCCAGCGTCCTTCCCGGAGGGCTGGCCCCATCCTGCCTCCCGGCCCGGTAGCCGGGCTGGCTGCCCCCGGGACGGAGGGCCGGGAGGTCCCGGGGGGGAGCCGGAAGGCGCTGGGTGCCGCGGCAGCTGGCGAGAGCCCCCACGGGCAGGGGGGCTTCGGGCAGCGTCCCTGCCGCCGGACTCTGCCTCCTTCCAGCCGCTTCCTCCGCGGGACTTGCGAGGGATGCTCGGTGCAGCGGGGATCCCCGGGGTTCGCCCGGGGAGCAGTCAGCGGCCAGCTCTGTCTTGGCTCTGCTTGGGGTCGGACACATCCTGGGAAGGGGTTCCTTCCCTCGGAGGCCGGTGGAGTGCACGGCTAAAAATCCCACGCCCAGGCTCATGTCTGGCTTCCAGCGGGCTCTGCGCTCTGGGCCGCAGCAGTCGCAGAGCCGTCAGCTCCCCAGTCCGTCCCTCTGCGGGGACAAGCCAGACCTTCGTGCTGCCACAGGCCAGAATTTCCACTCTGGCAGTGGGACGGCATTTCCAAGCCGCAGCTTATTCCTGGTCTAGCTTTTTTATTGTTGTTGGGCTGGGGTTTTTCTTTCTTTCTTTTTCCTATGCCCACTCCTTTAACATCCTCACCATATCAGGAGCGGCAGAGCTGGGCGCGGTACCCGGGCTGTTGTCACTGGGGCTGTGTGCGGAGGAAATGGCCCCTTCCTGCAGCCGCAGATCGGGTTCCCCGTCATTGGGAGCTGCCAGGGAGCTCGTGTTCCCAAGTGTCCATCCAGGCAGTTCTGACCCATTTTGGGGGTGATTCCCTGGGGAAAAAAAAAAAAAAAAAGCAGCTCCTGACGATATGAGGCAGATGGCGCAGGCACAGCATCGCACCGTGGGGGCCAGCTCCAGCTCCCCGTTGGGTGGTCTGGCAAGGGGCAAGCTCTCAGTGAACCTGGAAAAAAGGGTGTTCATGGGGTGGAGGTGACTGTTGCATCAGCTGTGGGGCCGGGCACTCTCCTGGTGTGCAGCCGAGCTGCCCTGGGGGGCTGCGGGTGCTCAGCGGGGCCATGCAGGGTACTGTTCCCACAGTCCCCCTGCTTGGCCAATGTCCCCTGGGGCCATTCATTCCCGGCCAGACGGGACCAGGCACTGCAGCCAGCCAGGCCTGCTCCAGCCTGGGAATAAGCAGGAGACATTATCCCCTGGGTTGGTGCATGCCGCCCTGCTTCTGGGTGCAGGGGGCTGCTCCCTGCGGTGAGGTCTCATCGCCACCCATCCTTTTGGACTCAGGGTTTGTCTTTCCAGCAGGGAGCAGGGCCAGGTGCTGCTGAGGCAGCATTTTCCAGTGGTGGCGATGGAGCAGGAGGCCTTTACCAAATTGAAGGAGCACGAGGCCAGGCACTGAGGGCCTGGTGGGTGGCCAGGGCTACCGGCCCCGGCCAGCCCCAGCTCCCAGCCCTGCATGTTTGAAGCCTGGGAAAGTGGGGCGCCCCGTTCTGCTGTGCCCCAGCAGTCAACACAGCTTGGCCGGGTCCCAGCCGGCCGAGGGGGGGTGACTCACTCCATTGCCCCTGGCACCCTGCTGTGTACATCAGCTGGGGGTGGCAGGGGGGGCTGTGCTTGGCTTCAGGCTGCCCTGTCGAACAGGCCTCTGGGGGGATTCCCGCAGGAGAGGCTCCCGGCTCACTCCACTGCCTCCGTAAACAGGAAATCCACAAGCAGCTCCGATCTCCTTTTTGGGAGCAAAGCCGCACAGGGCATTCCTCCCCCTTTACTCACTGCTCTGCAAACCCCAAATACCATCCCCATGACGCCATGGCTGCAATGGCCACCCTACCCTGGGGAACGCACCTCATTCCTCTATGGGGCAGGAGCGGAGGTGTGAGGATGTGGTGGAGGGGCTGCACAGGCCCGGCTGGGATTGTGTGCCTGGGAGGAGTCAGCGTCAAACAGGGCACTAGGGATGGAGAAAACCCTGTTGTCCCTATAGGAAGATGAGGGGATGCATGGTCGGGCATCCCATTCCAGTAAGCACTGGCTTGTTGCACAGTGCCAAGGGGTGTTCTGGATAGCAAATGCAGAAGTAACCACTGAAAATGCTTTTTAATTAAAATATATATATATATGTATGTATGTATGAGACATGGCGTGATTGAGGGGTTTCTGCTTTCTTAGGCTGAGGCTGAAGTGGCTTCTCTGAACCGCCGTATCCAGCTGGTGGAGGAAGAATTGGACCGAGCCCAGGAGCGCCTGGCCACTGCTCTGCAGAAGCTGGAGGAAGCAGAGAAGGCAGCTGATGAGAGCGAGAGGTATGATGAGAAGGGACAGCAGGGGTGGCATTGGGTCAGCAATGATTGCAAGCAGCCCCCTTGGTTTCGCAGTGGGGTCCCTCTGAAGCAACCTTGTGGGCTTTGTGTTGGTTTTCCTGCAGACCCCAAAGGGAGAGAGCAAAGCCACAGCACAGATAAGTCCCTCAGATACAGGCATTCTTAAAAAGGCTTTGAAATTTCCAAGGCACCCATAAAATCCTGAAAAAATTTGTTCTGTTATTTATATAAACATCAGGCTGTAACCAAAGCCAGGGGGTGCTTGGAGGCTGTTTTTGACCTTGAGTTGCTTCCTACACTCATGGGCTAAACAACAGCCCAGGAGGGAACATCTGTGCCTGGGAACCAAGGTCAGCTTTTGAGAACAAACCAGCCTCATTGAAAAAAACAATCCTGCAAAGTCTGTTGCCCCATCCTCCTGGCAAGCAGGTTTCCCAGGCTGGAGCCATGCAGGTGAGGGCATTCAGATTGTATGGGAGTGCCTGGACATGTCACAGTGTTTCTCACAGTTACGTGAGCTCTTCCCTCCATTAGCAAAGACCAGTTTGAGCAACAGCATCTGAGTGAGAGGAGGAGAGTCTGCAGGAGTCCCTGCCGTGGGGATTCACAGGGGTTTGGTGACCCCCTGCTTGTAAGCACCACCCTTCAATGAGAGAAGGCTTTGCCACAGCATGCTTTTTAGCATTTCCTAAAGGTTACTGGCCTGTCAGGCTGCTTTTGTGGAGGTTGTGGCTGGCTCGTCCTGGGCTGCAGACATTTCCCCCCCCCAAATGATGGGTTCAGGACCTGCCTGGTTGAGAGGCAACATAGCCACATGTCCTCTCTCTGGAACATGGCCCCGGGCGCTGCTCCACTGGTGTAATTGTGCACAGGAGCATCTTTGGAGTACCGCTGGTGTGACCCTACTGCATGGGGTGGTCAGCGAGTGCCAGCATCCCCAGTCAATGTCCCATGTCTCTGGAGCAGGAGGATGGCAGCGTTAAGGAACAATGGGCAGGCAGGAGGTACAGGTGCCACCTCGACCCATGGCAGTAATGTCTTCTGGCTTGGGCTTTCCTCAGAGGCATGAAGGTCATCGAAAATAGGGCCATGAAAGATGAGGAGAAGATGGAGCTCCAGGAAATGCAGCTGAAGGAGGCAAAGCACATAGCAGAGGAGGCTGACCGCAAATACGAGGAGGTGCGTGCTCCCTTCCCCCACTCATGACCCCCTGGTAGCACCTGGGGCCACCTCCTCGGAGCCCTGTGCCCCAGCCAGAGCAAGTGTGGGGCCAACACGTGCCTCTTGCTGCCCTCAACAGGTTGCCCGCAAGCTGGTTGTCCTTGAGGGAGAGCTGGAACGCTCAGAGGAGAGGGCAGAGGTGGCGGAGAGGTGAGCAGAGCTCCTGGCGGGCAGCACGCGGGGGTCCCATACAGCCCTTGCCCCAAATCCCTGGCAGCCGTGGGGAGGGGGACGTCTACATGGGGATGGGGAAGTCCATTCCTGGGAGTGGCAGGGTCTGCCATTGGGGTGGTCCCTGGGCTTGCAGACTAGGGGCAGGGGGATGCCAGCCTGCTGGCAGCACATCCTTGACCCTGTTCTCTGCTGTCTGCCCCCCCGGGGTGCCCCTCTTCCACCCCAGCCGAGTGAGACAGTTGGAAGAAGAGCTGCGGACCATGGACCAGACTCTCAAATCCCTCATTGCCTCAGAGGAAGAGGTACTGGGGCAGGGGCACGGGGCAATGCACAGCAGCCCCTCTCTCTGTCGCTGTCTCTCGAACCATGCAAGCCACCTCTCTCCTCTCTGCACCGCTGCCTCCACCGCCGACCTCCCCTCACCTCCCCCTCTGGCAGGTGCAGGCTGGGTACGCTCCTCCATCCCACCATACCTGCTCTCCATCTTGGTGGGGCCGGCTGGCAGTGATGCACGGGGTGCCCGTGCAAGGAAGCACGAGGAATGGATGAATGGATGCGTCCCAGCAGCTCCTTCTGGCAGTGCCTCTGCTCCTTCTCCACCTGTGCTGTTTTTCCCTCTCTCAACTTGTTTTCTCTGTTTCTTTCCTCCTTCCCCACACCTACTCTTTCTGCTCCCCCCCCTCCTTGCCCCCTGGCCCTGCTCCCCCTCCTGGTGGCCCCTGCTTGGGATGTAGTAAATGTGGTGACCTAGAGGAGGAGCTGAAAATTGTCACCAACAACTTGAAGTCCCTGGAGGCCCAGGCTGACAAGGTAGGACCCAGAGGGGCTGCTGGGGCTGGGCAGAGTGCGTGGGGTCTGGGGGTGCTGGGGTCTCCTGCTGGGGTGAAGGATGGCTGGAGGTATCCCATGGGGCTCACGGGTGCCTGTCTCTGTCCCTGCAGTATTCCACCAAGGAGGACAAGTATGAGGAGGAAATCAAGCTTCTAGGGGAAAAACTGAAGGAGGTAAGGACTGTGGGGCTGGCACTGCATCACTGCAGGCAAGAGTTTGCTGTCCCACGTGGGTTTTGACCATGTTATGCCTGTGTCCTCTCACTGTTCCTTACATTGCAGCTCTGCAGCATGGCGGGTGCCTGGGTCTGGGATGCCCCCTCCCATCAGCCTGCTCTGGTTTAGGGTGTGGGGGTCCATAGGACCCTTGTCCCTTGCCTTTCCCAGGGGAGGGCTTCTGGAGAAGGGTACCAGAGTTGCAGATGGGGCAGATTTGGGGTGCTGTGCAGCCTGCACCATCCCTGTCATGCCCTACAGCTCACCCGCTCCCCACTGTGCTCCCACAGGCTGAGACCCGGGCGGAGTTTGCAGAGAGGTCCGTGGCGAAGCTGGAGAAAACCATTGATGATCTAGAAGGTAAAATGTCCCCACTGGCCCTGTGTCCCTCCTTCCCAGGGAGCGCTGGGCACAATGTGCCCCTGGTGAGGCTGGACAGGGCTTGGCCAGGGTGAGGGGGTGGACAGGGGTCCTGGGAGGGGGGAGGCTGGATGCTGTAGTGTCTAGTGTGGGAGCGCAGAGCTGCTGGGATCTGGGCTCTGCTTTTTGGGTGGGGAATAGGGCCACATCCACGTCTCCCATACCTGCACGCTCCTGCTGCCCTCGGCCCCCTGTTCACAGCCACTCTCTCTCTCTCTGCTGCCCACCCCCTGCACTGCTCCACCATCTGCCCCCCCACCTGTCTCCCACCTGCAGACGAAGTGTATGCGCAGAAGATGAAGTACAAAGCCATCAGCGAGGAGCTGGACAATGCACTTAATGACATTACCTCCCTCTGAGCTCCCTTGCTGGACACCAGCACTGCACCCCTCCCTGCCTGCCTTTTCCCTCCCCAGCTCGGCCACTTGCCTGCCTGCCTGTCCCACTACTGTCCCTGCCTGGTCTGTCTTCCTCTGTCCTTCCTAGTCTGTGCCTGTCTGTCAGTTCCTTTGGGACAGACAGGTGCTGGCCCAGGGTGTTCCTGCAATACCTCTGTTTGTGGGGAGTCAAGGTATAGGTGCTTAGGGGTGTTGGGCAGGGCAGGGAAGCAGCCTCTGGGACCCAGATGAGCTGCATGGACAGTGCCCAAGCAGTTGCAGGTCTGTGCCACAGCATTGCCCAGTGGGGTACAGGGCTGTGCCCAGAAGCCCTTTGCTCCAGCGGCTCCCTCCTTGGCTCCTCAGCAGCAGAAGCACCAGGAACCCTGCAGCTCCAGGGCCAGCCAGGGCAACTATCCCCCACATCCCCCCCAGCAAAGTCCCCCAGTGCTGCTTGCTGGGCCCAGTGTTGGGAGAACCTGCACAGAGGAAGCAGCATCTCCCTTGCCGACGCTCAGGCCCAGGGGATGGAGGGTTGGGTCTAGCTGTGCAGGCAACCCTTTCCCAGGCAGGCAGGCAGGCATCCCGAGACCTCCAGCTCCTCCCACATCCCTGCCTCCCTTCTGTCCTCCGCACATTGCTCTTCAGTTTGCATTTCATGACTTTTATGTTCTGTCCCCCTGGATTACTGAGTTCGTCTCAATAAAGCATTTTTCTTTCCTTGGTTTCTCCTTTGTTTTCTTCATGCCACTCTGTCCCTCATCTCCTGCCTGTCTCATACAGGTGCTGGCAGCAGGGTGGTAGGAGGTGGTCGCAGGTAGCTCGCAGCCGCTGGACCTCTGGGATGGCTGTGGCTGAGCCCCAAGCGGCTCCCAGGCTGCCAGGCTGAGCGGGATGGGGCCCTTTTTTGGCTCTGCCTGGAGAGGACCCCTGCCACCCCCTGGCTCTCATACACAGCTTTCCTCATCTCGTGCCATCTTCTCCATGACTCTTTTGGCCTGAAATAGCAGGGTTAGACCTGGTCCTGTCCATTCCCTGTCCCCACTCCCAGACATTGCCTGCAAGCGATGACCTCAGCCCTGGCATCTCTCCTCCATCACTCTCCCTCGATGAAGAGTCTGTCCCTACACTTCAGCAGTGATCCCTAAATGGGTCCCTGATCCTTCTCCTCCTTCCTCAGCATCCTACCCTGACCCAGAATCCAGTTCTCAAACTGATGGACCCACAGCCCCATCCCTGACCCTGGACCAGCTGCCTCCTCCTGCCAGTCCAGCTTGTCCCTGCTGCTGGCTGGGCAGCTGTGGGATTTCCAGTTAGGGCTTTGGGGAATGCTGTTTTCTTTTCACTAACTTGCCTTTCTCTCTCTCTTCCCTCTGCTGCGCTGATGTCTCTGTTTTCTCTAGAGCGCTCCCGGCAGGAGGCTGAGAAAAACCGTGTTCTCACTAACGAGCTGCGGGTCATCCTTACTGAACTTAACAACTGAGCTGCCCAGAGCCCCCGGCCCCAGCCCAGCCTCCCTGTCCTATAATGGCCAGGCTGGCTCAGGGCTGGGAGTCCCTGCTTGCTCCCTGCCAGGGCTAGGCAGGGTGGGGGGCTTTGGCTTATGCCCCTGAGGGTAACTGCCTTGCTTGGGGGGGACAGGGAGCCTCTCTGGAGCTGGTTGATTTTTCCTGGGAGAGGAACGAGGAGTTTTGTGATGTCATGGGATGCCCACGCAGTGATGGCTGTCCCCCAGCATCAGCCTGGCCCTGCCGGGGAGGGATGCGGTGGTTTCTATCGCTGCCTTCCTCCCCTTGACTCAGCGGCCAGCCTCTTCCTCCTCACTCTGGTCACCCCAAACTGTGCAAGGAGGATCCCCTCAGAGCAGGGTCCCTGCAGGGTGCTGGGAGGGCTGAGATGGGAACCGGGGACCCACCAGCACCCACTACCCCAAACTTGGGTCAGGGAAGAGCCCTGCAGGAACTGCTGGGAGATGGGGCGGAGTGGGCAGAGCTCTTGTCCCATCCCAGTCTCTAGAGGGAAGGAGGATGCCATCTGGAAGTGAACACCAGAGGAGGCTGCCTCGGCAGTGAGCTGCCTGGCAGAGCTCATCCCTGCAGCCTCTTTAGCTCTGCTCCTTCTCTGAAGCTCTGCCCGCTCTCCTGGGCTGCTGTCTCTCTCCTTTTCTTCATGGAGCACCACTGGGTCATGCAGCAGGCACTAGCTCTCCTCTTTCACTGGCCAAGCTTTTGTGCACATGCCCACAGCTGGCTAGTGCTGATGCCCTGAGGCAGGATGGGCTGGTGACTGGCCAAGGAATGGTACCTGCCAGTGGTACCCGTGCTGTGGAGGGCCCAGCCAGGGGCAACCAGGCACCTTGGGATGATGGAAATGCTGAAGAGTGGGGACTGCCTGCCCCCAGTGACTGGCCTGGCTGCCCCAGCAGGTCCTGGAGCAGCTGGGCTCATCCCTGCCAGTGATGGGGCTGCTTGCATAGACCCTGCTCTGCAGGGACGCCCCACTTAGCTGGAGGCTGTCACTGTGCTGAAATGTCCATTTGTGTGTGTGTGTCTGTGGTTGGTGTGGTGTGCGTGGGTCCGGCTGCACCTGGGTACACTTGGGCTGTGTCTGTGTGTGTGGCTGGGTGTCCCTTGTATTCACAGAGAGTCTGGCCACTGCCAAAGAGGAGAACGTGGGCATCCACCAGGTCCTGGACCAGACCCTCCTGGAGCTGAACAACCTCTGAGCTACACTGGGAAGCACCCATCCCTCTTCCCTACCCCACACTTACACCCCACTGGCACACTCAGGACATCATCACTGAACTGCGATTTGGCCAAATCCACACATCCATTGAGAAGGGAAGCCCTGTAGCCTTACAGTGTAGCTCAGGGACATCTTGTCTGTGCACAGCCTGACTGGCTCTGTCCTGTCTTCATGTCCAAATATTAAAGCAATTTGTCAAGATGGATGGGTGTGTTTGATCCTTGTGGGTGGGCACAGGCACTGTAATACATGATGGGGGTCTCCCTGCCCAGTTTGTACAAGGAGGCTCTGCAGGGGCTTGGGTCCAGGGTGGGTACAGCAAGCATAAATACGTTCTCTGTGGCTGTGGGGGGCTGTGGGTGGTAACACACACAGTTTGGGCTGCCTTCCTTTGTCTCCATCGCTTCCTTGGGATGCACAGGAAACCTTCACGTCTCAAGCTCAGTCCAAACTCACCGTCCTCTTCAAGTGCACAGTGATAGACATGAGTCACTGGCATGTCCTCTTCCACAGCCAGCATGTTAACTGTCTAGCACTTGGGGAAGCCACAGGGTCTTTGACCTCTCCATGGAGCTTGCTTCATGGTTCATGTTCATGATGCCATCTGAGGATGCATACAAGCATGTGACCATGCATGCACGCATTATTAGTTACAAGGGGCTTCTCCAGGTCTGGGGTTAGCTGCTTAGCCTGTGTACTAGTTGTATTTCCTATTACCAGTCACTGAATGCCTGCCTGCCTGAAGGAGAGCTGTATAAACGAGCAAATATTAAAGCAGTAGGCAACCACTTCCCAAAGAATTCAGGAAGTTTCCTCCTGGCTTGCTATATTTTCTCCAACACAAAGAGAAGAAGAGCAGCAGGACGTGTCTCACTGCTGCCACCAAAACAGGCTGGATTTCCTGGGGATGCCCAAAGTCATGATCTAGTCCTGCCCTCTGCTTTGGGCCCTCCGTGATGTGCACCAAGCCCTGTTGTCCCACAATACCCGGCGGATATCCCTCTAAAAGTACAGCCTCATGCTGCCAGGAAACATAATTCATGTTGACCCCTTGCTGAGCTAGGCCACTGCCCCAGTGAGTGGCTGGTAGGGATAGCTTTTGTTATCTGCTTTCCTTTATTTGCTGAGCCTGTCAGCTCAGGAAAAGGAGGGTGGTGAGATTGCATCTCTTTCCTGCCCAGGTGCTGCTGGCCTCCTGCCCTCCCCCTGGCCCCGCACCTCTGGTTTGTGCCTCCAAGACCTTCTCCTACAGGGAAAAGGGCTCCCCTTGCACGGGTTGCTCATTTTCTGGTTGTCCTCCCTGGGTGCAAGACCCACCTGAGCCACAGCCTCCCACCCTGGAAGAGCTGGAGGGAAGGATGGTGCGCAGCTGTCCTGGCCTACTGAATTGCCCCTGTGCAAAGTGCTAGAGCTTCTCCTTGGGTCCACCTTCCTTTTCTGCAGCACATCAGCTGAGCCATTCTGTTGTTTGGTCAAAGCACCTTCCAGGCAGGGGCTTGTTTGGCTGCAAAAGGAACAAGAGTGTAAAACTACCTCCTCTCTGAAAGCCGGCACCTTGCACTGCAAACAAGCCTGCCCTGTGCTCCTAACAGGGTGCGTCCCCAGCACCCAGCCTCTGGGTGCCCTTCACCTTCCTGCTTGGACAAAGAACACTTTCACATCCAGTGTTTTTCCCCATTAGCTGCTGCCACCTCCTGGTTTGGACATTTAACCTTTTACACCCCGCTGCAAAGTCTTTTTTTGTTTCCTCTGAACTTTCTGTGGTTTGCCAGTGAGATCCTGGCTGCTGTTGCCGGATGATGCTCTGCCCCAAAGACATGAGTCTATCTTTCATGGTTCAGCAAAGTTTTGCGTTTCCTTGGTCCTCCTACCCATATCCTTCCCCCCATGGCCTGCAGGAAGGTGCAGGCTGGGGAAGCTCTGGGAGGTCTGGGTGCTGTGGAGCTGCTGGCAGGGGAGCTCGACCTGAAGGCACATCTCCCTACATGTGTCACTCAGACCCACACTGAGGACTGCAATGCCAGGCCCCTTCCTCCCTCCCTCCCTCCCTCCCCCTGCACCTCTCCCGTTGAATTTCAACCTTTGGATTTGTTTATCTTGGCCTGACAGAATGCAGATCTCCCCAAAGACCTTTCAGCCCTGGCATGGGCTGCCACTCCATTGATAAACCATCACATTAACCTCTGGCAGCATCTCACCTCCATTCTCCAGTTTTCTTATCACTCTGGTGCCTCAGCTCATCTCTGAATCCTTCCTGTTCAATATCCTTGAACTACATGCTGGAGGGGAAGGACCACACAAAGAGCATCAGAGAGACATTTTGTTGAGACATGTTGAGCTGTGCACAGCTGGACACAGACCACCACCAGCCCCTAGTCCCTCCCTGCATTTACAGGCTGAGACACTTGGGTACCCAGAGGATGGGAAGGGCTGTGTTGCTAAGCTGTGTGGGTTTTGCAGGGCTCTGGGTGATTTTGAAACAGGTCAGGCCACTTAAAGCCAAGTGCCACACAAAGCTCCCAGTCTCCAAATTGGTATTACTGATTTGTTGATCCCAGCAGAGGACAAGGCAGCTGGAGGAAGACATGGACAGCCATAACCACGCAGCACTGCCTCATTTCTGTACGAGTTATGTATGCCCCGTATGCAGTCTTGGTACTGCAGCCACATCGGGGCTATGAAGCCTGAGCTGTGAGTGTGGAGTGGGCAGTGCAGGAGGAGCATGCAACCCCCACCCCACACACTTGGGTGGCTGCAGTGGGTCTGGGAGCAGCACCAGAGGGAACAGCACTGGAGCTCCCCTGCAGTGAGGCAGGCCTATGGTGGGGTGGAAGGCAGCTAGGGACCCCTGGGTACAGCTAGCACTGTTACCATCAAAAAAGCTGTTTGAAGAAACTCTCTAAAACTCAATTTTGGAGTTTTAGAAAGCAGGCATTCTTCATTGCAGCTCTGGATGCATGGGGGGGATAGTTCCTCCTGATATGCATACTGTTACCTACAGCAAGAAAAGCTTATATTGTTCTAATATATACATATTCATTATATTTCCTGGAATTGTCATACTTATTCATGGTATTTCCCGGAAATAATTTACATAGAGTCCACCCTTTCGGGCATGTGCTATTAAATGGGTCGGTGGTCTTTTGGGGTCTTTGAACCCCTCTGGTGGTCATTTTCTTGGTGTCTGCTAATTGAACTCTCTCTTAAGGCATGTGCAATGTGGGTCATCTCAGGTGCTTCATCTCTTCTTCCTAGTCAGCTGGTCCTGGCAAGTTTAATGACAAAGCTCAACAGAACGTAAGGCTTCTTATCTATTTGTGCATACTGCTTGCTCTACAGAGGGATCTGGACAGGCTGGATTGATGGGCCAAGGCCAATTGTATGAAGTTTAACAAGGCCAAGTGCCGGGTCCTGCACTTGGGTCACAACAACCCCATGCAGCGCTACAGGCTTGGAAAAGAGTGGCTGGAAAGCTGCCCGGCAGAGAAAGACCTGAGGGTGCTGGTCGACAGCAGCTGACTATGAGCCCGCAGTGTGCCCAGGTGGCCAAGAAGGCCAACGGCATCCTGGCCTGCATCAGAAATTCTGTGGCCAGCAGGAGCAGGG
>JANZLQ010000079.1:71417980-71434269 GCA_026212715.1 Elanus axillaris | reverse complement strand
CCCCCCGCCCCGCCCCCCCCCCCCCCCCCCCCGCTGGCAGTCGCAGACCCCAGCTGCCTGGAGGTCTTGCTCTTTCTCTGTCCATCCTAACAGACTGAGCTCTAGTTTTATTGCTCTGGGGCAGAGGCTGCTGAGCTGGAGACCTGCAGGTTCCTCCCCTCTCCCGGACCTGGCCCATTTTTCTTGGTTTTGGCATGGCCATAGAGCTCCCTAGGGCTTGGCTCCAGCTGCACTGGAGCCACCAGGAAAGGTGGGAGGCAACCACAAATCTGGGATCACTCCAGCTACGGTAGAGGTGGAGGGGAGCTGGGTGGGGACTGGCCAGCAAGGAAGCAGTAGCTCTGCCACCTTCAGCTCTGCCTTTCTCCAGCCCTAACAAGCTGTGGCTATGTTGTTCCAATGCTTTGCACAAATAAGATGAGGAAGAAGTCCCAGAGCGATGGAGGGCAGGGCTGGGGTGTGCAAGGAGCCCTACGCTGCTTGCTCTGGAACTGTGCCTGGGGCATGGAGGCCGATGCTCTCTTCTGCCGGTCAGGAAGGGGACCCTGCGCACCTCTCTCTGCTGTGGGTCCAGCTCCACTGGAGCCCTTTCCTGCCCCACAGCTTTGCACAAGGACAGCAGAGTGGGCTGACACCGTGGGAGGCTTTTACTTTTTTTTTTTAATACGTTTTAGCCTTTTTTTATAACAAAAGTATCTGCTGGGGCCAGATGCTGCCCCAGGCAAGCAGTCTGTGTGGGCAGCCTGTGCAGCTGAGGGATTCTAGAGCACTGGCCCTCCCTGCAGCTGGGAGTGAGGGGAGGTGTGGTGGCAGGCTGAACTGGCAGGGCTGGGATGCTGCAGAGGTGCAGGGCTCACGCAGTGTTCTCCGTGGTGGCTGCTGTGTAGATGACCTTGGATTTGGTCGGTGAGTCCAGCCTGGTAGGAGAGGAAGAGGAGGAGTGTTAGAGCAGGCAGGGCCGTCCTGCTTACCCATCTGGCTGCCCGAGAGACCACCTTCAACCCTCCCTTTCTCCTGTTCCAGACCTGTGCTCCCCCTGGGCCCCCTCCTCCTGCATCTCCCCACCACTCACCGTGCATTCTGGCTGCGGTGCTTGTAGATGTACAGCAGGAAGGCCAGCGCTGTGATGGCAAAGAGCACCCCAAAGAGCACAGCCAGCACATCCCCTGCAAGCCAAGCACAAGCAAATTAGACTGGGGATGGTCCCCTGTGGCTACTGGCTGAGGGAGACGGGGCAAAGCTGGAGCAGGCCAGTAGCCTGAAGGTGGAGGGTACATGAAGGCAGCAGCCTCTGCTGAGCACGCTTACCTGCGTGAAATGAAGAGCTGGATTGTCCTTCTGCAAAGAAGACAAAGATGATGGGAGTCAGCTGCACACATGCTAGGGCAGCCCTGCAAACCCACCACAGCTACTTGCCCCCCAGCTCAGCACATGGCTTCCAGGACCCCTCCCTTCCCAGACAGGTGCACACCCTGGACACTGTCCCCTCCTTCACACCAGCCCCTCACTTACCTGTTGTTGTTGAGCTGTCGCTACCTAGAAGAGAGACAATGCAGTCAGGAAGATGCCTGAGGTGTTTGGGGAGGGAAGTGTCAAGCCTACAGGGCTTCAGGCCACACTGCCAAAGCAGGGCTGCCTGCAAGACTCCCCATCACCCATGAGCAGGCAGGGGAGAGCTGCCTGCCAGATCCCCAGCAGCTTACAGCATCTTCCTGCAGGAAGCCTAATCCTGACACCCTGCCAGAAGCATTGAGAGAAGGGGGGAAAAAAGGATCCCTGAACCACAGCCTACACAAAAGCCTTACTGAGGCCAGCCCAAACCCCCTGTTGCTGCTGCCACTGCCTGGGAAGCAGACAAGCAGGGTGCGGAGCACTGCAGCCTCCCGTGACTGCACCAAATCCCGCAGGAGACCCCCCCGAGAGGCACATGGGATGCGCCCAGCAGGCAGCAGCTGTGGGGACTGCAGTGAGATGGTGAGCAGCTCCACAGGAGGAGGCAGCTGGCTGTTGCTGGCGGGGCACTCTGCACGGGGATGGATCGGTGGCCCTACATGCTGGGCGGGAGCTGTGCTGGGCAAATATTTACCCAGCATGACAGCATGGCTTTTAAACAGCTGCATTATCATCTGTACACAGCTCAGGTATCACACGCAGAGTGGCACTATCTGTGGGCTGTATCCAGCTGCGCAGCCGCTGCAGGGAAGCTGCCGCCTTCACCCAGCAGCCAGGGGCAAGAGCGGCTCTCCTGAACTGGGGGTGACTGGGGAAAGATCAACAAGCGTGGGCGCAGGAGGTGCAGCTGCAAGTAAAGCGAGACATGACCCCACAGCGCTCCCTCTCAGCGGCCCCAGGGCTAAAGGAAGCTGTTATCAGCACCGAAATGGGGAGAAAACCCCCACTACCTCATGCACACAAAGTGGGGGACCAGTAACCTCATCCAGGAGTACCAGGGACAGTGTCCTGGCACTCCAGGAACCAGGGCTTCATGGCTTTGTTAAAGCAGGGGTTGGACAGAAATAGCAAATAAGGAAAGAAAATAAAAGGTGAGCTGGGCAACTCCCCCCTCACCCCAGCCTCGTTGCACACAGCTTCTGCAAGAAAGTGGGAAAAGAAAGGCTTGGAGGTAAATGGAAAATATGATAAAATATCTAACAGGTTTACCAAAGATAGAGCATGCCAGCCTAACCTGATATCGTTCTTTGATAAGTGATACTCTAGACAAAGAAAACGTGGTAGATTTTATCTCTCCTAAATTCAGTGAAGCATTTGATGCAGTGCCACATGGGAAACTGCTAGCCAGGCTGAAGACCATGGTGATTAAAAGCCTGCAGTTACCAAGCTGGCTGCAGGTGGGAAGGTGAAGGGAAGTGCCTTGCACCGCAGTGTGTGGTTACCGAGGCATTGCCTAAAGGCCTGGGACCAAGCCTGTGTGCTGTTTCTATTAGTCACCTTGACACAAGGTGTAGGAAATGCCATCAAAACAGAAAAGAACAGGATGTTGGACAGAAAAACCCCAGCGACTTCTGAGAGCAGCAACAGGCAAAAACTCGGTGATGCAGAGCGATAGTCACACCTGAGGATTAACAGGAATTTCTACTCATCGCTGGAAACCACCCGTGCAAGAAAGGCCTTTGAGGACAAACCGAGGACGGGCAGACAGGGATGCCTCAAGCAGGGGACGATATGCCAGGCCAGGATGGCTGTGTGGCCCTGCTGGCAGAGCACAGGCTTCTGGAGGGGTTCCCTGCACTGCCCTTCCTGCAGGGTTTGGTGGTGGGGTGCTCGTGGCAAGCCTGTACCTCTGCAGCTCCTACTGAATTTAGCTGTTGCATCTGGGGATGAAGAAGCTAGCTGGAATGCTAGGACCTGGCTGTTTGCCCTTGACCATATATCCCCTAGTCCCACTACTGTTATTTCTGCAAGACCAAGGATAAAATATTTCCTAGAAATTGATCTTCCTTAGGCAGGGCAAGGGAAGTGCAGAAATGGGGGAAAGCAGGACCCTGAGACTAGTGCTGCTGTAAGTCACCTGCCAGGCATGGCTAACCCGTGCAAATGCTGCATTTCTGTAAGCAATGCAAAGCCTTGAGTCCTGCTCCTTGCCCTGTTTCTGCATCCCTGCAGCTGGGTGCAGCCTGAGCACAGTCACACGCTCCTTACCAGGAGGCAGCTGCTTTACTGAAAAGAGGGTGGTCTGGAAACTTGACAGGACCCGTCGCCTGTGCAGGTCCTGCATCAGCCGGTAATTGTTCTGCAGAGGTTTGCTGTCATCATTTCTCAGGCTCATCACCAGCATTGACATCTGGAAGGAGAACAACATGAGCAGAGCAGGGTGCATCCTGCCCTTGGGAACCAGGTGAGCCCAGGGAACCAGACCAGCACAGATGGTTGCACGCTTGCAGGCAGAGGCTGGGCAAGACCCAGCATGGAGCTCATTGCCCTGACGAACCTGGTCATGAGAGAGCAGCATGGTCTGGTTGAAGACTGTCCACTTCACCGTCTGGTAGCAGGGAGGGGTGGTCAGAGAGCCATTGTAGTGGAAATAGAGTTTCAGGTTGGCAGGCAGCAGACCTGCAATGTTGAATCCGGGCACCAAGACTTCCTCGCCTGGGAAAAGAAGCACCATGGGAGTGAGACCGGAGCAACCCCTTGGAGGACAACAGGCAGGACCAGCATGGAGATCATGGGCAGCCTGGCACTGCAAGTGCCAGGGTCCCTACTGCTGCCACTAGTGCACTGGCAAAAGAGAAGTGGGTTTGCCCTGAAAGCAAGGGAAAGCACATAGGAGCAGAGGGCACCTTGGAGAACTGTTCTGTGCAACCTGTGCAATGCTCCCCTTCTCGCATATATATGGCAAACGCCTGCTGCAACCTCTCTCTGCTGTGCAGCAGGTTCCTCTGCTGGGCTGCAGCCCCTGAGACAAGTATTAGGTGGGACAGGGCCTTACCTTCACTTTGGATTTTGTGCAGATGCTCAAGTATTTCTTGGTAGTATGGGTTCTCCCTTGGCCCAACCTGCAACACAGAGACCCCACAGTAATGACAAGGACAGGGGCCAAATAGAGAGCAGGCTGTGATGGCAATGCCAGCAGGGAGGTATCACTCCCTCCGAGGGGCACCCTGTCCCAGTGACCCCTTCCTCCTATCAGGGCTGCTCTGCCCTCTGGACTGCCCCCTCTCTCCCCTTCTCTCCAGGAGCATTTGCACCTTCACTAGTCCCCAAAACTGCCTGACTCTTGCCCACCCCAGTCCCACCCTCCCCCTGCTCCTACCCCTTCTTGGCCAGGGCCGATCCATGGGACTTACCTCCAGGAAGGCTCCCAATACGGCCAGGCCATCTGGATGGACCATTGCCTCCTTAAAGCTGTCATACTTGGTGTTGTAGTGGACGACGTGGATCTGGAAGGGAAACATGCAATCCCAATGCAGAGTGGGCACCTCTGAGAGGTGCTCACCCCCACAGGGCTCCAGCGTGCTGGAGCAATGGCCGGGAGAGACATGCACCCGTGATGAGCGGCATGTACTGGTGGGACTGAGAAAATGTGCTGCTGTAAAGGAACCTCCCTGGTCAGGGACAGCAAACCAGCACTCTGCCCTAGATACTGGGGGGTCATACTTCAGAGCCAGGCTCAGTTTGAGGACAGTCGCTAGAAAAGGAGGGATAAAACCAGATGGGAGCTGGCAGAGCAGGAGGACAGTGTGTATAGAGTAAACAGACCCTGCAGCTTCTAAAGCAGGCTGCTCACAGCTGCCCAGGGACCTGGCTCCCCCAATCCAGGAACCGCTTCAGCTCCTGCTCCTTCAGCCCAGGACCAGGCTGCAGTGTGGGGACAGGCTGCACTGTTCACAGGCAGCCAGCCCCAGTCCACCCGTGGGCAGAGCATCCTGGAGGGTGGTCTCCTCTTCACCTCTGCACTGCAGGCTGCAGTGTGAGCCTGGCTCAGTACCAGAGCACGGCCTCCTACACTGAACTCTGCTGCTGCAGAGTAGCCCAGGGAGCAGGGATCCCGGCCAGGGCTTACAGCATTCATCCAGTGACAACCAGGTCCATGGGTTAGGAGCAAGAGAGCACTCCAGCAGTTTCCCTGCCCTGCACTGGGAGAGGAGAGGATGCATCCACCGCCACGAGGGCTCCTTACCTCTGCGGCAAAGCGGTGCCCGTTGATGGTGTGCTCCGAGCCGGGTCCTGATGGGGAGCCCCAGTGCAGGTGCAGCTGCACGGCTCGATACTGCTGGGCATAGCCGCCAGTGATGGCCAGTGACTCGGGCAGCTCAAGGAGAACTGCAGAGGCACAAGGCAGAGGTCAGTCAGTAAAACACAAAGCCCAGCCTGTCCCACAGGTAAACAAACGTAAGAGATGTCTTAAGGCAAAGAGTCAACCTGGGCTTGTGGAAATAGGTCACAACAAACAAACTTTGCTTTCCATCTTTCATAAAGCTATGGGCAAGTCAATACTCAGGGCTGTGCTAATGCGGCAGGGTTCAACTTTCAGCTTCAGGTTGTAGGGCATCCCAGTAAATATATCAGCTTCAAAGACAGCTGCTATGAAAATGCTGGAAAGTAAAGAGCCCCTCTGCAGAGATTCCCAGGGGGCTGGCTCCAAGCTGAATATTACCCAACCATTTATTTATTAAGTGGGAATATAAAGAGAGCATGGACAAAATTCATGGAGAAGGATATTGGCAGAGAGGTGAATACCTATGAGAGCGGGGCAGTTGGACAGAGAGCTGCAGCGCTTGGTGAGCTGGGACCTTTCAAAGAAGCAGCCTCTTTGGGTACAGTAAATACGTACTTGGTTTTGTCTTTCACTTTAATGTGGTTTAGCCAGCTATCTTGGACTTGTGCAGCAGTGTGGCAAATCTAAAAGCTGAGTTACCTGGACACATGGCAAAAATATGAGGGGCACTCCTGGACTCTGCGAAAGGCTGTCCTATCCTTCTAAGCACCTTTTCCTCATTTTTAATATCAAGTCTTTTGCTTCCTCCTGCTTTATAAGTAAGTGTCCCTTAGTCACGCCACAGAGCTAGGGCACAGGTTCGGGGTTAACCGTGTAACAGGGCTGTGATGAGTCATTTGTCCTCTCCTGTGTTCCCTGCCACTGGGCTCAGAGATACAAAACTCAAATACAGGCAGTGGGAGACTGCTCCCTCCATGGGAAATTATGTGCTTTTACATTTCTTTCATATATCTAAACCGTTGCATTCCTCCTACTAGCTACCTGAGTCATTTTCAGGCCCTTGAAAAAAAACTTACACAGCGTATACACTTTATATTACAAAAAAGAGTAACTGTACAAATATCTTACTGGACTTGCAACTTTATTTATTTATGACTTTTCATAAAGCAGACTGGTAGTTGCCAGAATAAAAAAAGGCATCTTATAAGCATGTGAGAAACTACTTCCCCCACCCACCCCAATGAAAATGCTCTGACTGCTTTTCTAAACACCAAGCAACACCAGATGCCAGGGTGTCTAAAATAGTAACTACTGAGCTCAACTAGTTTAACTCTGCAGGCATGCTAGGGCAGGAGGCCATAATATAAAAGCTCTGTGCATGCACCACACAGCTGATCTGACCATGCACAGCGAGTCCGACCTGTTGAGTTTGCTGTATACATAGGTCAGCTCCATCTCGTTTGTTATCAGGGCAAGGGGCTGCCTTATCACACTGTCAGCGAATTTATGAGTGTCTTTCTCCACCACCTTTTCTTAGCTCAGGGACTGGCAGACACCAGTGTGCACAAAACACTTGGCTTGCTCCCAGAAAAAAGCTGGTAGTAACCAGGACCCACCATCCCCAGCTGTGGGGTGGTGAGCGAGAAGGAGATGTGTTTTTCCTCCATATCTGGCATGGTGAGACTGATACTAAAATAATGTGAATGAGTTGTGTCCAGACTTTCCAAAAAACATTCTAAAATTGGAGAAGGGAAACAAAAGACCTATAAAAATTTCTTAAGGTCTTGAGATGGCATCCTGATGCACAGACTTAAAGAAGTTGGCCAATGTTGTGTCCTAAAAGACTGAGAAGTAGGTACCTTAAAGGCTAAGTCACATCAAAGACTGACTCGTCCTTTGAAAGTAAAATGCAGGGGAGGAACCAGTGGCTGCAAACCTGCATCAGAAATACCAGGGGCACATTTTTAAAGGAAATGTTGGTTTTAACAAATTCCTGGAGCCATCTCCCAAAGGCAGTGAGCGGCAAGTTCTCCATCTCCTGGTTTCTCCCCTCCAGCCAGGAAAGCACATGGACCTGTAAAGGCTCAACAGCTCGATGCTTCCCTTTTGGCCTTGAAGGCAACGTGACTGCAGCCTGCAAGAGAACCCCCTTCCCAGAGCCCAGAGGAAGAGTATCAGAGAAGCCTGGTCCTGCCAGGAGATGCTGAGCAGGCTCTGCTTGTCCTCCAGCCTCTGTCTGTGCCTTTGCACCCACCTGTGTGTCCATTGTTCCTCAGCTTGAGCTTCTCATTGGCAGGCAGGCTGTAGCCAGAGAGCTGGATCGGCCGCAGCTGGGGGCTGAAGATGGTCTTGGCTGTGTCAATGTTGATGGGTGACTGTGCGGTGCCTGCACAGTCTGGGTAGTCCACACCCCAGTGCTCCCGGTCTGGTATGAGGAGGAAGGGAGGGAGAACAAGTGAGAGCGCCCAGGCAAGGAGCCCAGCAGAATGGAATTTTGGTATGGTGGGTGGTGGTGGGGAAGAGGACAGGCACTAGCCAGGGAAGAAGCCCAGCATGTAAGGCTAGTTTCCATCAAGTTAGCTTGGGAGCAGCTCTGTGCCACCATGTGACTGCATGCAGCTGCATCAGGAAAGGTCTCATTTCAAGTGTGGTGAGCTGCCAGGAAAGTCTATTTTTGGGGTGTTTGGGAAGAGCGCAAGAAGATCATTTACAAGTGGACTTGGCAGGCCGAAGAGCTGCTGCTCCGCAGCTCATCGCACACTTGCTGCCTTGCACAGCCTGGCCTCTTGCAGGTATCGACCCACCACTTCGCCCATGCTGCTACTTGAGCAAGGAGGTACACATGAGCCCACAGCCACAGGTCCGACACGTTCCTACCTGTTAACTGCACTGGTACAGCCCTGCAAAGGGCCAGCTCCCATGGCTGGGGTGGCTGCTTGAACTGCCACCTCTCCCCAGTGCCATAGCTGGGATAAGCATGGCTGATGCCCCAGAAACCTCCCCTTGCACTGCAGGGGGCTGATTCCAACACGTCTTGGGCCAGTGCAAACCCAGGCTCATCTCCCACCCAGCCCCTCACAGGACACCCACAAAGATGGAGCTCGGCATTAGCAGGTCCAAGCCAGACCCTAGTCCTGAGCAGAGTGATGGTGCTGGGGCCTGGCCCACCACTGCCGCGGGAAGGGGTGTGTTTGTGGACTGCAGGGATGCCCATGGTGGGTGCTATGGAGGAGTCCCCCAGGCCACGATGGGAGGGCAGGGCCAGGCAGGATGGGGAAGGAGGACGACAGAGGTGAGGACACAAGCTAATCCCTGGGCAGATCAAAGTCCCAGCACAGGCTGCAAGTCCAGCCTGGAGAGCCCAGCCTGCTTCCCTGCTTGGCACAGGATCAGGGGAGCTCCTGCTCAGGGAGGAGCCCTGTCCTGACAGCCATCCCCCCACACCCAGGGGGCTGGGGAAACCCTTGGCAGAGCTGCTGCTTCCTGCTCAAATCAGAGCAACCCCTGGCTCTTCAGCCCATCCATGCCCAGGTTTGGGCACCGGTGAAGTGTCAGGGTCAGGCAGGAGGGAAGGGTGAGCCGTGGCGTGCGCACAGGAGCCCTGTAATCATTAACCACAGCTGGCTCAGGCCCAGCGTCTGCTGGGTGGTAAGAAAAAAGCAGAAGTAACTGCAGGGTATTTACCTTCATAGCTCCAGTGACTGTGGCCAGGACCTTGAAAAAAAGAGAAAAAAAAAACCCATATGAATGGAAGGGAAAGGTTGGCAGCAAACACACCTCTGCCAGGCAGCACTCCCAGCCCTGGCAGCAGGTCTCTGGGCTCCCACTGCCTTCAGTTGCCCTCCCTGCCTTCACCTTCCCACTCCTCCCACTGCCCCAGCAAGGGGGATGCTCCTAGAAGGCACTGCCTCCAAGCAGGGCCAAGTGTCCTGCAGTTGTCAGCCAGAGGGAAAACCCCAGGGCTTGACGCTTTGCTACCATCCTTGTAATGGAAAAATCAGAAATACTGGCTTCCGTCAGTGACCAGCTGTACCGGTGCTCTTGCAGCTACTCTAGAGCAGCCAAAACCTCCCACTGTCCCAAGACAAAGCACTTAAAGAGGCAGGTCTGCAGCTTCCCTGCTCAGGCTCTGTCAGCAAGAGCAGCCAGGGAAGCAGCTGTCCTGGTGGCACTCCTGCGATGCTGAAGTGCTGGAGGTGGTGTGGGAAAGGGCAGCTCCACACCAGGAGGAATGTGGGCAGTGAGCTACATTGCACCATGCAGACACACTCCTCTCACCAGGGAAAGCAGCCCTGGGACTCACAGCAGAGGAAGCAAAAGAGCACCAAAAACCTGTCTTCCTCATCAGTGAGTGCTCCTACCATGGGGGCAGACTGCCAAAGTAAAATGTGGCAGACCAAATACCCAGCTTCTGTCCTGGCAGCCCCCTGTCCCAACTCACCCAACCTGTGAATTCCCATGCAGAGCTGCATAAGGGTCCTACCACGCACAAATCCCTTCCCTAGGAAAAGCAGGAGGGAGGAGGGGGGAGCCTGTGCCAGGACCTCTGCACGTCCCATGTCACCCAAGGGGCACAGAGTGGCCATGGCCAGGCGGGGTGTGCCCTGGTGTGCCCTGAGCCTCCCACAGCTGGGGATGTCCCCAGTGTGTAGATCTAGAGGGAGCAAAGACCTCCTGGTGCAGGTCCTGAGGGTATGACAGTGCTCCACACACTGGCCCTCACACCATCACTCTCCTCCAGGGGTGCCAGCAAAGCCTGGCTCCTGGCACATCACTGGAGCTGGCCTTAGAGGTGCCCCAGAGCCTCTTCTCAGATCCTCCCGACAAAACACCTTGGCTATCCCCAGCCTTTCTGCATGCAACCAGCTCCAGGCAAAGGGATGTGGAGCTTGGATTTGCCCCAGTCAAGAGGAATGTGGCCCATGAGGTTTAGGCCGCTGCCCCGACTGACACAACAGGTAATTCATAGGGTCCTCCTCTGACTTTTCCTTACCAGCATGCTTGTCAAGGCAGACAGGCTGTTGGCATATCCCAGCCCATGAGGGCAGGAGTGGAGAGTCCCAAGTTGGGACAGGCTTGGGGCAAAGGTCTGCATGCACTCAGCCAGGGGCAGCATCTACACCTGCTTCCATCAACTCCCCTGGGTGCAAGGACATGGAGGAGCATTTAGCAGGTACAGTCCAGCCCCAATACCATCTCTGTCCCTTGGCAGGGCCAAATGCCTGCCAGCCCAGCCAGGGTGCAGGAGGGCCTCAGCAGATGCTGCTCTGGTCCCCATCCCTGCCACTGACAACAGCTATCAACAGCCATTTGCTATTAATAGGAGTGAATTCCAGTTCAGGGGTGAGAAAGAAAGAGGAACACTTTCCCAGGCCCAGATGTCCTATGGAAGGCCCCTAGCCCAGCAGGATCCTGTCCTCCTCTCAGTGGGGATCCAGGCATGGGCACCGCTGGGGGCCTTTGGTGCAACTGCCGCCCTGGAGAGCAGATGGACACAGCAAAACCGGGCTGGGAGGAGCTGGAGGGTGCTTAGGGGCACCAGAAGTTGCAGAGATGGGAAGAGTTGTCGGGGCTCCCTCCAGCATTGCCGGTGACTCATCTCTGCAGCACTTCTGATGCTCAGGACTGATGCTTGGGAGTCACTTGCCCAGGCATGGGATATTCCCAAAGGCATATGAAGAAAGGGGCAGCAAGCAGACGGCTGTGGCAGCCACGGCTGCCTGCATCAGGCAGGAACACATATCCCCCAGGACAGGCTGCAGTGCCCTCTCTGTGCCTGCTCGCATGGCACTGCCCTGGGATGCACCCAGCTGTGCTGCAGCAAGCTGAGATTCATCCCACCCACCTTACTCACACAAAGCTTACCCACTCCCTGGACACTGATTATGCACCAAAATCCAGAGTACACTGACCCTCCTCTGGAAACACACCACATCTTCCCCCACCCTGTCCCTGCTCTCCTGGTACCGCCTGCACGAGGTGGTCATGGCTTGCACACAAGAGCCATATTTCCTGCTTCCTAAGCAGGATTCTCCTCCTGCAGCATGAAGGTGCCTATCAGCACCAGGAGCCGTGCTGAGGGGCACTCACCATTGGGGCAGTCCTTGGCAGATAAGGCACAGCAGCCTGGGGTTGGCACATGGTGCCTTGGCTCACTGCACATGCCTCAACTAGCACGGCCCGTCCTGGCACCCCACTTTCTGCTCACCTCCAGGACTCTGCCTCGACAGAAAACAACTCAAACATCATATTGTAGATTGAGCAACAGCACCATGTTGGTGCCTGCCCTGCTGTGTCAGCATCGTGCTACCAACCCCAGGCTCCCATGTCACCCCGTGCCTGCCCGTTCCCTCAGCCAAGGGTGCTCTGGACCCTCCTCGCAGCCTCCTGCAAACTCATCTCAGCAGCTTTGAACACCAGGAAGGCTGCAGCTGCACCCAGGAGTCAGTCCGATCCATCCAACAGACTTCCCTGGGGGTCTTCTGGCGTCAGAGCCAAGAGGATCCACAAGCACTTATCCACACACTGAAGCCACCCAACTGTGTTTCCCCATCCTGTGGATCTGGGTGCAGCTACAGCACAGACAGGCCACCCAGTTAGGTGGGCATCCCACAAGGGGTGCTGCAAGGGCAGGCTGCAAGAGAGCGTCGAGGCGGACCCAGTCTGGGCACTGGGCTGGGCTCTCAGCATCTGCCCCAGCATCAGCGTGGCTCTGAGGAGCCCTGCAATACTCCCATCCCTTCCACGTGGGGGCATTCGCAATCTTGCAGCCCTTTGCCATGAACATTAACCCACTGCCCTGCCCAAATGTCAATTTGCATAATTTCATCCTGCTTCCCACGCTCCCCGTCAGAGCACGTCTTCTCCCTCAGAAAGCTGCGTGGTGCCAGCTCTCCGTTCTGCTGAACTGCTGCCACTCACCACAACAGACGTGGCTGCACCTCAGCAGTGGCTGCTGCAGCTCCTTGCACGTCCTGCCCTACCCCTGAGCACCCACAGCCCCGGCAGGGACCGCAGAGCACTCCCAAAAACGTGGAGGGAAACAACCTTGCTGCTGCTATCAGCACATTGGGAGATGATATGCAAGAAGAGGACTCCTTGCAGGGGTCCCAGCAGGAAAACCTAGCAGGGTGCTAATAGGAGTTGCCTGCCCTTGCAGGCAAGAAAGCCTCCGTGCTCAACCACGCAGAGCCCCTCCAGTCCTGCTGAGCATTAAATGCCACCCCTCTTCCCCCAGCAGCCTGCGATCCAGCCGAGCTTCCCCCTTTCACTCCCTCCCTCGTGCTTTCTCCCCCTGTTTCTCACTCCCTCTCGGCCCTCCCATTTTGGGATACTGGCGCTGCTGCAAGCGCCAGCTCCCTTCCCTCCTTGACATCCAACACCATCCAACAACACTTTCCTGCCGAGTTCAGGCAGACGCTGCCATTACCAGCGTGCTGCTCGGCATGTTCTGCAGCCCGGGAGGGAGGGTAGGAGCAGCTTTTGGCGGGGTGAGGAGCCAGCACAACCGCAGTCCCACATAGGAAAAGCACCAATGCAGCAGGTTGCTCCCAGGAGACCTCACCACGGGGACACAGGGATGTACCACGCAGCTGAGGGACTCAGGATCATTTGCACGGAGCAAGAGGCACCCCTCAGCAGAGCCAGGCAATAAGGAGGGATACCAGAGGGTCTGCCCCCTCCATCCTCAGCTTTCCACATTTTAGGGGGTACGCAGTCTGAAACAACACTTTTGAAATTTGTGTGCCATTCACAGCATGGATGCTGCCTGGCAGCAACGCAGTCATCAGTGCCGCCTGCTCACCTTGAACTCCAGCAGAAGTTCAGTGGTTTGTGTGTGGCAGGCAGGGCAGCAGACTCGCTTCTAGCTCAGACATCGTGCTCTCTTATCAACTGGGCACATGATGCCCTGCGCTCAGCCACAGGGAGCACTGGTATCCTCCTAGAGCCTCCTCTCCCCACTGGGACCCAGCTGCAGGCCAGACCACTTGCTGTGACCCTGAGGAAGAAGCCACTGTCTGCAGATCAGTCCCTGGCTGCGGGGGGACGAGTAGAGCTCATGGCCGAGAGAAGAGGGAAAACAGGGTGTTATTCCTGATGCTCTGTGAGCCAGGAGGTACCAGGACATGCAGAGATGCGCAGAGTGCAGGTCTCAAAGCAGGGACCAGCCACGGCAACCAGGTCCCAGTCTACAAAACACACCCAAACACCATGCCCTTTGCAAGCAATAACCTGATCAAGGTACCCAGACTGTGACACTGTGTTCATGTTGCCCGCAGCCAGCTCGCCAGGCCACTCTGTGGCAAGCATGGCACAGGCATGGGGTCTGGGCAGTGGGGAACACAACCCAAGGCTCATGAGGAGCCTTTCTACAGGGGGGCTATGCCATCCCAGCCCTACCTCTGCCAGCACAGCCCTGGTTTCTCCATCTGGACATACACACCATGCAGCACCCATGTTCTTTCAGCCCGGGACACCACCCCGTGCGCTGCCCATGGGGGCACTGATCCCTCCCAAGCCCGGCTGCATTAAAGCCCCTTTGTGTTTATAAACTCTGACTCACTGCAAGCCTTTGGGATCAGCCTTTAATCTGCCACTGGTAGCACAGGTTGCTGCAGGGATTGTTCTTTGTGCTCCTGGGGGAGGAGTGCTCGGGCTGTGGGGCCCCAGACTGGGCCAGATCCCCCCCAGAGGGACAAGGGTTTGGGTGGAGGAAGGCATAGGGCAGGCTTTACTCCAGGGCACATTCCTGCTCCCTCTGAACCCAACTGCACGACCAAGTGCCAGGGGAAAGTGGAAAAAAATCAGACTGCTGCAGAGAAAGGGCCATCCCAGCAGAAGAGATAAAAATGGGGAAACCCCAGGTACAGATCAGTGCTTAGAGCTGGGGAATGAGATGGATAAGGGGTATTAAGCAAGAGAAATGGTCTCAGCTGGAAGAAAAAGACATTGGGAAATGAGCAAGAAGTCGACACAGAGAGCAGGACAGGTCTGAATAGGAAGAAGAGAGGAAACAGGCTGCAGTGGAAAAGGGAGTTACAGGTGTTTTGGGGAAAGAGTAACACAGGACTCGGATCTCTGGGCAAGACTCAGTGACAGCCCCTTGGCTTGTGCTGAGTGCCCAGGGCTGGGGGGCCACCAGCCCTGCCTCACGCACAAGCCTCAAGGAAGAGGGAGCTAGCACATCGCCCGGCTGTGGTGCCGAGACATGCAGCTTCTAGTGCCTGGTAAGAGTCTTGGTGGGTCCCAGCTGAGACCTGCTCCCTCAGAGGACTCCAGCCAGATCTTCAGCCTCTAACTCGGGTACAGTGTGGGCCAGGCTGCCTGTTCTCTACCTACCACCCTGCCACCTTCCCAACCCTCACCTCCTCTTCCCATCTCCATCCCAATCTCCCCACCCACCCATCGCAAACGCCACGCGGTGCCCAGCCGCTTGCTGCCAGCGCACCACACGGCTATGCTGAACGCCTGACGCCCTCCCACCCTGTGGCCTGGGTTACTTCATCTCTGTGGCAAGGACCATCTGCGTCCCCACCTCTGTCCAGTGCTCAGCCCAGCAAGAGTGGCTCTGGTAAGAAATGTGATTCATTGCAATAACAAAAGCAGCTCCTGACACCAAACGCTTGCTGGTCCATACCACAGGGCAGCTGTCCTGGCACAGGTCAGGGCAACTTCTTACCAGAGGCGAAATCAAGGACACGCTGTGAGGCTGAGCCCGGGAAACAAACCCGCAGGCAAAGCTGGGACGAGGAGCATAACCAGGGACGGGAACATCTCAGCGCCAGTGCTCAGCCCCACGTGAGCAAATCCACGGCACTGCCCCAAAATCCCTGCTGAGCACTGGCAGTGCCACAGTCCTCCGTCAGAAAAGGGACCAAGACCAAAGACCCAGGACTTCTCCCCCCAAAAAGTGACCCTGAAATATGAAAGCCCCCACCCTGCCAGCAAGACAGCTCTTGGGGATGATGGGGGGCGGGGGGGTAGACTGCACCACCCAGCTCTGAGTTCAGGCACGTCCCCCGTTTCGCACCGTCAGCCATGGGGCAGACTCCAACCAGCTCCGCAGCGGGGCCAGACCCTCTGGGTCCTCACTGGGCTGTGGGGGCACAACGCGGCTGCGGGGCCAGGCACAGCGGACCCCGCTGCAGAGAGGCCATGCTGCAGGACAAAGGGGACCGGCTGCCATCCCGCCACGCCGGGGTTTGGGGCTGGACACTCCAGGCGGTCCCGGCAAGGCACTGCTTGCTGCACAGCCCCGGCTACCCCCATACCAGCAGCTGTGAGCCCCCTAATCTGATGCAAAAGGGGACTTAGTGGAGGAAAAGGGCTGCGCACAAGGCGGGGGCCCCCAGCCCGTGGGCAGGGGTCGGGCAGCACAGGAGTTGGCGGGAGCGGGGACAAAGGCAGGGACGTGCTGGCGGGGAGCAGCTCCCGCAGCTGGGCGATGCTGGGGGCGGGAGGGGGGGGTACAGCCCCACAGGGACACCCCACTGGGACACACCTGGGCCCCTAACAAGGGTGCAGCTGGAGGTACCGCCGCGGGGGGGGGGGGGGGGGGGGGGGGGGGGGGGGGGGGGGGGGGGGGGGGGGGGGGGGGGGGGGGGGGGGGGGG
>JANZLQ010000079.1:71402147-71416064 GCA_026212715.1 Elanus axillaris | reverse complement strand
CCCCCCCATCATTCTGCTGTTGTATAAAGCTTGGGTGAAACCTCCTCTCAGTTATTGCCCATGGTTTTGTTTCTCCCATCACAAAAGGGTCAGAATCAGAAACAGCACGCATGGGGCCCCACGGCTATTTGGGGGCAGGGGTGGTTTCCATGCAAGTGAGGAGCAAAGCAAGCATGGCTGCCCAGCCTTGTGAAGTGAAATCTGTGCCCATAGCATCCTGGCTTGTGCAGGATCGGGGAGCAGGGAATGAGGACTTACTCTTTTGGAATAGCGGATTTTATGGCACCATCAATCTAAATCGTCAAGCAGGAAATTTGAACCCAACCAGCAAAATAATTTTTCATGTGATGCAGAAGGGAATGGGGGAACTCCTTTTCCCAAATGTGCAATTGGTGCACATGCAAGAAGGTATCGGACAAGTTAATGGACTCCTTGCTCCACGGCACTGCCAGAACCACAGCTCTGTGCCATGCCCTATGAGCCCCACGCCTCTGCTAAACGAGTTTGCCCAGCTGTTTCCCAGCCCAAATCACTGGTTATCCCAGCACCTTCCTTTATGAATGTGCTCAGTCATAGCCCATGTGGATACGTCCGCATCCACAGACTTGCCATCACTGCAAGACGGCTCGAGACCTGTTACATGGTACAGAAGATCCTGCTGGGGCTGGGGTTGGATTTTGTACTGAGCAGAAGAAACCTTCCCTGAAAAGCTGGCAGCTGGGAACACAAGCCGCTGACCCTTGGCAACCTGGCACCATGGGCTCCTGCCTGCCGCTGTGCCAGAGACCTTCGCTCGTACCTGGCCTCTCTGAAGAGCCCTGTCTCCGGTGGTGACCTGCAGGTAGGATCAATGTACTCCCAAACTGCAGAGTTTATAGTGATTCACCTTGTTCCTTCCAAACCCAGATAAAATGAACCATCAGACAAGAAGACATTAATTTATCAAGGCTCAAGGTAACAGGACTGTGAGAGAAAAACAGACCACAGACAACGATTCCAATGCTCTTTCCTCACGTTCCTGTGGTTTATCTTATTAACGGTCTTTATCTGGAATGAAAAGAGGGTTGCTGCTGGATATGACAGAGGAAGGACAGGCTCAGTCTATCCCTTTTTCAGGACAAGCCCTACGTGGGGCTCCCACCTGGGTATATATCCTTTCTGTTTGCTTTCCCAGAGAGCTTACCCTGCATTCCCTGCTTCAGCTCTGCGCAAATGGAGTAATCATGGAGCCGTCACCTTTGCTGCCCTGTCTTTCTTAGGTTTCATTGTCCTCCCTCTTTATTGCTCTTTTAGCAGTGTGTATCATATCACAGAAGCTGTAATTGCACATGTCTTCTTTCCACCTGTGGTCTCTCATTCTTTGTCAGCTTTTTGGTAGCGATGATACTTGGCCACTGGGGACAGTGTTAGAAGGAAAACCTTTCTCCATCACCAGGGCACTTTGTTTGGTTGTGCCCCCTGGGAACGCTGGGGGTTGTGGATCCCAGACCCATCCCACCAGCCTTGGGGGCCAAGTGGAAGAGCACAGCATTTGTCCTCCTGTTCAAGGTTCGCACCAATGTAATACCCTTCACCAAAGGATGTCCCCCAGGCTTCTACAGTAGACTTAGGTCAGAGGAGATCTGGTCGGCTGGATTCAGGCCCCTGTAAGCAGCCCAGCTCTGTGTCCTTCTTTGCTATGAGGTATCTTGAAATGCACAGCATCAAACCTCTGCTCAGCTAAGCACAGATCCAGCCTGAGGCACAAAGCACCGACATACCAGGGAGGTTCTCTGATCCTCAGCAGCACAAGATGAGTGAGAGTGGATGTACTTCTGGAAACACTGGCTGGTCTTGTTTTAACTCCAGTGCTGTGGGGAGGGATGACCTCTAAATGCTTGTAAAAGGGTTTATTCTCAGGAAAAAGACGTCATTCCCAGGAAAATTAACTCATGCTAAAGAAAGGCTAGGATGTTTAGAAGAACTTGGGGACTCTGAGTCTGATTAAAATTTGTACCAGTAATCCTTTCCCATGGGATATACTCATGAATTCCTGAGCTCTTTTGCGAGCTATTGTCTGTTACTTTTAATGTAACAGCAGCAGGCGCTAGTTCGTCAGTGCTGTTGTAGTGCCTATTCATGATTTAGAAATTCCCTGGATGACATCCAAACAAAACCAGGCTGATCTATGCCATTCACCGAGGTGAATCCCAGACGCTGGCACCTGCAGTTTGTATTTCATTACTGAGATTTGGTTAGAACTGCTGTAAACCCAGTCTGGCCAGATGCTGGTTTGCTCTTCTCTGTAGCCAAACTGTAGGAAGCAGGTAGCCAGAAGAGCCCGTTGGCCTTGGAGCTCCTGGACCAGGGCCACCCCTGTGGTATGGCACCTGCTTTGGAGCTATGAATTCTAGCAGCTGTAGTAAGGATGGTTTTAAAATACACATTTTGTGTTTCTATATGCAATTATAATGTGTAATATTTACACATCCATTGTTACCTGTTGGTAAAAACTAAAAAAACACCCAACCCAAAACCCCAAACCAAAACCTTGAATAATGAGAAACTGAAATTTATTTTAAGAGATTTGCTTCTAAATCTGAGTTTCAAAATAAGAAAACTTCTGGAAACTAGAGAGGCTGACTTCAGACAAGGTCTACAGAGGATCCTCTGGAACCCTGTGTCAGTCAGTTTCAGGTAGATGAGCAACCTCTCAGCAGCTGCTGACAAACCTCAGCTATAGTGGTGTTCCAGCAGGAATAAAATGTAGAGACTAGGAGCTGGCAAACACTTCCAAGAGCACTGAGCTCTGCCACGATCTCTCTCAAGCAGTGAATAAGTCAATCTTTTCAACTACAGCAAACTTAACAAGATTTTACCTATAGCTATGTGCAAATTAGGACTGACAGTACTTGCCTGGGCACTGAATCTGATCACCCTTTATTAAAAAGCAACTACAAGGTCTCCCTCATGACTTGATCAAGCTATATGTGGAAAGCAGTGGTCCTCCTCCTGCCCTGTACTTCCTTGAGCCTATTATAAAATCTCAGTGTTTATGAATCTTCTTTGATTTTTTTGTTAAAATGTATTTATTTGTTCCTATGTGAAGGGACACATAGGAACCCTTTTGGTAGCATTTATTCCTTGATGTATTTATAGGCAGCAACTCTATCCCTTCTCAAACTGTGTTTTGAAAGGCTAGACAGAAGTCAGAGATTAGCTTTTCAGAAAATAAATGCCCCTTCTTCTCCTGACTGCATTAACCCTCTGCACCTCTTCAAGTTTTAATTTTCTCTGAATATACACATGCTAAATTATACATTTAACCTATATGGAAAATACTTGTCCTACTACATGTGAAACTGCTCATAGTAAGCACACAATTAGGTGGTTTGCCTGTTCTTCTTTTTCATTTTCTTATGGTAGTTTATACCAGGAGTTCTCATTAGCAGCTCATCAGCACTGAGGAATATGAGGTTTCCTGCTACTACAGTCTTTGCAACCCTGCTGCAATAGCTTGATTTCCAACTGCAACAGCAGGGTTTCCCAGCTTCATGTCATTGGCATAGTCTTGCATTTTGTGAAGGTTCCTAATGACAATGTTTATGAAAGTAGGTCCTAAAACCCACTTCAGTGGGTTTCAGTAATACCTTCCTTACTGCACAGTGCCTCTTTTCTTGAGATTACCTATTATTTTTCCCTATTGTACTGAATCTTTACTTTACAGTCCTTATCCTCTTCACTTTACGTATTAATCACACCTGAAATTACATTAAGTAACTTCTTGAAATCCCGGGAGAGTAACCCAGAACACCTCCTTTGTCCAGAGAGATACTACACTAGTTTGATACAAAAAAAATTTAGCAAGTATGTATTCCATTTTATCCTTCTTCCTGCTTATTCTGTAACTTCCCTTCTAAAAATATCCAGATCCCTTTTCTCCACTGAAAGTGAGGTACATTATTCTCTCATGTGGCACCACCTCCAGCTGGACACCAGACCTGCAAGCTGATTGTTGCTTCTTTCAGCTCTCAGCTTGTGAACTCCAAGCCATTTGAATAGCTTAATCTCCGAGCTTTATTCTGGATGGGGTGGCCTGTTCTTATACTTGTTTTTTCTTGGGATCTCTGCTTCTACTCCTACGTCGAGCAACACAGAGGCAGATACTTACTCAGCTGTGGAGTCACACCTAATATTTAATTTTTAATTTTTACATTGGGGCCATCTCCCCTCTGTTGTTCCTCCAAACTCCTTCAAATACTACTAAAGACCCTTTTGTGGAGTGTTAAGAGTTTCCTTTGCAGGGTGTCAACTAGGAACAATCTTCAGGTTTTTCCCTGCGAATCTTCACCTCCAAGCCACAGCATCCTTTGCTGATCAACCACTTTTACTACTGCTAGCAGATTCTTTGTTCATTCTCAGTATCATTCACTGTAGTTATACAACTACTGGGGGCTGGAGTTGCCTCCTAAAATATTTACACATTATTCAGGACACAAATTTCAGACAGCTTTTGTACTGGGTCAACAAAAAATTTCTATGCCACTCTTTATTCTATGCCAAGTCCTTGTCCTTCTCGATCCAGGTGAGTTCATTAACTAGTTTCTGTAATTTGTTTCTCTAACTGCTGTCCTTAAAATTAAAAATCATGATTGTAAACATTTTTAACCTTCTACTTTGTGTAATTAAAATTTTATCACTCAATATAAGGTTATTTTCTGTAACCAGCTTGTATACAATAATCTCCCCACATCTAAGAAGCAATATTAATGCCCAACAACTCAGGCTAGTTTCCTGGATGTATAAATTGAGCAAGCAGTGGCTGGTGCAAGTGGCTTCTGTTAGAAGCCACTACCAAACTCTGAACTGTGTTATAACCACAGGAAACTACCAGGCTACTCTGCCCTCTGTTGCTGCAGTGTGAACTGACATTAGGGAAAGAGAAATGACATCTCAATGAATAAGAAATAAGCAGAGTTGAGGATTTTGTCTGTAATTTACAGAAAGTTGTGAAATGCTTCCTGGTAAATATTTCCCCAGAACTGCAAACTCCACACCCCTAGAAACCAAACATATTTCACTGCTTAGAAGATACTCAGTGCTGGTTGGACCTACTCAGACAAATCACTGGCATCAGGAGTGACTGCATGGTGTCCTGCATGGTGACTTTTTCTTCCTTAAGAGCTTCTCCAAAAAGAGAAATGAACTAATGAACTCTGTTGGGGCCATAAGACCACAAGCCAGATATCTAAAGGAAGGGGAATTCATGGGACAGCAAGTTAAAAACCACTCTGAATTCCTGTGACAGTGTCTTACTGTCAAAACAAAATAGAAAGTACCTGGGGTGGGGGGTAGGATATCCCCGTGGCAGAACAAGCAGAGGAGTTTGCGGTTGTAGACTTACAGCTGCAAAAAGACTGACTAGACCATTCTGCCTGGCTATGCATCACCTTAGCCAGTCATCCCTGGCACTGAGCCCAGCAGCTTGTGCATGATTTAATCTTTGCTTCTGGGAAACACATGGTTTGATCAGAAACCTTCTAACAGTGGAGATCCAAAACCTTAGGGGACTTAGGATTTCCCTTAGGAATCTCCTCCAATGGATGTTGAAGTGACACGCCTCGCACCTGTTTTTCATGACTCTGACCATAACACCGTGCTGCTGGTTCTCATTCTGCTGTACTGCTAGTTGAGGATTCTGAAGAGTCCCTGTGTTATTTTCCCACATCTTACTTGAAGAACCTCTCAATAGTCACCTTGATAAACGAATCAAATGAAGCCCTTTCGACTTTTTTCTGGAGGGCATTTTCCCAGCCTTAGAGCAGTCTGTAATTTTTTCCTGTGCCCTCTCCAATTTTCCATCAAAGTTATTTCAAAGACAAGGATGCCAGAACAGGACCCTTTACGTCAGTCACAGCCTCACCAAAACTGCTCATGGAGGAAGAATCCCTTCCCTGTTCCCACTTACTGGTCCAAATCCTTGTCTGGAAAAGCATTAGCTTCTCCTGGCACAGCATCCTGGTGGGAATTCATACCATTCTGCTTATAGGACTCAAGACCATACTCTAGCACATGGATTTCCAGGAAAAACTCCTTCATTTCCTAAGCCTGCCGTGCTCCCTGCTCACATGCTTGGCTTTCATGGGCCATGCTTTCAAAGAGATCACAGTAAATCCTCCCCTTCCCAGCCTTTGAGTGCAGCTGGGATTTTACCAGGGGGCCCTTATATTAACCTCCAAAACAGAGATTACCCCCACCTAGAGCCAGTCTCTGCAGAACTCCTGACAGCCTAGCAGGGCGTTTCACAAGGGAAGGGAACTGTTCAGCTGTCCAACACCTCCAGAAGCTGATCTCTGGAGCTCAGATGCCCTGAGCACCTCCGGTGCCTATGGTGTAGAAGCCAGCAGATAGAAAATAGAACGTCTCTTTAACATGTAGCAGACCAGATTGCTGCAGGATCAAGGGAGGCGCAGTACACTCTTTCATCTCTGTCCTTAATCATCATCCTCTTCAGAGATGAGCTGGCAACACAGGCTGAAGAAAAGGAAGTTGGATTCACAAATGACACTTGCTGGGTTGTGACACAGGAGAGGAGAGCCAAGAGCACAGTCAGAAAGCCACGCAGGAATCATGAGGCCCTGCCATATGCCAAACAGGTTTCCCTGAGGCAACACACCAGGGCACTGGTCAGATGCAAGGAGATGCAGCACACAAACAGAAGAGATTTTACTCACGGCCACCTGGCTTAATTGCCTGAATCAGGCTTATAAAAAGCTAACAGGTCTCAAGCCTTGTCAGCACATGATAGCCTTCATCTTCTGCAGCCTGTTCCCTGGGGGCCAGGCCCTCCTGCGTGCAGTGGCAAGCAGCAGAAGAGCAGACAGGCAGGGACCTCAGAAGGGATTTGCAGCCAGAGCTCCCACTGGCAAGGCTCACTGCAATGCGATGGTTACTGGGTGAAGCCCACACCCATGACTACTGCATAATAGTACAAATATAAAAGAGCTATAGATCAAACAAGCCAAACGGCTCTGCCCAGCACAGAGGAGCTGCCAGGGCATAGCATGTCCCCCATCACAATGGGATGAAGAGAAGGAGAAGGTGAGCCTGCTCATCAGAACCACAAAGCAGTGCTTTCCACCATGCAACGCAGTGTGGGCACCACAGGTCCGCCCTGCACATCTGCGGCCAGTGTCCATACACACATCAGCTGGAAAGACAATCACTCAGGAAAGGGCTGGGAAAGCACTCCCGCTAGGCAGCACCGCAGGGCTGGCCTTGCCTCCTGAGGAGGCTCTGTAATATTGCTGGGTGACAAATGCAGCTGCAAGGGGCCATCATAAAAACTAGTTTCTCAGAACACAAGCAGCAGAGCCAAAAAATGGTCTCTTGGGCTGGAAGGACCAGTGCCCTGCTTTGCAAACACCATATCCTTGCTCATCTCCTCTTCGGACCATTCAAGACCTTACAACCCCCAGGCTCTGTGGCAGCCTTATACCACCATGGAAAGATCCCAGGTTTTCTGTCTTCTTTGGTTTCTGTCTGCTGCTAACTTCTGGTACATGGCAATGCTTTGCCTCTCACCCAAAGTGATGCAGCTTTTTAGCAGACAGGATTGCCCAGAGCAGAGGCTTTGGACCAGAGGGTCCTGCACAAACCAGCTCCCCCATCCTGAAGGCAGCGGCTGATGTCTGCTGGGAGCAGAGCGGATAGCCCAGCACCTCTATGGTGAAGCCCTTGGGGAGCCAGCAGGACTGCACAGCCAGACCATGTCTGCATCAGTTGCATGACACTGGGGCACTGTTTTAATTTAAAATGGATTAGGCTTTGTTTTCTTTTTAGCACAATAACATTGCACGCATTGTTGGGCGATAAAACCCACAGATAACTGTGCCAGCAGGGTGTTGGGGTGGACGTGATCAGCAGCACAGTATGAGCTGAGATGGTGAAGAGCGGGGAGGAAAGCCTATAGAAATGTGCTGCTGCTAGAAAAGACAGCAGCTTCTGGGGAGGCCCTTGCACAACCTCTGAATATCTCCTTCCTGAAAGAGGGTGGAGAGGCCCACCGCCCAGAATTTGGATGACAGCTGGAGCAGGATACAGGCTGCAAGGCAGCAGAGATGCTTGTGAGGCAGCTATGCCTTGTGTCACTCCTACTCACAGCCATGCGACGGTGATGGCACTGGGAAGAGGAGGTGCGGATGTCTCAATTCACCACAGCATCTATTAGTAAATTGCTGTTTTTCCCAAACTAGTTCTGTCCCTCCCTCCCTGCCCTCCTCCTGATTTTCCTGGGCTTAAGCTCTGCATTTAGTGCTGGCATTCAAGGGAAGCATTGCCTGAACAAGGTGCTCTGGCAAAATAATTTTGTTTCCCAGGTTTCTTGGCAGGACCTTTGTATCACATGCACCAAGTTCCTTCACTACCCTAATCTGTGCCTTTTGGCTGGCAGCAGCACAAGGCAGGAGGGATTTTATTCAGCAGCACTGACCCTGAGCTGCAGGAAGCACTCCTAGAGCACAAGGGCTTTAGGGTGTCCCAGGGTCATACAGCTCAGTCTGGGGACACCTACCTATACCCCACTGTAGTGTTAGAGACCAGCCGTTATTTCTGCCTCCTGCAGAATCAGAGGACTCCCTAACAAATTCTCATACCGCCTCATAAGATCACTAAACCAGTGTTATTAACCCTTGCAGATCTCTGACCCAGTTGTGCCTGGTTCTCCTCTTCAGTCACGCTGACTCGTGGCACATGATGCCTAAGGAAGCTGATGCTGCCAGCAAAATGCAGCAGGAGTACTACCAGGTTGCTTATATAGCAGCTGGGGATCTGACTCTATGCAGTTCTCTGCGCAGTGTTCTCCCAGTACTTTCTTACCTGAAACCCTTCATAACCTCTCGTGGCTTTTTTTAGCTTTAGTTTTGCTGCCGACGTGCTCCAGACCAGGTATCTCTTGCTTCAAATGCCAGCAGAAGGCACTGGGCTCCCCTGGGATCCTTTGTCACTGCTAGAAGGACTGCATCTCCATGCATGCAAGGGCAACAGGAGCTCTGGTGGAGGTGGTGTGGGTTCAGGCTCAGAGCATGCTGCAACATACTGTGGTAAGCGTAACCAGTTCTGCTGCCCCAGGCAGGAATGCAAGATGGAGGGAGTCTGGGGGCAGCATGAGAAAACCCACAGTCCTGCATCCACTACACCAGTGTCCATCTGCCCTGACTTGCAAGGAAAGTGGAAAAGCCCAAACCAGCAAGACTGCAAGTCTGTGCAGGCACTGTGGCAATCTGCTCTTGGGAGAGAGAGGTGCCTGGGTGGTATCAGCAGGCAGCTGCAGATGGTAGGAACATAGCTGCCCAGGAGAGCAGAAGTAGGGCAGATGCTTTTCACAGTGTGGAAAGGAGCAACCAGTTCTCACTGCTGCTCAAGTGATGCCAGGACATCCCAGAGCCACCAGGGCAGGAGACTGTCCCTGAGTGGGGAGGTAGCCCAGGGCACTTGGCATAGGCTGCTGCCCCACCGAAGCCTCAAGTGAGCAGTTGGGGATGACAGAAGAACGAGCTGGCATAAGCCATCTATTAGCAGCAAACCTGACATGCACCCTGGGTCTTCCTGAGCCCAGGGAGGAGGCCTTGCACAATGTGGTGAGGGCTGCATGAAAGCCTTCCCCTGGGGCCATCTGAGACGTCTGGCCAGATGATCCTGTGGTCTCTTACGGGCTTAATACACCATGAATTGACAAGTCCTTTCCTGGTGGCAATTTAAAGAGACCTTCTTGTTATGCAGAGACTCTTCTCTAGCAGGTATAATTACAGCAGGAATGCAGAGAGTACAGTTTTAGTTCCATCAGATGCTGGTAATTCCCTCCTCCCACAATCAGTCTTCCAGCATTTTATTTGTCTGACACATCAGATCCCATTTTCTTAGAGGGGAAAGAGCTAGCAAAACACTGAGCAACAACAAATTAAGTGTCATTAAGTCAGGCAGTCCCAGAGCTGAGACCTAATGCCCTAATTTACCTAGCTCTTCCTGCAGAAGAGCTCCTCAGTGCTATATCCAGCTGTTGTTGACGAACATTACATGCATCCAAGACTTGAGAGCAATGAAGACCCTTTACATTTGATGTGGACTGACATTGTTCCTCTGAAGAAGCTCCAGACCTTTCAGCTTCTACCAGGACAGCAGAGATAGGACTCTGGTAAGACAAAGCTCATGCTACAAATTCAAACCTAAACACAGTTCCCAGCTGTCACAGAAAACCCCTCTGCAAACAGTAGATTATCCTCTCCTACTCAAGCCCAACTAGATCAGCCATCTCCTTTGGCAGCGGTCCCTACAGAAAGGAATACAGTTTACATAGAGGGGGTGTAGGAAGAGCACTGGGGCTGTTTTGGACTGGGGAGAGGCAGGGATGCACTCATTCAAGTGCTAATTGCTCTTGCAGACAGTGTAACAAACCAGTGTGAACACAATGGGAAGACAAAATTGAACAATTGAACAAACATGTTAATCACTGAAACTTAGAGCACAGAAGTACATGACTATTTTACATATATACATGTATGTGTATATATATATGAGAAGAGGAAGTAGAAAAGCTCTGTAAAACACATCACACTGAGTTTGGACAGTGCGGGCAGAATGCACCAGGTGTTAAGAACAAAACCTGGACAACTCCAAAGCCATCTGCACATGCTGCAGAGAAACCTAGGCTATTTATTATTAAACTGCAGACTGGCCTCTTTCTCCAACTGTATCCTCTACAGAGGATAAAAACCTGTCCAAGAAAAACTGAAGTTAGCAAACCCCAGCAAAAAGAAAGAGGAAACCCCAGCCCAGACCCAGGAGTCCCATGTCCCACATGAGCCGTTCTTTTGGCTGGGCAGCCTCAGTGGCATTGTGCTCCTTGCTCTGCTGCCCACGGCCAGGCTAATGCCCAGGGACAGCCATGGGACCCATTGAGTGCTCAGCCCTGCACAGACCCGACCCTGGCCTCTCGCTCTTGCTGCAGCAGAACCACGAGGGGATAACAGGATCAAAAGAGCAGTAACAAGGTCTGGGAACTTGTCAGACAAATGTGTTTTTAACTGAATCCCAAATGAGCCGCTGAAGGGGAGCATTAGTGCTGTCACGTGGAGCACATGATTTTGGAATTCATTAAGCCTTTGATGCAGTGTTAGCACTGCCGTCCCCTGTCCCAGCCGTTAGCCATCTGGCTGAAAAGCGGCCAAGTTTCCTTCACCCCAGAACCGGAGGAATGGCCCGTGTTTGCAGCAGGGTGCAGGAGCTACAGAGCTAGAGCATGCATGCACTAGACAGGCTGATTGTGCTTGTCTCACGAAAAAATGGCACCTCTTCTTGGAAGCCCTTGGCACAAACGTGTCACTCCCCATGTCCTACAAGGCTTCTTCAGAGAAATCAGATGCTTCCAGAGAACTTTCTTTTCTTCTTTCTCTGAGACAGGTTATAGAGGAATGAAAAATTTAGTTATGGAGAAGTGGAACTAGAGCTAGAAGTCCTGCATTTAGTTACCAAGAACCAGAACAGAAGCACCTCAGTTTGGATGAAACCAGAACAGAATTGCAACTGAAAGCTAAAGGCAAACGTTACTGAATGTTGTTGGCTATGGCACAGGGTCATGTTTTGCAGCGCTATCTCGAATACAAAGTCCCCTCTGAAACTCCAGCTCTCCCTTGTTTGAGGACAGTTTGTAGTTTAACCATGCTGTGGATGTGAAGACACAGAGGTGGCTCCATCCATAGCCAAGACATAGTAAACATCTTTATAATTTGCTTTTCAGGCTAGAAAAATCTCTTTTTACACGAGCTGAGTAATTCCATCTCAAAACACTGGGGATTGTGCACCAAGACAGCTGTGCAGCTCTGTGCAGAGGCCACGTGGTGCCCCACACTGCTGGCTGATGTGAGCAGCATGGTGCAGAGCTGGCTTGGAGCCAGAGCAGCACCCATGATAACAACCCTCCACCAGCTTCAGCAGTAGGAAGCACAGTGGACACATAAAAACAGCTCTGCAGGAAACAGCTTATAGAATCATAGAATGGTTTGGGTTGAAAGGGATTTTAAAGACCATCTAGTTCCAACCCTCCCTGCCATGGGCAGGGACACCTTCTGCTCGACCCGGTTGCTCAAAGCCCCATCCAGCCTGGCCTTGAACACTGCCAGGGATGGGGCATCCCAGCTTCTCTGGGCAACCTGTTCCTGTGCCTTACCACCCTCACAGTGAAGAATTTTTTTTCCCACTATGTAATCTAAATCTACCCTCTTTCAGTTTAAAATAATTACCCCTTGTCCTATCCCTACACTCCCCGTTAAAGAGTCCCTCACCATCTTTCCTGCAGGCCCCCTTTTCAGTACTGAAAGGCCGCTATAAGGTCTGCCTGGAACCTTCTCTTCTCCAGGCTGAACAACCCCAACTCTCTCAGCCTGTCTTCACAGGGGAGGTGCCCCAGCCCCCTGATCATCTTCATGGCCCTCCTCTGCACCCACTGAAGCACGTCCATGTGTTTCTTACGTTGGGGACCCCAGAGCTGAAGGCAGCACTGCAGGTGGGTCTCACCAGAGTGGGGCAGAGGGGCAGAATCACCTCCCTTGGCCTGCTGGTCATGATTCCTTAGATGCAGCCCAGGATATGGTTGGCTTTCTGGGTTGCGAGCACACACTGCTGGCTTATATTAAGTTTTTCATCAACCAACACTCCTAAGTCCTCCTCAGGGCTGCTCTCAATCCATTCTCTGCCCAGCCTGTATTTGTGCTTGGGATCACCCTGTCCCAATTGCAGGACCTTGCACTTGGCCTTGTTGAATTTCATGAGTTTCACACAGGCCCACCTCTCAAGCCTGTCAAGGTCCCTCTGGATGGCATCCCTTCCCTCCAGCACATTGACCACACCACACAGCTTGGTGTTGTCAGCAAACTTGCTGAGGGTGCACTCAATCCCACTGCCCATGTTGCCAACAAAGATGTTAAACAGTGCTAGTCCCAATACTGACCCCTGAGGAATACCAGTTGTTGCTGATCTCCACTCGGGCATTGAGCCATTGACCGCAACTCTTTCAGTGTGACCATCTCCAATTTAGAGACATGGATGTCATGTGGGACAATACCAAACGCTTTACACAAACCCAGGTAGATTATGTCAGTTACTCTTCCCTTACCCACCAATGCTATAACCTCTTCATAGAAGGCCACCAAATATGTCAGACATGATTTGCCCTTAGTGAAGCCATGTTGGCTGTTACTAATGACCTCCTTATTTTCCATGTGCCTTAGCATAGCTTCCAGGAGGATCTGCTCCATGATCTCACCAGGCACAGAGGTGAGACTGACTGGCCTGTAGTTCCCCGGGTCTTCTTTTTTTCCCTTTTTAAAAATGGGGGTTGTGCTTTCCCTTTTCCAGTCAGTGGGAACTTCCCTGGACTGCCATGACTTCTCAAATGTGAGGGATAGTGGCTAAGCCACTTCACCTGCCAGTTCCCTTGGGACCCACAGATGTATCTCACCAAGTCCCATGCACCTTCAGGTTCCTTAGATGGCCTCAAACCTGATCTTCTCCTATGGTGGGCAGTTATTCATTCTCCCAGACCCTGCCTTTGCCTTCTGTGACTTGGGCGGTGTGGCCAGAGCACTTGATGGTGAAGACTGAGGCAAAAAAATCGTTGAGTACCTCAGCTTCTCCATGGCCTGGGTAACCAGCTTTCCTGTTTCCTTCTAGAGAGGACCCACATTTTCCCCAGTTCTCCTTTTATCACCAACATGCATATAGAAGCTTTTCTTGTTGCCCTTGATGTCCCTGGCCAGATTTGACTCTATCGGGGCTTTAGCTTTCCTAACATGATCCCTGGCTACTTGGACAATTTCTCTGTATTCCTCCCAGGCTACCTGTCCTCGCTTCCACCCTGTGTAGGCTTCCTTTTTGTGTTTGAGT
>JANZLQ010000079.1:71372296-71398353 GCA_026212715.1 Elanus axillaris | reverse complement strand
CGTGGTGCCAATCATAGTAAAGGAACATGATGTAATTGCTGCGTGCTCTAGTCTGTAACTGTATAAATAGAGGACTTTAGCTTGAATAAAGTTGGAACGATTTTTACTCATATTGAGTGTATGTCGTTACCCGGGAACTCCGCACCCCGCTTCAGTGGACAACAAAGTTAACCAGACAATAGGAAGGACCGTATCTCAGAGATGCTGTTACAACACTCCACAGTCACTTGACATAGGCTGGAGTGAGGCTAAGAGCAGTGTGGAGAGCCTTGTCCGGGCTGAGGGCCAAATAGATCTTTAAAACATATTTGGGGAAGGAAACACATCAACATACACCATAGCATTGCCCAGGAAGAAAGCACACAACATGAGGGCTGCCAGTTTTGTGGAAAGAGTGTGAGTGCCTTGGGTCACAGGTTCATGTTCCTAAACCTCAAGTCTACATCAAATATGATGGCCAGACTGAGGAGAGGAAAGGAGAGGAAAGAGCAGAGCTAGGAAAAGGGGGAACAAGAAGGGTTGAGAATGCAAGGAGAGAAGAACAAAAATTCTGGTTTAGTCAGCCTGATGGGGAGTTGTTGGCCAGAAACCTCCAGGGCCAAAGGCAAGCCAGAGCTTTAGTTTGGACAGAATGAGACTGATCTGGAGTAGGTCTTAGCCTAGAGGTGTTCAGCTAAAACATTTGCAGCAGAGATTGTTCAGATGTAAAGCACGGAGGGAGGTAAGAAAGGGAACCAAAACCCTTCTGCAAAAACAGGGAGGCAGGTTGGGTGCATAAAAGATGCACTGAAGCACCAACTGTAGGGATGGAGTGAGGGGTGACACGACAGTTAAAGCAGAACAGATTATTATATAAAATTCCTCCCAAGCCTCCAAGCCCAGAGGTCCCTCTAGCACTACCAGTTCTTGCTCCTGTGGATTGCAGATCCTTCTTGCTGCTCTGGATGCTGGGTCTGCCCAGCCCCTCATGCCCTTGCTTCTCTTCCTAGCCTTCCTCTCTGAGCTCAGCTGAAGTGCCATGGGGCATGAAATGCAGTGTTCAGGGGATCCGCAGGTTGCCAGACCTTCTGGGTGCTTCCTCTGCTCACGCAGCCTGATACAGCATGGTATTTGCCTTTTATGCAAGTACATCCTATTCAGTTCATCACACGCCAGCTGAACTGTAACATGATATAACACGAACAGCCTTCCCACTTTGGCTTAGAAAAAGCAAAGATCAAATTGTGTAAGACATAACTTTCCAAGTGCCACAAGGCAAGCTGCTGCCATAGGAAATGAGCTAGGGCTGCTTGTGTAGCTGCTCCTCTTCAGCAGAGAAGATCATCCTCACAGCGAAAGTGTAGGAATCCTTAGCATAACTCATGCTCTCCCACAGAGGTGAAGCTCAAGTGCCTGACTTTGGCCATGAGCTGGAAGCATGCAGGCAAAGACCACACTAGAGGTATCAAATCTGCATTTTATTCTTCAGCTGCCTATTGTATTCCCAGCTCTTCTCTCAGCTTTTCCCCATTGCTGGCACACACTTCTCCCCATGACAGCCCAGCACTAGCCTAACTGCTCTCCAGAAGCTTGGCTAGACCTTGCGTATAGGCAGAAAATTGAGTGTTTGCTAAAGCTGCTACAAACTGCAGCCTTGCAGAAGTCATGCCAATGCCTCCAGTGCTGCATAACCTCCTGAGCCTAGCAGCTTCTCACCCTTCTCTTCCCTTGGTTTCTTCTTGCCATATCACAGAAAAAGTGAAGTAGCAGACATGGAAGAAACCTGACCTGCCAGCCCAGGTGTGTTGCCCAGATTTGTGCCAGGTTCCTGGCTGCTCACATTGCCTTTCTACTTCCCACCCACTGAATCAGGGGCAAAAGATATCTGTGATCGATCTGCTCTGGTTTTGGGAAGCTCACCAGGAGATGGGCCATGCACACCCACCAGAGAAGTGTCCTGACCCTCCCCTGTTGTCATTCCCCCAGCATCACCTGTGAGATGTGCCTGCAGCAGCTCCCAGAAGGTACAGGAGACAGCTGCTGGGGAAAGCTCTTCATCACCCTCGGTTCAGCATTATCCCTGCCAGGCTACAGGAGTAAACAGTGGTTTGCAGCTGGACCTTGGCCCTAGGGCTTACACCACACTCTGTGGCACAGGAAATAGGAGAGTTACAGAGCAGCTCTGTTACTGAAATGCATTTCTCATACGCGTCTCAGTTCTGCACATTAGTAAGTTCTTAGAAATGTTTTGGCCATTAAGTGGTTCTTACATGCTACCCAGAAGGCAGGCTTTCCAGCTGCCAAGTGGTGGAGGAACCCAAGGAGAACATTGGCACAGATGTCGAGGTTGCCCAGCAAAATGCTCCTGGGTTTAGCCAGGAAGACTCTGCAAACAGCAGCCTTTGACTGCCTGAGTGTGTCTGTCCTGAACAGCCTCAAAGCAGCTGCCAAAACCCAGCACAAGGAAGAGAAAAGGTGTGTTAATGCTGCAAGGCAGTACTGGGGAGAGCTAGGACATCAGGCTGAAAAAAACACCACTTCCCTGTCTGGTCCCCAGTGGTCCTGCCTTATAATCCAGCACAGCTCAGCACTACTGCTGCAGAGAGCACAGGGCAGGGAATAGAAACAGTCCCATGGTTAAAGGCAGCACTGAGACACTGCCACAGGCATGCTGGATCACATTGAGCTTCTCTGGTCACAGCACTAGCCTATACAGCCTGGACTCAGCCACACTCGTGCCTCCCAGGGAGGGGTGAAGTGGGGTGGGCAGTGTGGCTGTCCTCTGGTGGAGAAGCATCTGCCAGGGAAGCACTGAGCCAGAGGGAGGGAGCTCAGCACAGGCTACAAAAGCAAGGTCTTGCCTACAGGACACACAGGAGATGAGGTTGGCATGGGAGGAGAGCACCATTACAGGTGGCAGCTGTACCAGGATTACTGACCCATAAGCCTTCAGCTTCTGCACTGAGTCACTTTGCATTATCCTGTGTCTACACTCAGAGGCATTAGACATTCTCCTCCATTTGCAGTCCATGGCTGAACTGACTGCAGGTAACAGAAACAAAGAAAATGCTGAGTTTCTCCTTGTACAAAAAATTTAATTTAGAAGAGATTTATCTTAAAGGGTGGAAAAGACATAACAAGTAGCACAGTCCTGATGTTGCAAGCCCTCTACCCTCAGTCTAGGATATTGTCGCACCCAGACTTGTAGTTATTTCAACCAGGATGAACAAGAGGGTTTCACCAATGATTCCTTGACTTCAGCTCTGGCTAAGGAGTGCAGAGTAGTGTGCCAGCATACTAATGCAAAGGTAGGAAATCCCCTCTGCAGCAAGATCTTCCTACCCCTTGTCTCATCTCTTGTTCAAGTGCTCCTGCACTCAACAAAAAGGACACAACATGTTCATTCCTTAGTTCCCAAGTCCAGCTTCCCTTGGTAGTCAGAGTAGTGGAATCACAGGACTAAAATAGAGACAGAGGACTTGAAAAAGAGGTAGGAAATCAGTACAGGTATCTGTGACAGAACAGGTTGCTTGGAGATTCCAAGTTTGTGACTATTAACAGTGCAAAGTGAGGGGTCCCCAGGCACATTGAAATATTGACACACAGACTGTCAGGCACTGTGGGGTCTGTGCAGAGTGTGACCGTTCCCATCCTCTCCCCTCTGCCAGGATGAGACTGGTCCAGATACTGCTGTCTCAGCCACTGAGATCAGCCGAGTACTGATATAAGTTAATTTCTGCAGCAGTCTTGTCTAAAGGCACATGGCCAGTGGATGCAGCAAAAACAAAATTAAAAAAAAAAAGAAAAAAAGAAAAAAACACTGTTGTATGTCTGGATATTTTCACCAAGTTAGTCAAGACCCAGCAGCACTGGAAAAGGATAGGGTTGAGCCACTTCGACCTGCAAGAAAGTCAAGAAATACAACTCAGTGGATGACATAAAAGGAGGTCTCCATTCAGCAATCCCAGTACAACATGCTTGCAGTTATCTATGCAGATCCCACATGTTTTGTCTGTCTTCTGCCTAACCTCAGGCATAAGGAGCATCCCCCAGGTATATCAATACCTACATACAGGAATGAAGCAATTGAGTCAAACACTTCAGGGAGAGGATTTTCTTAGCCATAAGGAGGAAGACAAAACAGGCCCCAGCTAAAAAGCTTTGCTCCAGCACGAATTCCTGGGAGCGGCACCACACATGGAACTTGGCAATCCTGGTGCAAGGCTGCAAGCCCTGCAGTGGGTCTGCAGCCAACAGTTTGGTCTTCTGATCCCTCTGCACTCCCAGCTGACAAATCCAGATTTTTCCAGAGGTGTACAGTAGCACCACTACTGCTTTCTCCTGCCTTCAGCAACTGAATGGGACAGAGATTTACCCACTGGCTGCACAGGGGAGCTGCTCATCCACTAGATGCTTCAGACAATTAATGCACTGGGCATAGCCAGCTGTGTCAGAAGGCCCTTCCTGGCACACTCCATACACTTTTATAACCCAGTATCTTACAGCCTCAGTAATCAGTTGTGTTGCCAGCTGCTGAGACCTTGTTTAAAGTCCTAAGAGACTCCTGCCTTTTCTTACATTCTCAGCCTTGCCTTTGGCTTATTGCCTCTGCTACCCACTAGGGTGCTTTGCCCAGCACCCACATAACTCTCTCCACAGCATTAAGCCACTGCAGCTGACTGTTGTAGCATGCAGATATGCTTTCTGATAGTACTTGTCCCTCCAGCCCCAAGCCTCCAACAAACTGTGAGCTCCCTCCAGCAGCCTTGTTACTGTACTGCAAGCACACGGTGTGCCACAGGTGCTGGGAACCCAACCTTATGCTGATTTTTCCCATTTTTCCTCGTCTCTTTGCAGTCCTGAAACAGAAGCTGGCCACTACCCTCTGTTTTTCCTGCTCTATTTCTAGGTAGTTGGTGGCCAAGAGATCCTCCAGGTGGAGCAGGAAGGGAAGAGCCCCCGTGCTCCTCCATTCCCTGGGGAAGCTGCAATTGCTGTGTGCCTTCCTGAGTGCTATCTCCTCTTACCGTGTCACTTGGGATTTACATTATCAATGCTGAGAGGTTGACAGCAGCTCTGTACAGAGGTGTTCAAGGGAGCGGAAGGTAACTGCAGTGAGAAGCAGAGACAGCATTAGGGGAGTAGTGACTGGGATGCTGGCAACATCACAGCCCCTTCTCTGTTGTGGGCTTTTCTTCGGGCAGCTCAGTGAGCCTCTCTCAGGTTTGCCTCCTGCCCAGCATTTCCAGTGAACACAGTCTTGATCCAAAGACCACCAAATAAAACCCATGACCCAAGAGCTAGGGGTGCTACTTGTGGAAGCCTCCTCTCTCCTGCCCCTGGGTAGGGCAGTCCTAGAGTGGCAATGGGTAGCAAGGCTTGGCAGAGGGTATGCCCCAGCTCACCTGCTGGATTTCCTGTATCGCCAGGCGTATGGAGGAGTAGAGGCGAGGGAAGACTTGGCAGCTGTGTCTCTCCTTGCCTGAGCTTGGCTTTGTCCTGTTCTTCTCCAGGCTCTGTTGTTTTGGGCAATTCTTGGTCCTCTTGAACCACACACATCTGAGAGCTGCAGCTGCTCTTGACTGCAGAGCAGGTCTGCTGGTGGAAGGCCCAGAGGGGCAGGGCTGCTCCTCTGGAGGGGTCTCCCTCACGGCTTTTGGCAGACCTAGTGTGAGGCACTCCAGATCTTTATAATCCAAAGTCTCACTACTTTTCTGAGGGAGGGAAGAGTGGATTCAGCCATGGCTTGCAGACCCTCCACACACCCCAAACAGCACAACAAAGAGGAATAACCAGCTGTGCCCACTGCTGACATCCAGGGGGCAGGGGGGTGTCATCCACCCACCAGGACCTCTCCCCCACCCCAGGACTCCCCAGTGCCCAGCTAGTAGTGTCTCCTAGTGCATGCAGAAGAGGCCAAACTGCTTGGCCAGAATGGGACACCCCCAATGGGAACAAAAAAAGAGAGAAGCTCCCACAGTGACTTTATCTGCTCAGGGCACAGTACATGCCCCATCCCCTCTTCTGGCTGCAGATCCTTGACATTCACCTGCCCACAGGGAACAGTCAGTTTTTCCATGAAGGGCTGTATGCCCACAGCCTGGTGATATTGAACTAGTTCAGTGAGTGAGGCGTGAGCCTTGTCTTCCCCCAGGATGACATAGCGCACACCGGGCTGCACCTGAATCAGGTAGTGTCTGCAGCGGCCTTTGCCCCTGGGGAGATGGACAGAGAGAAATAATCATGGCAACATCTCACCAGGACCCAGTTATTGCTTTCTGCACTTTTTGCCTCAAAAGGCCAGATGCGATCAAGAGCCACAGTAACAAATATTACAAAGACACGGGAGATGCACCATGCTGGAGTGTCACACTCTGTGCTACTAGGTGCTGGAGGAGCATCAGTTTCCCCAAAGTCAGTGACAGGAGAACCTCAGCAGCTGGATCCAAATCCCTGCAGACTCTACTGCCTGCCATGCCTGTTGTCCACATTAAAACCCTGTCCTACCCCTTGCCTGAGGCTGTACAAAGACCATGCCCTTGTAGCACTCTGCCTCTCCTCAGGCTGTCCTCTAGACTCCTCTGCTTCAGTCACTGCTTCTTCCAACCTGATTTGCCCACTCAGCCACATAGTACAGCCTAAGCATGACCTGCACCCTTGGAGCCACAGCACCCCACCTACAAACAGATCTAGTTTTGGGCAACAGACTGACTCCAAAGTGTCACATCTGCTACTCCAAACTGTCTGATGCACCCATAACGGGAAAGGCTGAGCATCGTCCTCATTGGACTCCTCTGTGGAGGAGGTTAACTCCTCCAGCCATGCATGGCTCAGTTTCACAGAATCATAGAAGCATTTGGGTTGGAAAAGACCTTTAAGATCATCAAGTCCAAGCATTAACCTAGCACTGCCAAGTCCACCACCAAACCATGTCCCTAAGTGCCATATCTACACATCTTTTAAATACCTCCAGGGATAGTGTCTCCACCATTTCCCTGGGCAGCCTGTGCTAATGCTTAACAACGCTTTCAGAAAAGAAATTTTTCCCAATATCCAACCTAGACCTCCCCTGGCACAACTTGAGACTGTTTCCTCTTGTCTTGTTTCTTGTTACATGGGAGAAAAGACTGACACCATCTCACTACAACCTCCTTTCAGGTAGTTATAGAGAGCGATAAGGTCTCCCCGAGGCTTCTCTGCAAGGCTTATTAATTACCTGTATGTTAAGGTGTAGCCCGGTCGGCTCTGACTGATCCGAACAAGGAAGCAACCCAAAGCCTTGTCCATCAGCAAGTTTTCAGCTTCCCTGGAAGCAGGAAAGAGTTTTTCAGCAGACAGTGAGCAGTTGCCTCTGTGCAGGGATTCCATACTGTCTCATGTGCTACAATGGTAGTGTTCCCAGTCCACAGGAAGGCCAGCATCTGCCCCATGTGTTCCTAGCTACAGGTTTCCTCACTCAGGCTTGCTGGTGCAAGGAGGTATTAGCAGGCTGAGGAGGCACAATACTCTCAGCCAAAGCCTCTCCAAGCACAGCTGCTCCAAAGCTGCTCCAGCAGTCTGACTTGTGCAATAGCAACAGCTACCTTCTAGCACAGAGCACATTACAAAGCATCATGAAATGAGAAGGCTGTGCACATGTGCGTTTCCTACACTCCAGGGCTGATGGAAGAAATCAGGATGTTGCTGTGGCGCAGTGGTGCTCAGCACAAGGCAAGCCCAGTGCCTTGGAAAAACACCAACTTGGATTACACCACTCTGGCTCTTTAAACTTCCTGCTGGAAGGAGGTCTTCCCCCTCTCTGCCCAACAAACACTGCTTTGTGCTTGTCATGTGCCTTGCTCTAGGCTAAAGATGACTGCAAATCACTAGTGCAGTTTGGGATTGCTCTGGATGCTGTTACATGAGGCTGAGTTTACACTGCTGTATGGACACTTAAATCCAACAACAGGAAGCACCACTTACAAAGTGTCTAATTTCAGTGTCTTTGGGAAGGATCTGCTATGGCCTTCACTATGAAGTGCTCATGGCTAGCCTATATTTGAATTCAGACAGTTTTGTCTTCCAGATGCTAGTTCCTCTCCTGCATTCTTGGATCTGTGGACAAAAGCATTAATGCAGGTAGGGGCCTTGATAACTATCTTAAAAAAAGCATGCAGCTATCAGGGAGCTGTCAGCTAGTGTAGTGCCCTTTACTAAGCTAACATGCTGTATAATGTCTCTGAGTAATGTTCACACTGATAAGCTGACAAAATCCAGGAACTTGTGATCTAATAAGACTGAATGAGACTTGCAGCTTTAACAGAAAAAAGTTACAAACTGGAGCAAGCTAAGGCTGTTCAAATGACAGCACACTTGACAGTAATGCCCATGCACAAGTCCCACCAAATAAGGAACACTGGCAGTTAGCAAGCATGCAGCACCATAGATTAGTTTGCACACAGGGGAGACTACAGCCAGAAATTCTGATGTCTACCGGCTAACGCCACTGTCTTGCTCCTGTCTGATCACTGGCATAATCAGCATTTCTCCAATTATCACACTGCTTGGGAAGTAGTGCTTGGCTCAGCCAAGAGAGTGAAGCGTGAGGGATACCCAGTAGCAAAATTTCAAGCATTTAAATAAGTTTTCCAAAAAATCCCTCGAGAGTTCACAGTCTCATAAACAACTTTATAATAAAGTAGTGCTTTGTGGATGTCTCTCCTTGCCTAAAGGGATGTAAATTCCACCTATACTGCACCCTCCATAGATAGGCAGAGGTATCAACAAAAACTTCCTTTTCCTGTATCTGGGGGCTTTGGGGGAATGTTGCTATTGGGTACTTGCTAAAGCCCCTCTTAATACATTTTAAAATAATAAATGTACACCAAATTCTGTATTTTCCTGCTGTAAACTGAGGTCTCCTCCTGACCTAAATGGAGAGATATGAAAACAGTCATAATCAGTCTGACCAAAAGTCCATCTTCATTCCGTATCATGTCTCTGCAAACAGTCCACAACAGGGTATGTGCATGTGTGTATTTCCTCTCCAAGTACTTTGAAGCCTCCCTTCCCTGCACAGGATCTGTATTTAGGAACCCACAGTGGACTTCCTCCGAGTTTCCACAGTCTTTCCTGGACCCATGTAAACTTTCAGCTTTTGCATCCTGTGACAGGGAGCTCCAAGCCTCCCCCTAAGGGTTTTAAACTCACAGCCTAAAAGTGAAAGGTTATGCAGATCACTCCCATTCCTTAAAGGAGGCAAAGCCTGGCTAATCCAACCTCCTAAGGACACAGCAGCTTCTGCCTGCCTGCCACAGTCTAACCTGGAGCCACTGTGTCCAGCATACTCACCTCCGGCTGATCATCCCATGCAGCCAGCTTGGAAAGGCCCCATCATCCTGCATGACCTTCTCAGCCTGCATCTCTTTGAACCAGTGGAGACTTGCTCCTCTCTTGCATTTCCTCATTTTTGCCTCTTCTCCAGCCTGTTCCTCTGTCCCCAGAACAGGGTGAGGTGCAGAACGGTCCAAGAAGTTATCAAAAGGAGTGGCCTGAAAGTAGGGAGAGGGGGAAAGTGCGCATGAAAGAAAGGTCAGAGGCAGGGGACCTCTGAAGGGATCACTTTTGTAGCGATCCCATCCTGAGTTCCTTAAGACAAGATCAATCACAAACTGTCAAACACTGCTTCCAGTTCCTCAAAGTTCCTGACCAAGATTTTTTAACTAACCACAGTAGGAAAGGACTCTCTCGCTTTCCATAACAAAAATGACATTTTCCTGGGACCGCATGCAGGAGAATGTGTGCATTCACAAGGTGGAAGGAGCAGGGAACCAGCACACCTGGCTAACAGGCCACAAGCAGAGCCAATACTGGTACCTCTGTTAGTTTGCTGCGTGGCCGTGGCACTGGTGGCTGTGGTGCCTTATCAGGAGGATTGGGAGAAGGCTGATGGTGCCTCTTCCTTGGCATGGGGACTGGAAAGAAGATTCTTCCTGCAAGAAGAGGAAAGAAGTAGATGAAATCTAGCATCCAAGGTCCATGAAATCCCTCTTCACATGCCCAAGATAAGGACAGGCTCTGCTGCACAGAGTTTGTGGGAAAGACACAGCTTGGCACTCCTCCCAACACAGCCAGGCAAACAACATTCACCATGCTGTTTTGGCTTCCCCCAGAGAAAGCCACACTTTCAAATGGCAGAAATGTCGGCACCTCCCTGCCCACTGTATCGGTGGAACCCCCAGCCCCAGGAGAGCTGAAGACAGGTCAGCATCACCTAGAGCTTACAGCACTTCAAGGTGGTCATCACACAAGTGGCCATGCACAGGGGCAATGGGAGTGGGAGCGACTTACTCTGGGCCTCTGCTTCCACCGCCAGCTGCTGCCTTCTCTCTCTCTCTGCCTCCTCCTGTAGCCACCGTGCCTGAGCTCTCTGCTCAGCCACCAGTTTTAGGTAACTCTTCCTGTATCTGAATCCCCTGAAAACTGTTCAGAGAAAAGTGGTGGTTAGAAAAAAAAATGCTCATCATGCCTTTGTCACTCCCTGGGGAAAGCACACTTGCTGATACTCCTTCATGCAGTGAAAAGCCCTTCAATCATGTTTATGAAGAGCAATGCAGACTCTACTTGACCAGGCAGTCAAAACCACATGAAAACTGTCTTTTACTCCCTAAGGTGCCAGATAAAAAATTTTAAAAAATCAAATTACAGATCTAAGCTCTCATCTCTAATGCCAATGCACAGGATAGCTAAAAAACAAAGACTCACAGAAGGGCCTCTGTTAACCATCTATCTCCTCGGTACCCTTCAGACACTACTCGGTAAAAGCAAAGCTCTTCCATTCAAGAGATGGGGTTTCCTTGGTGTCAGCCTGCAGGATAACATTTCCTATAAACAGCCATCACAGGGTTCATCAGGAGCATTACAGACATTGCATTATCCTGCCTACTCTACCAGGTACTACAGCATATGAACTGAAAGCTGCACTCCCTCTTTGCCCACTACCCACACATCTTCCCCACGGATGAGAACAAGGCACAGCATGTGACAGTCTGATGTTTGTCATACTGTATGGTGCATAGCTGGAAGCTGCTCAGATGCTTCAGCAGTGCAACAACCCATATAGAAGAGAAGCATAACAGAGGGACCAGGCAGGATGACAGCCTCCTGCTGGCTGCACAGTCCTCATGGAGCCTTGTGCAGAGTGAAGTACCAAATTGCCCACAGTGCCTGCTCTGGAGAAACAGGCTGCCAGACCAGATGCTACCTGGAAAGGAAAGAAAAAAAAACCACACCAAAAGAAAAATTCATCCCCTTCTGCCCATCTCTGAAAGTAGGAACAAGATGTGCTTCTCTCATCTTTTCCCTCTCCTCAGTTCAACACCACTCACAAACAAGCCCTCACTCCAGAGGATGGCTACCCAAATCTCAGGATGCAGCCAAATCATATGCTTGCCCTGCTCAGCTCAGTTCTCCTGCACACGTGCTTTCTCTTTCCAGGGCTCACACTGTCTGATGGCTCTCCCCAGTTGAAGATGAGTACCGAGGAGGTGGGCATCTCTAATAAGCGCTCTGACTCCACAGGGCCTTGGCGTGGAGATGGCACCTGACCTGCCTTTCTGTCATCTGCAAAGGTACAATGGTGGAGCAGGGACTGGAGAAAAGCTTTTCCTTGTCCTGATCTGAGATCAGAGTTGAGGGACTCTCCTGCCCCAGTGCTCACCTTTCTGTATGAAAACTGCTGCTCTTTCCAGTCGCTCCACATACTTTGCCAGCTGTTCCTGGTGCCAATATTTAAAGAAAAGTCGTGACTTCCTGTGAAGGTGGGGAGAGAAAGCATCAGTGTGAAACGCTCTTTATCGAAACGTGCATCCATCATCCTTTGGACAGGCCTTTCCTACAGCCATAAAGTTCTCCCTGAAGGGAACTAAATAAAGTCTACATGTATGAAGTCTCTGCAGCTCAGGCCCCCCACTCCCAGCAGCAGTGATCCACACGTACCCACATATCCAGCCTGTCAGCTCTGTAGTTTGCAGTATCTCCAAACAGCTGAAAGAGAGGAAAAAAGTGAAATAATCTTCCTCCCAAAGCAAACACCATGCAGCCAGCAGTTTTAGGTACATAGAGGAGAAAATGCCTCAATGATTCTGTGTTACATTCTCTGCCCTCTGTCACCCGATTGCTTTCAGTAACTGGCTGCCAATCTGTGGTGCTCCTTGAGGTATAGCTAGGATTGCATTTGGGAACACCAGCAAAAGGGTTCCCAGAAGCAGATTTTCTTCAACTCCTTGGGAGGCAATTCTGCAGAGACTATTTTATTCTCAGAACTGTTTTTCCTCATTTAGTTTCCAAGCTCTTTGGAGCACTCAAGTTGCAAGGCTGTCTCAGCCAGACTTCTGGGAGAAAGCCTGTTTTCCAATTCCAGTTTTGTTTTGCAGACTTTAGTGATAAAATTTGGGCCACTCAGAAAGATTCCCCGGCACTTGGAACTGAAAGCAGTACTCTAGCTGCACCACACAGAGAGCTTCCTCCCTCTGCCTGCAGATCTAGGCTGTGAAATCATAGTGGCACTTTCTGCTAATATCTTGCATAGCAAAGCAGAATGGTTTTCCTTTCTATGTCAGCCAGCTTCCACTGTGCTACAATCTATATCCATGGTAATTCTTTTCTCAAATGGATCCTAAGACTTTTGTGTCTGAAAACACACCATGCTGCCTGTTTACCATCATGTCTCCCTCCTCTATGAGATTCTGTCTTGACCTCACACAGGTTTGCAACTCTTAATGCAGAATTGTCAGTAACTTCAAGGAAGCACTGTAAAGGCTGGAGAAGCTACTGCCAGGAGAGAACTGTTCCAGGAGAGCATTGAAATCCTTTTCTTAAAAGACTAAAAAACACCTTCAGCTGGCTGCCTTACATGTTTAATTCTCACTATCAGTCACAACTGACCATGGCAGGAAGGAGGGATTGGGGAAGTGGAGAAGAGGAGGTAGGGAGTTGCTGCCCTAGATGTAAGAAGGAAAAAGCTGACAGGGTAAGACTGCAGAGCTGGAGGGACATTTATTTGTGTAAGGAACAGTCAGGTTCTCAAAGAGCTGAGGGTATATTATGCCTGAATACATAAAAAATTCTTGGACCAGAAACATCCTTTCTAGCCTGGGAGACATTCAGTGCTGGCTGCTTATTCAGCATTGTCTTTATCTTCCTCTCCTGTAAGACCATCAGGAAAAAGCCTAGAGAGGCACCTGGCAAGCTGTGCTGAGCACCTGCCATACTGAGTTCAGTGGATACCCTTGACCATTATTGTGACTCCCTAAATTGAGCCAGTTCTCATTCTACGGGATAGCACAGCTTTATAGCAATTGAATTGAAAGATTTCATTCATCATTGTACCAAATGCTTTTTAAACACTGTCTTTGCCTAGGAATTTGTGTTCCCCATTAACACAAAATCCCATCATCACTTTGTTCATTTTACTTGGTTTGCTATGCTACCCTGACAGCAAAAGTCTCTGAAGAATAAACTGGATTGCACATAACAGAGGAAGGGTTCCTACCTTTCTTTTGTGAGGGAAACATCTGGTTTAACTAGAAGAATTCCATATCTGTGAAAAACAAACCAATTCAGCAAGGTAAGAGCCCCATCCTTGATGTGCTGAAGTGATCCTTGTCACCCTCACAGCAAAACAACAATAAATCACTGTCTTTCCCATTCAGCATCTCACAGCAAACAACCCCATAATCTCAGGCATGTGAACTTTGAAGAGGAAGTTTCACTCCCTGCTCATATCTGGTTACCAAGGTTGCTTCGCTAACAATATCTAACAAGGAACATTCAGAGGTTTTAACAAACCTTTCAGCAAATTCCTCAAATAAGGGTCTCCAGGAGAAACCATCTCTTCGGATACGTATTGTCTCCAGCAGTCCATTGTACCGGAGCTGAAGCAGCACCACAAAGAGAAACAAATAGAAACAGGTCATTAGGACACCAGTTTGTTCCTTTGCAGGCAGAAATTCCTTCATTCAGGCCTGAACATCTATAGTTCAAAAATGAAAAAGTTTCTTTCTGAAAATGTTTCTTTGGTTAAAGACTGAATTTACCACATCCTGTAACTCTGATGATTAACCACTCTCAGTTAAAAGTTGGAAACCATAAAAACCAATGACTGAAATAACTTCACTTTCCAGCCATAGGTACTGCTTTGCCTCTGCCCCTTAAGAGCATAGCCTTTTACTTCCAAATCTGGACACAAAAGTATGTACTCTGAGGCATGGATGAGCCTCCCTATCCTTTATTATATACATTAAAAAGGCAACAGAGCCTTCCGAACTCTTCAAATAATTTTCAGTATTCTTTAAAGTGTCTGGATTTCAGACCTGACAATATCCAAAGACAGTCATATCAGCACATATCAGCTCCTATTAAAGTGATCCCATCTTGGCTCCTATTCAGACTTGCCCTGGCTGATGGGTGAAAACAGTCTCCTTCAGGAAGGATCATTTTTCATGAAGAAGCACTGTCTGTACCAGTCTCCATCCAGGAAATGCAAAGATGAATCCTAGTGCCTGACAAGCAGATCTCATTGCATTAATTAAAAAGAAACAGGAGAGAACCAAGACTGCAAAACCTGGACCTAGCAGTCTGTGTCACAAAAACAAACAAGTACCCAGAACAATTACATACATAAAAAGCGTGACTACCCTTTCTCCTGCAAGGGGAGACCCAGACCAGTCAGCTTCCACCTATCTCCAGAGTCTTTTGGTAGGGTCTGCCCTCCCCACTGAGACATGCCAGAAGTACCTGTAAAGGACATTGCTTTTTCCTCACCTGCTGCAGCACCAACTGGCTGTCCACTACACCTGGCTCCTTCTGGCTGTTGGGCTTTATACAGCGCACAAAGTGGGGGTTGGCAGAATATAGCCTCTCCATAAGCATCATCAGGGAATGCTGGTGAGGGCAGAGAAAGAAAGATCAACAGTCCAGGAAGCCAAGGCACTGCCAGAGCCTGGCATGCAATATCCTGCACCAAGAACTGTTTTTCAACTCCACAGCAGTTTCCAAAGCTCTGGTAACAACCAGGTCACTCCCACCACACTCAGCTGTGCTTGGCACCCAGAAAAGCCCCTGTCTGCATGCTGGGTGCTTTAACTATGTGTAGCAGCCTGGAAGCTCTCACTAAAACATCAATGCACTCATCTCAAGGGGCACTGCAGGGCAGCAATACTCTACCCGGAACTGAGCTCCAGCAGACTGTTTTCGTGTGTTATTGAACTTGTCAGCTCCTGGTATGACCTGAAACCAGACCGAAACAAAAGATCATCCCTGGAAGAAATGCTTGGTTGCCATCCAAAGAGCTCTGCTGGAAGGCAGATGGCAGAAAGGAAAAAGAATGGATTTCAGGGCAGGGCAGACAAATTAAACATATTAGCAGAAGCAAACAGAAAACCTGGTAAAAAACAAAGGAGAAATAATTGCAAGCAGATTGCTGTCTGCTCTTATTTTCAAACAGTTTCTCAAATAATAAATATCAGGTAACTATGCCATAATTTATCAATTACCATGTGGACCTGAAGTGCAATACCTTGGCTTTCACATGAGGCATCAGTGTCCCCGTCCTTGAGATAGTGGCTGGAAGAACAGAGACAATAGTTAATTTTGTACCTTTGCTCACAATCAACCACATCTAAACATTCAAACCTCACTTCACAAACAAGTCTCCCTACAAATACTGAATCACGGGCAGGGCATTAGGTTTCACCATGTGGAAAGACAAGGAAAGACCTAAGGAAAGGGAGAAGAAAATACGAATACATGAAGCATACAATGCAGGCAACATTATTTTCTGCCACTGAGAAGGCAAGGCAATTGGGTTATTGAACAACCTTAAATGACTTTCAAAAGAATTATCATCCATGGGCCTCTAACAATGCAGAAAAAAAGCGCAGATAGCAAATGGGAAGCTCACCTATAATAATCAATACAGGAGGTTATATAAAGTCAGACAGCTTAAAATTAATTCAGTGACAAGATGAAAAATTCAGGGAAGTTGAATTTACTGAAGGATCTAATGACAGTCTTGCACACCCTTGACACAATGCTCTCATGGGAATCACAAAATCACAGAATGGTTGAGGCTGGAAGGGACCTCTGGACGTCATCTGGGCCAAACCCTTTGTTCAGTAGGGCCACCCAGAGCTGTCTGCCCAGGACTGGACAACCATTCTAAGAACAGGTTATCTCTGCTGTTTATGAACTTTCAAAGAGTTGGGACTAGATTAAGTATCTTCAGTAACAGTGTGGAAGTGGTGCTAAAGATAATCCTGATCAGAAGAGCCAAAAAACACAGTGGAGAATAGAAATAAAATTCGTCAATTACATGAAAATCCCAGAAAGTGGCACAGACTGAACAGGACCAAAAAAAAATTAAAAATTTCTGCACCAGAATCACTGTGTTCAGCCCGACAAATTCCAAGGAAGCATCCACTTGACTTTTCTTTAAAAGCTTACTTTCATGGAACCCTTGGAGACTGAGGGTTTATCAATAGCTGGAAAAAGGGAGTGCAGTGATGGGAGAGAAATAATGTATGACCTCAGAGTTTAACAAGTACCCGGAAAACAAAATGTCTTTGAAAAGGATAATCTCCACACTCATTGCTTATGGCTTTACAGCACTCTATTTTCAGTGTGAACTGCTAGAAGCTATGGCCTTGTCCGGCTTCATTTCTAGACAAGATCAGAACATAGGGAAAGGGCGAGTGGAGATAGTCCTGCAGTGGCCCTAGAGAAGACGGTCTATCTGATCTGAGGGAAGACATCTGAGCAGTGGCCAATTCTCTGAAAGACGATACAACCTGCCTTGCTTTCCAGGGGGGAACAAACAGCTCTGACAGCTTGGCATATGCCAGCAGCCCCACTCCATACTGCAGCCTTCCCAGAGTCTCCCTGGGGCTGCCAGCTGTGAAACACATTCACAGCACACAAGCCTCATCCCCACACTTAACTCTTGCCAAGGTGGGCCTTGAGTCATGTGGGGTGCCCTATCATACCAGAGGGACTTGCCTTTGAACAACACACTGAGCAAGGGGGTGACGCTGTTGATGAAGACCCCACGGATGTTGGCTGGCAAGGTGTCTCTGTTCTTCTCTAGAAAGCCCTTAGCAGTATATTGTACCTAGGGGAAAGGGCAGTAAGTCACTAAGGCCAGCAGCACTCACAGGCTTGCTGTGAAAGCCACCTCCACAGCTTGCCAGGAGCAACAGTTAAACTGAATGTACAGTGGCTTGCATGGGAATTCTGTACACTGGCTTACATGTGAATTTTGTAAGTGCATACACATCCCATTCAGGTACAAATCCTGAGGAACAAAACCCTGCAGATGGCACTGAGGCTTTAGAACCACAGGAGTGCAGCGTAACACTGAGATATCCACCTTTTCTTGTTCTCCTTTCCCTGATTATGATAATTTCCTTTTGGTTTATGCTTCACTCTTTTCCTTGTTCTCCCTCTTCCCTTTAAATAGTCTTTCATCCTGTTGTCATGCATCTCCTTGTTTCTCTTGCTCCCTTACTTTCTCTTCTCCAGCCTGCCACTCTTTATATATTACAAAAACTTAACATCTAACAAAGAACATCTTAAGTAATAACTTAGTCAACAACAGTGGGATTATATTACTAAACTGCATATTACAATGACCTGAATTGTCATGTCTGCTCCTGCTCCAAAAATTGTCTCCAATCAATTCAGCATATTTGGGCCAATGCTTTCAAAATTGGTGGCAGTAAGGTTACATGTGTAGTCCTAAATCCCAAGCTGCTTAGATACCATTTGAATGTATTGCCTTCACTTTCAAAACACCTGGCTGCTCTCACTGTGTTCCTCAGTGCTTGCAATAGAACAGTGACTGCTATGGTCTGGAGCCCAATAGGTAAATGTAAAGCCATTAGACTGTCCTTTGGTGTTGCACAGTGGATGCAAGGCTTTTATTTTATAAAGGACTATTTTAAAACTAGAGCTCCAACAGAATGTGACAAGTACAGCAGATTCTTCTGATACCCTGTGCTTCCCAGAGAAGCCTCACTTTCTTTAGGGGTTCTCTCTTCCTATACCTTCCACAGAAATCCCAGGGAATCCTAGGAGGCAACTCCCTGGGAACACATCACTTCTGTTATCATCATCAGACCATACATTCCATAACATCAAAGCCTTATTTGTAAAGCAACACATTTCCCCTCTCCTACATACATTATAACAGAATTCTTCCTGAAAACAATATATACCTTCCCAGCATAGTGAATGATGCTGAAGCTCAAAACACAGCCTCGGCTTGGCTGGAAGTGTAAACTCGCCTTGAAGCTGCTGTTCAGTTTATCCACAAATGTCTTATCAGTTGCCTGCAAGAAATCAGTTTTCATAACCAAATAAGGCTGCAACAGAGAAGAGACCTTATCAAGGCACATGGAAGCAAAACAAAGTGTTGGAAGTGTCCTTGGCTGTGCAACAGTTTCATATTGTACTCGACTCTCCACAGGGATGCCAGTATCACTACACTGTCCCTGATCTGGCTGTCCTGTCTCATCAGTCACACACAGGAACACCTCTGTTCACCCTGCTCTTCAAAGTCACACTCCAACATAAGAACTCTCTCTGCAGCCCAGATATTTATTGCTACATTACCCCACACTATTTTCTCTGCCCCGTATCTCATGCATACCTGAGGGAATGCACTCTGCTCATCCAGAAGAGACAGAAGCCCAAGTGGCTTGGCCAGCAGCAGATTCTGCAGGAAAAGAAGACATATCACACATATCTAAAACAATACAGGGCATCCACTTGCACTTACGCCATCCTTTGAAGAGGTTTTTCCCAGGTGCATATCCTCTCCATGATAGAAAGAGCAAGACCCCTCTCTTGGCTAGATGGAGCAATTCTCTTCCGTCAGTCCTCTCACTCACCAGAATAGGTTCATTACTGCTGAATGTGATAGTCTCCCAAGGCAGCTCTTCTTCCTTATAGGCAGCTTGCTCCAGCTGGAAAATGTACTGAAACAGAAAAAAGAGGTTGGAGCACCCAGCAGACTTGGCTAGACAATCCTGAACATTTTCCTTCCCACCCTGAACAGAGGACAGAGGTCTGGCGCTCTCACCCATGGCATGAGAGGCCCAAAATGCAACTGCTGTTCTGCATGCTCACCCATAAGCTTGTCAATCCCTGATGCTGGTGCATAAAGCAGGAGCACTTCTCAGAGTGTAAGTGTCCCTGCTCTGCCAACATGGGTGACTGCTTCACATTTCTACTTCTTCCTTCCCTGCACCAATGGCTCCCCTGCCACAGCAGAGAAGCTTGTTGCTCTCTACCCTGCTTCATTAATCACCATTTTTGTCCTTCCAGGCAATAGACCTGCTTTTTCCCCAAGCTCTCCCTCATATCCAGGTAGATCAGTGCTCAGCTTTCTCTGGCACAGAAGGGGAGATCACCCACAGCAGACTTACATGGTTGAAGAAGTGCTGCAGCTGCTCATTGGCCAAGTTTATGCAAAGCTGCTCAAAACGATTCACTGCAAAGTTTTCAAACCCAAAAATATCCAAGATACCTAAAAGAAGGAAGATGAGCACAACATGGAGCCTGCAGACCACCCCTGCAGATAGCGGTGTACCCTAACACATAACTGTATCTCCCATCATCCAGCTCTTGTGGCACAGGGAAACCTCAGTCACCAGTTGCATCTCTCCCATAACTGCCCTTGGAGAACTAGTTAGGAGAAGCCCCACTCTGACCCCTGGCTCCTTTGCAGAGTGCCCCAGAACTACATCCTCACAGTTGCTTCAGACCAACCAGCTGCTGACAGTTGGCCAAGGCCCTACAGACTTCATGCTGCTGACTAGTATCTCCAACATGATCATGTCTTTGATAATGGATTCCTGCATGCAATCTCAAAAAACCTCATATTGTGCCTTTCCTTCATTGTGGCTAAGGGACGCATATTTGAGGACAGAACAGGAACACGGCAGGGAGAACTCACCTATCTCCCTCAGTTCCACCTCAGGATCCATATTCTCAGCCAGAAGCTCATTGATCTTCCAAATGATCCAGCCAAACACTCGGCTATATGCCACCTTTGCAATGGAGTCCCGAGCATCTGCACAGAGAGAACAACAGCAGCTCACTGAAGGGCCCCAAGGAGAGTAGGAAACTGTCATAGTTTAACCCCAGCCAGCAACCAAGCACCATGCAGCTGCCCCACTTGCTTTTCCCCCACCTGGTGGTATGGGAGAGAGAATCGGAAAAAAAAAAAAAAGTAAAACTTGCAGGTTGAGACAAGAACAGTTTAATAGAACAAAAAAGAAGAAACTAATAATGATAACAACACTAATAAAATGACAATAGTAATAATAAAAGGATTGGTGTATACGAGTGATGCACAATGCAATTGCTCACCGCCTGCCTATTGATGCCTCGTTAGTCCCTGAGTGGCAAGTCTCTGCAGCCGCAGTCCCCCCAGCTGATGTACTAGGCATGCTGTCCCATGGTATGGAATACCCCATTGGCCAGTTTGGGATAGCTGCCCTGGCTGTGTCCTGTGCCAAATTCTTGTGCCCCTCCAGCCTTCTTGCTGGCTGGGCGTGAGAAGCTGAAAAATCCTTGACTTTAGACTAAACACTACACAGCAACAACTGAAAACATCAGTGTGTTATCAGCATTCTTCTCATACTGAACTCAAAAACATAGCACTATACCAGCTACTAGGACGACGATTAACTCTATCCTAGCTGAAACAGCACACCAGCTGGCTCAACACATTCACCCCTAGCAACAACATCTAGGGGTTTATGAAGCTATTTTAAAGATCAGAGAAACATTAAATACCTGTCTGATCACCCCTGTCCTCTGCATGCTCACACAAGAGCTCTTTCATTCCAAAATCTTCACAACCATTCTACAAGACCAGATATGGCATACTAGGGCATTTGTGAGACCATCTAAAATGGAAAATTTTATTTCCAAAAAAGTCCAGCCACTTTTTAGAATATTCTGAGACTTGCTTTCCCCTCTGCATGTCTATGGAGTATGGATCCCCTTACTGCTAAACCAAGCAAGAGGCTCCAAGCTGTACCTAGAAAATTGAATGGTTCTGTTCCTCCTAGCCCACAGCTGCAAAGTGTTTAAACACTGTGGGCAAGAGAAGGATGCAATTGATGGAAAACTTGTTGACATCTAAGAAGTAGACCACATCAACATGACCTACTGCATGTTGGGAGACATATATTTTATTGTCCAGAGAGATGCAAGAGAAGACATCTGGGAAACAGACTAGCTAATTCCTCATCTTCAGTTTTTCTTCCATTTATTTTAAGCAATAATTTAGAAATCCTGGGATTTCATGCTTTTTAAAGTTATTTTTAAAATCTTTTATTTTAACTGCAGCTTTTTGTGCAGATTATCTTGGATTATTTTCTTTTCTTATCAAAATAAAAAATAACAACTTGCTCTTGCTACTTGAACATACTCCCCTTTCATCTCAATCCTTCCCTGCTACCATGCTATCCCACAGATTCTCTCAGTTATTTCTACATCTACTACCTTGACCTCTGCACACTGCCAGCACTCTGCAACAGGAGCCCTCCCCTCTTTTGTACAAATACCTACAGTTTCCTTCTAGGCTGGACTGAGGGAGAAAGCAAAGCTAATTCCTTGGTTTCTCATTTAATCTCTGCAGTCTCCCAGAGATCAAATAAAAGCAACATTCATGGTCCTACATGTCAGTAAGAGACTAAACAGATAAACATGGATATATTTGCCTCTGTGCAAGAGGAATGAAGGGGCACAGACAGAAATCTTTGTTCCCAACAAGTTGCACATGTGTGGGGATAAGCTTCCATCAACTATGGTCAGTTTTTCTAGCCAGCACATCTGCAATTCATTATGTTTCTTACCTTCTGCCTGCTGCTGGGTGTGAAAACGCTGAATCTGCTCGCCTCGGGTCACCGACGTTGTACAAGTAAGGCAATTTAACAGTTCATCTTCTTGGACTCCAAACTGACTCTGGGAGAGAGGAAATAGATGAGAACAGTCAATAGTAAACCCTTATTCTACTTGTGGGGATTGTACCTCCTTGCCTTTGTGTGACACAGTGTAATGGGGACATGATTCAGATTAAGGCCTTTGAGCTCCACTTTAAGTTAAGTATGACTGTTAGCATCTTGTAGCACTGGAGTCAGATCTGGGCTCTGAGATCTGCATTATCCCTGCAGTGACCAAACTCACTCTTGCACTTTCTCTGAAATACCTTGTGCTGCCACCTTTCACCTTCTTTGGGAACCATGCCAGTCCCTGCTGAGTGGTTTAATGACTTACTGAACAGCACCACACGGAGGTGACTGTGCAGGTGCTGAGATGTCTGAACTTCAGCAGACATCAGTCACACAAACCCACAAGAGACAGGAAACAAAGGAAACTCAGGCACAACAGGACACCCAGTGACTGCTTTAACAGGAATTCCTCTCCCGGGGGCAAAAAACAAGGAGCAGACTTTAAGAAGCATGACAAAAACAAGTTGGCTGCTGAACAGATGCAGGTGATGTAGGAGGGAAACAGACAGAGATGGGAGTGAAACAAAAAACCAAGGATGCTGGCATATCAAATAAAAAGACATAGAAATGGCAGAAATGCATTACATCTTTTCTGGTGTGTTGTTAACAAAGCAGGATGTCTCCATCCCATATAATAAAAATGGGATAGTCCTGGGGAATTTATACTTCTTAATCTGTGGTAATTTCATGTGAAATAGTAGAAAGTTTAATTCTGGATAACCAGCAAAAACTGCCAGCGGTTAAGGTGGTATGGTTGGACAAGAGCTGTCAAAAACACAGAACTAGTGTTCAGATACTGCACACCTGAATTTCTCCAAGGTATCAACACACCTAGTAACATATAACATTTAATTTTAAAAAGCTTGTATTGTATGAAGTCAACAAGGCATGTGTGATATCGCCATATGCAAGACACTGGTTCTAGACAAACAAGACAAAGAAGCTGAGAAGTGTCTCTGGGAATGAATAGCAGCGAACACAGATGCAGTCATAGGGTCATACTGTGCATTTCTGGAAAAAAGCTGTGTTCTTCAGGAACCTTCACACTCTGAGGCAGAATCAACCTCTGCCATCTCTGGCAGGAGCAGCTCCTGCAGACACACTGCCTGTGGGAACCAGCATCATATCCATAAGGTTTCTGTCAGGTCTTCTTGTGACTCACCGCTGCAGCCTTCAGCCATCCCTGGGAGGCTTCACTCACTTTTACAGACCCATTGCTCTCCTCGGGCTGAAAGGTCACATTACCCAGAGACAACACACCTGCCAAGATAGTCTGCATGTCCACTTGCTCCTAAAACACAAAAGAAAACTGACTGAAAATTTATCAGCATGTAACATGTTCAACACAGAGGCCCCAGAAGTTGGAGAGGTGAGGGAAAGGCAGAGGCAGCCTGTGGGAAAAGGCTCTACACAAAGCCTGACAGATTCTGGTGATTTGGAAGCAACATGGAAAACCCAGAGAGGAGAGAAATAGGACTGAGCCTCAAAAGAGCAGCCAGAAAGAAACCCTATGCCTGCAGTAAGCACAGATGGGAATTAAACGACATCAGAACTGACCTGTTCTTGGAAGCCCACCATGTCAAGGGCATTGCACACCTCTTGGTATTTCTGCTTCCAGCACTGAGCTGCATCCGGTGTACCAAATTGTCCACTTATGTACCTGAGAAAGTGTATACCCCATAAAAAACCATCACACAATCAGCACAGCAAGTCAGTCCTACCCCAAAGGAACAAAGCAGATCAGCAGCAGTGGAGACACAAAAGTGAAACTTTTCCAAGGTGATGCAAAGAGACTCCAGACCTCCCAGCTTCCATGATGACCCATAAGATCTCTTCCCATAGCTCCATTCAGATCCCACTCCAGCTTCCATTCATTTGTTTACCTGTACCAGGCTCCATAGATAGAGCCACAGGGCAAGAGGCATAGGCTCCCTTATGCTGCTTTCACCTCCACCCCCCATCATGAAGACTAAAATAGGCATGGGTGGTCTGCCTTTGAAGTACCTGTAGAGCGAAGGATCCAATAGCCCATACATCTCCTTTTCCTCTGAAGAAAGCCCAGCAAACATGTAGTAGAAGATATGGAAATTCCTCTCCCCGGTATCTTGTTGCACTACCCGTGACTTCTCTAACAGGTATTCACTCAGCTTTGCAGCTTGCACTGCACACAAGAAAGTGACAGGGTAGATGTTGCACTTGGGGACATGAAGCTGACTGAGCTGTCCCACACCACTTATTTGGCGATAGGAGCATAGAATTGTCTAAAATAACTTTGTGTGCAACACCTTCTAGGCTGCCCAGCATCCTGGAAATGGGCTTCTACATGCCTCCCATCATCTTAGAGATGTCTGCTCACCTCCTTTAGCAGCAACCAAGACTTCTGGTATTACTGATAATTCCCCTGCAGTGTCACCCCGCATATTCTTCCTGTTCTCCCACACTGTCCAAACCCAGGTCTTATCTAACAGCTGTGGTTGCTGCAAGATTTTACTTAATTGCACACCCTTCCCACAGGGAATCAGGTGTCAAAACTTCACCCTCCACAAGTTCTGGCTACTCAGTCCACTCCCTCCAGTGCCTAGCCATGCCCCAAACTAGTAATTGCCCTTGACTTTACCTGTATTATTCTGGAAACACAGCTGTATGTATTTTCCAAAGCGGCTGCTGTTGTCATTCATCACAGTCTGGGCATTGCCAAAAGCTTCAAGCAACGGATTTACCTAAAAGAAGTGAGCAAGCAGAAGAAGCATTCTTCAAATTAAGTGATCCAATCTAACTTACTTGGATAAGTTTAACTTTAGCATTTACTATTCAGCATTCAGCTGGAATAGGAAGCACTCCACGAGTACCCAAGAGCACCTATTTTATCATATCCCAGATAAAGGAACTGAAAGAGGCAAATATAACAAAGACATAGCATAAGATTACTGAAAACAAGCACAATCAAACTGACTCGATCTCAGTAAGATCACCGGCTCATTTGTTACAAGATAAGGTTGGTATAACAGATTACCACAAAAAGTATCTGACATGCTATCACTAGATAATTTTGACTGTTATACTACAGCAATAAACAAGGTAAACATGGCACTCAGTAAATATAAGCACGGTAACTTAGCTACTGAAATTTGTAGACAGTGTAAGGCTCAGGACAGCCAATTATAAAGAAGCTAACAGAACAATCAGACCAACTTGGTAAACTGGACACAAACAAAATGAAATGACAATTTTTCTATATTTGAGCAAATAATACCTGCCGACTGGAAGAACAATGCCTTAGGGTACATGATGGGCAGCCTGCTGAACACAGCTTTACAGTATGACACTAATCACAAAAGGGCTAACTTAGTCCTTGAATATATGTACAGGAACCAAATAAGATGCCTATTATTTCTTCACCATCACCTCTAGGCTTTCCAAGGGCAGCTCACCTGGATTGACGTGAACTTTGTTTCCACTGGAGGAATTGCAGGCTGGCTCCAGGCACTATGCTGAGCAAACACAGCTATCCTGCTTCCTGAACCTGCTCAGGTCAGAATCAGTTTGGCAGTGTGGCCCAAGCGAGCTCTAAGCAGAGCCAGCAGGTGTATCAATGCCACCTTCCCACAACAGAGGACAGACTTTCACCTCGCATCCACCATGGATAATACCACACTGAAATAATATGCCATTCCAGACCCAAAAGCATGGCAGTGTATTGGGTTTGTGTGGCAAGGTTTTGGGAGCTGGGGGGGCTACAGGGGTGCCTTCTCTAAGAAGATGGCAGACACTTTCCCCCATTCAACAAAGCCAGTTCCATCTGTCTCCAAGATGGACCTGCCACTGGCCAAAGCTGAGCCCATCAGCAACAGTGGTAGTGCCCCTCTGTTAACATATTTAAGAAGGGGGGGAAACTGTTGCACAACAGCAGCTGGAACAGAGAAGTAAGAATATGCAAGAGACCAAGGTCAGTGCAGAAGGAGGGGGAGGAGGTGCTCCAGGTGCCGGAGCAGAGATTCCCCTGCAGCCCGTGGGGAA
>JANZLQ010000079.1:71353722-71368205 GCA_026212715.1 Elanus axillaris | reverse complement strand
GGGGGGGTTGGGGGGAAGCTTCTATTTTTCTTTCTCCTGCTGTTTGGTTACACATGGAAAGCTCTGCTTTGGGAAAACACGTTCCCTTCGTTAGGTATAACCTTTATCACAGCAGTTACGGTGGGAGTTGTTCCGGCAAAGAGCAGCACCCTGTGGCTTTCCCCAGAGCTGGCTGAACCTTTCCAATGCCGCATCCCTCCAGAATCAAACCTGAAATATTTAGCCGAGTTACCAGCGTCGGCAGCCAACATGCTCCACAAAAGCCAGCTTTGTTCGCCGGGCACCTCCGTTGGCGATCTGCTGCCTCTCCCGCCGGGACAGCGGGCAGCCCGGCAAGAGCGATACGTTGCAAGCCCAGCTGGGTTTTGACTCGCCACCAGCGCTAGAGACGAGCTTCACCTCAAACTTCGGTGGGGAGAGCCCGGCGAGGGCCCGCTGGCCACCAGCCGGCCCCCCACCTCTGCCCGGCTCCGGCGAGCCCCCAGCCCGGCCCGGCCGCCCACCCGGCCCTCACCTGATGACAATGCACTGGTTCTGGGACCCGTCGCCCCGACAGCCCAGTATGGCGTGGTAGGCCCGGCTGGCCACGGCAAAGATGTGGGGCGGCAGCACGCCTGTCTCCTGGCGCCGGTACCGCTCGGAGACCTGGGGGGGAAGTGGTGGCGGAGAGACGGTGAGGGGGCTGGGGGCGGAGGGACGGGACTGCGGGGCCCGGACGGCCGCGGGGACTCACCTCTTTCCCGTACAGCGGCAGGGGCTGGAAGGGGTTCATGGCAATGAGGATGTCCCCGACGCCGGTCTGGCGGAGAAGGGAGAGCCCATCAAGCCGAGCTCCCCACCGCCGTCCCCTGGTCCGGCCCCCCGGCCCGGCCCCCCGGCACTCACGTAGACCTGCTGCCTCAGGAACCGCTCCCGCAGCCCACCCAGCAGCGCCGCCTCGTCCAGCTCCGACAGCGTCGCCAGGTCCCCGGCCGCCCCGCAGGGCGGGCGACACTCCCCCCGCGACACCATGCCGGACGGCTCCCAGTGAGAGCGCCGACGGCCGCCCCAGCCCTGCCCTGCCCAGGCCGGCCCCTTTCCCGCTGCCGCTCCGCCCCGGGACAGCCCACCGGGGCGGGGCCACCGTTTGAATGCGGGGCGGCGGCGAAGACCGACAGGTAACGAACGGGTGGCGGGAGCGGTGCGGCGCGGCGCGGCCCTAGGTGGGGCTGAGAGGAGGCAGCCCCAGGGGAGGCGGCCATGTCTGCTGAGCTTCCTGTCGGGCAGCGGCCTCCTTGTCTGCGGTGGTGAGCCGGTATAAAGCCGGCCGCGGGTGGGGGGAGGAGATAAAAGTCCCCCCCCTCCGAGGCCGAGCCTTCCTGTGGCCTTTTCCACAGCAGTCGTGGCCGGCGGAGGTGGGATGTGGAGCCTGTGAGCCCTGGAGCCGACCCTCGGCGTGGTTAGCGCTTCTGAGGCACCAAGAGCGGCTGTGCTGTGATAATAAGGGGAGATTTGGGGAGGATATTTGAAACAGAAAACGTAGAAATGGAGCGGGGAGTATTGGTAATGGGTCATCGTAAGGTAGCTAACTCTACAGAAAGCATTCTGTGCTTTCTCTTCTGGGCCTGAGAAGAGAGAAGCAAGCCAGAGTGCTTCTGTCGCCTGTAGGTGAAATATTTTCTAACCTACCCATGGGCTCCTGACAACCCCTCTTTACCCCCCTTTACCCTACAGACCTGAGACAGAATGTAATATATTTTAGTATAATGGGAGTGCTTGCACTGCTTTATGTGAGTAGCAGGTGTAACTTCTTTTGTCTTGTGTGGTATTCCCTGCAGTGTTGCCTCTCCATCCACCGGGGTGCTGGGTCTGCCCTGTTTGACCAAGACAGGGCCTTAGCTAGGCTTGTGGTTGTGTTGTGAGCGAATATGAGAATAAACCTCTGGAGAAGCTCCTGCTGCTATGAAATACTGCCCATGTCCCTCAGCTATCTCAGTTTTTGCTAACTCATTAAATGAGTCTTAGTACTTGTTTGATGGGAAACTTTTGTTTCAGACATTAATTTAGATATCTGAAATGTCTCTGGAAGACTGTATTTGGCAAATTCCTCTCTCTATGATGATATGTCCTTCTGTATTAGTATAGGTCATCCATGTGGGAGCCAGAACTTTTGTGGAGGTAGCTCAGCTTCCAGAGAAATTGCAGACTTCGCACCATGGCAAGTGTGCAACAGCATGCACTGCCTTTTGAGCAAAAGGCAGAGCAGTATTTAGCTGGCGCTCTGCTAACATATGCCTCTTTGTCTGAGAGGAGGTGATAAAACAGGGAGTGGTTTTCTCTGTAATGAAACTATGATGCTCTTGCAGAAGAGAAGAACAGCAGCTAAGCTGGTTAATAATAGGATAGTGTGATTCACAGCAGTTGCTCAGTCTCTCCCGTCTCTGAAACCACAAACTACTGTTAGAAAATGACAATGCGAACTGCTTTCTTCTTGGGAACCTCCATGGGAAAACAAGCAAGACTGCTCTCTTTCCACCTCTCCCCTCCCGTGGTGTATCTTATGGCTGTTTTCTACTCCTACCCACAGTACCTCTTCCACCCACTAACTTCCTTGGGTTTATTAAGAATTGTGCACCAAGAATGGGGCAAACACAGGAAGCAGTGGTTTGTGAGTGGGATTGTACACCTGAGATTTGCTTCCAGTCATATCATAAGGTACTGCTTTTGCTTTCATGGTCTGGCCTTTCTAATGCTGTTCTTCTGGTTGATGCAGGGCTCTTGTACCCATGGGTAGGAATGCAGAAGGAAAATGTTAATAACGGTTGCTGGCAATTGACTTCCCTTCTTTCGTAGTAAAGCATAGAGTTTGTAGCTCAGAATCCTTCCCTGTGGCATAGGTTACTCTATTGTTGTGTGTCCAACTCCCGGCTCTTTAGGATTGGTTGGTTACCTTTCTGTTTATCAGCTCTGAGGCTGCCATGAGTGACTTGTCCCTGCTGTTTATGGCTGGAGTAAACACTGTGGAAGAGCAGAGGGCTCGCTGGGAGAGAAAGCGCAGCCGGACAGCCAAAGAGCTGCTGGAAACCGAACACAAATACCTTGAGCAGCTGGATTTGGTGGTCACAGTGAGTATTTTGGCCCCTTCTGATATGTGGGTAACTTCAGGCAGCATGTAATTTGTGCTGTCATGGGGAAGGGTTGAGAGCAAGACTTTAATACATCCCTACTGCATGGGACAACTGCTGGGGCTGAAAGGTTTTTTTTTTTTTATTTACCTCTGTAGTATCTCATAGCTGGTGGTTTTGGCCTCTTGGCTTTGGTCTGTACACAGGCATAAATCTTTTAAGTTTTGATTATACAGGGGACTCGCCTTAAGGTGCCCAAGGGGCACAGACAAAACAAAGATAGATTATGAACAAGGTGGTGAAAAACAGATGTGTCTAGGAATACTGAAATAGACTCTATCAGTGCTGTAGTGCTGTTCCACATGTTTACACTTACGGTCCAAGTAACCAAGAAGGCTTATGTCTGATGATGGATATCTTAGGTAGGCATTCACAGTATTTGATATCTTTTTGAGCTAACGAGTGTGCAGTCTGCAACTTCTTGTTTCTGTGTGCCATGAACAACCTTTGAATGACTTGTGAATTTTACCTGTTTGAAATTATCTCTTTTTTCCTACTTAGTTCTTTGTGACAATTTTAAAGGCCAAAGGGACGCTGAAACCTGCTGCGTTGGACACCGTGTTTGGACCCCTGGAATCCATATATTCAGCCAGCCAGTAAGTAAACACACAGATGTGATTTGTCTACTTATATGGGGAAGACCCTATATTGGTGAGAAAGTAAGATTTCAGAAAATAAAGCTAACACCTTGTAAAACAGGCATTCACTTGTAGCACTGCTAGCCTTGGTGTCACTTGCAGGTGTACCCAGGAAACTGCTGATCTGTATCCACATATCCAGATGCCCAGTTGCTCTCTGGATAGTGGTTTAAACCCAGTAAGTCTGCTCCATGTTATTTTTAAGGGGTGTTTTCTGTAGCTTACTCTGTGACCACTAAGCACATATTTGGCAGAGAAACTAGATGTGAGGTGGAGACTGACAAAGGAAGGTCAGCATAAGAGTGAACCAGAGGGAGCTGTGAAAGTGCCATCAGTAATGTACCCCTCATGAACTTTCTTTGCTCCTTGTCCACAGTGTTCTGTCCCTTCACCTGGAGAGAGGAAATTTGGGACCAGGATTGGAAAATTTCTGTCAGAATCTAGAGCTTTATGGCCACTATGCTGAGAATTTGGAGCAGGCAAATAAAACCTTGAAGGTAAATATTCTCCTTTATTCTTGATGTCTTTCTTTCTTCTTTCTCCATTCTGTGAAAAAGCTACATTCTTCCATTTTTCTTCTGTTTCTGGAGTGATCAGTTTTCTTCCTTTTTCTGAGCTGCTGCTATTTTCCTGGTCTTTCTTCCATAATAGAATGGTTAAAACTATTTTAGAGTTTCAAATTTTTGAAGCTTGTTTCAGGTGTTTGTGTATGTATGTGTATAGGCTGAGCGCTGCTTTCTCAAACAGAATTCTGTGTTTACTCCCACTCCTCCTTGGCTGGCAAGCCTGGAGAGTTTGTAGTGGGAACACTAGGGGACAGTGATCTCCTTCTGGAGAATTATCAGGTCTCCTAGTCTTTCCCAGTACCAATAACTGTATCCTAACAGATACATTGGGATTTCCTTTTCCCTCCCAATTTTTTTCTATGGTATAAGCAAAATTATTCCTTCCCACTTAACCTCTCTAAATACAATCTGTCTTCCAAGAAATTTCAGAAGGATATATTTTTGTTTCGAAGTCCTGACAGCTGTATCTGGAATTTAAGCCACCTGACTTTTTTTTTTGTCTGTGCTTGTTCCCAGCTACAGGATGTACTGGGATGTTTCCTTTCTGTTTGCATGCATATATTCAAGCAATTGATTTCCCAAAAGGAAAAGCCATTTTGGATACTTGCCTTGAGGTGATGGGAGTGCAGGGCTGCATTGCTTTGTCTTGAAATGAATGGCAAAAAGCCACAGGTCGACTTCTTGTTTTCCTATCTGAGTCAAACTTCCTTTTTTACTTTGTTTCTATCTGCTGAGTATACTAGCTTTATACTGATGTGAATGTATGAAGAGAAGATGCTGCTTCCATTACCTGCTGGGAAATGGTGGTCAGGAGAAAGGGAATTACTTGCCTATGGCCACAAAAGAAGTTGTTGATGGTTGTGTTCAGGACTAGAGTCCTAAACTCTAAGTTTAAGAGTTTTAAGAGTTCCAAGCTTTTGTACACACTATAGCACATATTTCTTTCTATAGCCTCAAAACCGTATGCCTTTTCTGCTGCACACAGGAGCAATTGAGAAAAAATAAGTCATTCCGACGGTTTAAGAAACTCCAGGAAACTCGACCTCAGTTTCAAGGACAAAAGCTAGAGGATCTGCTTCCTTTGCCCCTGCAGAGGCTGCACCAGTAAGTAAGCAGTTCTGAGTCTTCAAGGTGTTAGTACAAAAGGGAAAAAGAAACATAACAGTGTCTTGGTTGCTATGGATGGTCAAGTTGCTTAATGTGTTGAAGCATATAGACAGCAATGGAACAGACCTGAAGATGTGCCTGTAAAGTGGAATCAGTGTACATGGATGAGATGATGCAGAGAGGTAGCTATGTTTAGCCCTGGCTCCTAAGCCCTTCCTCTAGATCTTGGGTAGAATTGAAGTGGAGGCTTTCTATCATCTTGGTCAGCTACTGAAGTTAGGCCCTGAAGAAAAGCAAGCTGTCTGAAGTGCTGCAAAAGTGGTGCTCTCTGCCAGACATGGTCTTGCTCTGCTTTTGTGCGGGTTGCTGACCTGGAGCTTTGTGACTCTCCTCTCTTGTAGGTTGCTTTTGGAGAGAGATGAGATTAATGAATGTGGAGGAGATTTTCTCCCCTCTCTGATTATCAGGGCCATATGCTTTTCTCAGATTTGGTGCCTATTGCAGTTGTCTGAGCCTGGACAAATCCAGTCTGGATAGCTGCATTCCCCCTTGAGGCATTATCTCCCCTCTGAAGAGGCAGGCTGACTGCAGGAGGCGAGGACTGCCCATTCTTGGGAAGGCATGAGGGTAATACAGAGCACAGGTAGTTTGCTGGGAACCCGGCTGCTGCTGCTATAGATCAAGTAGCTGCTCTTCAACCATGGCCTTATCCATGCTAAACCAAATTTGAGAGATTGAGAGCCTTGTTTCTTTGAAAATAACTCAGAGTGAGCATACCACAGTCTTTCAGGTAGGTTTATATAACCTTTTTATAGCTTGGCAGATACAAATGTAAGCTTTCTTTTACTGTAATTCTTTGGATGGTTCCTTTAAATTTGTAAAATAGGAGTATATATGTTGCTATCCAACTGTTTGGAAAAATGGCAGCTTTTTAACAGAAGGTCTAATTTTTTCATTAATCAGCTCTTTCATGTACAAGTTTCTTCAAAACTCTGTTACGTATACTGCAGGTCATGTGACTTCTGCCAGTTCGTGAATCTATTCAATGTGATATTTCTTCTGTTGTTTCAGACTGGAAATATTTTGATTTTATTGGGAGAAAGCATTTACAGACGTCTGATCCTTTCCAGTAAAGACTGGAGAGGAAAAAAGAAAAAGACACACCTCCTAGTTCTTATAGAAATGACTTTATTTTCTTGTGTGGGCAGGAAACATATGGTATGAATGCTACCATTCAGACATAAAAAAGAAAAGTAGTTCAAAGAGAAATTTTTCTGTAACTGAAGGCATTTTTATGTGAAAGCTAAGAGAGTCTCCTGAACTTAAGTAATATATGGTGTTGCTTTTATCAGATCCCCAGGAAATGCGAAAGGCTTGCAAATGTATAAAATAGTTGGGTGAATTTAGTAGACAGATTTGAAGATAAAATGAATGTGATCAAAGAATTGTGACCAAAAGCTCATTGGTTAGACTTAGAGGTGTGTACTCCACCTCCTGGTGGAATGTTGTTCATCATTCTATCACTGATAGGAGATGTGGCCGTTCCCAGGATCTTTTTGTGAAATAAACCTGCTCTCTCCATCTTAGGTACAAGCATTTCCTCAGAGACCTGCTGGAGAACACCAGCCCGGACAGTGCTGAGTACAAGAAACTTCAAAGTATGGTTCCATCTGCAGATGCTGGCACTTTGATCAGTGTTACCCTCCTTGCTAATAATATTTGGATTCTCATCTTCTGTCTACTTCCATAAGAAGAAAAAAATCTTCTCTCTGGGGTTCTAGTGGATTACTGTTTCCCTTCTCCATCTTGATCAAGATGTCCCTGAGAACACATTGGGAATAGAATTGTAGAGTAATTGATGAGAAAAGTGGCCTAGGGGTTAGATTGGAGAAAAGGCAGCTCTATTTTTTACAGTGAGGGTGGTGAGACACTGGAACAGGTTGCTCAGGGAAGTTGTTGTTGCCCCATCACTGGAAGTGTTCAAGGTCAGGTTGGACAGGACTTTGAGCAACCTGATCTAGTGAAAATGTTTCTGCCCATGGCAGGGGTGGTTGGACTAGATGATCTTTAAAGGTTCTTTCCAACACAAACCATTTGCTAGGATAATTCATGTCCTTCGTGCCATCTTTACTGCAGTTAAGACCACATGTGTTTGTTTCCAAATCCAGGAAATTGTTCCTCTGTCTAATATTTCATTGCAAATAAATATTTTCTAGAACCACAGACGTGTTGGTTGGAGAGAGGCCTCTGGAGGTCATCCAGTCCAATCTCCTGCTGAAATTAGTGAATAAATCTGTTGTTGATACTTAGTTTAAAACATTTGCTTCTTAATTTCATCTTATCTTTTCACAGCAAGATAGGTAATATGTAATACATATTCATTTGTGATAACCTCAGAATATGCTGCTATAATTTCAGAGGCTGTGAAATCCGTTTCTGAGGTATCTCGGTGGGTCCAAGACATAGTTCGTAAGAGAGAGAACTCATTGCAGCTACTTCGGGTTCAGAAACTGCTCAAAGGCCAGAAGACCCAGGTGTTGATTCCAGGTGGGTCTTATTGACAGTTCAGGTTTTCTTCTGCTAAGATAACTGGAGGTATGCTTGCCTTTATCTCTGGCTGTACTCCTATTAAACATTTTTCCCCTGCTGGCACAGATTCCATAGGTAGGTGTTGAAGGACTGTAACTAGTAAGTAATTTGGGCATATTTTTTTTTAATTAAGAATGTTTTAGGAAGGATAAAGAGCAGCTTAATTGCTTTACACTCAGTTAGGAGGAGGTGATGACCTGTAGTTAGAAAGTTAGACACAGGAACCTGAGGAGGTCAGGAGTGTAAGTCCTGGGTGAAAGACAGACATTAAGTAATTTTTGGAAGAGCTTAAGTAACAGAGTCGTTGCTACTCCATTGCAGGAACCTTAGATTTCTGAGTGTCAAGGACCCAGGGATTGTACTATTTTTTACCTTAAGCTACAAGCTTCATGGACTTCTGCTTACACCCTATAGATGAGGAATCTTCTATCTGCATGGTTAAACTGTGCCAGAAATCACAGTATTTGTGTCAATAGCTGAGACATAAAGTCACAGCCACTGGCATGTAAGGTCGTCTAATTGGATCTTTATGATCTCTTGCGTGACTGGGTGCTCTCCATGCCTAGAGTACGCTACAAGCTACATATGGAATATTGTGAGAAATGTCTCCAGTTTGGGCAACTTTGAAATGGTCACTTGGGGCTTCACCTGTACCCTCACTAAACACTGCTATTACAGAAGTCATCTAGAAACAGTACTGCAGCTGGAGAGGAATGTTAAAGTCACAGTGTGTAAAGGTCTCTAAGACACAGCTCCAGGTACTTGTGAATGTGGCTGTAATTCATACATGTGGATTTTGGGGTGAAAAAACCACCCCCCAGTGGGATGGGGGAGAGAATCTGAAGACTAAAAGTGAGAAAGCTCAAGGGTTGACATAAAAACAGTTTAACAGATAAAACAAAAGCCTCATGTGCAAGCAAAGTGAAACAAGGAATTCATTCACTACTTCCCATTGGCAGGCAGGTGTTCAGCCATCTCCAGGAAAGCAGGGCTCCATTATGTGTAATGGTTACTTGGGAAGACAAATACCATCACTCTGAATGTCCCCCCCTTCCTTCTTCCCCCAGCTTTTATTGCTGAACATGATATCATATGGTCTGGAATACCCCTCTGGTCAGTTGGGTTCAGCTCTCCCAGCTGTGTCCCCTCCCAGCTTCTCATGCATCCCCAGCCTCCTCACTGGTGGGGTCGTGTGAGGAGCAGAAAAGACTTTGATGCTATGTAAGTGCTAGTCAGCAATAACTGAAATATCCCTGTGTTGTCAATGCTGTTTTCAGCACAGTTCCAGAACGTAACTCCAAGTTACTATGAAGAAAATTAACTCTATCCCAGCCAAAACCAGCACAGGTAGAAAAAGATTATTTATCAGGGGTTATTCTCAAAGATGCTTAGTCAATAGGCAGATTAATTTACAATTCTCTTTCCCATTCTTAGAATCCTTTTGGTGATGCTAGCTGAAAGGGAGCTAACACAGGTGTGCTCTGTTTATACTGAGCATGAGCATGTGTGGGAGTGCCTGAACACATTGGGGTAGTGTGTAAGTGAAAAGGTAAATCAGTTGTTCTGAATGACAGAACTAATAAGATAACCCCATGCCAAAAAAAACCCACCCCAAAAGAGTATAGCTAGGTCAGGTATGACCTTCATTTGAAAGAGCATAGGGTCCACTTTTTTTTGGTCTCCAAATATTCTGAAACATGTAGTAGGACAAGTGTTGAGGGTCTGTAGACACCTTTCCATTATCTAGGACAGAGAATTGTGATGGTCATGTTTTCCATTAGCTGAAGTAAAATAGGTGCTATTGGATGTGAGAAGCAGAAGAGGCAGGTGGGGGTTGCTAGTTTTGGGTCAGCTTTCCAGAGACAAGCTAGCTTTTGCAGAACTGTTAAGATTGCATCCTGTTACTAGGAGGGAAGAGGTGAGAAAACAGAATGCTGTAGATTCAGAGAAAAGGGGCAGCTTTGTAGTGGGTATCTCACATGTGGCAGTGTCTCTGAGATGTACTGCTCCCAATGAAAAGAGACCCTGCTTTCCTTGCTGCCTTCCATATATAGGGCACGTACCATCTTAGCCAGAACTGCCTCCTTAACATAGCACACTATACTGTCATCCCTAGCTTCCCTAGGGATATTTCCTTGCCCTCCTTTCACAAGAATTTCCTAAATTGCGTGCCTTTAGGAATCCTGAACATGGATCTATATCCCAAGACTTCCAGCACAGTCCAGCTCAGACTGTGTGCCGGGGAGTCTGGTCACAGCTTAGCCTGAGGGAAACAGTTCCAAGTGTAGCCCCATGCTGCTGACACCTTCCTTCCATTTGTTTTAAACTAGGACTGATTCCTGCACCTCACCCTTTTCTTTCTCAGTTTCTTATTCAGATAAGAGTGGTTCCTGTGGTGTAAGCTAAGCAGGAATTCACTTGCCTCTGTTTTGTGACTAGCATACTAAGAAAGACACAATCCATAATTAAAAGAAAGGTATCTTGTTTTCTAAAAGGTATTTGCTAGCTCAGCCAGAAGTAAGGCATAAAAAAAGGTGGCTGAAATTCTCTGGCAGGGGTTTTCCTGGCCAGAGACCAGGCCACATAGCAATACCTTATTATGGCTTTCAATTTTTTTAAGTAATCTTACTGGCAAGTGTCTTCATAATTCCCATGAGTTGATGGCTATCTTGTACAATAATCCTTCTAGTTAGAGGCGTTGCTTTAATTATTCCATTTTGTGTATATGCCAATTTTTTATTGCTGCTTACAGCTAGGTTTATCAAATTGTTTTGATTTTTTTTTCCTGCTGATTTCTCTGCCTTTTTTTTTTATTGCAATTCATTTCATGGGTAGAGGTCATTGGACCCTGTTCTGTAAGAGAAGGTTGGTAAGGCTGTCTATTCAGACATTCCTTTTAATATGTTGTTTTGTATCCCCTTTGCTGTCTTCTTTAATCTGTATTCTGTAATCTCCTAACTACTGGAGGTCTGCATATAGTTAGATGACCTGTGAAACTTTGGGGTTTTTTTATTGGCTTGCACAAGCAAACAAAAGAAGAGAAAAATAAGTGTTCAAAGTTTAAATTAACTTCTGTTTCACCACTAATGACAAACAGCTGGGCAATGCAATTTAAGATAGTTTATGGTGTGTTTTCTGAAGGCTTATGTTAATTTAGAGGTACACATACTGTTTTTAAAACATGTTTTTGTTCTGATTTCTTTAAACAGACGTGCATATCATTATATCCTCTTAATTAACATAGTAGGACTTATAACAACTTCAGTCTGCTCCTCATATACTAAAAGTTTTGGGCTGATTACTGCTTCTGCATGCTATCAGTGCTGGTGAGCTGGGCCCAGTTAATCAGTGCCTTGTAGTGGCTGGAATTGATGTAGAACCTGGTAACCTACAAGGTCAAGGTCAGCTCACTGTATTCCTGTTTGTCTCATTACATCTTTTTTTTTTTTTTTTTTTGCTAGTGGTGATCTGACAACTGCCTTTATTTCCCTTATATGCCTAGGGCGCTGGTATATCCGGGAAGGCTGGCTTTTGGTGGTGTCTTCAAAAGGAGAAGAACTGAAGCGCAGGATGTTCTTCCTTTTTTCTGATATCTTTATTGCAACAAAGCCCTGCCACCCACTGCATCCACTGAACTCGAACAAATTGGCATGCCAGGCTGTCTACCCGCTTCACCAGTGTGTGGTGGATAAGGTGTTTGGCCACACACAGAGCCAGGGAGGGCTCCTCAGTGTAAGTCTTCCAGGTTCTGCCTGTGAGAAATATCCCTGGGGTCAGACCTGCAAAGCAGGTCTTTAGCTGTCTCAGCAGCAGCAGGACTGAGATAGTGAGAGTAGTGACAACGGTAAATGCAATGAACTAGTCTTAATTAGGGCAACCCCTCTCTTCTTGAGGGATGCAGGTCCTTTTCCCTTCATGGTGTAGGCCCTCCTGAGCACTCTGGGGTACAGGCTGCTGGTTGCCTCACTTAGCTCAGGTGAGGAGGGTCTGATAAGCTTGTGACACGCCCTCATCAGACCCACATGTTTGGGGGGAACAGGACAGCCCCACTGTTGTGTGACAATGAATACATAGTATTACATTGACTGTGGACTAAGCTTATAGAAAATCTTGACAAATATACAATATAGAAAGATGTGGGTATTATTGCAACAGACATTGCTTGTGCATCTAACTCCCTGAGGGCTGCAGGGTCTTTGACTGGGACTGATGCCTTAGGTAGGGGTTTCAAGTTAGGTCTGTCTAGGTTGCAGCACCTTGGGGCTATGTTAGCCCATTCCTTGTCGGCTATGACAGGGAAGATGCTTTTGGAGAGCTGTGATCTGTAGATAGTGGTAGTGGAAGGACCCCTAGGGGCAGCTTGCAATACGGGAGAAAACTGGATGAAGAGCTGCTGAGAATTATTTTGCCCACCTGCAAACACCCTTTTAAGTCAAAGTGAGCTGTCATCTGTGGCTGGCAGGAATGGACAAGACTGACACTTTCTCCGTACTCTCCAGCCTCTAGCTTCTCCCAGAACCAATGCTAAACTTTTCTATCTGGGAAAGAAAACAGTAGAAACCAGCATGCAGGCCTAAGTTGAATTCAGTGGTGATGGCTCTCCTTTTAGCAGAGTTGCTGCCTTTGCAAGGAATGCTATAAAGTAGCACCAGATTCTGTTTCCCTTTCAGCTTTCCTTTCCACACAAGACACTGTTGTTGATGTCCAGTGAACAACAAGATATTAATGACTGGTATCAGAGTCTCACAGCTGCAGTCAGGTAGGCATCTAATTTCCAGAGGTTGAAGGGGCTGAGGGAAGGGGGCAGCACATAAAAATTGACCACATGGACCTGTGTATTTGCATGTATTACATGGTTATAAGGCTGACAGAGAAAACCTGACTGGCAGCCAGGATACAAGAGAATAGTAAGAACAGATTTAGTGTATTAACAGTAAACTTCCCCTTTGTTTTCCTCTACAGGCAGCTGAAAGCCTGACCCGCCTGAGTACAAGACAGACCTGCAGGAGAGCCGCCCCTCTTGGTGTAGAAGTCTACACAACCTTGAGAAATGTTCAAGGACTTATAGTAGGAGAATTGCATTTAGAGAGATTACACCCTGTGCTTGTGAGGTTATGAATGCTTTGTCAGCTGTCCTAATCTTATACAGATACTACAATAAATAAGTATGCACACTAAGGATTTGTATATAAAAGAATCTGTATCAAGAATTATCCCCAACTTAGCTTAGAAGCTTCTAGTTTTCTACACTTTTTTTTCCTCAGGTTATTAAAAGACAAACAGTAAAAAGCCAACGTGCTTTCCCTCATTAAATATTTTTATCCAACTGTCTTTCTAAGTCAGTGTTTTCACATTTATTTGTCTACATCTATATCTACCCGCTCTTGCTTCTGGGTCCTTTGATCAAAACAGGTATTTTGGATAACTAACATGGGCATAACACTGTATTTTCAGCTAGTGCTACAGGGCCACAGCCCTCTTCCTCCCTTGACGTATTTTTATCATTCATATCCTTGAGTTTTCTATGGAAATAGTTTGACAGTTATTGTCCCTCCTCCTCTGAGAGAGTGACGGGCAGACAGATCAAGGGAAAATGATTCAGTGGTTAAAGTCCTACCTCTCAGTTTCTCATCAATCCCCCAGAAAAGTTAATCTGCTGAACTATCTGAAATAAACTGGTAGATAACAAAGATTTACGCTCATCAAACAGCAGTCACATTTCCAATCTGAATCCTGAGATTATGCATATGAAACAGCACTCACCTTTACCTTCAAGGTATGTGGTAGCCTTCTTTGAAATGCTGCAGCAAAAACCTTGGGCAGCACTTTTGCTCCTGAAGCACAGCGAAGATGTCCAGAAGGCTATGGTCAGCAATCTGGGTTATTAATCACTGGTAACGTGCTGGGGTTCAGTTTACTAGCATGAAAGACCAATTTAAGGAACAAATATATGTAAGGCATTAATTGAGTACTTCATTAAAGCCTCAATATGGACTTTTAATAATGTGGAAGCTCTGCAGCAATGGCAGTTTAGTTCATCTTTGCTATTGAGGGAGAAAAACATGTTTGAACAAGATGCTAGGTCAACTGCAGAGGGCAATTTCAAGGTTATTAGAAACATAAATATTAAGGCCTATCTGAACACTGACTTATTGGTAGTTTGACTGTTGGGGTTTTTTTTTTCCTTAAACAGTACCATGCATCCTTAATTTCTCACTGGAATTCATTGAAATAGAAGTGGTAGTGTGTGGGGTACGTGTCCTGAAAGAGAATTACCAAATTTTAAGTTCTTTAACATCACTTGGTGGGTTTGCTTTTTTGGGGGAGTCTTCCATACAGCTAACTTGCTATGTAAGAACATTCATTTGTCTTAAGTTTGTGAAATTTAGGAGGGAGGAAGGAACCCAACATGTCTGGTG
>JANZLQ010000079.1:71328047-71351549 GCA_026212715.1 Elanus axillaris | reverse complement strand
CGGGCAACGTGGGAGGGACGTCCCGGCAGCCCCCGCGCGCCGCGCCGCGCAGCACGCCGGGAGTTGTAGTTCGTCCCTACCCACGGGCACCGCCGGCTGTTGCTGCGTAAAGCGGGTCAGAGGGCCACTGCCGGGCTCGGCGGGAAGCGGAGACCGCAGCCGCGTACCGGCAGGTCTGAACAGGGTGGGGAAGCCGGGGCCGGCCCGGCGGAAAGGGCCGAGGAGGTGCACAGCCTCACCGGTTTGGGGTGTGTGTGGGTGTGTGTGTTCGCGCACGTCAGTGACGTTCAGCGCGCAGGTGCAAAGGAGAGGGCGTCGCCTCGAGGGGCATCCTGGGCGAGGACGAGCCGCGGGGCATGCCGGGAGCTGTAGTTCAGTGACCCGGCTGGTCCGGCCGCCATATCCAAGAGCCGTGCGGCCTTATCCCGCCGCGGCCAGCCCGGCGGTGTAACAGCCCTGCTGCTGTCTCTGCGGCATCGGGGCGGCCCCGGGGCGAGACCCTGGCGGCGGGCAGGCGGTGCGGGCTCTGAAGTGAGGGAGGAGAGCAGCCGGCCTCCCTGCCGCCCTTCGCCACCGCTGTGGCGGGGTGGGGGACACCGCCAGGACAGGATGGTCCTGGGGTTGCGGGGAGGGGCTCAGCTAGGGCGAAGGACGGGGGAGGCCCGCTAGAACCTTTGTCTTATTCCCCCTCTCCCCCCCTGTGCCGGTAGCGGGATGCCAGAGGAGCCCTGGACCCCCAGTATCGCATCCACAGGCTGTGCCGAAGGTGCCTACAACCGGCCGCAGGCGGTAAAGCTGCTGGATCCAGCCTCGTGCAGCCCTCACAGGAGCCGGTGGGTGCAAGAGCTTGTGCCACCCCCCCCCGCCCGGGTGCTGCTGGCAGTGTGTATAGTTCAGCTCCAAGAAAAATGCTAAAAGGCAGCGTAAGGAGGTTTCTTGCTACTTGTTTCTTCCAGCCAACGTTTCTGTATTTCAGAGAACGAATGTGTAACAAAAGTGGCTACCAACAGCATAAGAAAAAATATCTTTGTTATTATGAATACATCATAAGATCCCCATCATTTTATACAGATTTTAGTATTTCATATATAAATAAAGTGAACAGTATAGTTATTGGAATGTGTAATAGGAACAAACATACGGATTTTAATGTGAAGTTAACACATTCTGGGACACCCCTATCCCCACCCCCACTCCCATCTTTTTTTTGCTTCTCTGGGGCTTAGTGTATTAACTCGGAAATACTTCCAGGAAAAAGGTTACTCAAGCTGTGATGCCAACAATAACTCCAGGCATTATCTTAAATTCCGTTTACAATCAATTTTCTATATGTAGAAAAGACTATATAAGAATTCTTCTGTGTCAGTATTCCAGCTTTGCAAGAAAGACTAATCCTGTATGTACTTGGCACAGTGTTGAAAGAAAACATTTTCCAATTACCAATTTCCATTAACAATCAGCATATTCCCATCACTACACACTCTTGCAAATGTTTCCATTAAATATATTTCTAATATTAATAAAATAACAAACTCTTTATTATCCTTCTGCTTATAACTTGATGTCTTAACATCAAAATTATATTTCTTTCTAATAAAATTATACATAGTATTTATATGAAACAAAGTTGTCGTGCATGAGCCTAGTAATGAAACTAAGCATGAGTGTAGATGTTTCTACATTCTTATTTTTTGATTCTTGGGGGAGTTTGTTATTTTTGGAGCCACAGAGAAATAATTTACAAGGTAATGACTTCTCTGGCTACTCAGTAATGAAGCTTGAGATTGGAAATGATTCCTCTGCTCTAGCTTTACAAAACTTTGGGTATACTGAAAAAAAAAGTCACTTTTCTATCTGAATGTCTTTATGTGTTTATCCAGAAATCTTAATGAAATGTTTCTGATACAATGTGTTACAAAAGCTATCATACAAATAATTAGAAATAAAATGAGAAAGGTCTATGCAAAGATCTTAGCCAGGCGCAGACAGAAGGCTGTGCTCAAGAGGGGCTCTCCCTGCTGGAGGAATTCCTGTGTCATGTTGGGTGGACTTATCATAGTGTCCACTCCTTGCTGCTGGGACTTAGCCAACAGCTTTAGGGCAGGGAGCCTGGAAAGAGGAGAGTGAAACATAAGGACAAACTCACTTTCCTTTACCTTTTTTAATGGAATAAGCACATCTGTTGGAAACCCAGCTCTAGGCTGTGACAACCAATGATGCAGACTCCATAAAGGGAAGTTACTGAGGTTTCCATTCAGAAGGACATTTAAACATGTGCCATATTTTATGTTCATGAGTCTGTAGGACAACTTTCTATACTTACAGTGAAGCATGTATTTTGCCTACTTTTCTGGTCCAGTCTCAGAATTTCCCTTCCCTGGATACTTATGCACAGAGGCCGATTGTCACCTACCCCTGAATTTGGTGGTCAAACTGTAGGAACTTCTCATTTGGTATTTGTCTGTATTTGGAAAAGAAGAGCTTAGAACTAAAGTGCTGTTTTTAGAAGACATCTTCTTGTGGGCAGGGGGCAATAGAATTTAGTTGGTATGTAGGAAGTGACTCATCTAACTCAGTATCTGATTGTCAAAAAACCTGCAGCTATTAATTCTATCATGGGAATCAACCTGATCCAGCAGGTGATGGGATGTGGTGGTAAACATATGCAGGAGTTATATAATTTGCAAGAGTTACAAATATAACATTTGACATTTAACAAATTGCATATTCATGAACGATGTTATACCTAGTTGCCTGCTTGAAATTAAGAAAATAAGACATAACTGCCTCAGTTCATGCTGTCTAAGAGGTTTCTTTCAGTCTGCTGTATATAAGACCATACCTCTTTTGGCCACAAATTCCTTCCCCAAGTCTCACTGAGCTCCTCCCCAAGGAGAAGCCCAAAGACCACAGGGTGAGAGCACTATCATTTTTTCTAAGCTACCCCAGTGAATTAGTCATTGCTTTGTAAATATTGATGCACATACAACGTGAAGCGGAATATTGAACATTAACATTCTTAAAGCTAATGCCCTTGCTTGTGGCATAGTGACAGCGAGGAGTTGGGAAACAATCACACAAATGAATGCATCCTCTTAAGATAATATACAAACAATATGAAAGGTCTAGATAACCAGCTGTTGATACAATGTGACCTGTACCGGTGGTGTAGGGATTATACCAACTATCTTTTGGCCCAGAGAATATGGAAGGGAATCCAAACATTTATGGGTTATCTGAAAAGGGCTTGCTTATATTTTTACCTGTATTTATTCTATTAGAATATGCAAACCCTGAAAGACATGGCAAAATACTAAGTTTTTCTCTGCATTTGTAACATGGACACGACCCAACACCAAGCATACTGTAGAAGTAGCAGCTACACAGATACAGCATTAAAGTTTTGTGCTTAATATACTCCTTTATCTTCTAAGCATAGCAAAGTCCTCAGCAGCTGTGGTAATCCAAAAGAAATGGTAACATACATCATCCATGAGGTATGGTCTAACATGTGCATCCAATTTTCCAGTGTAAATAAAGGGCGCTTCCTTTCATCATATAGGATCCCATGTGCAGTACCTCACCTTAAGCCATCCTCGTACCAGTTGAAATGTTTTGTCATTTGCACTCCTGCACCCACTCATACTCCTCATATAACCAGCCAAATACACTGCAACTCTGTGTTCCAGTTCTGTGACTGCCATTTAGGTCATCCTCATGCAGCAGAGGAACAAAACAGATGGAAGCTCTTTGCAAACATGAGGCCTCTCTCTGGTCTTGATTTCACTTGGACTTTAGCATTTCATGAAGGAAGACATGCACCTACAAGAGGTCAGAATCCAACCTGCAAGTCCTTTCTGCAAGGCTGGGATTGAGTTTGTGATTGCCAATAAGCCTACCTGATTAATTTTTGCTTGGTTTTGCTGCTTTATATATCCCCTGTTCTCTTGCTCATCTTTGTGTAATGTATCCGGCATGAATCTGTTGAGGAAGGGAACTGGCCTTCACACTGAGCAGTGTGAGAATGGTAAGGGAAAAGTAGTGTTAGTTTAGGACAAACATCTTTTTGAACTCTCTTTGAATGATACTGTAGCAACACAAAGCCAAATAATTTCCAGATCAAGAAGCAGCACCCTTGTATCACTGCTTCACTGTATTTTTTTTTGCCTTTTCCTGCCATGATGTGGCATAATAGAAGATGACATTTCACTTACAGCTGGTCTTTGCTGTGAAACAGGGATCCCCTTTTCGTACTCTCCTAAGCCTGGGGACAGTACCTGGAGGCTTGAGTTCAGTGCTATAATATATTTACATGTGTAAAGTAACTGTGGACCAAGGTTTTCATTAATGATATCATTCAGGGATGATGTTCAGCTACCCCTCTACCCCTGGCAAAATTTGGGTACTGGGTCATTTGGACATAGAAAGCAAGGTAGGCAGATGAAACACTGTGGTCTGTGCCATTAGCTAGAGCACGCCTTAATCATATTATATACTAAGAAGGTTTTCTTGATAGTCTAGGTACAACACAGTGCAGGCTTGATGGTATGCAGTCACTGCAAGGAGGCTACCATGAACCAGGAAAGCTACAGTACAGGCAGCATGGTTGGGAAAAGCAGAGAGAAAACTGGGAAATATATATATATTTTACATTGTCAGTGCATTTTTATATTGAAGAACTCTAAAGGGGCTCTATTTTTCAGTAGGCATAGCTAAGGACGGGCTGCCTTCTGTATCCTGGAGTCTCTGGGTGCTGCCCGTGGTTTGTAGTCTTCTCCAGATCCAAAATCTACTGTGTCATGATAGTTTGTAAATTCCTGAGGTAATGGAAACTCCTCTGTTGATGAATGAGTCCTGTGTCCAAACACTCTCTCTTGCAGCTCAGCGATATCATTTCTGATGTCTGCCATCATCAGCAATAGGAAATCAAATGAACCTGGTGGGCCCTGCAGTCACAAGGCATGGTCATTAGTAATAATCCATTTTGCTCTTACAGTTTTCAAACAGGTTGATATAATTACTCTTGCAGGGGTAACTTGGTAAAGCACTGCTTCATATCAATTGCCAAAAGTTTAACGGTCCGTTTTTGAATCAACTTGCTCAGGAAACAATTTTCAAAAGAAGGCAAATGTTTTTGCAGATAGAGCTTACATTTACAAGATGCTCAGCCCTTTTGTTACTTAACAACTCCTTTGCTATATCTGCCTTCTAAGAATATCTTGGAATAGAGATAAAGCTTGGTTCCCTCTGTGCCTTCTTATTAAACTGATAGACATTATATTCTTAGAATGACTAATCAATCAATAATTATTATTTATTTAAAATTTTTTCTCAAGACTGCTGGTATTTGGAAGATATCTTTTCAATATGGTAACCTCGCTGCTGTCCATCACTTACTAAATATATTGGTAATTACAAGGCAGAGAGTATCCATCTGGTTTTATCTGATTTTAGAAAATTATAATTCCTTTTTAGCTGACTTCATGCAGTGAAGTACACTGTTTAATACTGAGGATACTCTGCTGGACACACTCCTAAAAATCCATTTCACCAATGAGAAAACACTGTAAGAAACAAATTTTTAAACAATTTCACCTGAAAAGAGATTGTAAATACTCATGCTTCTGCTGATGACTTGCTGAAAGCCTATAGCTTCCCAAATCCCAGAGAGAGACAAGGGGCAGGATTTTAAAAAGTTCCAGTGATCAGACTTCCATTAGCAGCGGCAGCTGAACTGTACTAACTAGCATTCTGCATGGGATCTCATGCTACTGCCTTCTGAGAGTGTCCCACCGCTGTTGTAGGGCAGAGGTGCACTTACTGCCTTCAGTGTCACATCCAGCAAGGATAGAGTTGTGTAGGCAAAAACACTTGGACAAAACCATGTAAGTACTTCTTCCAATAACATTTTCTGTGCATGTAAAGTATCTTTGACTGTGCTGTTGACACAGGAGAGGTGGTTTTTTTTTCCTTTTGGCTGACCTGTTGTTAGTCAACATCACTCTGTTGGGGAAATTCCTCCTGTGAGCAATACTTACAGGTATCCCCTTTGGTCCTGGTGCTCCTCGCTCCCCCTGTAATCAATACCACCTCAGTTAGTTCACTGTGACTAAAGGAAATGAAAAAAATCAGTTTCCCTCTGCAGACTCCCTTGCTTATTGTCCCCAGTTCAAGAATCATCAGCTTACGCTTGCTCGGAAAAGAAAGGAAAGTGATGGAAGAACACAAAGAAACTGCACTGATTCTAGTGGGAGCAGAGTTGGACATTTCTGATATTTCTCCTAGACAGTAACACGCAAACCAGTTAACAGGAGAAATTCACAAAATTCTCAGTCTAATAGCATTTAAATGAAATGGGCTCAAGCATCAACGTTTCATCATGGAAAAGCCAAAAGAGCCACAGAGAAAGGAAAGAACGCTGCTTGACAGATAGCCTGGCAGGGCTATTTGCAAGACTTAAGGAATGGCAAGTACAAAATAACAGAAGGAAATAATGAAGGGATGGGACAACATGACATTCTCAGCTTAGAAAAGAAAATAAAATGGTAAAAGGGTATGACTACAAGTGCGTAGTGGGTCTCTCTAGCAAGCCTGCACTTCACACGTGCATGTGCCCATGTTATGGAAAACAGTACCTCTCCTCACCTTGCTACCATCTCTCCCCGGGGCTCCTGGCGGGCCCTGAAAGAGAAAAGAAAGTGTTCACAAGGATGTGAGAATTTGTGGAGCTAAGGCTAATTGTGCAATGCATGATGGGAGATGAGAATACTGACCACTGGGCCCCGTCTGCCCTGCTTAATATGTGATATGTCCGGAGATGGGCCCATCGGTCCCATTGATCCACGAGGGCCCGGCTGTCCAGGAGGTCCAGGTGACCCAGGAACTCCTTGACTCCCTTTTGGTCCTGGAGCCCCTGCAATTGACAGCAAAGGTTACCTGCCAGGGAAAGCCTTCAGGACACTTCATCAGTGCAAGCAGTGGGGACTGACCATTTTGTGAATCACCCAATGGACTGGTTGCCTTAACACACCCAAATCCATGACAACACAACCAACACAGCAGTCATCTGAGACAACATTACTTCTTGTCACAGTAGCTACAAGAGATGTTCACAGAACAATTAAACCTTGTGTATACAAAGAAGCCAAGACTGCCACTGCCAGGTGGTTAGGGACACAGACTGGGAATGATAAGAAAAGCAGAAATGCCTCATTTTCACAAAAAGAAGAAAAGAACAAGTCACATTTGAGGAACATCTCATCCAAAGAAAGCCTGAGAAAAATCATGGGAATGTTGGGTCAAAGGCATCTACATGTCTGGCACAGAAGCAAGCCCTTTTCAGTGGTGGGTTGCACCTCTCTTTTGCCCAGTAAAATGGCCAATGTGTTAGGGGCAAAAAAAGCTCTGTTCTTCCATTTTGCTTTATATCCTTTTCACCTTCTGCTGGTTCAGCAGAGAATGTTAATTTTTAGGAAGCACACAGGCAACAAAGCATATGTTTAGCTCAAGAGAAACACTATGAAAAGCAAAACAGAAAATCAGGCACCTGAAACAACATTTGCATAAAATAAAGACCATTAAAAGTGTCACTAGCTGAATTGCTTTATAATTAGGGGGGAAAGCACTTTTCTTCATACTGAAGGCATGTCAAAGACACAGAAAATGAAAGGCAGAAAATAAAAAAGTTCAGCAGGACAGAATATGTACAGTTAGGGTTTTCAAAAGAAGTGAAATCAAGTTCAGTGACGAACCTCTTGGACTCCTCCTGAAGACCCAGCCGCACAGGGTAGAGGAGGAGGTGAGCAGGGATGGTTTTCAAAAAGAACAGACAATTCTACAGTACCTTGGACAGCTCAGTGATGGGCAAACCAGATGGAAGACCTTCAGTCAGGCCTATGTTAGATTGCAAGGCGACACACAGTACAGTTCAGAGTTTGACGCGAGTCTCTAACTGTATTGTCCTTGCACTTACAATATACTGAAGATTGAAGATACTCATCCTCCAAGAAAATGAGATAAAAACTCAAAAATCAAAGCAAGACTGCAAAAGTGGAGATAAATGGGGGGGCAATTCAGTAGGGAGTAAATCAAACCTCCTAAGGAATATCTGCTAGTCCTCTGTAAGAATATTCCTGATACCCAGCACAATGCTAAAATTCCTTGGTTCTGTTGCTAACCTCAAATTAGATATGCACTCAACAGAGTTTGCAAAATTTTTAGCATCACTGGCTGCCAGTTGCAAGGTGTTTGGCTTAAGTTAGAGCTTCAGACACTCTCTGCTTTTCTGATTGTTTCAAGCTATACCTTAGCAAAGAAGGTGTGAGTGGAGTTTTACTTTTCTTTTCAGATTCCTTTGAATCTGGAACACAACATAAAACCAACAAATGAATCCTTGCAAAACCAGATGAGGAAAAATAGAAGAGTTGGCACAAACCCTCGCAAACTAAAAGCACATTTTCTGCTCTACTAATCACAGTGAGCTAAAGCAATAGGTATTCCTGAAATTAAATGGATACTGTTTTAAGACAGAGTTAAAATACAGGAAATGACAACTGAAGCAGGTGAGATATCCCAGGGAGGGGGAGAAATTCAACACATACAGGACAAACACCGCTTGCACACCAAGAAACACATGGAGACTAAGACACAATGGACGATGTTAGACAGTTGGCAGAGGCTGACCATAATGACCAGAAAGTTTTTCTTTTTAAATTTAGCACAAATGCAAATATAATAATAACAATCAAAATATGAAACACATGAAATCCTATCCACATGAAAGTTTGAAGCTTATTATTTTTATTCATAGCACTATTGCACTTTCACATCCCTCTAGTCTGTATCTTACCTGGAGGGCCTTGTTGGCCAGGCTGGCCTGGGGGGCCAGGGATATATGCATTAGATGCAAGCACTTTTTCACCAGTGATTTGCTTGCTAAGATCAGCAGCATTATTTGGTAGCAAAGCAACCTGCCAAAACCAAAAATCACTGTAAGCCCTTCATCTTTCAGCTGGGTAAATGACATTCTTGTTTAAGCTTTCATGTGGACAAACAGCATATTTGAATACTTCAGGAAAATATAAAATGCTTAATTATATCCTTCACTGAAATCATCAGAAAAAAATGTTACTGTGTGAGGCTGTTCACTTTTCAAGTCACTGTGGAAATACTGCAAGTCAATCCAAATTAAAGGCAGGAGAAATTCAGGGGAGACACAGCAACAAGTTGTCAAAAACTAAGTCTCATAACTGCTTGGATCTTCTCAGGAAACTCTCAATTGCTGCATAAGCCGCTAACTTTTCACAGGTTCCAATGACAGCCCCAAATCCTTTGTGGATCTGGCCCTGTAACCATACTGTTTAGCCTGACAGAAGTCTGGATCTGCTCTGCACAGAGACACAAAGCTAAAGGAAGTGAGAATGTAAGGAGAATTGCATACTATAGTTTAAAATGTCATTATCTATTACATCAGATGTTTAATTATCCATGAAACATTAATCTGCCCAGATTGAATATATTTAATAATTAAACATATTTAGAAATATTCTGCAAATGTTTAGTCTCTCCAGAGGCAGCTGAAGGGAGATGGCAAGCCAGGAGGCTGGTCTGAAGTGTGGGAAGAAGTTTATTGGTGGTGAGTGACTGCATGTAGAGTTCAGAATTTTGCTCTGCCAAATGGAACTGAAGAGCTATTTCAGCAATACCAGGGCAAATCTATCCCTGGGTCAGCTTTGTTGCTCCCTGAGTGAATTTGGCTCACTGAATAATTTGATGCTCGATTCTGCAACATTTGCATAGGAGAGCTGTGTTAAATAAATACTGTTTAATAAATGATTAATAATAATTTAACACACGATTAAATGATTAAATAAATACATAATGACTCCTGCTATCTGACAATCCTTTTAATCAGCTATTTGGAATTCCCTGCACCGGACTGTTCTCAAGACTCCTACTTGTTTGAGTAATTATTTGACATACACCCTCCTGCCCTTAGTGCAAACCTGATGTTTGTAACGCACAGGAAAAAAATAATGCTATGCGCTTGCAGTACATACTATAACTGGGCAAATTTCTTTTGGCAAACAAGGTATTACTTAAAGAATGTACTTTAAGAGCAGCCAGTGGTGCTTGCAGTTTGGAGCTGGATGCACAGAACAGTTCTGAAGGAAGCAAAAGTGAGAAAGAAAAGTTAGAAATGCTGAGACAGTTCCTGGTGGTATTTCCGAAACACCAATTTGATTTTTCAGACTGGAATTCAAAATGTGATGACTGGAATACAAGGATTTATCAGTCATTTGTGACTCAGGTTTTAGAGAGCATTGCTGTTCCAAAGACAAGATGACTGCACTAAAGGCAAATTAAGTGACATGATGTAAGTCTTACAAGAATTTGGTAGATTCACTCCACCCCCACAGAAATCAGTGGCTGGATGAGGTCAGCACTTCACAGAAAACCCACAGGGTGTTTCTTATGTGCTTACTCCAACTGAATCTGCTCACATAGAAAATGGGTATCCAGCACACCTACCACTGTGGGGTGGGCTGTCATCTCTGGTTTTCCAAAGAAAAATATCTGCTTTGTTTACCAATGATCCTGCAGCTTTCTCAGCCAACATCCCAGACATTGCAGCACAGACCAAAGCGTGGGACTGCTGAAGATAAAGGGCTACTCCATGGGTCACAGCACCTCACTCCTGGGGCTGAAGAGGAAAATTCAGTAGGAGAGGGCTCTCACAGCCACATTGGCCAGGGTCCAGCACGGGGAGGTCCACTGGCCAGCTCCGGTCAGCACACTGCAAAATTTTGTTTCCTGGAGGTACGTCCACCCTGTCCAGAGCAGGGTCCTGGCTGGATACAAATAGAAGGTTGCAAGGACCACCATGCTGCAAAACTTCCACTGCATGACACAAATCAACCACGGGCTCACCAGTGCCAATGCTGCCATACTAAAACCGACACACCGAGTTAAATCCTGTGACTACTTGAGAGCATCATATTTTTCGGGCAGTATTTGTGAGAACATTTTCAGTGTCATCAGTGAGTGTTTCTCCTTAGGGGTGGTGACAGTTGAGTGACAGATTAATTGATGTCTTCGTTAGAGCTTGTACTTAAATTTCTGACCAGATTCTGTTTTGGGGCTCTATTGCTATCCCAGCTGATAAATAGAGGTCACTTAGTGTGTAGTCCTTGCCACGAATACTCTTCAGGTTATATAGCAAATGGTCAGGCTGGAGCAAAAAGGTGCATTTAGTGGTGAAGTCTCATCATGAAGAGGATTTGGAAGTGTACTCTTTTCTGTTGCTTAAATATTGACTTGTTCCTGCCAGCAAGGCTGTTGTAACAACTTAGTAAGTTAAAAAAGAAATTACATAGCTGCTGTGAAAGCATCTTCACATGCTTCCCCACTGAGTCAGCTGGACTTGAGGCAGACACTAGGAGTGCCAAATACCCAGGCTCTGGTCTAGCTCACTGCTCTTTTATATCTTCTGGCAAGAAAATGGTTGTTACATACACTGGGGCCAAACCATGTGTTTTTGATGTTGAGTCATATCCTCTTAGGGACTGGCTATACTCGCTGGCCTAATTTCTGTTTCACCTTTTAAATGAACCAGGATCCTGGTCCAGGGTGACCTTGGCTTTCTCCATCTACAGCTCTAAATCTTAATGGCCCTTGCAAAATAATTTTTTTTTTCCATGTGCGTGCAAATACTAGCGAGGGTAAATTTTAAAGAAAGACAGTACTAGAAACAAGAGTCCCATATGCTGTGTTGCATGCTGCATCTGGAGTTTTGGGTAGTTTCTAGGAGATCTGTGGTTTAGATGACTTTGACAGTGCTTGACAGGAGTGATGTAGAACATGGCTTTCTAATTAAGATGTTTTTAAACACATCTGTGCAATAGGATCCAGCTTATTTGGTTTTTTTTTTAAAATTGTTGGCTGTGTGTCAGCATGTCAGATATTTCTTCCCCAGTTTTTCAGCTTTCCAGTCTTCTTCCTTCCAGCAAAGTTTGAGATCAACCTAGGACTGCCCACAGGCCCCTGCTATTTCAGGACAGTGCATCCCACTTGATGACCATGCAAGGTGACTTTCTGTTCCTGATACCAGAACTACTCTGTCCTGGATCTGGAATGGACGTTGCAAACCTCCAAAAAGGTACCAGAGGTAGCAAGACTTGAGTTCACCCCTGTTCTTTCCTAAGGATACAAAAAACCACACCTCCCACTTTCAGTAGCATACCCCAATTCCCAGTTGTAGGGTTTGCCGGATTGGATCCTTCACAGGCTCTTCTGCTAAACATAATTTTGCATGAAGTTCATAAAATCTGAAAGCCTTAACCACAAGACTGAAGACTCATTCCCATAAACTGTCTCTCTGGCAGACAGAAATGAATTTTTCTGTGCAAAACAGAAGAGCTTCAACCACAGATATTGAGAGTTGTCCTCCCCAGAAGAACTTGGCCACGGGGAGTGGCTGGTGAAACATGAGGGTTCATGTCTCTCTGGGCAGAGAAGCAGCACGAGGCCAGATCTTCTCTCAGCATGGGCAAAAGCTCTCCTGTCTGTGGGGTAAAAAATGCTGAGGGTATCAGGGGGCATCTCTTCCAGTTCCGTCTGTGTGAGGCACAACCCAGTGGACTCCCCCTGAGGATCCCAAATAGATGAAGTCCCACTAGGATGATACTTGGGGAAAATTTAGGCTATGGCCCATGACAGGACTTAGCTATGAGGCAAGAGTGAGCTGCTTAGTTTGGCCACAGCTACTGTACAACTGTCCACAGTGACAGTTATTGATTGGTCTTATTTTTCCAGGATTGAGTTTTGAACAGAGGCACCTAACAGTGGAAGTCAGACATAGATAACTTCCCATTAATTCAGACCGTTGGTTTCCATCATTTCTTGCAGCAAATGACTTGGCCAACTGTGTGAGTCCAGATCCCTCCCTGGAGGTCAGTGCGAGCCTGCTCAGCATCACAGAGTGCGGCTGGACAAACAGCCACCCAAAGGTACAGATCCCTTTTTAATATGTCTGCTACCGTTTGTTTGAAAAACTGAATTTCCATCACACATTAAATTCTGTTACTTCCACATTTGTCTTCACACTGATTCAGAAGGAAAACATGACATTTGAGATTTTTGAGACAAAGAGTATCTGACCTCAGTGTATTTCATTTTAGTGAAGCAGATTTCTTTCTTCCTAATAGAAATTACATTGAATGTATAATATTAAATGCAACAAGTGAATACACCAAATTATGTTTTGCCACAATGAAATTAAATGAGCACCCTGGGGGAAATAATTACAGCCTGTCAACATGAATTGCTGAGAATTTTCCTGCAGAACATTCCAATCTGAGAGAACCTGAATGTTCAAAGGAGTTGTCACCAGAAAGGGCATTACACCTGCATCCCTGCACTTCCCTTTCCAAATTCTAGGCTGGGCCTCTGTGTTATTTCAATGCTACTCAAGTGCAAAAGGAGGCCACATAAAGGAGCAATTAAAGTTAAAGGCCAGGGGAAGTTTTTAAGTGCATTATTCTCTACTTGTAAGGACACAGGTGAAAACAAAAAAGGTGGGGCTGAGGGTTTTTCTTTTTAAAAGAATCAAAGCTAGTGATGTTTTTGTTTAGCCACACACCTGCTGTTTGGCAAGAATCCTGTATCAGCACCCTCTTAATGCAAAATCATGTTCTGCCATGTTCCCGCATCTGCAGAATGTCTTGCACTTGCTTATACTAAAGGTGGATCAAGTCCAAAATCCTGTGCGTTCAGAATGAATGAAAAGCTGAGGCCAGCGCAGATTGCCAAGAAACCTGGGCTCAGACTGAGATGGGTGCTTGCCAGACTCTGTTACCCTGAGCTTGGTAACACAGCTCCACGAGCTTGGTTAGCAATCTGCTTACAAGCAATACAGAAGCATAAGGAAGAGATGTCATTCCTACATGATTTTAAAATATATTGCCATAAACTTTATGGGCACAAGAGCCACATGGCAGCGACAGGTCCAAACACTTAAATTTAACCTCAGTTGTCATAAAACATGCGGGTCTGGTAAAGACATGGCTGATCAGCATTCATACCTTTTGCTTCAGTTGTAAAACCGTCTGCTTTATTTGATGAAATTCCTTGCAAGAGGCACAGCATGTCCCTGGTTTTGCCACATTTTCAGACTTCTCAGGAAGCCCAGCTGAAAGAAAGCAGTTTCCAATACAAATATAAAGATCCAAAGGAAAGAAATCAATAAAGTGATTGCAAGAGCAACTTGAAAGTTGTTACATTTCCCCAGACTCTGAAAAGAGGAGAGAATCTTGCCATTACTAATGCTTCAACTGTGAATTGCTATGTAAGGCTGAGAAACTTTGCAGGGACAGCTCTGAGCTCAGTTTTAAAGCAGCTGTTTTCAGTTAACAGGCTCCAAAGAATTTCTTTTTTTAATACCTGGAAAAGTTTACACCCCTTCTTTTATCTTTGTGTTTAGGGTAGACTAACCCTATAGATCTAAACTGATTTACAGTCCCCCAAAGGGCAAATTTTCATATGCTATAAATTACAGTAAAATCCCTCACAATACGGTCATTTCATTCACTTTGCACAAATTGCTTTTTGTCATCGCTGGTTATTCCTCCATGTGATGGAATCAGCCTGAGCAGAGATGGGGATTGAGATTAATGACAGGGATTTAAATCCACACAAGAGAAAGGGTCACACCTGTTGATACAATGCATGAATGGGATCTTTTCAAGATTCCATTAAATGATTCAAACTGTAAGAGATATTGCAAATGTTATTTTTGTCCTTTTCCCAGTCCCAAACACAGGGAAGCACTTATGCATTGCAATCAAACAAGCATTGTTTTAACAGATGTCTGCTTAAAGAGAAATGTGGTTTCCAAAACACAGGGTGACACATACTGGCAAACTCTAGATGAACTTTTTTACTTCCACACATAGTTGTTGAGAAGCATCAAGTGCATTGAGGCTCTGCATAAGATGTGTGGCCTTGTACTGTTACCTGGAAGGGTTAGTAGACATGTTTGAACATGGATCTTTTCAGAGCACATCTTGCAATGGAAAAACTCTGCAGGTGTTCTTGGTTAAAGCCAGCAAATCTTCAAAATCTTCAAAAAAGGATCAATTACAATGTGCTTAGCTATTGTGTTATACTTCTCACTTGGACACACACTTTAATGTCCTTCATCTTTTCAGAAATATGTATTGATTTTGAAAACATCTGGATCATTTTAAATAAAAACAGAAGTTTCTAATACTAAAGATATTATGTGGTACTTTACTTAACTGTTTGCAGGGTCCAGTAAAGAATATTGCATCCATCAGATGGTCATCTACGGAACACTGATGCACAAATTTAGGAAAAAAATGATTCTTGTTATGTTAGTCCATTGGACATAATGCCATGTCAGGTATGCCTGCTTTTAGAAGACAAGATTAAATTCTCTTATCTCCTAGTCAAGTAGGAGAGGGCTATAAGGGCAAGATGCTGGAATGACCAGCAGCATTAAGACTGGTATTAGCACTGAACTGATCTGATTAGGAGGCAAAGGCTTGGGGTTTTTCCCCACTTATCAACTGCCTGCTCCCACAGCTGCAGTCCAATGGCATTGCAATAAGATACAATTTATTTAACTTTTTTTATGGCAGTAAGCACACTGCTATTTGAGCTTTCTAGCCTTTCCTGATAGCACATGGCTTGGTAATACCTGAACTGCTTTCCGTACGGTATTCAGATGGCCCAGAGTTTTAAGGCCAAAAGGTACTACTTGGGATTTTCCGATGAACTCTATATAACATATAATAGAATTTCAACAAATTGCAGCTATGCTGGCTCCAAGACTATTTGACCACAACTCCTCCAGGAGGGACTCTGGCCTTTGTGTGAAGATACCCGAATACACAGCATCTGCTGGTTTCCTTCCTCATAGTTTTATTCCTAATGCTAATCATTTTGCCTTTGACTCTTTACAAAGCCTCTTTGCCCATAAGCCTTTCTCTGATAGATTAAAGACTGTACCATGCAGGGTTTTTTCCCCTTACAAGGAATTGATATGCTGTAATCAAGACACCTCTTGATATTTCTATAAGGTAAGTTTTCTCTTGACCACAAGTCAGTATTGTATCTCCCTCATGGAGTTCTTCCTCCCTCTCCAATTTTTCAGCTTCCTTTAAAAAAATCAGTGTTTTGGCATGTCCATTTTTGGACCTGTGCAGTATTTACAGAAGCACATATATAGAGCCATTAGAAAAAATGCCTTTCTTTTTCAAACTCCAATAGAGTTTGGGTTTGGTACTAGTCTTAACCAAAATTTCTTTTAAAAGCTATCTCACTAAGTGAGTTCCCCCATAACATGTACCTATTGTGTTAAGAAATGTTGCTGAAAGCACCATACAGTCACAGAGAGAAACTGCCAGACCCCCTGCTATTTGAAACCTAATGCAATCCCACTAGAATCAGTGGAATTACGTGCAGATTAAGAAGCGGTGAATTTGGCCTCGTGTTTCATTATAAAATCCAGTTTATCTTCTAGAAGGATGTGGCACACGGGGCTGACAAGTATAGATAAAACAGGGCTGTAACAATCCATGGAGATGAATGTGGGGTGGTGTCAGCTAATATTTGGGAAATATCATACCAGTGGGATTTCTGCAAATCCAGTTGGATTGACTTGTCGGAGGAAGAAGTCCAACAGTGTCATATAAGCAAGTATGAGCTGTGTCCCAGGAGAGAGGTGGAATCCCCCTAACTCATACCAGACAGAGGTGATGATTTGCCCAGGGAAGGAGTCATCCATCAAACATTTGCTCTGCCCCCATCCATCCGATCCTGTATTAGGACCAAACTACAAATAAAGCCAGAATAAAGCATGGATAAAGCCAGAAGCCACCTAGGACAGGCCAGAGGGGGCGTGAAGCGATTAGATGGAGCCACCCACGCACAGTGCAGAAACAGAGGTCACCTCCCAGGGTCAGTTTGGCCAGCACTGATCAAGACACTTATATAGCCTCTTTCCATTGCACAGATCTATACCAGGAAACTAAAATTATTTTGGAGAAGGCTTAAAACAGCCCTGTTTTATGAAGGCTTTCCAAAGCATGAAGTCTAGTTCACATGTGACGTTGCCGTCCTGATGGGGGTCCTTTCATCTTGGTGAGATACCGGTGAGCCCCATGGCACCTATTGATAAAGAGATCTGCACAGGGGAGCAGTGTGTTTTCTTTGCATGTGCTCGAAGACTCTGTCTTGCTGATGCTGGAAGAGAAGGAGATGCTGGCGGGGAAGAGCTCTGCAGGGAGCTGTGCCACGGGCGGTCTCCGCATGGAGGCTGCTGAGTTGATCATCTGTGTTGTATTATCTGGGCTCAGCCTGCTGAGATGGTTTCATTTGCCTACTTCTGTGCATGTAGCTGTATTGTCTCTGTCAAATGCAACAGGACTGCAGATGCGGGAAAAGTGCTTCCTATTCTTGTGCCCACTAACAAACAAAAAGCTCTTGGTCAAGCCCACTTACAGAGCTAAAAAAGTGCCTGGATTGCAGCCTTCAGGCATAGCATGATGAAAACATGAATAGTATCTCTTGGGAAACATGCAACATGGATAGAGCTGGAGAGGGATACGTGTGTTTTCATGCCTCACACTAAATTTTTGAATAAAATTTAAGTGTTCCAGCTACCGTGAAATGCAAATAATCTGTTTATTAGGAAGTCCCTGCAGTGTGGATGGATGCGGTGCTCCCCGGGGCGGTGCAGGGCTGGGGCTGACCACGGGGTGGTGCGTTGCTACAGCCTGTTCCTCAGGGCTGCCGAAAATCTTGGTTTTCTTTGGCATGAGGTACGGACACAAGCCCCGAGAAATAGCGATGGCCAACTCCTCTTTCATTTGCACCAGAGGTCTGGCAATCAGTAACATTCACTTGGAGTTCAGCAGGGTAACAGAGCAGAAAGTGTCCTTCTCTGCTTCGCACAGCTGATGTGGGAAATGTCTTGAGAGATGGTGGGTTTTTCATTCCAGATTAACTACTGGAACTGACATTTTTATGTGCTGTGAACATTCAGTGTAAAATCAGTGTTTTTTCAAATATTAGAATTATTTCCACAGCCTTGAATATTTTGAATGGTCCGTTATTCTGAATGCTTTGGACATAACTCTGTCAGGAAATTTGAACCAGCCAGAGGAAAAGTTAAGTAAAAAAGCTATTTGCACGGGGGTTATATAGGTTATATCTCTTTCCTTTATGACCCTCCCCACACTTACAAGGAAAAAAAGCATTTGAAAACTACAAGGAACAATTAAAGTTAATGGAGTGGCTCCAGTTACATATTTGCAGAGGAAAATCAAAATTATAAATTGCTCTGGCCATCCAGTGGGATTTGGAGCACCCACTGATACACGTGTTCAGGCATTAACTGATGAACTTATGCTAAGTCACCATTCATCAAAACAGTTTTTTTTTTTTCCAGAGCACAGGTTGTTCTCTTCCTCCTTTCTTTTAAAATTGTCATATCAGTGTTTAATCTGCAGTACTCTAAATGCTGTAATTTAATAACTGGGATGAGGTCAAAAACATTAAAATAATTTATACACAGCACACATATATACTTAGAAACAAACAGTAAAAAGCAAGAACAAGCCCTCACTTTTACCCCTTTCCGATCACATATAATTTTCATTTAAAAAAAGAAAAAAATCTGACTGCAGTCAGGAGACATACAAACTAATTGCAGGTCAGCAGAATTCAGTGTTAACATAATTTAGCAATTGATTTAAGCAATGCTTGAAAAGTGTGTGGAATTCCCAGGCACACCTTTTCTGAGCCTCTGAGCGCCCAGAGCCGTTACCTACCTAACCCAGGGCCATTTGCTAATCTCAGATATAGGCATGTAAATACAAATTAAAGTTACTGAAAATAATGTAATTAACAGATGAAATTAATGATGGCTTATAAGGGTCAGCACCTGGCAAATGTTTTTTCCTATGTCTCCTGAGTTCTGGACCGCAAACTAGGTATAATCGAGGTTGGTATGGGAGCAAAATACGGCTTTTAGCAGATGGATCCAGCAGAAATCGTCTAACTGAAGCTGTAACAGCAGGTTTCACTGTTCAGCCCCTCCACCTCTCCAGGGAAAGATGCTTTCCACATCCTTCAATGTACTTGTGTTCTTTCTTTATAGATGTGACTACTGATTTACTGCTGTGTATGTGCAGCTCATAAACTGGGGAGGAGGAGTGTGTGCGACAGGACTTCTCCACAGTGAACAACCCAGGCTCTCCATGAGCACCGGCTACATCCCAGCTTCGGATGGATCCCTGGCTCTAAGGGTAGCTTAGGGAACCGTTCCTCTTTACGACAGATCAGCCTTTCAGACGGCCCTTTGGCCAAGGACCTTTAACCCCCACTAGCATATACCTTTATCTCCTTTGGTGCACGTCTTGCCATCCTCCTCCCGGGTATAGCCTTCGTGACACTCGCACCTGTAGCTGCCCATGGTGTTGACACAGATCTGAGAGCACAGTGTCCCATTGCTTGTGGCACACTCGTCGATATCTGGAGAGGAGCAAAAGTTCAAGATGTCTTAAAGCTGGAGGTTTCAGACCTCAAATACGGTAAAAGACTTCCTTTAAAGGTATCAGCAGATTTTGTGGTTAAATAAATCAGTAATTGCAGCACTGCTGGTGCTTTCAGCAGGAGCTCTGTGCAAACTGCACTATTATTATTAACACACCTGGCATTTTGTCGGTGAACATCACTTGACCATTTCTTTGCATTGAAAAGCTCACAAAGCTCAATCCTGCAAACCCTGGCTTGCTGGCACAGCAAACCACGCAGGGCAGGGCAGAACTAGCCACACAAGGACCACATGTAAATGATCAGTCCTGAATTAGATGCTGGCCATCTGAATCAAAGCCCAAGGATTTATTTTCATAATCAGGCCCAGTTACAGTGCTTCGAGGGTTACTGTTAGAATCATGTCCCTCGTCTCGGGCCAAAACCCCAAATATGGCTCAAAACCTGCAAGAGGAATTAATAAAGGGAAAATTACATCAGCCCAACATTTCAAAGTGTTTAGTTGCATATGTCTCTTTTAGGCACTACCTCCTCATAATTTCAGGGGGATTTAGATCTCCTAGTTCTGGGAACCAATCCTTAACATAGCTAAAACTTACATTTCTTCTGTAATAGTGAGAATAAGAAAGGTTTCAGATCTAAACTGACTCCTAAAAGACCTGAAGGAGCAGGATACATCCAGACATGAGTTCAACACACACTTCCACCCACCCAGGCAGTAAGGCTTCTCTCTGTTCCTGTGCCTCTCCCGATCATAGCGGTACCCAGGATAGCAAGTGCATAAGACTCGCCCAAAGTTATCTGTGCACTGCTGTTCGCAGGGAGCTTCGGCACAAACATCATAGTCTAGAGGGAGAAAAACATAGTTAGGAAAAATAGCGATGGCAGTAGGTGGATGATACTTTCACAGCAAGTATTTCACCTCTCTGCTAATTAATGAAGTCAAGTTATATTGTTCTTAAAGACTGAAGGAACCTATAAATAAAACATTCATGACACATAAGCAAAGAATTATAGTAAAATTGTAATTGCTAATCACAGCCTTACAGTACTTAGACTATTTCTTAAAGTTGGGTTTTAAGCAAGGGTCACTTTCCCAGTTGCAGAATTTAAGGATTCTTCTTACAGAAATATTAAATTACCTAAAAGTTATTTTCTGTTTTCTTCCACAAACTTTTAAATGCTGATAGCAACGTTTCCTTTGCAGAACACTGTGAAACACTGTGAGGCTAACTGCCAAATCCAGGCAGAAAGTATATCATGAGGAAAAGTTAATTAAAATCACACAGTAATTGTTCAAAGCCAGATATAACCCTTCTAGCAAAGAAGAACACATTGTTACAAAACCATCATCATTCTTAATAATAGCAATGTGCAGACTAGGGTATGGTAAGTGGTTGGCTGGGCTTGTCAGTGAAATCCCAAAAGACTAAAGTCCCCATTTGAAACCTGAAGGACAGTGAATCTGCTTCTGATTTCACTGCTATATAGCAGCAGAGCAGAAGTCCAGGGAAGGGATACCAGAGCAAAACAGGGTCTGATTTGCATCCCTGCCCCTGGCATCAGGCTGGGGACAGATCAGCATCCCCTGGCAATGGGTGCAAGGGCTTTTCAGTGCCATGGGGAACATTTGTCAGGAAAAGACAGGAGCTGAAGAAGCATCTAGTCTCAAAACCAGCTCAGGCAAATGCTGCTGAAGGTCGGATTTTATCCCAAAGCAAGTGGCAGTTTCTGTGATCATTTCAGAGGAACATCATCCTGCACACAGCATCCACATGGTTGTCCCTATGACCCTTCAGTGACTGGGTACTGGGGGCCAACAGCAGAAATATCCTGTCCCTGCTCCAGACCAAATACATCTAAACCAAACCTAAGTGTTTTGACTGAGTTCCCAGCCAATGCACTGTGTTTCCATATATACAGTATAAAATAATTAAACCCTAAACTCATAACTGACTCACACTAATGACTAGCAGACATCTCTGGGTACAATGATTTTTCCAAATAAGTAAAATTAACTAATAGATGGTAAAGCAAATGAAAACACATTTGCCGTACAAAGTATGCAGAGCACATGCGTAGCACGGAGGTAGAAGTGACAGTGTGCCAAGGTACAGAAAAGCACCAAATGAGACTTAACAAGCTGCTGTATGTCACACCAGAGCCCCTTAGACCAAAAAATACTGTTGTAATGGTGCCAAGCATTTCCTCCCTTTTGCGTGTCACCTTTTGAATAGCAGGCATCCTTTCCTTCTTACTTCACAACTCTGTTGATTTTAACTCTTGAAGTCAGTGCTGTGGCGGTGAATGGCAATGCCAGGATCCCTAGAAATACCCCCAGGGTCAAACAGTGCAAAGCCTTGCAAAAGCATGGAAGAATAAGACGTCCCTTGCCTTCAGACATAGTCAGCCTGGGAGCTAGTCTGGGCTTTTTAGGTAGTGCTGGGGCTGTAAACTCACATTACATTTGGCACTACTAAACAGTCCCAAACATAAAGCACTAGTGGTATTTTTCCTGGGCATGGCTGCATTTTTCATTTCCCACTGAAATAAGATCAGATGGAGAACAGGCTAGTACGCCCAGCACTGAGGTGAATATGCCTGTTCCTTAGCCAGCGTGGCCACGCAGATGCTGGATTTGGCCTGTGCAACATTCAGCCTATTCAGAGTGGAGCAAAATGAGCTCTGTCCTCCCTGCACTTCCATGAATAGATGTGCTCTAATAAAATCATAAAAAACAGTGCTGGGAGGGACCATCTCCCACCACAAGCAGGATTAGCTATGTGTAAACCTTTCCTAGTAGACATTCATCTAAGCTGCACCTAGAAATCCCTGAGGGATGGAGATGCCGCACCATGCAGTCTATTCCCAAGATTAAATATCCTTGCATACAGAAAGCTTTTCACTCTTATCTAATCCAAACTCCCCTTACAGCCATTTAAGCCCATTATTTTTGTCCTCTTCTTCTTGGCCATAAAGAATAGTTTACTTTCCCCCTTGCAGCAAGTTTTCACATACCTAAAAACTTATTATTCTCCTCAGCCTCCTTTTCTCTAGAATAAACCTCTGTTCTTTTTAATCTTTTAATTGTCTCTCTTTTGCCATATTTCATGTAACTAGTCTTCAAATACAGTTTTCACATCCACCTTAACAGAGCTCTATCAAGACCACTGTTCTATTTACTTTCATACAAAACTAGGGAAGGGTCCAGGAGGTGGATATCTCCCTGCTGGTGTTTCCCACACAGTCAACCCAAATCACACAACGGCTGTGGGTAGGTCCCAAGTCACAGACCTGTGTGTCCCCCAGGGCTTTGGTCCCAGTTAGCATGAGTCCCTCAGGAACAGTCCCCACAACTGGGATGAAATCGGGCAAAAGCTACTGCATCACCTCCATGTGCTCTGCAGAACCAAGGATACACATGCCCTCCCACATTCAAGCCCCTTGTCTGCCAGCCCAGCCTAAGAAATGTGGTTTGAGGGTGAATCAAAGCCACATGGTGAGGATTGGGCTGTTCCAGACTTTAGGAAAACACAGAAAAACAAAGCAGAGTAACAAATGTCTCTACATATATCTCAATGAACTCTCAAATGAAAACGTAGCATGGAAAGTTGTACCAAGGAAATTTCTGAAATAGCATTAGTGAGGGAAGAGCAGATCTGATTAGTGTTTGCCTGTCATATTTTGCTCTGAATTAATCCACAGCCAAGAAACTCAAGTAACAAACCAGTGGTAGGGCGGGTGCTCTCCAAAAGAAACTATTTAAGACTACGTCTGTCCCTGCTTTACTCTTGGTGATGCCATAAGACAGGACGTGGTTGGAGCTGTGCGTCTCCAAAGCAAAGAAGAAGGAGATCATTCAGGAGAAATGGGTGAGGAGCTCTTTTTTGACCTGCTTCACTGGTCAGGTGGAGCAGGAAGAGA